>CM075188.1:17775000-18975000 GCA_037577475.1 Chaunax sp. Z400 | reverse complement strand
CAAAGCATATTGATGGTTAATTGGATGATGCTTCACTTACAGTTCAGTCCAGCAATCCAGACTTTGTTCTGCACTCATTTTGTAGTTTGCAAGTGAGGAGTGCAAATAAATTGTAGTTTTGCAGAAAATCTACAGACAAATCACCTTGCATTCACAATTCCACCCTACATACATCCACTGTTGTCACCTTTTTAGGATTACTTTTTTAAATCAATTTGTTAACTTGATGCAATAAAAAAGTACATGGTTGGTCAGTAGAAGGTCAGAAAAAGATCAGCATGATTTCTGAGGGGTTTCAGAACCTACTTCAGAGACTGAAATTGGTTTGACTTCCTCTCAATTATCTTGGGTTAATGATCTCCTTTAAAGCTGCTGAACAAACCCAACTCTGTGTTTGTTGAAGTCTATAAGAACTTTGCTGAATGTGTGCCCTTCACTCATTCCTGTAAGAGAACTTGATGTCTGCATGCTTGAGTCCATCTGCAGATGCAGAATTTATTTAACAGAAATTACCACCACACCTTAATTCCAGCATCTTAAAGTATCTTATTTATTAAATTATAATTAATTAATTTCAGTGACGCATGGGTTATAAACCCTTCAATTCAAAAGTCTTTGTGCAGTTACACTTGTCTGATGTGGCAAATGCTACAGTAAAGGAGTATTTGATGAAGACAAAATAAACTGTACTTTACCCCAGTTTCAGGAGCTATGTCTGATATTTACTTTATTTGATCTACGAACATTTAGAACATTTTTATAAAGTAAATGCCATCTTCCTCTTTCTGTCTTTTGCTTTGAAGAAATATTAAGGGCATGCTTTTTGCTAGTGTTGCATCTTGACAGCATCTTGGATGCTTACTGTGTGTGTGGAAGGATAAATTAGCAATTATAAGGATGGTTAACATCTTCTGAGCACAGATGGAGTAAGCAAAATTCTGCTGCCACCCGCCATCTCATTAAAGTCCAGCCAGGGAGATCAAAACAAACAGAGGGTCTGGGGGTTAACCTGGGTGAGAATCTGTCAATGACATGCTCTCTCTTTGGATGGTGACGATGTATTAATGGGCTTCTAACACCAATGAAAGCTAATTATCAGCCTTCTGGAGTGAGAGAAGAAAAATGGGGAGCGACAGAGAGAGGGATGTTTCTGCAGAGATAGGCAAAGATCACAAAATGCCATTGTCACCAGGATTTTCACAAGCATAAGCACAGGAGTGCAGAGAGCATCCCAAAGGAGCCAAACTACCATCAATTACCTCTCAGCAAATATGCAGACAATCCTTAAAACTAAACTCAAACTCATGTAAAGATGTGCAAAATCTAAACATGTTTCCATTTAAGACATATGAGATGTTAACAAGTATCCTGTCAACACCCTATCCCACCACAACCCTTGAATTAATCAAAAGTTAATTAGTGAATTAATCAGTGGTGTAGAAAATAGTGCATGTACTCAACTGCTGCAGCTCAAATGAACACTTTCAGTATCATTTAATCAACTTTTGTCTAACTTTGAATTCATTATATGAGTGGCAATCAGTCAATGAAGTTAAAAATTTAATCTGATAAAAGCATTCTTGCAAGGATGGTTTTAATTTGATTCAATTTTGATTCTTCTCTCATAACTCTTTATATTAATGTCATTTACAATAACTGTGTGTGTGTGTGTGTTGTTGTTGTTGGGGGTTCAGGAAATAAAAACGTAAAAATGTGACCTTCATTGAAATGAGCTAGACTTAATCTTAAGATGCAACTGTCTCACCCACAAGCCTTTCCCCATTTCTGTTGGTCAGGACCACAGCTATATATTTAATTCCACACAACTACTGTCGGCTGGATGAAATTGCTTTCAGTACATTCATGAAACTGAGCCGAGTTGCTCTGTTTTTAACAATCTGTGGAATGAAAAGTTTGGATTAAAAGCATTTGATTATAAACATGGACCAAAGTTTGAAAGTGCTCTGTGAGAGGATTAAAGCAATTATTAGCCCACAGCTTTATCCTAAGCTCTCAGTTAGGTTGGCTACCACAACCCACTAATAAATCAGCCAATTACACAGTGGCACGAAGGGTGTGGTGGGATTACTGTTCATTAGTGAGCACTGCAAGCATTTACTGATGGTGAGACAATAGACTCAAGCGTGTCACTCTAAACAAAGGCACATGACAATGGTTTAACCAGCTGATCATAGACCAGGCTTAAGCATGTGTGGTTCTGACAGCATCTCTCTCTTCAATATATTTAATATAAAACTAAGAGAGCCATTTAGAGCTAGAGAGAATGCACTTGAGGCTGGTACAATGGTAATGCCTGGCCACATGAAAGCATGCCATGGCAATGTGGCTGTGACTGCGGTGGCCACATTCCTAAACACAGATCAATGCTCTAGATGCTCCTGAAAGTGTCCCATGTGCCATAGTGATAATACCAAGGGCATAACTCTTTAGTGTGTGTGTCATCAAACATGATCTAATTTAGAGACACAGAACAGTTCCAGTTTGGGAATCCGTGTGACACACAGCAGGAATATCAACATTTTCGCTATTTGTTTGACAATCCTGACTCAAAGCCAGTTAGTTCTGGGATGCATTGTTGATGGTTGCGCTTAGCCTGAGACTCTGAGTCATTAAACAATGCCAGAGGTTGGTTACATAAGAAAAGGTTTGTGCAAGCGGATGAATAATAAGAGGATTCCTTAAATCAAAAACAACTGGCTTTAGAAAGTGACAGAAAGAAACCAACCGGCAGATGGTTGATGGAAGATGAATGGGATTGTCAAAAGTGAACTCTGTGTATTTTGGTTGTTTAATTGCACTTTTTATAAACTGTAAATCAAGGACAAATCAATGCTCTCCTTCAAATATACAAGTTATACACATTCCCACCTGGAGGGGGGAACCAACAAAGCTACTGTACAGAGAAGATGTACATTTAGATTATGATTCAAGCATCCACGTTGAAAAGAAATGTGCTCTCACAGTATTTATCTATTTACAAGTCAAATTACTCTGAGTGAAACACTTAATTAGACTTGTAGATGCAGCAGCGTGATAGCACCTCATTTACTTTGTAGAATAAATACAAGCCATTTAGTTGATGCTTTTATCCAACGGGCCTTACAAGCAACATGAAACCTACATTCTTGTGAAACCTTAGCATCATTTCACTTGCTCTCCTTACTAGAACTACATCCCCATTGTTTTATGAGCGCACTTATCTGCACTTTAAAACAGGCAAACAGTCATTTACTGACTCTTTTACAGGGCCTTGTATATAGGAAAAGGTCTTTCTTTTTAAGAAAAAGAGGCTGAATGGTCGCTGTGTCTCTTCCTCAATGGAGAAAACCGACTGCACTCCTGGGTCATGTACCGAGCAGACATTACAAGATGTCACTTAATACTGCACATCACTGGGTCTCAAGAGGAGAGTGGATAAAACCAGGACACCACAAAACACATTAGCAAAGGCCAAAACCTTAAGATTCTCATTATTGGTGGAGGTAGAATTTCAAGCATCGCTTTTCAAGATAACACATGGCACTTCTCTGTTATCAGGTTCAGAGTTAAAGTGAGATGACAGATGAAAAAATAGGTCATGAACCTGCTCCATACCCCATCAATCACTAAAGACATCACTGTGCTGATGTCTTTAAAGATTGTTGTTAGCGTAGGATGATGAGCCTCTGTAATTGTGAAGCCATGTCATATTCGTCCTCTTTGTCCATGTTACACACACACATACACCCACACACACAGTTTCATTCACATGCAAGTAGACACTTTCCCTTCTGCTTGACATTTGCTGTTATATGGTATGTGACTGACTTTAAAAAAAATCTTGGTTCATCTTTCCATCAGCAAGTCATCGTCATTCTACTCCAAAATGTTTTGTTTTGGGGTTGTTGTTTTTTACAATAAATACACACACACACTGTATGGAAAAGTATGAAATTTGATTTTAGTCTTTTCCAGGTTGAGATAATTATGGAAAAAATAAGAGTATAGAAGACACATTCCTTTTTTCACTATTACTTCTGTAGAATATAAAAATCTATAAAATCGGGGCTCAGAAAGAATTGAAACAAAATAGGATCACTGTAGTTTTAGAAATAAATCTGTTAAAGAAATCCCATCATGCCAGTCATACACAGTCAAAGACTAAATTTACTTCAAATGTTCCCACTATGTCTTGTTTATCATGTTGAGAATCAGAAACATGTTTAATGCCAACTAAGTTTACACCTACAAGGAATGTCACAAAACATAAATCTAAGCATGCCATCACCTTGGACTGCAGCCTCCTGCCAGTGAAGTGCAAAGTCATAATATACTGTAACACTGTAAGAATGTCAAACTGTGTGTGCACTGTTTGTATTCTGGGTGTGAAAAGTGAACACTCTGCATTTACAGAAAATCTGGTAAGGTGGTCCTGGGCAAGACAACTGCATATAAGTGGTGAGACTGGTGTGACCTCTGTCCTATTAAGCTTGACCACTTGCCGCAATCTATTCATGCTGCTATAGATCTGTCAACTAAGACAGAATTGCTGATTAGTCTAAAACCTGGCCATTACAGTTTACAGTATAATTTATTTCAGCAAGTAAAATATTGAACAGCCCACATTGTCTCAAAAACTTAGATTCATAATTCAGACAGAATCATTCAAGCCACACTTACCTTACATACCTTTTTTTCTTTTTCTTTTTTTTTTTTTTACTTGTGTTTACAAAACATGGGTGGTTTGTTCTATAATTGTAACTTGCATGGGGTCATTCCAGGCATGCATTATATGCCAGTAGCAATCTTAATATGCATGTGTATCTGAGATTACCAATCTCTTTAAGCCCACACAAGAATGTAAAATATGAGAACTTTAGTAAGGAAACAGCAAAGTTGTGTTAAGTTGTATTTAATAAATCAAAAGTTATTCAAATACTCAAATATATTTTTTTTATTTTTAGCTGTTTTTGTTATATACCAGTATTGGAGCATATTAGTGGACCAAACTGCGAACAGCTTAACTAAAACTGTACTTTCTTTACTTTACCAAAATTCATTGCAAGTATTAGTTGATGCAGGTAGAAATATATCTGCAGACATTTTTAACACATTTCTCATTACAAACTTATACTTTTGCTAAAAATAAAACAAAAGATATATTTATTTTCACTTGGCATTCTTCAAACTCTTTCCATCTGTATTAAATTATGATACAGTATTAACTCTTCCGTCATGTTTACCATTATTTACTTGGGAGGTTTAATAAAGTATTACTTGAGCCTAAAAGGTAAGCCTTCTCTCTTACTTTCCAAATGCAAACCAGACAATCTGAATCTGAATGTAAAAATCTATAAATCCCTTTGGAGTGGTTAAATTATGTGGCCTTGTGCCTCTGGGTGGTAGGCCAGGGTCCATTCTCCCAGATGGAGAAAGATTTTCGTGGGCCTTAATGTTCGTGCCTCATCATTCCCTGTTTTGGCCTCGGTGAACCAATACCCACAGTGAGTTACAAGGCCAGCTCTGGAGGAATCTACTAAGCGTGAGGGTCTTCTACTTTTCCCCTAAAAAAGTCCAAAATACCTCAAACGACACGGTTCAAAGACTTGAAATATGATCATTTGGCAACAAGCACATTCATAAACTGAGAGTGGGTAGAGTATTGAAAAATTGTATTTCCTGCTTGTTTCACATCTGCAGTCTACTAATGAGATTAACATTTGCTTTAGTACTTTATGAACAATTTGGTCAGTCTTCAAAAGACACAATGTACCATTGCTAAAGGAACTTAGTGCATTTTTAACCAATAATTGTTCGATTGTACAAAAATACCCAGTATTCTCAGGTTTGTCATACATGGAGTTCTCCTGAAAGAAAACATGGTTTCATCCTTATAAAAACTAATTTTCTTAAGGATGTAGGGACTTTGTTTCCCTGTCTTAAGTGACCAATCACACAGATCCAGTCTGCCTCATTAATGCCTTGTAGCAAACAAGAGAATTCCACTCAGTGCTTTCATTAAAAGCACTTACTTTGTGACCCAAATAAACAACCCATTTGTTTGATGCTGTTCTGCTCCTCCCTTCACTCTTGTCTGATGTGGTCAATGAGTTACTTCTCAGCAACTGCTCCTGTTTAGGCGAGCAGTGACTATGAGAAGGAAGCTAGTTATTGGCTTGACATTTGTATGTTCGTTGCAGTGGTTTCAAGGGTCAGGGTCAGCACCTCTCAATGCATTGTTTTAACCACCTCAGTCACATAAATGCATGGGACGAGGAAAGGTGATAGGGGCCTTTGACATGACGGAGTAGCAAATAAAAGTCTGAATGTGACCTCTGGAACATGGGGTCATAAACACTTTATACTTTCAGTGCATGTTAGAGAGAGAAGAGTAAAGGATTGTTGGTAATAGTGAAACGTATGGCTTCCACATGAAAGAATGTTTTCATGCTCTTGGGAATAAGCTTGGTCAAGGCCACCTCAAGTCTAACTTAAGTCATTGTGATGAAATGTGTGCCTCTTGAGAGCTTGGCTGCCAAGCAGAATCACGTCTTCGTTGAGTTATCCATTTGTAGAGCCTTCAGCAACTTAAGATCTTAACCTACTTTCTGAGTGACCCAAACACTCAGACTTGAAGTAAAGTATTTAATTTTCACTGTCAGTGTGGGGGTCACAGCATCTCTTGAGTGAAAGGGTAAAAATAAAGATAACAGCATTTGTTAAAGTTGATGAATTTGCTGTATAGCTGGGGAAAATGTATCCTTTAAACAAATGGATTTTTCTGGAAAAAAGTGAAGTTGAGAAAAGGGTTTAACCCATATCTAATTAGATAAAAGCATTACTCAGGCATATAGGTATGAGACACAGCCTTGTACTGTAAGCACTGTCCATGTGTAACTGTATCAGAGCTTAGATAACACTAAACCCAACACTGGAAAAGCAAGATAAGAGCAGCTACAGTCAAAAAAAAAAGAATGGGATTCACAAAGTTTTAAAGACAAAAGTGCAGTAGAAACTTCTCTGAAACTACTCTTGGTGATAAAATGGTTCATAAAATAAAAAAATGCCCATACACTAAATTACTCCAGTGTGAAGGGACCCAAATGGTCAGAGGATTTGTTCAAGTTAGGGTCTTTTAACAATTTCCATGATTCAGAAAATTAATCTATTGAAGAAGAATAGAAAGAAAAATCAAATCAGACACTTCATAAAACACAAGTACTGTAAGTAGAGTTTAAGATTTATCCAACTATAGAACAAATCATCACAAATGCTCTGCCAAGCGTACGATTACTACCCTAAATCTGAAAATAAAGTTGGCTAACATTTTTCTCAATTAAATTTCTGACTTTATATTTAAGTGATAAAATGAAGTCCATGCAAAAATGTCCAATAATGAATTTAATGGCAGTGTAAATGTAAAGGAATATAATAACCTCTTAATCATCATTTATTCTATTTCTAAGACGTTTGATAAAAGATTATTTTTTCCCCCTGCTGACTGTGCAGGCCACATTTATTAGAACTTTATTCCAGTCAAATTAATCAACATATTACAGTCTCTACAGCAGCATGGGATACATGATGAATATGTCAGGCCCAGCATATATTTACAATACAGTTGACTAATGTCTGTAACTTAATCATTTATATTAAATCCTATCGGGTACCAAGATTAGGTAGAGTATCGGCAGCAAGTTGTCCCTAAGGAGAAGCAGGTGTTGCTGGAAATAATGAGCAGCCTTAAATAAAACATTGGCAATAAAAATGCTTCTGAATTCTGACGTCCTGGGTGGACATGGAGTTTGGTGCTGCTTAAGCTGAACCAGCCAGCCTCCCTCATTCCCTCTCGAAGTTATTGATCTTTCTCTTTCACTTTTTCTCTCTGTTTTGCACTTTCTCTCTTTCACTCTCCTCCATCTTCCAGAGTCCCTGTGCTGAGAGTAAAGGGCCATCCACACCAAGAGCAATAACTATAATGATAACTATAAGGATAATGTTGTGAGCATCCACTCTGATGAAAGATAACATTCTGTGGTGCCAAGCATGTGCTTTGCACTCCAACTTTGTCAGCAGTTTACCAGCAGTTAAATGGATATTTATGACCTGTTATTGCTGCATGGCGCACAGAGAAACAGAGGAAACCACGGAAAAAAGACAACACGAGATATGCGACTTCAACGCCCTGTTATTAGAGCCGTCTTTTGAAGATGAATTTTATTTATACTTTTATAATTTATTCTTATGACTCAACATCAATTTAATGTTATTCTGGCAATCATGAAAGAAAGTATCAGTGAGGACAAAACAAACTTCAAACACTCTATCGGTGCCTAGGACCATTTAGTAGTGCGTTTCAGGTTCAGTGAAATTTTTAATGGGAATTTGAAATCATTATTAGAAGCATTCAGTGTTTATATTGTTCAACATTTCACTCTGAAATTAATTCTAACAACATTGTTTTGTTGTTGCAGTAGTGTGAGTTGTGGTATAGACTTTGGGGGATTTTTAAAGCGATTTATGTACTGTATAGTTATTGATATATAGTCATTGTTCCACATAGGGTGTGGTTGACCCTTCGGTCGTGTCACTGCTTGGCCAGAAGTCTATAGGCTGGGGCCTTGCCAAGAACTCCATGCTAGTCATGGATAACAACAGAGCAACAATATCTGGAGCAAACTACAACAACCCAGAATGCTGGGCAGTCCATTTCAATATGATCAATCCATCAGTTTAGTTGGTTTATTTTGTTTCGGTTTAGTTAAGTTTAGTTTTGGGGGAGAGATGAAGGTAGAGCAAGCTTCCAACAATTTTAAATCAATCAAATACTTCAATTTATTCTATCAAGTGCCTATGACAATTTAACATCCATACAACTATAGTGCAGTGCACGTTCTTAACATACTTGTTCAGACCTGGCTGTCTGCTTGGCCTGTGGTGTTGCTGGTTTGGAGGACATGCCGGATTCAGTCTACAGAGCCCTGAAGCTGCACCCCCCGTATCTGCACAGAGTGCTGTTCGCCTGTTTGTCCTCTTTCATTATTAATATTGAGCGTGTCACATATCCAAATTGAACCAAATTCAACCTGAACTTCCTTGGGCCCCAAGCAACGCAAATGCCAAGTTTGAAGTAGCTCCGATGGTTCCCGAGGTTGCATAAATTGATACGTACATGCAGACAGACAGCTGTTGAAATGTCAGCAAACCAGTAATTTATTCAGATAGAAAATTTGGAAACATCACCAAATTACATTTACTATCCAGCAAACATTTACTGACTGCACTTAACTGAGATTAAGAACTGAGATTTCAGGGTGCTAACTAGACCACCTTTTTTGTTTTTGTTCTTTTTTTTTCTTAATGAGACGCTGCATAGTTAACTAAATAAATATGTCTACCACTCAAATAATTCTAAAAATGTTCAACTGTAATAGAATGACTGTAGTGTATGCTATAGTTTTTAGGGATTGGGGTTGTTCTTCAAGTTTGCTTAAAGTTGAAACCATGTCGTGGGTATGCTGAGAAATTTAAAAAAAAATGAAGTAATCAATTGTTCCATCTAAGATCTATTTTTCATTTTGCATAGAATGGACTCTGGGACAATGTCTCAGAGCTCTGAGAGTCCATATTCTGTTACCTGTCAATCATGCCCTCCAACAACTCGCTCACCGACTATACTGTACCTGTCACTTCAATTGCCAACATCAGGGTAAGGCAAGGTGTCAAAATATTGATTCCATTAATGTCAAACTCAAAATAATGACACTTGGCTGAGGAGTTATGGCTCTCTGGATAAAGGCCTAATAAGAAAGCAGTAATCAAAAGGTGTCAGTGATGAAGTGGATGACATTTGGAACTTGTAAAGAGAAGAGGCTGCAGGTGAACGTCTACAAGATTCAAACAAAGGAAATCCCTTAGAGTCTGGATCATGAGCAGCATTCATCTTGTTGTATTGATCGACTTTAGTCACAGCAACCTTTTAACTGGAAGAATCCCCTTGTAATTTTTCTGGTTCTGGTATAATAAGTGTCATAAGAGACAAAAGACAAAATACAAAAGACAAAATAATGAGAAAAGCCTCCCATATTGATTGATTTAGATTTCCGAAGGTTTTTTCATGCATTTAGATCACATCCATGGTCATGTTTGTACTTTGGTAACAATGCATGCCAAAAAGTACAAAACGTTAATTTCTTTGTATAATATAACCTTTTTCAAGATTCAGTCATATTACCTTCCTGTAAATAAAAATATGACCTGTACTTTCGTAAGCTTGACTGAAGCCAGTCATATAGCATGATATCCATCCATTAATCAGGCATCAACTATAAATGGCACCAAGCTAGCATTACGATATCATGTCAGGAGAATGTCTGGGGGCCAGGCCTCACGGTTTACGGCACAAAGACACTTTCACTTTATTCACTGAATTTGTTGAAACTGGGCCATTGTTTCCGCTAGAAATCTTTTTGCACGCAGTGGCAAGAGCTGATAGAGACTATGCGCGTGTATCAAATTTTTAGTGATTTATTTTCATGCAAAACACTTATAATGAAGTGATCACAAGGAGAGGATGACTCGATAAACTGCACTTATTGCACACTACCACACCACTAGAAGAAGTTACAACAAATAAAGGAAAAAAATTAAGGTAACTTGGGAAATACGTAGTTCAAACTTTGTAAAAAAAAAATATATACAGTATATATATATATACAGTATATCAATTCCACATGAAATTTTACATCAAATTATAAAAGTATAATGCAGACACACGACTGTTAAAACTACTTAGTTGTGCAAAGTACACACTCATGAACACAGTGCATATATTCTGGGTCCCTGCCAGATTTTCTATGTTTACCCATATATGGACTGGTTCAGCTTCACCTGCATCAATGATGCTTGAGCAAGTGGTCGGTCTCAAGCTCTTGCTGTCCCCTCCACCTTCTACCCCTCTCATTTCTCTCCCATCTTCTCCGTCAAATGCACAAAAATAAATAACCTGTTGATATTCACATTGACATCATGCAAGCATTTCACTGCAGGTGCAATATCTTGTGTGCCTGTCTTGTGTCCTGGCCTTACTTTGTACCCATAATATTTATGGTTTAACATGGACATGCCCTACGTACATAGCACAGGCTCAATGCTATTGCAGTTGGTGTTAATAAAAGCAAATCAATACCCATGGCAAGTCCCTCCCTACCTGACTGTTTTTACAGGAAACACAAATATATGTGAGAGTAAATAGCACCCTGCCTTCCATTATGGGGAGTTCAAAAGACCAAATATAAAAAGATTCCATCGCCCTTCCCCAGAGGACAAAACTAATTAGAGGGAGGACATTTCTATTCTACATTTATTATTTTATTTTATTTTTCCATTTGCCTCTTGATGATGGCTCTTCAAGCAACTCTAACCATGTAAGGTTTGGATGGTTAAGTAATTTGAACAGAAATAACAACAAAGTAGTCGGATGATCTGAGTGGGGATACCTCTGACCAGAGTCTATGTATCCAGCTGAGGATCCTCTTCATCAATAAGACAATCAGTCTTGAAACACACACATGAATACCAAAGGTCAAATGGTCAAAAAGTGTATTAAGTTACAGAGATTTAACTGTGGCCTCTCCTGTCCCCAGAACAGCACAAAATCAATCATTGGATCCAGTGGAGGTAAACCTGGATTTCTTATAAACCATTTTCAAAAGAATTTTAAACACGGTGGCCTTGAGCTGCGTTACCAATGACTGTGGAACAGTGTTTGTCTCTGTGAGACAAAGCTGCATTCTTTTACAAACGATTGGCCAAACCACAACACTGGAAAAAAAAAGTTTGCCAGTAAATCCTATAACTAAAAGGTGTGCTCTTATCTTGAAGGCATCTGCTGACTAGCCTTGTGCGGTGACACGGTCCTTCAAACAAAACTGCAACATATTTAAACATTTACTTGCAGGGGTAGAAAAGGGGGGGTTGGAAGCTAAATGCTGCTCTTGCTGTTTCATGCCAGAATACATCCAGGGCGCCAGTGGCTGAATTGGTTTACAATACATTGATGCATTAGAAAAACAGTGATGAAAACATAATCAAAAACACAGAGCGAACTCGGCATACCAGTGAATTACTTGGTATTAATATGCATAAATCAGAATAAAACAGTCCGTGACAGTGGGTTGAAGACAAATAATTGACACAGTTTTTGACATACAATAAATAATCTAGCCCAGACAGCACAATTATATAGCACTTGTCATAAAAGACCCAAGGCTTGCAGTTCAAGAGTGCTCTATTTTGATTTTCCTTTTGTGGTGTTGGGGGAAGTGAGCCAAAGATTGTCTGGCTCTGGACTGTCTCAATCTAAGCCTCCAGGCAGGTGTTTTATATAGTCAGTGTACATTGATGTGTATGTCTGACAATGTGCGCAAGCTTGTGTTGACTTTCTGCACTCTAAGTGTGGAAATGAATTGGAAAAGTTTTGCATTAAAAGTCGCTCGATTCATCTTAGAAGTGTGTGTGTGTGTGTGTGTGGGAGGGGAGGCGATACATGTGCGTGTGTAGACTGACAAATCGCATGCATTAGATTACGTTAAGGTTAGACATAGAACTTAATCCCCTTTTGTCACGATCACCACTGCTGAGTTTAGGCAATGCAATGTATGCTATTACAAATGATTCACGTTGTCACTTGAACTCATCTGCTACAAACTCCTCGCGTTTTGTACATTATATATCTCACGCACACACATGGGGAGACAGAGAGACAATATGGAACACAAGGTAAATGAAAATAGAGCAGCTACAGTCAGTGATGAGACCAACATATTGTAAGGCAAACAAACTTGACAGACAGAGCTTGCAAAAAGCATTCCACATGTTCCAGATGAGCAGCAGAAGTTCCAGGGAGTAACATGATAATTTAATCATCATAATTCACTCTAAAATATAAAATTATATGAGGCAGGAAATTACACAGTGACACAGTCACATCTATACTGATTCTAAAACCTCTGCAGAAATCTCACAAGTGTTACTTTTATTATGATGCCAAGATTATATAGTACTTATAATTGCAGTGATAGACTTTGTTAACTGAAGCCTAGGGTTTATGCAACCTTTTTTTTTTGTTAGTTTGGGTTTTTTTTCTTCTTTTTTGTGTGCGTGTGACCTACACCAGCCCTCTTTGAAAAACTAGCCTATTACATTTTATTTGGAACTAATACCTATCTCACGTCAAAGAGGGTGTGCAACCTGGACTAAAGTCAACAAAACCACAGTGAGCAAAAGTGTTAAAACATAGCCAAGGTCACACAAATTACAGCAAAATTAGCAGTTTCTACAGTTTTCAAGATCAACCCTATCATTCAGAATATATTCAAACTCACCAAAAGAGTGCAATCTGTCTCCGCCTCGTGGCTTTCCTGTATGAGGACGTTTGAAACAAACCTAACCTTAAAACTGTCTCCCAACATACTTAACAAACTATAATAATATTCGAAAGGAGTCAAAGTCAGATTAAAAGCATCTGCTGCTGCTGTTAGGTTCTTCTGGCTGTGCTGGTTCGAGGTTGACGAGCCAGGCAGAACAACTGAGCCGAGGATGTCGGAGATGTAACGTTATTAGCCCTGAAGTTCAGTTTTGTGTGACCATATTTGACTTTCTCCTGCACTGGTTTATTTCTGACGTTTGCAGAAGCATGCAGCGTGTTGCAGTATTCATAGATAGAGTACATGAAGATTAACGTCCGCGCTGAAAAAAATATTGGTTGCAATATTGGTTGATGACATATGCTACACCACAGTAAAATTGGACTATTTGAATATTTGCAAATAGTCTAGTAGGTTCGCCTAGGAGGTCATGTTTTCACCCGTGTGAACTACTAAACAGATTTCTGAGAAACAATGACAGAGACGTGGGCCAGAAAAGAAGCCATTACATTTTGTTACAGATCTGGAGAACAATCTAAGATATGGCATTTTTCAAAATTTTCCCTCATTGAAATAAAAACTACTGAACTGATTTCCACAAAACTATGTGGGGGGTTGTGGCGTGGGTCAGGCACGCTGAAAGACTTGCTCAGCCTTGGCAGAGATATGCGATTTACAGACTGACGTTCTAGTTATATCAGTTTTGATGACACATTTGACCAGTAATACTAAAGTTCAACTGAATTACTTCAAAGTTGGGTTGTACTTGTCTGATGGTTGAAATTATCATAATGATTATTCACCACAGAATTATTTTATAAATGAGTGGCAAACACTGATGAGTGTTTGACCTTAAATGTTTCTGTCTTGACATACTACTGCTTATAATATGTGCGTTAATCTTGACAAATCTAAGCCAGACATGTCCACTGTATCCAACTGATACATTTAGTTATTAATAATGTAAATAAATACAAAGTTGCTTTTCAAGACAGGCAGGGGAATTTGCTTTATTAAGTCAATGAATCTTCCTTTGAAAGATTATTATACTTGTTTAGATCATCAGTTTTTACAGTGTTCCTAGCAGCCACATGCTGTGCAGTCCAAACCAGTGTTTACTTTGGCAGAACAGACAACCCAGTCCAAACAGAAGACTTGAAATTTTCAAGCAATTAAGAAGGGAGTTAGTCCTCTGGTATCAAGCAGAGAAGTGGGACAACATGTCTTAATATATGACAAGAAAATGTGGAGCTTGTCTAGCCCACAATTACAGAATAAACTTTAACTCAAGCAGAATTTCCATCCTTGGAATACGTATAGAGCCATTTCATCCTCACTTAAAATAACCTTCAGCATACAAAAATTATTTACTCCTTTTAAAAATAGCCGTAGACCTTACATCAGTCGGCCCTCCACCTTTCTGTTGCGGCTAAATGGATTTGCTTCTTCCGACAAATTGCTGCTTCAGCAATACACTGGGGAACAGTCATTTTGAACAGAAGCTTAACCCTTTTCTGGTGTTTCTGGGAAACCAACGAGCAATGCAGATCCCTCTTTTGGAAATTAAATAGGTCCTGGGTTGTGATGGCCACTTCTTGAAAAAATGCTCTCCCCCCGAAAAAAAAGAAAGATCTAAACCAGCCACCCTGTTCCTTTAGTTTTTTTAAACAATTTGTGTGACTCATCATGCCTTATTTCTTTCATTACAGGCAAATAATTACCGAACCATATGTCAGTACATCCACATTTAAAGTAGTTACTCCCTATAACTAACAACATATGCCATTTATGAGGTCATGAATACATATAATGGCGCTCACATTTCAAATTGTCTCTGTGCCAAGCATGAAGGCCACTGCCACACTGCTACATTAGCAGCTACACTAAAATCAAATAGTCAAATAATTAGACTGATTCTATGCCTCTCCAAAATTAAGTGATTAAATGAAATAAAAATATGTGATGCAAAGGCAGCAAAGATTCAAAACACACAGAGCTAATTCCTAATGGACAAGGCCACTTTATCCACTGTAAAAACCTCTAAAGCAGGCATTTGTCAGTGTATGCTAATGGGAAAGTAGGCATCCTTATGCTTTGATTTGTTGCAACCATATATGATGTGGTATAATCACAATCAAATCAAACTAGTTACGACTTTGAATTGCAGTTTAGTCATTAGAATTGCCTAATTGTTTTCCGTAATATATAACAAATTCTAAAATACTATAAATGAAAGCATTTCAACAGGCAAAAATCTTCAGACAACCACTGAGAAGTCAAACATTGAATAAAAAGACTTTGGTATAAATGAGACAATGTGAAAAATAGGCTTTAAATTCATACATGAAGAGAAGAAGAAGAAGAAAAGAACTTCATTTAATTTTTTTTGCTCATAAATTACAACCACTGATTTTCAGAATCAGTGTTCAAAAATCATACTGAAATGACAAGTGTAACTATTACACATTATCTTTGGCCAAAACCAGAGAAATACAGACCATCCCTCTGTGTCTTTCTACTGTGTTCACTCCACATCAATTGGTTTTATTCTCTTTTCCCCTATCTTTCTCCATTTGCAATTCTGATTCCACCTCTGCGCAGCCAAGTATGTCTTTTCCAGTACCTGACAGCCCCGCTGGACGTGCACAGGTAGTCTCTCCGAGCTGCAGAGAGTGACGGATAGCCAGCATACCACACTGGTCGGGTTGCTCATGTTTAATTCTGATTGCAACCTTTTTCCCAGCCAGTCTTCCAGCTGCTCAGCCCAGGTCCCAGTCTGTAGCACCCAGGGGAGCTGGTGAGAGCTGTCGTTCTGGGAGCCCTCTCTGTCCATCACCTTCAACATTTGCCTCAGCGGAACATTCAATTTATTTTATAGCACCACTCCACTTGATAGCACTGACCTCCCAGATCCTTTGGAAAGTAATGAGATGGTGACGCTGATGTCAGTCTCAATGTTGACTGGGGAGAGCAACCACCAAGTGGGGATCTTCAGGAGAGGGGCCTTGTAATAAAAAAAAGAAAAAAAGAAAGAAGGAAAAAAAACAGAGATGGGAGGGGAGGGGATTTGGTCAAATTGTGTTCTGATTTCAGAGGAAGCTCTTCTCAACCCAGCTGTGCTGCATTGTAGCACCCACCACTGATGGCATGTGTGGTTGGTTTGTCATGGACGGGATTCATCATTAAAAATAAATACAAGACTTTGCAAGGAGATCATGAGGGTCTCCCATGTTGCTCACATGATGCCTCAAAATGTCACATCAGAAAACAGAGCTGTCAGAAAAGAGTTACCTTTCAGTCTGAAGAGTGCCATACTGTGGTTAGAAAAAGGAAATACATCTTGAATTTGGCATAAGAAGTGTTAAGAAAGCGCCCTTTGTCTGTTGAGGTTTAACAGTGATCTGCATGAATTATCATCCAGTGACCCCACAGGCTACAATTCCTGTGCCAAAACTCTTAAACCTACATTAAAACATCCCAACATTTACGACTTGGAAACTCCATTCATGTCTAAGTCATGCAGGCAGCCACATCTGCAAGCATCATTTCTGTCTCATGGTCCTCATTATGACTGTCCATTATCTAAATAGATGAGGAATTACTGATCATTTCAAGAACTTACAAAGATAAGATTGCCACAGTTTCAAAACAAAAATAGCACAAATGTCCTTCAGTGTAACAACAAATCATATCAACTTTTAGTAATAAGACACTGGTGGACAAAATTTACAGTTTATCATCTGCTCGAACCTAAATGATGACACTTTTGATACGATTTATTTTCCAAAAGATTACATGGTGCATTTTAAACTTCAAAGAGTTCTCTCTTTTCTACTTACAAGGCCCAAACCACAGATTTAACATAATACTAGTACAATATATATATATCAAAGTCCTGGGAGTTTGAGGGTTCCGCGCAGTGTATATATACAGATACTGTATACAGTATAGATACTGTCCCACCTTTCAAAATGAGCAGGTAGAGGAAGGTAGTACATATATGGATGTTTTAAGTAACAGAAAGTAGCCTAAATCTTTAAATTGATTGTCTGTTGAATAAGGAAAAGGTATTTTTCTTTACAACATTGAGACTATAGCATACATGTACTGTATACACATGTATGCAAGTGATACTAAGAATTAATGTGTATAAGGTCTCTGATAAGCATAACAGCTTTCATCTAAGCTAAATATAAACTAGAATTTCTTTTGTGATAATCTAATTCTGTATATTCAGGTTTTTACTATAGGATAATACATGTCAAGTGAGCAGTGCTACTTTGATGGTGCAAAGTCCACAAATACATTGCATGATGAGAACTGGTTTTCACAGGCTTCTTTTGCTCGGAAGATGCTTCCCATCAATATCAGACAGATGAAACAGATTTTCTTTCAAAATGTTGCTACAAATAGATGTTACAGTGATTACCGCCGTCTCTAAAGCTGGGATACATTTGATTTCTTGTAAGTTTCGTTGCTGTATATGTGATGACATCTTTGTTTTCACTTGTTTTAGTGTAGGTTAGTATCGTTAATTGTTTCATATTCAGTGTTAATGCACTTATTTTTTAGTTTGCTTTGTTTGTCAGTTTTTGGTGGCCTTAATTCTGGTATAATTTTTTAATATTGTTAGTGTAACTTGATAGTCATTTCTTTTGAATGGATACCAGGAACACTAGCAGCCCATTTGTGGAAGCTAATGGGGATGCCAATAAAGAAATAAAGAATAGTATCTCATAAATTGACAATGTAAGTATCAAACACAATAAGATTGATCCACAAAATGGGCAACAGGTATGGTGGCCTGTAACAGGACTCAATGCCAAGGCAAAAGAGCCAGTAAATAAGTAAATGTGACGTCATGCAAGTTATGAATATATTGTAAGATTATAGTGTGTTTTCCAGACAGTAAAGCAGAGGCATTTCAACAGTTCTCTAATTGCCAGTAGGTATTCATTAAAAAGAGAAAAAACATTTGAATTCAGACTCAGATGTCTCATCCAAGGACAGGTAGAGGGAATAAGGCCAGTTCGAGAAATCACCCTAAACTCTCACTTATGTCATAGAATATGAAATGTAAAGGTAATTACACAGATATTAGCCTCATATTAGGTAAAATGGTCAAAAATAGAGGGTTTTGGTGAAATACTCATACAGTATTATATGACTTACAAACACTGGAGAAAGATATAAACTCTGTTATTTAATATTTGTAGTGTCTCTATTTTCAGTGCTCTTTCAATCACACACCCACAGGCAAATTCCTGTCTGTCCCTCTGAATAACTCAAACATTAATCAGACCTTCACGTGATTGTTATAAACACATTGACACCATGTGGCCATGGTGTCAATGTGTTTCCCCCAGGTTCATGTGACATTGGTGTCAATATGTTTCCCGGTCTTTATGTGCCCATGCGTCTCTCTACACCAACTGCTAATAAACATCTCACCAGCACTCTACAGTATAAACCTAATTCCACCAGAAGGAAGACAAAGTTCAGAGGCAGAAAGAGAAGAGGTGGTTAGTGTGAGAAAAACTTGGAGCGTGAAAGAGAGGAAGTCAAAGGGAAATTTGAGAGGGGAAATTAAGGCGGTGAAAGAGAGAGTATAAAGAGTTTCCAAGAGGAAGTGGATGAGAGCGTGGAAGATGGAGAGGAAGATAAATTTGGCAGAGCCAGAAGTCCTTGAAGATGAGAAACATAGAGTATGACAGCCTGAGAGGCTGAGGACAGCTGTGTCTTTTTGGTGGCACAGGCATTTGGGTCCTGCCTATCTTGAATGAATACCATGCATTTCCCTCCCGTGCATTTCTCAATAAGGCTTTTCCTCTTCAACAGCCTCTGGGGAGAAAGGTATCCTTTCCCAGGGTTAGTATAAGAGAGTGGCATTTGGGATGTTTTTGGAGAAAAAAAAAATGAAATGACAAACTCGGTTGGGCTGTTGAATGTCAATGATTCTAAATGCTCATTTTAAATGTAACGTCTTGACAGCACTGAGCCCTCAGCTCAGTCCCAGGAACTCCTTGAAGCTTATACTGCACAGGAATAAAGATCAGAAGGACTGACACTTATAAAACTCATCCTCCTCAACACTTGTAGAAATTACCATTAAATGTCTTTAAAGTCTACGCACAAAAGCCAGCAGCATTGCTTTCTTTCATCAACGTGATATTGTTTGAGTTTGAACCCCACAGACGTAGCCTATGATGCAGCATTTCTCCTGATGTGTGCATGCATGGGCAAGAGTGCA
Organism: Chaunax sp. Z400; assembly: GCA_037577475.1. Taxonomy (NCBI): domain Eukaryota; kingdom Metazoa; phylum Chordata; class Actinopteri; order Lophiiformes; family Chaunacidae; genus Chaunax; species Chaunax sp. Z400. The sequence goes on along the minus strand of CM075188.1, from coordinate 18,955,323 downwards.
CATGATAAGGATCATGCGCACTGAGACAATTTAATGTTGCTTCTTTGGAATTTCTTTCCTCAGACTGATTGTTTGAGCTGGTTAAATTAGCACAGAAACACTATTTTCCACTCCATTTCCCAAAATAAATGAATAAATTCATACAACTTGTTCTGTGTGTCAATAAAGCACCATATGGAGGTCTGGGGAAAAAAATAGTGGGAGAAAACCTCCAAATAAGGATTAATATGCATGATCCGATGACTGATAAACAGTAATCACCATGATAAGCCCTTCTTCCTTTTTGCTATCCACTATACAGTATTGTATCATATTGTTTTGACATGAAGAAAGAAAGTTGTAGAGGAGTTTTGGCAATCTGTGCTCTATATTTTGTAACACATTTTAACTAAATGTCTGTTTTTACTGCTTCGAGGGCTTTGATTTACAAAGATGTGCTAATATAATTTCTCACCTTCCAGGCTTCTCCTGTGCAGCCCACCCATATTATGAGATAAGTTCCTTTCTTTTCCCCAAAACCACACTGGAGACAGCATCTGGAAGCCATAGCTGTGTCTACCAGGAGTTTTAAAAACTAGGGCAGGGACTGCAGCAGGAGTATCATACCGTAAGGGCATTTATGTGGTCAATAGCACAGGAAGCTGCCCCTGTGGGCAAGCCTGAGAACTTGGTGTCTTTTCTGGAAAATGACTCTTAGTGAAGTTCATTTTGTTCCAGCGTTCAACAGAAGTGAGGTATCTATTTTTAAAGATTTTACACGTACTTCAAAAACACCGTGATTACTGCTAAGTTTACTTTAACTTGGATGTGCTGGCTGTATGTATGTGGACATAATCTGCTGTTGGAAAGAGGGGCGGGACTAACAACATAACCTAAAATCCTGCTTCATAGAGAAAAGCTGCTTAAGGTATGAAGAAACACGCCAGCAGTTTGAAACCCTGAACCTTAAGCACCCCTTAGGTGGAGTTCACACTACAGGAGTTTTAAAATCCCAATTTTCCCGATTTTGAAGTCAGGTTGCGTCATACACATAACAAGAGTGCTCAAACTGTGCAAACCTCCGCCAAGGCCCTTCAAAAAATTCCCATATTCAGATCCGGATCCGGATCATCAACAAAATGTCCAATATCGGGAGGTGTAAGACTGAATCCGATTACCAGATAATCTGGGCCGAACATCGGTACCAACCACAGTTCCAGACCAGATTTCTCCTGCAATTATTGGGAGGGGTGATTTAGGGTGAAATCGGTCCAATTACTGTGTAATGTGAGTCCGACTTTATTTTTAGAAAAGCTTTTCAGTGGCCAGCAGTGAACTGCCTCTGCAAAAAACTGGGCAGCTCTGTGGCACAATTAGTAAAAATTCATTTGATCCCTCTCTCCTTTCCATCATTCACTTCCTGTAACTGCTGTGAATCTCCTTTTCAACCTCTGTGATTAAGGGAACTCAACATTTTATGGCAGATTATTACAGAAAAAGATGGAGGCATAATTTCCTTTTCCTGTGGCCCAACTATCCTCGCTAGCATTTGTTTGAAAAGCAGCCAGTGCGTGTGCAGCCTCAGATAAAAAACTTTCTCACAAATACTTTTACCGAGCTCTTAAAGCCACGGTGTAAACAAATCATGTACTCCATCCCTTGCTAAACACAGATGAAGCTGAAGTTGCTCATATTTATACCAGGTGGATAAGATGGAGATAAAAAGAAATAAATACAGTGAATTTTCCTGGTCCTTAAGCAACTTCAGTAGCAGTTAAGTAGGCCAAGATGACTAAAGAGCACTGAGGTTGGCCAAAATTGATGAGTGGAGGAATGGGAAACAACATGTTTCCATATAGCCAGGGGGTTTATTAACTGTCCTGGATTATATAGGCAAATATTATATAAGCTATTTATTTGCTCTGGTTTGCTTCAATAAACTTGACTACCATTAGTTCCTGAACAGAGGCAACTGTGAAAACATGGCTGTAATGAGGCAGAGAGGAGGAATGCCAAATGTGATTTTTTTTCAGCCCTTTAAAGTTTGAAAAGAACTTGAGTCTAGACTGTAAGAGCAGTACGCAACCTCGATCAAAGTGGTGAGATAAGCAGGGCAGATTAATACTTAAGGGAGCGGGGCTTGGTATACTAAAGCTGTTAACGCCATCTCCCACAACAAGTTCTCAAGTATTTTGCTCACTAATGGAGTATTTTCAATGAGAGCAGAAGAAGGAGCTGAGTTTATCTTAGTGTGTCAAATTGCCTGAAAACTGACTGCATCAAAGGTGTTTGAGACTAGGAACCAGAAAACTGCCTTTGGAATGTACACTGAAGGCAAAGTCTGTTCAAACTTTGAAAGTCAACCAAAGAGGATTCCTTGAGATGAAGCGTAGAAGCTGAGATTTTCAAAAAGTCACTCAAATGTGAACAGATTTCAGCCAAAAGCTTGTCCTGCACACTGAAACGCCACCCCTTTAATACTGTTGTTACTTCCAGATTACAAGGCAGTAAATCTGTGGAACCCAACTGTGAGCAGTGTTTTCAGACCAAATAGCTGCTTAGACCAGTGGAGTGTGTCAATTGCAGCTCTGTCTCCTTGACATGGTAAGTAGCACAAAATACTGACACAGAAAATGTCAGTAATATATTCCCTGACAACATATATCATTTGTTTTTCAGAACATTTAATAAAAACAATGTTTTTCTAAATGAACCAAAGAGTTTTTCTTGCCTACACTTGGCCAAATACAGAAGTCTGGACTCAAACTGTTCCTGCTGGTGTCAGAGTTCTACCATCTACTAGTTCTACTATCTTATGTCCACCATCCACCCATCCCTGCAACTCCAGAGCAGCACTACTGTATGTGTAGTGTTTTACTGAGTCAAATACATGTTGTTTCTGATACATGATCTATTATCTTAGCATATTTGCTGTTAAATTATAGACAAGTTACAGACTTTCTGGAAAAAAAAAGAACATCATCCTCCAGTGTCATTTCTTTTATATGAAATGGTCTCAGTTTAAGTCAAGGCCAACGCTCCTGAACAGTTTGAAGTGATTATAAAGGCCATGTAAACTGGACAATGGTGCTGGAAAGTAGCATCATTGAAATCTTTGAAAATCACCTTTAAATGCTCTGCTGGGATCATAGCATCTGGCTATTTGGAATATGGCTGACATCAATTTCATCCTCACTCATCCAGAGGGTCATCACATATGTGCCATGGGGGTAAAGATGTGATCATCCTGGATGATACAGGAATGACATTCACATGCATGAACACAACTTATTTCCACCATGTTTGTATCTGAGTTACAAATAACACATGGCCAACAAATTGACAGGGAGCAATTCATAGAAGTGCAAAACATATTTCATTTGTAAAATAAAAAAAAATTTGACTTTTAAATATGACTTTTTATGTGTTTTTATGATGAAACTATTTGCATAAAACATTTACATAAACCTATTTCATTTTTATGTGAACATATTTACAGAGTCAGGTATGCATATTTGCTAATTGCTCCATATTTTTCTGGAACCATTTACATAGCACAAATAAATGCATGTTTGTGGATAGTGACATTTTCACTATATATTAATCAATACCACCACTGCAGCCCAAATGTACTGCTGCTCCTATAACCTCAACCAGGCCTGAGTCAGTATATGTAGGCTAACGCTTTGCAAATTGCTTTTTCATTTTTCAGTATTTTTTATTAAATTGTCATGTCCAAACATGGATCAGTCACAAAAAAACAAAAATATTAATAAAAACTTTACCCCCCTCCTTTATTGTATTCTATTTTTTTTATATTATTTACCCTCCTCCACTGTGCTTCTGTACACTGTGCTGCTGCAATACTGTGAATTTCCCCACTGTGGGACTAATAAAGGGATACCTTATCTTATCTTATCTCTTAAAAAATCAGCCTCCCCTAAGACTTCAACTCTTTTTTTGTATCTGTCTTTTACTGTTTTCGTCTGTGGCCCCATTGTTAACTCTGCAATGTGGTTAAATTAATATTTAAAATAAAAAAATACGTGTTTATTGATGTGCTCCTCCTGGCGCATTCTCTCAAGACAATAACTCTGAAGTCTTTAGAGTTACACAAATACGCAAATCTGCTCTGAAGGTGATTCATTAAATGGCTTGTTTGTTGAAATCCTCTGCACTCTTATTCGTTTTTCACTGGTTTGCAGAAAAACAGATGTACTTAGATTTCTTAATAATGAAATTAATTTGCATAAACATGGGATGATGCTGCAGCTGCACAAAACACTTCAAAAGGCCATTCTTTTAAAGAATATGGTTACTGCTCTTGCAAAAAAAAAACAGTGACAGCTAACACAACATGAAAGAGAGACAAAAGCTTGTAAGTATTACTAAATATTAACTAAAATTCTATAGAAACATGATTCTGAAAATTTCAAACAATAGCAATAATTAAGTTAGCGAATTCAGTTTTTGATTTCCTTAATTAATTCCCTTGTTTGAAGTTAACGTTGAAAAGAAGCACAATTTAATTGTACAAGTTTTCATTTACACAAAATAAGGCTAAATACATGTTTGAAACACATGCTGGGAGGAACAATCCCCAGTGTGTTCACGGAATTACAAAAGAGCATGACAGCTAATCATTGGCTGTTTCCTTGTAAATCCTTCTTGAATGGTAATTTTGTTATTAAAAAAGAAGGATACTGGGTTTGCTCCCTTTGCATGGTTAGCATCACTGGTTTGTACAAAGCCAAATGGACTGTGGGATTGATGGTCAGGAAATGAACACACATACCGAAATCAACTGGCCATTCACTTCTCTCCCACGATTAAAGCTATTCAGTGTCTCTTTTGGAGCAGCGCCGGACAAGTGCAGAGACCTGAGTGCCTGTGTATGTTGAGCTACTGCAGACTTTGTGTGTGTTTGTGTACAAGCTATGTGTGTAACTACAATTGTATGTGCACAGCAGTACACGCTTGTTAATGCTGTACATGGCCATATTGGCACCCTCATGGGTCAGAGGTCTCTGTCTAGTTCATGAAATGACCACTTTGCTTGAAACTAACAAAGCAATCATATGTTTATGGATCTTCCATGACTACAAAGCCATACATGCTGTTTAAAAGGCTATTTTCCTAGCTGACATCTCAAGGCTGCATTCAGCTCTGCCTACTGATGCTCAGGTTTGCCTCCAACAAAATGAATCAAATGTCTAATGTCCATGTCCCAAGCAATGTCCAGTTCTATGTGCAAGTAGCTGTGCATTTACAGCGGGGAACCCTTATTTGCTTCACCAAGTCATACTGATTTATTTCCCCATCTTTATTTGAAAATATTACATACACATTTGTTCTAATTCAGAAAAGAAAAACATAAAAAAATATAAATGAGTCTGCAGGACTGCATTTTCACACTCCCACAAAGTGTTATCTCATCCACCATTAGCATATCACATACTCCTTTAACAAGAGCTCTGGAGTAGATCTGAGAGGTGAATGTAACATGTAACAGAAAGCAGTGACAGAGGTCTGAAGTCTTGAATTACTCATAATCCAGCTGTAAGGGTTCTGCAGGCCTGGGAGGCATTGTTGTTTTATTTTGGTTGGAACGGCAGCCGTGGCTGGACCTTTAATAATATTAACCGCAACTGGAGAAGTGTAGGAGAATGAGAGCGGGGGGAGTGAAGAGAGGAAGTATAGAGAAGAGGGAAAAGGAGAAGATGGGATGTAAAAGGTTTATTTTTATTGCTATCTTTAATTTGCTGTATTAGGCCTCAAACCTGCTCCAAGAAACACACACTCTGAGCTGAGCAGCAATCTGACCTTCCATCTGGACGTTTTATCTCGACTTCAACTGTACATTGACTTCATCTCATCCCCTCCATTAACATCTCATTCTTTCCCTTCCTTTCTCAGCATCTTCCCTCCTTCCTTTCGGTTTCCTCTTTCACTCACCCAGGTCTGTTTACTGGCAACATCTCAGGAAGCAAACATCAGATAAGCAGGTTCTTTTGTTTACACAAGACTAGCAAATACATTTCTATTGATACTGCTCCGCAAAGGATACGGCCAAAATGATATTAGCCAGGGAAGGATGTGAGTTGAGGGTTCAAGGGTGATGAGTATATGTGAAAGTGTCTGTGGTGTCTGATATCCAACACCGTTTCCAAGATGACAACATCTCTGGAAACTTGTCTTCAGCACCCTTCAACAGAGAACACCAAAGACGAGGTACAATTAACAATAACTTAACCTTCTTGCCTCACTGAGTTACATTTTTTTCAGTTCCAAACTGCCCAATTGTCCTTTTACGCTCTTGATCATGACACCAGTTTTTGGCCAGACTCTCAACTGGCCATGGACACTGTCCCCCCGCTCCCCACCTCCTCCTTTGTGCTGCATTGCACAAACACAATAGAATGTGCTCTAAATGGATACCAGGTGTTTCCTCATAGTACGGCTCTCATCCTTTTAAAATGTTCTGTGAAGACTAGCAAAAAATCATGTGTAGTGTCTTGTGCCTGTGTTTACCCGCTAAGATGCCTCGGCTTACAGGAATGATTCAACATTTTGGGAAATATGCTCATTCTCTCTGATGGAAAGTTAGATGATACCACTCTCATATGATGGTGGATATGAATTTACACTCAACAGGCAGAGGTTTTAGAGGTTTGTTTTTCTTATATACAGTGTAAGATTTTACAAGTAATAGCTTGTTAATTACTGATCTTTGGCGGTGCGGTAATGTAAGTTTTTGTTGCTGTGGTTCTTAAAAAATGTAAAAGTTATTGAACTCTAAGCAAAAGACAGAAATGTGTTCAGATCACTGTTAATTTTCTGACACTATATTTATATACTGTTACCATAAAGTGCGGTTGACAGTGGGACTGGCTCAATGTCACTGACACGGGAATGGCACTCAGTTGAGGGGATACCGCCACCAGGGCTGAACATTGCTGTCTAGTGGTTAAAATGAAAAAATAAAAGTGGCCTTATAACATAAAAAGATCTATTTATAATAAAAGATTGTAAGTCATAGATTGTGGACATTAAAGTAAATCACAAGACTTACAAGACTAAGCGGCTGTCGCTTAGGTGTAAGAGCGGTCGTCCACTTATCAGAGTGGTTCGATCCCCACTTCTCCCAGGTCTACATGTCAAAGTATCCTTGAGCAAGATACTGAACCCCAATTTGCTCCCCGGGTACCATAAAGACAGCCCACTGCTCCTCAGGGATGGGTCAAATGCAGAGAAAGAATTTCCCCATGGGGACAATAAAGTATAGCTTAGCTTAATTCAAAGGTTTAACACAAATGTTTCCTTGCAATAAAAGCAGTTGTGCAACAATTAATTTTAAGAAACCTGTAAAAGGAAAGCTACAAACATTTCTTGGATCCGCCACTCTATCCAGATCTGCACCAAAATGTAATGGCTTTTTGCCTAGTCCATGCCCCACGCTTCCACAAAGTTTGATTGAGACAAGTTCATTTGGTTTTGCGTAATTGTGCAAACAAACCAACCAACAAACAGACACGACTGAGAACATAACCGTCTTGGTGGAGATGAAGATGATAACATTGTTCAGACTCAGCCACATGCTCACATCTCACAGTGCTCCAGTACTGGGCAATGGAAAGAGCAAGACTTTACATACTGTATGTGTCATAATTTCCACTACTTTCAGTAACAAGTGGTGCTGCTGTTAATACATGTTCTTATACCTGCCACTTAGCTGCCTCCTTTTATCCCTTTTCCCCTGTTTCTCTCCCTTTTCAAAGTAACATTTTATGCTTCATAGTAAAAGCATTGCGTTCTGTTCCATGTGATTGGTGGTTTCCTATAATTTATCACATTTGATGACTGAGTGCTTCCACAGTGAGTGATCTGAGTAACCAGCATTCTCTACGAAGTCAAACAGTTCTGGGAGATACATCTGTGAGCTCTTCAAGAAAGTACTCCTCAACTCCAGGATGAACTGAATCCAAATTCTTTGTTAACGACACACTCTTTCTCCTGGCAGTTAAAACCTAAGGCCTAAAGACACAAGACAATGCAAACAGTGTATTTCCTGTTGTTTCCTTCCATCCCACCTCATAAATGCATTGGTTGTAAAAAGTTATGTTTAAAAGTACAATACATTATGGTGCAATTTTTGTTCCTTCCAACCTACTTTGTCCAAGCCCAACATTCAATCTGAAATATGATGACTTGTTGTCCCCCTGTGACCATGATTTCACTGTCTCTGCACAGTGAGCGAGTGATGTGGAACAGAGTAATCCTTCTCCAGAGGACCACAGTCTCATTCAGACTTATCAGCTCTTTAATAGCCACTGTTTGGGGAGATATGTGTGGCGAGACAACCAGCTATTTCTTGCCATGTTGTTCCATCTCCATCTTCAACTCCTAACATATTCATGTCATATAGTCCGCCTTTCTTTACTCTTCTCCTCCCTGATTGTGAATCTTGCAACAACAACTCAATGTTTACCTGGCTTTTCTGATTCTAATGAACATTTTCCTATTAAAATCTGAATAAAATACTGACTTTGGAAATAGAGAGGGGCAGATACCAGCCCTAGTGTACTTTACATCCACCCAGGTTTTTTTTCTCTCTGTCTGTGGAATTATAAACTCTTCCAGCTAAGTAAATAAAAACTTAATATGCACCTCTCCCTTCAAAGGAGGGAAAAATGGTCTGCCACACTTACTTTGTGAGATGTTCCATTTTGGGTAATGAAGGAAATACCTTTGCAGTTGAAGGGAGAACTCCATCAAACAGTCAGCATGCATGATTAAACTTGAAAATAGTTAAGAATGTTCCTTTAACCTTTTAAGTCATATTCTATTGTCAGATGGCAGATCCATGCACACACACTCTGCACCAAGGACCCTACTGTTTGGCATGTTCACCTGCATACAACTGTATAGTAATATTTACCTGCGAGAGGGAGAAAGGGGTGACTAGGATTTTTTTTTCACTTTCTTTAACATTGACTTTGATGTCTTTTTATTGTGTTTGAGGTCTTGTGATAAAGGTGAAACTGAGCTGTCCTGGCATAGGTTCTGACTCTATCTAGTTAAATTGTAATTTTTATTCCAGACTGCAGCACAAGGCTCTGCTACACTTCTAAGCTACTGCATAGCTATTTAATTTAGAAAACAGTGATGATATCAATATTAACATCCATCCATCCATCCGTTTTCTGTTATCGCTTATCCTGTGCAGGGTCATGGGGGTGGAGCCTATCCCAACTGACACTGGGTGAGAGGCGGGATACATCCTGGTCAAGTCACCTTTTCATCACAACAGATAGAAAGACAAAAAAACAAACATTCACACCTACATTCACACTTATGTTTTGGACTGTGGGAGGAAGCCGAAGTATCCTGAGGGAACCAACGAAGACAGGGGGAGGACAAGCAAACGCCACACTGAAAAGTCCCGGGTCCTCAGGTGGATTTGAACCCAGGGCCTTCTTGCTGTGAGGCAACACTATGCCACCGTGCCTCATTGTCAAAATGCCACTGAGAAATGTAGCTAAACTGGGGGCACTGCTTAGTGTCACTACAGCCCAACACTGACTGTATGTCTTATTAGCTTCCCAGGTACTTATTTTTAACAGGGAAAAGATTTCTCTATTCATAATGCAATACCATTAAATAACATCTAAGTGATTCATGTGCCATTTGGTATAACATCAACCAACATTGATATGCCTTAGCACTGTAGTATATAATATAGTCTAATGCTATTACTACCAGTAATTTGCTTCAGTGATTTTCACTGAAGTGCATTGCATGAAAACCAGAGGAAGCCGGTTGAGAAAATCTGCACTATCCCTGAATTCATGATGTCTATCTTGGTCAGGAGCCTTGTTCAAAACATTGACATTGGAGGGCAAAGGCACACAGAAAGCGAATGAATCCCGAGGAGCGTGAGCGGCTTTAACACATAAACAGTGTTTGTCTGTAGACGGCAGGTGTAAATCCTACAGTTTGTGTAACTTTTCTAAGCTCTTGCTATTTGTGTACCTTTGCAAAGCTATGCGTGTGTTTCATATACACTGAGGTTTTTGAGGTCAAATGGGAACCCTGACTATAAATAGCTTCTATAAATTCAAAGGCCCACCAGGACTGGCTGAGAGATGCCTGTTTGCCATTTTCTTGTATAATATTCTTAATCACACACATAGATTGTTTGCTTTCAGGGCTTTATCTGTAAAATTGTAATACATCACCCTAATAAAACTGAAAAAAAAAAATTGTAACAACCTTCATGGACCACAAAATAATTTATAATACATTATAGTAAACATATAGTACAGTTTTTTTTTGTTTGTTTTTTTTTGTTTGTTTTTTTTATTGGAGGGAAACGTTTGCCTTTGGTTTTATAGTGTACAATGCTGAGAAAAGCTAACCCAGGCTTGGCTTTTTACTCTATTCTACAACATTTGACATGTGTGTTTGAGACTCTCCCACCATTCAACTCTTCCACAGCTCAGTAAAAATTCAGTTCTTTCAGAGAGAACCAAGTTAAGTTACCCTCTCAGGGGTGCAATGTCTCAAAATGTGTATACAGACACCGCTCTCTTGATGACTAACGTGCTAACTTTTACCCCAAGCAACAGGGTCCTGGTTTCCGTCAAAACTGAGCCTGAGACCAGCTCAGTCAGCTTGAATCAAGATATGTCCTTTTAAGAATTTGAGGGCAGCCAAGGCTAAAAAGACCTAAGGTAGTATGGTGTAGAAATATATGGACATGTGTACACTCAGCCCCTGCAGAGGGAGGTAAGGTGATTCCGTGCTTTGAATGATTTGGTACGGAAAAGATAGGTGAATAATGTTTCTCTTCCATTAGCATGTGCTAAAGTAAAGTGAAGATCACAGACAGACTGAATGTCCTGTTGTACGATGGAAGTTGAAGGTGGTGGTGCGGAGACTGGAGTGAATCAGCGTGTCACAGGGAATGTGTCCCAGGGATTAGATGGATGCCCAAGTCTCCTTAAGAGGCTGAACAAGGCCCAAACCAAATTCGACGTGAGTTGCATGTTCGAACTTCTAGTGTTGCTGCTTTACAGGAAAGTAATGAAAAAGAGCAAAAGAGTGAACAAGTAAGAGTGGAGCACACTTTTAATTAATAGAATGGTCATATTTCAGGGAAACTATCCTAAAATAAAGATCGTAAAGACAATAAAGACTAAATTAGTGGACCATATCTAGTAGATTGTTTCCCTATTGTTATGCAAATACCATTCTTCACTACATCATCTGATGATTAACCTAATCAATCATAATCATCCACTGGTTTCAGACATGTTCAGATATATTTTCAGTACTCCCACAGATTGACTCTATTCTCACTTCTAGTGCTTGTTTTTCTTCCTTTGTGTTCATCAAAGTGGTTTGCTTATCTCTAGTCTGTTCCAAGTGTGCAAAGTATTCTTCCCATCAAACCTGCATTTCTCTATAAGAAACCCAGAATGACATGAGTTCACCCGGGAAAAGTCTTTGAAATGTTTGCGTTGGTTGTGTGTTCTGCAAGAAATATCCACGCACAGATCCTCATGAATGCAAGTGTTTTTTGGTAGAAAACCATGTGGTCAAGTGAATACTTTATGATTTGTTATTGTTATTGTATTGTTGATGCCCTCGAAGAAGCGAATAGAAATCTGCCAAAAAATGGTTACTATGTATTCCATCTTGTTGTCATGAGGGAGTGCATGACATACCCTTGGGCTGTTTTGTAAGATATACATATTTATTTAGCATCTACAATGGCTTTGCATGAGTCAATGTGATGGAGATTGAGGCCAGTGCATATACCGGAGTTTAGCCTGTCCTATCCTGGATCTGTTTCTCTGTCTTTTTCAAAAAAGGCAGTTTTGGTTACCCACTGGGCGCTACCTGGGTCATTTTACATAGCCCTCACAGAGCTGTGGTGGCTCTTCATGACTGGCTATGATTCATGCAACGTGTGTGATGCACAGTCACTACTAAAAATCGAATTTAGCCAGGGAGGCATCTTAGCAGGTAAACATTGATTTCCTGGACATGTCTCTACACTCCACAGGCCACAGGAAAGTACGATTCCACCTGTATGATCAATTACTTTTCTCTCCCTGTTTTTGAAAGAAACAATTTCCATGGTTGCAGTTATTGTCCTTTTACTGTTAGTTTGAGGTTTCTCTTTCTTCTGGTCATTCCCCTCAGTGGAAATTGCAGTGCTCTGTAATGTGTGTCACTCCGCAGGCATTTGAATGCGTGTACAGTGTAGGACCTGTGTGTATGGTAAATCAAATCAGAGGATACAAGGGTTCTGCACAGCCTGACAATCTAGAAGAAGTCAAGGAAGTTAGGTCATCCTTGCCTGATTTCCAAATAAAACAGAGGACATCAGTGAGCAATGATCCATTAGGTCTCACTTAACCACATACCAGTGTGTCTGATGCACATGAGGACATATGTTCACACAGGCCAGTGTGTGCTGTGATGGTAGGTTAACTTCATAAGGAGTGGTGAAAGGGACTGAGATTAAGAGTCTTGTTAAGTGACGAGCAAGTGACCAGTAATCAGAAGAAAATTCTCGTCACTCAACAGTTTTATGACTGGTCTGATCTCAAAGACCCCTTTTCAACTCATTGGGTTTTACAGTATGCTTCTAAATTCTACTTTTTGGGAAAGTTAAACTAAAGCAGTTGAAAGACAGGTGTTGTTTTTTTGGAGGACAAGAAGCAATTAATCGACACAAAGATCTCTATTTTTAATAATGTGGCATTTACCAAACAAATCGCACAAATAGCACAATGACGAGATGTCCCTCAAACGTAAAGCTCTTTCCATGTAAAACATCTCTAAATACAGGAGTACTGCCCACACCTTTTCATGAGGGAAACTACATGTGTTTCCATTACAGAAATTCTCCCCAAGACTGTCATTTGTTAAGCTGCACGTGTGCCTCACTCCAATACAAACCCCAAACATGTGGGAGCAGTTAGTTAGTCCATCCCTAAGCACTGATTACTACTGTCGGTGTATCAATAGACAAAAGCTGACCCCCTGCCTCCTTTGAAGGACAGTGGGACATAAAGTGGAAAGTCTTCAGGAACGGTGATTACTTACCACTGAAATGAAATTCACCAAGGAGAAACCAGATCTGAGCCTGCGAGAAATATTATAGTACTTATACTGAATAAAAGCCTCGGCTCACCCCATCACTCCTGTTTTCTCCCTGCGTGCTCCACCAATACAGCACATAAAAGAGCAGATGAATCAGGAGTCTGTAAAACAGAGATATAACCCTTTGAACTTTCAGTGAGGGACAGTTTAAGAGGAAGGAATAAGGAGAAAGAAGCAGAAAAAGCCTTGGTAGGAGGGGAGTGATTTGGAAAATGAAACACTGTTTGTCATGGCTATCATTTAGAGTGAACGGTCTGAATTCCCGATATAGGTACATAAGTTACCAGGTGCTGTTAAAGAGAAAATAGTGCTCTGCGATTCCCCACTCTGACTCCATTTCCTCTGACCAATCCAGGTGCCTCACCCCTCTGAGCTTTGATTATTACAGTACATAGATGGATAGATAGATAGATAGATCGATAGAGAGTTCATACTTGATAGCACATACTTGATAGCACTTGATAACAATGGGGAAAGAGGCATTCATAAGTATGCCAATTAGATTGCAGAATATATTATTACAGCGGCATGGTGGCACAGTGGGTAGCACTGTTGCCTCACAGCAAGAAGGTCCTAGGTTCAAATCCACCTGAGGACCTGGATACCTCCAGGTACTCCGGCTTCCTCCCACCACCAAAAAACATGCAATGTAGGTGAATTGATGATTCTGAGTGAGTGAGTGTGAATGGTTGTTTGTCTGTCTATGTGGCCCTGTGATGAACTGGCGACTTGTCCAGGGTGAACCCCGCCTCCTGCCCAAAGTCAGCTGGGATAGGCTGACTTTATAAGCCCCCCCCCATGAACCTACACAGAATAAGTGCTTACAGAAAATGAATGAATATATCATTACATATGGATTTTTGTACAGCAGCAGCCTTGTTATAGACCTCCATTATTTATCTCATAACCTCCCCTCTGCCCATCTTTTAACATAAATGCAGGCATGTACAAAGACTAACCGATAATCCATAAGGGGCTAGGCAGTTGTAAAATGATAATAGATGGATATTGAGTTGGTAATTGGGAGGATCCACTGGTTCTGAAAGAAATTTTCTCCAGAATTTAAAGCATGGACTACTTCATTTCACACTTTTATCGAAAAGAGCTTCACAGTTTGCCCTATTCACCATTTCACATGGTCACTTAAACACAGAGATACCTATGTGAAAGGCACTGGCCCAACCACAGTCTCTTGCCCCAGTGCACTCCACATGTATTGACAAATAGATAAACTGCCCACCCTATGATTACTGCTGAGCCAGAGCCAACCATGAATAATTAAATGATGTATAGGCCATTATTTCTAATTAATTCTAGTTCAGTTCTGAAATATCGTGTTGTTTTATGTCCGGTGTGAGCTTCACATATAAGATACACACAGATATACATTAACCTTAGTGGCTTTTGGACAGTCACAAGCAAGAGATTATTTACTCTTTGCAAATTCAGAAATTTATAATATAACATAACACAATATTAGCATTCTTAATTAGTGAGAAATAGTGGGGGATCATTTCTTTCTTGATGCACTATAATATATAGTTATATATATATATATATATATATATATATATATATATATATATATATATATATATATATATATATATATATATATATATATAAGAATAATGGAGAAAATCAGCATGCCGTCTATTTTGCTGAAGTTTCTTTTTTCTGGGTTCCAGTATGGATGCAGCAAGAGCTGTGGAGAATAATCAGAGGACCAGAGCTACACATGCATGTGAAGGTGGAGGTTTAAAGTCACCCCTAGGCTATATTGCTCGATTTCCAAATTTTGAACACTCGACGGCCCATTATTATCGTAAATAGAGGAAACAAAATCCTCAATGAAAGGTGCAGGCACAATTAGTTGATTGAAATGGGAGCTGTCTGAATTCAAAACATATGATCTCCAGGACTTTATCTTAATTCTGTTAAGAAACACTAAAGGATCATATTGAGCCATGCTGACTAGTTGTAAAGTATGCGTTGAATTACAGTGGGCCTCTCTGATGCACTCAGTGGCCTCTGCACCTTGTTTCAACATTGTGACATCACCGGTGGAAATGGGGTGTTTGGATTCTCACAAATGCATCAGAGGAATCAATCAATCATCATTTTCCACAGATATACACTATCACAACACCACCTAATCAAGAGATTAAAGGAGACTCCTAATTGTTACACATTTGTGGTAAAAAGGAGCACATAGGCACGACTGTATGAAAAGAAAATTGCAGATATTATAAATGTGGAAAGGTGCCATCTAAAACATGAATAATATTTTGAGGTTTACAGCAGCATCCAGATGGACGTAATGATTTCACGAGACACAGATTTTCAAAGTTTGGTGGCCATGAGCTCTGACCTTTACTACCGCTCTGAGATTGGATTTGTGAGAAGTGCTGCTTGTGAGTCACAGCATATGTATATGATTTTAATTAGTACGGATCTTCATTTGTTCAGTTGTGTTTTGGCCTTTGGCAAACAGTATGTATAATATTTTAAAATGTTTACAAATTACAGGATAAATAAGCCTAAATCATTTTCATATCTCAAGTATGTGCATTGGGAAGTGAACCTGTCATGTATTTAAGGGAACCAGGTTAAGAGTTTCACCATGATGATAAATAATATCTGTATCTGGCCACCGGAACATCATGTCGCCACCTGCTCCGTATCAGCCATAAGAGGAAGCAGCTGTGGTGACGGCATTGGATCCTGTTGACACGAGATACACAGCATTTCAAGTCATCTTAATGACACACAGGCTAATAAAGTGAGGTCAAATGGCTTGTTGTTTTGCATAGTCACATCTAGATAAGTTTGAACAGAAAATACATCTTTCCCAACCTTTGCAATTATCTCATTATTTATTATTATTATTACATTAACATTATCCACATGGTAATGTTGTCATCAGATTATGTATATTATTACCACATCTGTCATAAAGGGGAATATTCACTTTCTTCAACATGTTGTTTTTCAACATTCTCTTATATCTTAATGTATTGGTGATGTGTGCAGTTTGGAGCAGGCCCCAACAAAAATCTAGATCCATCTGATTTACATATATTTTCATATGGGGTAGTCTCTTCCCAGCTACTTTAAGGTAACAATTAGGGCTAGAAACCTGCATAAAAAAAAGAAAAAATAAAGAGAAAAGAAGAAAAAAAGAAGAGAAAAACAAAAAACAAAAAAATAAACAAAACAAAAAAACCTGCAACTAACACCAATAATTACAGGACTAAGAGTTTGATTTTGGAGGGGACTGTTAGGCCTTGGTGGAGGAATGCGCTCTACTACCTTTCCAGTATTAACAATTATTTTCCTTCACTTTAATAGGATTTTTAGTTACAGTGGTGGATTGTTGGAATGGCTTGTTCTTGATTCATATCTGTGCTGTTTGCATGTACTGTTTTTATAGCTTCCAGAAAATATCTACATTTATCAAAGAACCAGAAAAACATCTGTTGGTGTTCCAGCGGTGACCACTTAACCAGAGAACACACAGGGCTGAAAGAGGTTGTTGTTTTTCCTTCAGTATCCTGCTCAAATATGTATGTATATATTTTTTTTTGGGTTTTGACACTGTCTTGTGCTTTCAAGGGGGTTGTTATAGCAGCAGGTCTGTTTCAGGCGATATGTTGAGCTGCTGGTGTTGACACACTGACAAAAGACGCTGGTTGGAACCCCTAATGCTTTCTTGTCATTATTTCTTTTTGCATGCTGTCTGTTGAAGGGAGTCTTGTCTGTGTGCAAGCAACTGTGGAGTAAAATGTCTTATTACAACAAAAATATCCAAATCATCACAAAAAAAACATTGTTTTCCATTGATGCTTCCTCGATGTGCCATTTAAGAATGAAACTTCAAATTTCCCTTTGTGTATGTGTAGCCACATTGTTGTTTACTGCACACGTCATGTTTTATTTCACACGTTTTGACTAAATTGAGACAAAGATAGAAAATGAGTGCATTGAATTATATACACACACTACACTTCATTTCTGTCAACCAACTTTCATCAACCATTTCTTCATTCCATCCAAGTAAACAATGTTTACTAGAAGAAATAACCCAGTTCTCATGCTACTCATAGTCACATGATGGTCTGACAGCGGTTTAGGTTCTTTTGAATTCATTTCATCTCTGAAGGAAGTTTGTTACAGAGCACATGTTTGGATCTGGGGCCTGTTTGAAGGCAGATGTAGTTCCTGGCTGCATCCTTTCAGCAAACTGCCTCCTGGTAATTGGTCATTATTCTAGAACTGAGAGGCATGCTGTCCAGAGGGCAACTACACTTGTCTGGAAACAATCATGAGGTTAGCAGGCTGGCAGACAGCCTTGTCACTGGAATATGCCTCTCCTGCTGAGTGCATCATCTAACAAAAGAAAATGGCTGACTCCCAAATGTAATTACGCAGACTCCATCACATCATGAATGCATACAAGAAAAAAAAATAAAAAATCATTGCAGTAATTTTTTCACTAATGTCCTTTATGGATGATCTTTGTTAATTTTGTTTTTTGGGGGGTGGGCTGGAAGGGTTTTTAACAGGCAACTTTCCTTTTCTGAGCCTAAACATACATATAACATTACATGTTTACTCAGATGCATTAATAATGAAACAAGGAGTCTGCCAGTGGATGTATGTGCTATGTCATATTTATGAAATCACAAACAACCAGTCTTATTGAAATATAAATCCCACTATGGAAAAAAAAAATATTGTCTCTTGTACTTTTTCGGATGTGGTGGTAGTAGACATTTTTTTTTATTTATTGACCCTGCCTAGCAACACTTTGCCCTGTGAAGCCATATTAGGTGACCTTCAACAAGTGACTCCATAATTACAGGAGAGCACGCAAGGTATGCCAAGTGACCTTCCTTCATCTGCGACCAGACCTAAACATCACAGAGGGAAAATAATAATAAAAACTGACACGTCTACCTCTGGCGCAGACTGGCAACTGGATCCAGATGGAGGGAGCATATGATTACCATTTTATTGAAGATGTCAAAACAGAAAGGTACATTCCTGGAAACCTTCAGTCTTTTACAGATTTCTGCTTTTGAAATGAAAAATTATAGTTGATGTTGTTTGTCTGCCATTTCCCTTTGTTCTCAGTGACCGCTGGAGATGGACCGCAGTGATCGCCGGAGACGCAGTGGATCTGTGGAGAGAAGCAGAAAATAGTAACAACCAGGGCTCAGCAGGCTGATACTAGAGCTTTAGCATGAGAGATAAGTTCAAATTCATTCAAAAACATGCTCCCTCAACACTCTGCACCTATGCTCTGCGGGGAAAATATGACCATAGCAAGACCTAAAGCAGCTTTTTTAATTAAAACACATGACAAGAGGCAAACTCCTCCCTCCCTCCTGCTATGTTTTTTGCTGCAAACATCATGCTGAGTCATTCCTTCGAGGCAGTGCGTGAACACCTGGGAACGCAGTTCACTTTGAGCCTTGCCACCCTTTCATCCTTGAAAGGCAAGTATCCTTCTTTTCAGGTCAAGCTCTCGCTGTGTGCAACCAGGCTGGAGGGATTTCAGAAGCCCCTCACTGCCTCCTTCTCCCTCTTTCCTTTCACTCTTTCTTACATCCTGGAATGACTCTTTGATGATCTTGCCTGTATCTGAATCTTGCTTATTTCTCTGTGTACCTGAGGATGTTTTGGCTATTTCTTGCAGTCCATCCCTAACTGCCGCCTCTGTACACACTAGAAAAATCTGCGCTCAGACACACGTAGTTTTCTTTTCTCCCTCAAAGAAATCACTGCAGGATGCAGACGTCCCATGGCCAGGTCACAGCCAGTGTACAGCCATGAGGGGACTGTACAATATATATGTTGGCGCTAAACCCACTATTTCACTACAGAGTCAGCATTGGTCTGATTAGATCACTGCAGGGGGAGGGGGGTGGTGGTGCGGCTCCAAAAACAGCAGGTTCTGGGACAAAGGAGAAGGTCCAGTATATCACACTTAGATCTGATGTCAGGAAGTAAGCTTGGACAACATGCAACGGCGAAGAGAGGAAGGGTGACCTGACCAATCTCAGGCCCCTGGGGCCACAGAGGAGCCTCGATGTCCATCAATTTCTCACATACATAATGTGACTGGGCAGTTACGACTGGTAAACTTTGGGGGTATAAAACTCATGAGGGAGGGATATATTTGTCGTGCAAGTGAAGTTGGCAGTTGATGGAGAGGGGATGTTTTACAGGCAGAAATATAGGCATGTTGTAAGTGTTAACGTTTCATACTAAATTTAAACAGAAAACCGTTTTTTAAAGTGTAGGTCCTTGGGGAATGATGCTGTATAATGATTGCAGAAGCCACATGACTCCATATAGTTCTTGGTCCTCTGTGGCATTCATGTGAAGAATATGAACAGTTCATATGTCAAGAATACATTTTAATGTTCTAATGGTAGGCCTAAGCATATAAACGTAAAATAAAAATTAGAAATATACCATTTAAAGTCTAAATTGGGCAGTGATGGCTGACCAGAGGTCTGAGAGATTCTCTACTCCTTAAACACAATTTAGGAATTTAATAAGATGATAAGGATTATCACTGACATTAAAGAATAATGTCATCTCACAAAATGCCATGTGAAAGCTGAGGTTTTACAACCTTACTTAGGAGAACTGTTTTTTTCCACATTTTTGTATTTTTGTCTGGGGCCAGTCACAGTCGTCATTTGCAGATGGCAAAACTTAATATGACTGCTTTTTAAGGCTTTCCATGACAGTTGTAAAATCATGCAGAAGGCATTTTGATGGCGTTTTGATTCTGTGATGAAATAAAGATGAAATGAAAAGATATTTACATAGGAAAAAGGCTAATGTACTTGGACAGCAATCATCTTGTTTACTGCAAAGTCTTGAGCTGTCACAATAAATAAATAACATGCACTTGCATATTGGTGTTTTATGGCTTAAGGTCATAAACTGACTCCCTGAAACCCTTCAAGTTTCATTTTTCAGTGCAGGTGTCTGTCCCCAACAAATCTGGTAAGATATACTAGTAGAGGTCATGCATTCAAACCCTACACTTTCTAGATGTTTTAGCCACATGAGGAATACATAACAAGCATTAAAATACCACTGGCATACCATCACCTTATAAAGCTGATAACGTGAACATAATAATAATAATAATAATAATAATAATAATAATAATATTAAAACAACTGTTATAAAGTTGTCCACAGGCAAGACAAAAAAAGAATACTGGAGAACACTAGAATACAAACTCACAGTCAACAAGAAATGCACAATAATGACTAAAATAAAATAGGTAACATAAAATTCTTAAGAGAAAACTAAATGGTAAAAGTAAGTTTTGAGAGACAATTTTAAAAAATGGGAAATCATTTTTTTAACCTGTGTTCCTTTGGTAAGCTATTCCAAAGCCAAATTATTGGAGCCAAATTAAGTAAAGCCCTATCAACCCTGGTCTTTAGTCTTCACTGAGAAATAGGTAATAGGGCTTTATTGGAGGAGCTCAGGCTACTACCTGGAGAGTAATGATTTAGAATCTCAGGCAGGTAGCTTGGCATCAAATCATGCATGGCCTTGAAAGTCAAGAATAAATTTTAGAATGGACGGGCAGCCAATGAGGGGAAGCTGAAATAAAGGAGATTTGGTCATGCTTTTAGCTTGGAAGTGGTTTTGATCTAAAGTAACTCTTAAGGTTCTTAATACTGGGTACATGTTGAGCTGGATTTCCATGAGCAGGCAGAAATTGTCCAAATCTATCCTCAGAGCAATAATGAGGATTTTCATTTACCCCAGTTTCCTCTGTGTATGATCTGGGAATGAAACCAGGTTGGTTCAGACCTTTATTGTCCCACAAGTGGAAATTATTTATGCAGCGAGCCAGCATGAAAACATAAAACATATATTAAACACCTCTGTACAGATGGAAAAGACTACACAGTTGCCTATTCACATATCTAATTAGCATTCAATTAAAGCTGTGTTTGTGCCTGATTCATCCATGCAAATCAAATAATTCTGTTTAATAATTCATTGATTTATAATTTTAAAAAAATTAACCCGCATTTTGGTCTCCACCGAGACATATTTTGGTGTTTAGAAGTCAAATGCTCCACTAAGTTTAGCATAAAGTTGTTTACTTAGACTGTCTGGCATTTGGTTCTGCTGTTTGGACAATGTGTGCATTGAGGTTATTGGACCTTTTTGCTGAAAACAGCTGCCTGCTGCATCTGAAAACGACCCCATGAGAAAGTGATCCCAAACAGTAATGTTGTGGGCAGTAAAAACAAGCTGAAATGCTAAAAAACAAACCTACAGGCTGCAGAGTTCTCATAATTATTTGTCGGTTTGACCCTATGAGCAACCAATTAACCACCATTCTATTATTTTTTGATGTAAGAATCTTAATTTGACAAGCTTTAAAACATGCCCAAACAACTAGGATTTAATCATCACATGCTATATTCACCAAATTTCCAACAATACCAGTACACATGTGCAGTATAGACAGTTTCTGCCAGCATTGTAGCACTTTTTTATGTTAACCTGGGCCACACTTTGCCTAGGATTCCCTCGACCCTTCACTGATGGCAGTTCTTTCCATGTGATGTCCACAGGGTGACATCTCCCAAAGGAAACAGCGCTCTTCAGCCCCCGAGGCCTGTTGAGGAAAGAGACAAAGGTGGCCTGAAAACCCAACAGCACTGTGGCGCCAAGCCTGTGTCAACATTTAGAGTGGAAGTGGAGGACCCAAAATGCAGTTTTATTTTTGGACAAAAGATTTTTATAGCCCAGATGGTCCAAACACTAGTAATCTCATTTTCATATAGATGTGTGTACATAAATATGTGCAGTATATAAGTTTTTTTTTTAAATGGAGTGACGCACCAAATCAGAAAAGTAGAAACTTCAAGAGTTCTTATTTCTTGACAGTATTGCAAGCCATGTTAGCATTTATGAAACAGTTTCTGGCTTTTTTGATGGCCATAATTTATATCTGCTTCATATGTGACCTTGATTTAATTTTTTTTTTTTTTACATGCACTTTTCTGTGTTTCTGTTGAAACCTGCAAGCTCCTTGTCAGGATGAAAGCTCTGTGGAACAGCGGTGTGTGTGTGCACACGTGAATATGGTTGACCACAATGGTTCATGTAAACACTCCAAAGTGACACAGACAAAGCTGAACCATAGAAATCAAGAAATGTTGGGGTGGAAAGAAGCCTAAAGCTATAAACAAGTTAGACCACACCGTACAATTCATGGGCTGCAAGTATATCTTCATCCTTACATTCCTCTTTGGATGGAGGAAATGTGGGGTAAAACCCCGCTGATTTTTTAACCTGTTTGAATAAGATCAACTCTGATGAGTTGTGTGTCCTGCAGAAACTGTCAAACGTTTCTTGTCTGTTTGCAAAACCCCACTTTTAATTGGGGGGGGGGGTTTCATGTCCAAGAAAAATACGGCTTCCTGTCCAAGTGAAGAGCAGTGTGTTTTCAGAGAGCTGTAACCAGTGTTGCAGTGGGGCCATTAACTTTACAGTAACACATCAAGTGAGGAGACTTAAAATCTGCAAAATAGAAGCTGAGGGCTGTGTGGAGGTATTCATGCTGTTACGAGTCCCCACTTGGTTGGGGCTTTGATTGACAACAAGGACAAAATAGAGGCAGACAAGATTTATAGCTGCTTGGGATTTTGTGCCTTAGCAGACATCTGGTTGGACCAATGTTTATGTGACTTTATGGAACAGTGAAGAACCTTCTGCGAGGCCGGAGTTGAAAGTCAGAGGAGAGAAAGAAAACTTATGTTATACGTTTATCATGTCTGTGTTAACAGTGGTCAAAACTTTTTTTGTTGATAATAGCAACAGTTATTACCAGAAAGAAAGCCTTCTACTCAGTCATCAAAGTCCCACTCCACTCAATAATGAGTTTTGCTTATTATTGTTTCACATGTTTATGCTTCACTGCAGCATGATGCATGTGTAGAGTTTTACACTTGAAGGCTGAATTTCTGAGAGCTCACCTTAAATCCAGATTGAAGGCATGCACAAGTATGATTTGGACTAAACAGCCAATCATGGTCCAGTATGCATCCTTCACAAGTATGATCTGCAAGCTTGAAGCCTACAATGGACATATGTACATTTTCATTAAAGGATAAGGAGGAGTTATAATTTTAGGAATTCCCTATTAAACATTTGGCAAACAAATCAGGTAAAAGTTATTTTATGTTTTGAAACATGTATGAAGGCAGTATTTAAAGAATTAGCCAGATCGGGATACTTGTTTTCTGGTGATTTGAGCTGAAAATGTCAACATCACTCTAATAGTGTCATGGTTATGTATTTAGGTTGCCATTTCCTGTTTATTATGTAAGTTTGGTTCTCGATGTCATGTCTTATGCTTCTCACTTCCTGTCTTATTGTCTTGTGATCTGTTTTACCCTTATGGTTCATCTCTCTGTGTTTTAGTCTTCTATGTTTTTCCCTGTGTATGTTTGCTCTGTCTTGTTAGTTTATTAGTTTATCCTCCTCATGTTTTGCCCTTTAAGAGTTTCCCTTCTCTGCATTTTCCCTCCTTTGTGATTGTCCAAGTGTTTCCACCTGTCTCCGATTCTCTCCTCCTCCCTGTTCCACCTGTGTGTCATTGTCTCATTGCTCTGTGTATTTAAGTCTGTTTGGTTCTGTCCTCCGTGTCAGTTCGTCCGTTATTCCCTCCTAACCCTGTGATTCTTTCCAAGTCCTGTTTTGCCCTTCCTTTATCTGCTGTCCTGTTTTGCCCCGTGCAAGTTTTGTCCTTGGTTTTGTATTTTGCATTTTGTATTTTTGTGTTTGTTTTTTTCTTTATTAAATCCCTGCTACGTGTCTCTGGGTCTTGTCTGCGCTTGGGTCCTATCTTTGAACTGCACCATAACAAATAAAGTAAGTAAAATAAATCAGAAGCTGGTTAGATGAGCACAAAGACTGGAAAAAGGGAGAAACAGCATTCTTGGTCCTACCCAACTATTACAAAATCCACCTAGAAGCATTTCTAAACCTCAGTGATTTGTATATTGTACCGTCTTTGTTTTATGCATACAATAAAATTAAGTGGTGGTATACATCTTCCCACCTAACTCTCTGCAAAAATGTGATTCAGCATGTTTCCCCAGAATGTCAACCTTTTTCCTCTAAGAAATGAGGACAGTCAGTAGAGCGCTTACCTCTGCAAAGGTCCAATAGTCCCTTTAACTAAATTATACTCTAATCCGAATTCCAATTATCAACCTATCCTTAGAAGTGCCAAGAGAAAATGTCAAGTAGTTCATACATAATTGACAAAAACAGTTAGAAGAGACCATGCATTGTTCAAAAAAGTCTTTAAAAAATTCTAGAATCAGCACCTTTATCTAGATCAGCTTCAAAATTGAATGGGCTCTTCCCTGCCAAAAGTCAAGCAGTTTTTGTGTGATCCTGCTAACAGACAGACAAACAAAAAACAATCCAACAGACACTAGTGAAAACATAACCTCGTCGGATGAGCCAAATAGGCATAATAGCAAATGTTTCATACTATCACAACATTTCAAGGAGATTGGAGGTGGAACGACACCTGGCCATGGCTGTGAATGAGACAACTGTTCGATGCCACTTCACCTAACCAAATAGGTTCATTTTAACGGCTGTTGAGGCAACTTTTAGCCTTCTTTGTGACACCATTGGCATTATTAATAGCGTTTTTAAAATGGATTTGAGGCGAGCATAGTGTAACCTTTGAATGAACTGTTGGGAGAGTTTTACAGCTGTGTTTGGGGCAACAAAATCAGGTATTTAAAGCCCATACATGATCGTCACCTACCGTACGTCTAACCATTTCTTTAGTGCCTAAACCTAACCAGAACTTAAGCACAGCCTTATCACAACATGAAGATAAAAAGTGAAATTTCAAAATAACCCCTGGTTTGAAAAAAACAGTACAGCGTCAATGTTCATTCTTTCAGCTATGTTGGAAATTATTGTCAATGATTGACCCAGAAAAAAAAAAAAACGGGGACTGAATTCTGTTCATGGACAGCAAATCCACGATAGTTCATCTCAATACATTTTTTTCTATGTGTCCTCTGCTTTCATGCTGTCAAACTGCTCATGAACCTAAAAATGGTGATTTGCAAAAGAAAGAAAAGTGGAGACATCAAAACACATTAGCATTTAATGGAACAGTTTCAACTGTGAGACGAAGGCTTATGACAAGTCTGATTATTGGTGTATATGTGAAGTGATTAATGTATACTGTGTGTGCCATGCCTTCCGACATGTTGAGTTTTTAACTCCATGTTTGATCTAACAATAATTACATAAACAGTATCCAGATGACCACAATAATATGCAAACCCTTGATCAGAGAAAAATTGAACATGCTCAAACCACTTTTCCGGTTTACTTTTTCTGTCTTGAGGTGATTTTTCTGGAATAATCTGCAGTCTCTGCTCCTTTTCTCACTGTTATATTTGTGCACGCTCACACACAAACACACACACACACACTGAGACAGTGCAAGCTGCATAAGAGAAAACAATTAACATTATTATATTAACATATTAAAATCAATATAATTAACATTATATTTAACAATAACATATTTTGAGAACGCAACATTGTTTGCGGTGAATAATTTATCTAATATAACATCGCAGTTATCCACTAGCTCAAATGCAATTTTATTATTATCAGTGTACAACAGACAACCTTACTACTGATAAACATTAACCATCAGTCTCCTAGCTCATGGTTACTGTCATCTGAAAATCTAAAATGTATGTAATATCTTATTTATGCTGTAGTAAATTTTGTGTACTTCATTAAATATCATTATTATCATAATAATATATTATAGTAATATCATTAATGTAGCCCCTTAATCTTCCTTTCAAGTGCACCAGATTTATAAAACATGCACAAAATTTACTCGCAGGTGACCATAATTCTCAGACCGCCATGAATAGTCTAATGTCTGCCCATCACAGTCCAGTGAGTACCTGGTTTGCTGATCAGCAGCTTGAAAACATGCTTTACCACCCATGCATGTTTCCAGGCAACAGTTAGGGCAGAGTGTTTATCATCATTTATGCTTTGGCTGTCAAATATAGTATGCCTTAGGGATGGCCGCTTGACCCGGGAAAAGTCTTTCATGCAGCCACAGAAAATAACTTTTCTCATTTATTGCAACTCTAAAAAAAATTAAAAAAAAAGTTGAGGGTTATCAAAAGAGGAGAAGGATGGGAAGCCATCTGAATGTAGTTTAAAAAAAATACTTTATCTGTGGTACAGATGGACAGACACAAGCTGCAATACCTGAGATAATGTGTGTGTGTTTTTTTTTACTGTGCTTCTGGATGTGTGTCTTTATAGCTGTGAACCAGATATTTGTGCATGTATATTTGTTATTTGTGTGTTTATATCTGTGCATATGCTTGTACGTGCATATGTGTGAGTGTGTTGTTCATAGGTGTGGAAGGTGTGTGTGTGTGCGGATGTGTGTGGGTGATAGAGAGATAGCTTGGATACACTGGGGCACTAAAAAGTAGCCTATTTATGCCGGTTAGCCAGCTGTGTGTGTTCTGTTCAGGGGGGAGGGACACGTCTGTACTGACACAAACATGATGCATTCACATCCCTACATGTTTACACTGACTCACACTTCCCAACTTAGCAGAGTGACCCTGCAGTGACACCCCTTCAGGGGATCCACTGTAACCCTGCCTCACCCTAATGTCACCCCACAGGCCCACTGGCGTCTCCCCCCCGCTGGCCTGGCCCTGTGCAATCTGTCAGGAGGCCCAGAGATGTCTCACTTATCAATAGGCGAGGCTTATTGTTTCAGGGCGCTTCCTCTTTCCTGTAAATGACAGTCCTGCTCGGGGAGCCACCATGGGGCCCTCAAACCGCCTGGGGCCACTCGCACTATGAAAGGTATATGTGGTTGAACGAACGAGGCAGACATTTCTTGCTTGTTAGTGTATCACTTGACAGGGCGACCGCTATTACCAGAGTGTGATTTTCCACTTGACTGCAGACTGCTGTGCTGTCTTCAGCAGATTTTGATTCCTTCATTTATTTGTTTGGGTCGGGTATGGTTACAGTTGGTGTTTCCTTTCTCTGTCTGGCATCACAGGTGATTGAGTGGCCAGATTGCATTTCAACAATAAGTTGTTAAGCAGTTCTTTAAAAAAAAAGAAGAAAAAAAAGGCACCTTACAAGCATAACTCATACTTGACTATTTAAAGGTGTAAAGTCTGAGCTCACTAGCAAGTTATCCTTTGTCAAGCTTGTGATTAAATTTGGCTTAAAGAGAAAGTTGGCAACTATCATGTGAATGATACCTCTGTGTCCTATTATTCATAGTGGAGTTATATTTGTAAATGTTTTTGAGGAATATACATCCATACAGTGTCAGGATGGCACTCCAAACTGGGCCATTATCATGAAAATGGATAATTGTAGGTGTGGGTACCACAACTCAAAAAATGTCCAGTTCATTCTCATTCAATGTAGTTGAACACAGGAAGGATTTTTTTTTCTTTTTTGCTGTTGGCACAGTCTCGGATTGAGACGACCACTGGGCAAGCAAGGCATGTTTGCTCAAGTGGAGCCAATTACTCAAAATAAATTGGGTTTTCCTCTCTATTCCCTCCTTTGCTCTTCCTCCCTCTCCTCCTCATCCCCTCATCTTTCTGGTATGGGTCGTCATTTGAAAAGCAGGTCAGATCTACAGTGGGCCCCTCCTTCCAAATAAACAGGCTAGTAATGGCTGTTTACCCAGAGTACAAGAGGCATTATGTGCAAGGAAGTTAAACATCTGTGACAGGAAAAATGGCTGCAGACAAATCACTGTTGCCCTTTCTCGAACGATTGATTGGAAGAAGGCTGATGTTAACTGTTACCAGCAGCCATACATGTAACGGCTTCTCAAAAAGACATACCAAATGGATGGTGTAAGGATTCAAATCAAAAACCTTTTTGTTTTTCTGCAATTACACTATAGAGCAAGCAGATGACCTCGACGAGATGGATTTCATCATACTATTTGCCTCAGAGCCCCAGGCCTCACAACTGAGAAGTACCGCCATACTTCAAGAGAACAGCGCAGCCCACTTTGCAATCACCTCACAAGATCTGGACAGCGCGATGTGGAAATATGGAGGATGTGGAATATGAGAGTGCTTTTATAATCTAAAATAATGAAAACTGTCATTGAGCTTAACCTCATTTTGTGGAGTCATTACGAGATCAAAAATCAAGTCAGGAAATAATTTGAAGTGAAAGGCACCGCTCTGTGACTTTGTCTTTAATTGGAAATGGATAAACAGAACAGTACATTTGTGGTTCTACGTGTGTGGAGAATGTACCTCATTGAATCGTAGCCTGATAACTTAGCCACAATGGAACTTCACATCATGGGTGTCAACTGACTCATTTACCATCAAGCTTTTGAATTTTGTCTGTGAATGTTGGGAGCATCTATAGCAACTTTGGGTGCATAGTATTCCAGGTTAAAACATATATTTTATTATATTATATTATATTAGTTCTATCTTCTACAGTATGTTATGAGGATTTAGCAGTTTTTATGTGCTAATAATTTCTTGTTTTTGTTTTTGACAAATGGAAACATAGTAAATGTTTTGAAGACATTATGTTGGCTTTATGGAAATAGAGCTTGTGTTACTCTTTTCTGACATTTCATAATCCAACAGATTCATTGACTGATAGAGATAATAATTGGCCCAAAAAAAAAAAAAAAAATCATGACTTCCATCTTTTCTCACTCCAGCTACACAAAAATGATTTCATTATTTGTACTTTTGATCCACTGTTGTGTTTTCCAACTAAATGCATTATAATTTTACCTCTTCATACACATGCACCCTGAAGGAATCGGAGTGTACACAATGGAGTTTATTAAAAGTCAAACTAAGAAATCATTTCAAACAAAACTGGACATGATCTGATAAAGCTATGACAAAGAGGAGTTTGACATTCTAAAATGGCTACAAATTCAAAACAACAATGGGGTGTTAAGATGGTTGCAGTTACATTTATATTCTTTACAGATGGGGCAGAAGCTCAGCTAGCTCGGGGCCTGAGAGCTTTAAGAGAATGTACAATGGGCCGAGGCACATTGTTGTAATTGGCTCACAACAGAACAGTCTGCTGCTCCCAAGATGTGAGTCTAACTTCAAATGGGTGTTGTCTGAGCTTTGATTTAGCCCATCATCATGGCTCAAACACAGACATAGAGGACACTGTTGAGCCATAAACCCTGGCACCACAGTACACCCAACAGGAATTTCTGTATCATGCATTTCCAAATGAATGGTTCGCAAGATATTGCAGCACACATCCGGTGGAAACAATATGGCACAACACTGCCTGTATGTGTGTGTGTGTGTCAACTGGATGTGTGTTTTCCTGTTGGCTATGCATGAGCATGTATAGATCTTAGCGTGCATTAAAGTGTATGTTCTCTCTTTCCCTGCAGCTGTCAGAATGCCAGGCAGCAGTCAACACCTGGATCAGCAGGTCTCCCACTCATGTACTGCCACTTTAACACAGTCCACTGATCTCCATCCTCATGCGAAAGGAGAGGCTACACAGCTGCTAATTTTCCCAAGACGTCACATTCTGTCTCATGCAGCGCTGAGCTACTGCAATGTTTCACCACATCCCACAATCCACTGATTCTCTGTTCGAGCCTTGCATTGTTTTACTTTGCATTTTATGTTTCATGATGTACAGTGTACAGTATTCTTGAGGATTATATTTCTCCATATAGGTTGTCAACAGATGGTTGATGTCCCGTTGTTGCTGAGTCAGTCGTAACACAACCCCCTTAGGCCTGGCTTTGAAAATGTACCTGTTTGAAATATACTGCATGGAAGACTGGAAGATTATCATTTAGGGATTTGTATTTTTCTCAACAAGCCTTTGTTCAATAATACATTCCTGGCGTTAAAATAAACTCTGCTGCAGTGAGTAATTTATTCATGCATGGCCATGAGATCAGTTTAACATCACTTAGAGAGCCAGGCATAAATAACCATAACATCTTGCCGCTTTAATTTGTTTCAAAAGAAATTTGAAACACCATGATACTATGATCACTTGTGCTGAAACGTGTGTTCAGTCATCTGGACCCCAATATAGCCTTTGGGTTAATTTTCAGTGGTCACCTACAAAAGTACGTCTGTTACCAAAAAAAAAGACATATAAAACAATCTCTCCTATGGTGGAAACTGGCAAAACCACTGTACAGTTTTAGAAGTATGGCCATTGCCCGGCTCATACATCACTCTCCCCCTGCATCCTGAATACTGAATACTGGGTTGCGAGGTCATCACGAATGCCAAGTGCCGCATTCTGTTGAAGACTAGTGATGACTATGATATTGGGAGAGTCCTATGAGAGTATGTGAGGGTAGATGCTGATATATTATCCACAGTTTCATTTTTTTTATTGCATCTTGGGCACTTTGAAAGTTTTCCAGATTTTAATGAATGTGGTCACCATTCTGCAGCTCATCCTCCCCATGAAACCAGGAGTCCTTTAATCCGGTTCATCAACTGAGACAGCCAGCAGTCTTTAGTCTCATTGGACTGAGGGCAAGGAGATGCTGGTGACGTTTTGCAGCTTAATTAAAAGCAATATAGCAAGTATGTGGTGATGGAATACTGTGGTCGGACTGTACTAAATCATAAAACATTATTACATGAGGATAATATTTTGCTTATGTGATAAAACAGAATTATATGAAAGCCAGATAGGCATTCTAATATGTTTAAACGTCGTTATGCTTCTTTTCAAACTCATGAAAGTTTTCTTTGGTCTCTTGAAAGCATGCTGCAATAAAAATTCACTGCGATGAGACTTGCAATGAGAAGACATTCTCACAAAGTAGCATATTTCTGTTTCAAGTCTGCACTTGTACTGAAACGTGTGTTCATTAGAGAGCATAAGGTCTGCACCAGAATATCAAGGGAACCCCTAAAAATAGCCTCTTTGCAATCCAGCAGCCCTTTGAGGATCACAGTCAAGCGAGGCAGCTGAATGGTACTGGAGTAAAGCCTCTGTCCGTGGACAGATGTTTCTGAGAACAGGTGGCTGAGGTTGTCCCCTGGATTTGCATGGCTATGACAGACAGAGCAGACCTCACAGACTTCAAAGGCCAGGAGCATAACTGCTAATGATCTGTGGAGAGGGGAAAGAGGAGTGGCTAGCTTGTGAGCTAGCTTCAGAGGCGCCATCCAAGGACTTCCAGCAGAGCAAGTCCAGGGAAAACTTCTTTTTTCTCCCATGGAATCCTTGCCATAATGACGTCATGGTTTCTGTTGTTATTAGTCATTTGACACATAAGACATATCATCAAGTGCTGCTTCAATACATCCAATACATTTTATTTAAACGTAAACAAACTTTTTTTTTTTTTTTTATAATTGCAATGGTGTTGAGTAGGATTGTTAGAAGCACACATATTTTTTCCATAATATACAGTATCTTTGTTGGCTTGAGAGGATTTTTGATCAACACCAATGACTCCATAGTTACAGATCATATCCCTGCAATTACCTTAATTTGCTCGTTAATGAGGTAAATATTTTTATTGTAGTGTTGATAATGATTTATTGTTGTATTGGCCAATATAAGATGAAGCGATCCTGAATAAAGCAATAATATTACTCAGAGAAAAGACAATTTTCTTTCAAGACCATTTCAAGACCATTAAAAAGATTTTCTCTGAGCTTGAAACCAAGCATGAACTCTTCTAAATCTAACTTGATTAGATTTCTTCTTGCAAGGCACCAATTAAGTCAGACGAGCCAAATCTCTACATCTATCCCCTCCCCTTCATCTGTCATATTTTCAGCTTTGATCTCCTCTAACCCCATTCATTACGCAAATAGAACACACTGCCACTTAAAGTTCGCAATGAAGTCCTTAACATCTAATAAATAATGCATTCACCTTGGGATCAAAACATGAGATGAGCACCAAGCAAAAGACAGACCTAATTGTATGCTGAATGAAATGGGAAACATGGTAGTGCACAAATGAAATGCAAAGAGTCAGCAGTCTGGCATTGGATTAAGAAGCGTGATTATAGATGCTGTTGTTTCCACCAATCAATCTGAGGCACGGGGTGATGAGGGTGAAATGTAAGACTGGATAATAATATTAATCATGCATTTTAAGTGGTATGCTGTCCTGAGCGAGAAGAGTGAAAAATGAGAGACGAGTACTTTTCCCTGAAACTGGTTTGAATGAGATTCAGCACAATACTATTATAATGAAGTCCCTTTGTCACATCATCAGTCTTAGGCTAGTACTTAAGAGAGAGTTTTTAAGACTATTACTATCCTTTTTTATCCTCTCTGAAGCTTAAGCATGCTGTTGCTTTAGCTAATGCTATACGATCACCATGCTGATATGGTGATGTTTAGCAGGTCTAGTGTTCACCATCTTAGTTTGGCGTGTTAGCATGTCAAGATTAGCAGTGAACACAAGTACATCTTAGGATGATGGGAATTTCATAGGTTTTGCAGGTATTGTAAAATTCATATTTATCAAAATCACAATTTTGACCAGTTGATGGCACCAAATGAAAAGTCACTGATAGCTTTGGGTCACAATTACAATTTATCCAGACATCCAGATGTCCTCCACATGAATGCCTGCACCAAATTCCATGGTAATCCATTCATTAGCTCTTAAGATATTTCACTCAAAACCACAGGTGTGAATTTTAAATCAGGGGATTACCACAAATTACTGAAAAAAGTCATAATTTCATGGGCGTAGGGAGCACTGAAAGTGTGGGTGGGTGGGTGGCACAATCTAATAGGAGTCTGGGGGTCCTACACTTGAATTTTCTTTTAGCCATTTACTGTATTCTGGTGCCATTCAATGGGGGGTTTCATATTTTTATCTGACTGTATAAGCATGAGAAAAATTATAACTAATTTTTGTCGTTTTATCTAGAAAAAGTGGTTGACACCAGATGACATGATAAAAGACATTATGAAGCTAAAAGTATAGAAATTGATTGGATGACTAAGTCAGAGCCATTTTTAGTAATAACATTGTATATTCAAATTTGATGATGCATCTTACGATTGCAATTTCTGTTAAATGAATGCCATTAATGTTAAGAAATCATTGAGTTAAATGGAGAGGACACACGTAAAAGTTACCCTGTCCATTCTTCATGAAATTACATTCATTTTCAGAAGAATCACTGAGGTCTATGTCTCAGAGCTAGATGATGCTGTTATCCAGTTATCTTGGTCACTTTGTTTACACACATTTTTTACTAATATGACAACCATTTGAACCTTTCATGGTAATGAATAGTCTTGAGTTCAATCAGGTTGCATAGATTTGAGGAGTTTAACAGCCTACAGCTGTAGCTCCTCCCTGCTTTGCTTTATCCATTGTTTCCCTTTCATCTCCTTTTGTTTCTTCTTAATTTCATCTCATTATTTTTCTTCTTCTTCTTCTTTCTTAATCTTGTTTCCCATCTTACTTTCCTCTGATGTTTCCCTTTTCCAAATGTTTGAGACTTAACTTAAGCGGCCACCAGGCATCATGGCAACACTGACAAGCTAACATTAGTGGCGTGCTTGTGTGTGCTATGTGAGAATCTCCCTGGGTGCAAGGTAGCAGTTGAAATATGCTACAGAGTTTCATTCATTTAGACATTCTCTCAATAAGTGAGCAGAATGGATTTGTTAATGATGCAATGACGCAGCGCTTTGAAAAAGAACCAAGTGGATTGATCGATGCATTTTCAAAATGATTTAAAGGAAAGGGGGAGTCTAAACTCATAATTTTAAAAAAGTGTCCCACTCTCACTGTGCAAGTTTGCTGTAAAGTTACATTAAATTCTGAACAGTACACTACTGCATTAATGTCATTCAGTGGCATGCTGTAAAGTGCATTGCAATCTGAGAGAAATAAAATGAGATCACAGCTCTTTAATAGAATAACATTATTATAGTTAAAAGAAATGTGTGGGAACCAACATATGAAAATCAACAGACATGCTGGAACCTTTACTAATGTAAATAGATAATAATAATAATAATAATAATAATAATAGTCTAGACAGGTGCTATATAAGTACAGTTCATTCACCATTATTCAGGATACATATTGTAGATTCAAACACAATTTATATCCTGTAAATATTACGTAATTCACTGACAAAACTGTGACCAGTATTGGTTTGGACTGTATATCCATTTCTAGTCATATACTGTTATTCAAAACTAAAGTAGGAAACTGTGAGACCTGTTGACAGTTAATTACTGTAAATGTGTCTGTAAAACATTTTACAGTGTTCATTTAATAACACCCATGCATAATCAATGTTGAGATATTGAGATATTCCACAGGGTTATTGTCAATGATGACCTGCTTGTGGCACTCTAGAGGGAAAGTTGGAGATCAGAGGTCATTAGGTTTCATCTTCTGGGGACCACAAATACCTGTACGCAATTGCATGACAATCCATCCTACAGTTGTGGAGATATTTCAGTCTGGAGCCAAAGTGTTGGAGACTCTGAAAGACCATAGAGACTTGGTGCTAGCATGGATTAAACATCCTATGAGTGGGTTTTGTTTCTTGCCATCAATCATTCTGCTATAGAGCAGCATTCTAAAATCAATTCCTTCTGACCTCTCTCTGACTTGCTATTAATACAGTAACTACCACATAAATTAAAGCTACATATAAGCCCCAATGTGATAATGTGTTTAGGCTGGCCATCATTCTGTCGTGTGTGTGAATGGGAGAATAGTGTCCTCCTGTTTTAGGTCTTGGGGCCTGCCTGAGGCAAAGCGACCTGAGTCAGTAGGGGGGCTTTGACTACATCTTGACTTTATTACCTCCCACCCTTAATCCCCACAGTGACCTCCTTCCCTTCTGTGCCATGTTCAAATAAACATCCAGAAAAATCTTTTATTCCCCTCGCTGTCCACTAATGTTCTCTGGGTCCCCTCCTCATCTTTCCCTCTTCCGTTTTTTTTTTCCTCTCCCTTCATCCTCTGATAGGAGACATGCCATGACCTGATGGGAACCATGTCGCGACCTCTGCCAAGGAAAGCCGACCCTACCACACACTCACACACACTCACAGAAACCTTCCTGGTTGGATTTGGCAGTGGAATTAAAGTCTGTGTTGACTTTATGTCCACTGGGATGTTACTGTGATGTATATTCATGATCTCCTTCAATGCAGACAGTCATCTAAAGCCTTTGAATGTGGTTAAAAAGGGGATTTTGTTTATACTACTCCCTAAAATCAGAGATCCTTGACTTATTCCTTGTTCACATAGAATAAAGAATAAAGAATAACTTTCCAAAGAGCAGGAAATGGTTCTATCAAATGAACGTACACACTGAGATGTATAGTAACACCTCAGCAGGTTTTGAATCTCCAGACAACACAGTGGTGGGTCAAGAACACTGACACACAACAGGCCTCACTACAGGCCATAGGAAAACCAAAGCCATTAAGAAACTCCATTTAGTTACAAGCTTGCTTTAATAATGTGGCTTCTGTAATATTTTTGTCCCAACTCTCTTCCTGTTTTCTTCCATAATTGGAATATTGTCTCTAGTCTTTTAGTTCAAAAGGGCCCTCCGAGTTAATCTCCACCATCTTTGCAAAGCAGAATCTCTGCACATGAGAGGAACCCAACTCAGAGACATTTGTTTTACCTTTTAGTAACATATTTTATTAGATCGGACTAAAAAACGATAAAAGGTGTACGTTCTGTTTCTTTAATACAAGGCTTTTGGAATTAACATCATCCCATCTGCTTAAGGAGTAAGTTAGGTGAAGCACAAGTAGTTTCATCTAATGTTTAAATTGGTGGATGCCTGAAGGAACTGGAGGAGTAATTCAGCTGGAAGTAATATGCACCAAGTACTCACAATTCTACTGTCTATTCTTCCTAAAATAGTACTTTCATGTTTTGCTTTGCACAAAAAAATTTTAATTAATTAATTAATAACTTTTTTTTAAAAATCAAAATTTTAAGTAACTCAAGTTTTTCATTCTCATAATTTTGCCACTGCAGTGACATTTCCAAACTCAAAAATTAAAACACTTTATGTTTATTGCAACTTAATGTATTGGATTTCAAAAGCAATTAAAGTTTGTTTATTGTTTCCCCCTTGACCTCCTTCCTTTTTGTGGCACAGATCTGTTCCCTTCTCACTGGGGGCTGGAGCCAATTCCCTATTATACTGTAGATTCACCACCTCACCAAGGGCTGCAGCTGCAGTGAGACATCAAAAAGTATCTCAATCTGCTTATAAATATCCCAAGACCAAAGACTCACAGCCAAAGAGAAGTCCATCCACTCTTCCTCAAAGAAGTTCCACCACAGGGACGCACTACAGTAACAACTTTATCCTGGATTTGAAAGGGAGCTGAGTGAGACTGATCAGATATTCTGTTTGTTTTGCTGCACTGGGTTTAAATGAGACTTCTGGAATTAGATGTAATTTAATTTAAGGGAAATGCAAATTAGCTGTATTTCTAAAGGAGCATGTTAAAGGTATGTAGATAAAATCATAATTTGTTGCAGTAAACAATTTATTTACTTTTCAGTTCTCTCCATAATCCATGAAAGGTGAAAGTAAACACAATTTTGGCTCAGGCAAAGGTTTTTTGTTGCTTTTTTTTATCAACCGATTCATTTGCATTCTGCAAGCTCATACATTTCACAAACTGAATTCCATCTTCACTTTACACCAAACTTGGAGTGTTTTTTCAGGCACTGTGCAATTTGAATAACTATTGACGTGCCAAGAATGTCTACTTAATGCACTGAAGTCAAATGTGGGGGTTTAAATGCATGAAGAATACGTGGGAGCCATAATCTGTAATTGGAACAATGTGTCCATAGACAGTACTATCCTGAGGAAAACTGAATGGGAGGCAAACGGAATTTACACACACCACGGATATTGACTAGTGAGGTTAATGAGAAAGAAAAAAAAAAGTCAATGAAAGACACACATGAATTGATGTTAAAAAGAGTTGAGAACTCTAACTGTTTTGCATGTCAACTTAAGATAGAAGATAAGATGTCTTCTTCATGTGAAATCTCATCTGCAGCAAAACAAAACATGAAACTCCCTATGAAAATTTACTATAAAGAACATCTGTTTTTTCAGGTTTTGACATTGCTGCAGTGCTCAACATTAAGGTGCAGTGAATGACTACATCCGTTTAAGACAATATATCCTCTGTGTGATCAGACATATTGAGAGCAAAATGAATGCAGAGAACAAAAGAGATATATTTGAAATGCAAGGCATGTCTGAGAACAGCGACAATATCAAATTTGTCAGTCTTTGAGAATATTAGGGCTCGTCTAATTCAAATGGAAGGACAGATGGTATGTTGACGACGTCTGTGAAATCCAAGCCCTATTCAAAAGCTGGCTGGTTTTGGGCTAGTGTGAATAAATATGTAAACCCAACCTGCTTTGTAAGGCGACCATGCCACCTCTCATTCCCAGTCATGCATTGCCCCACATGTCAGGCATTCGGGGTCCATTAGTAATAATGAAGTGAAAAATAACCTTCAATGCAGATATTGAAAAGCTATGGCGGTACCGGGGTGAAAAAAGGGCAGAAATTCCTGCCGGTGCAGATCATTTCAGGATGGAGATTTTTGAAAAGGGAGAGAAAGAGATTCTCCTTTCTCTCTGGTTTGAATCGAAGGCTTACGGAAATATGTTCGGATGGAAGTTAACTATTCTCAATGGGAAACATGTGACCTTGAAGGTAGCAAGGTGCTTTCAGAGGAATCGAGAGCCACCATCTTCACTCGAGAGAGGTGTGTTGTGAAGCGCCGCAAAATCAGGGTGCCTCTTTTTGTTTGGATTACAAATGGCCCAGCATAGGGTGAGAGGTCAAAGCGATAATCACATATGTAAACACACCTCTCCTCCTGAGCATTACTTTGGAGGAATTCAGCCTGACCCAGCTGTTTCTAGCAGGTAAATGTTTGCAATGCATCAATATACAGGAGTGCATGCGTCAGTAGAGCTCTGCACAGCTCGGAAATTATTGGGTCCAGGCTTTCAAACAAAAAAGCTGAGGCAAAATAATGGTACATAGCATTATCTCACATGTGAGTGGGCACACACTGCACAGACACACACACACAAAGGCTCTCTAATTAATAGCTCCTCTGCCTCCTGAGTCTCTGAGGCAAGTCCACCCTAATCCGTTGGTCCAGAGTAATCAGCACACCGCAAAGTCTGCCTTTGGAACACTAATTAGCATCATCGATTTTCTCCTCAGGACTATGACATGCAAATAGCTGCAAAAGGCTTCTTTTTTTTTAAGAGATCCTGTAGTTCCAGTCAAAAAAGGACTGTGCTTCAGTGTTGTAGCTGTACTAGTTAAGATAGAGACAAGCTCGAAATGTGGTTGGAAAACAGAAAAAGTGAGTGGTTCATTGAATGAGACAGAATATAATTAGAACTTGTTTTACAGACAAATTAGGATGTGTTTAATTATGATAAAAAACTTGCAGTGTTCAGGGTGGGGGGGGATATTGCATAAAGTAGTGAACTAATCTAAGAGAATATCTAGTTTAAAGTATCTTTACACTAATTAAGGTATCTTGTGATTGCTTTGCCAGTCAATTGAACAACTTACATTCCAGGTACACTGTGAAGCCTGCAGCCTGAGACAAGCGAGCGTGAGAGTTAACTTCAATAAGAATTGCCAGTGTCCACATGCCGTGGAGAGAAGTAAATTGCAAATAATGGACTCTGAGAATGTAGAGATGTTTATCAGACTAAATGAACAGAATCACACTAGAAGGATGTGGCGCAGCTGCATGTGTGACAACATGCCAGACAGAGTCCAGATTAGGAATGATGGCTGCCATGAATTTATGTATTAAAAGTTGGACTGAAACTATGGCTGATCATTTGGGGCAATCATTTCCATTAGACTCCAAATGTGTGTCAGTCGAGCATGCTTCCCTCATTCCTCCCTGCTGCTCTCACTGTGGAAACAGATCCTCCCAAACATAAAAAAAATATAGGTGGAAGGTACTACCAAGTTATTGTTTCCTGTAATTCAAACAAAGATGGGATTTTGTTTTGTTTGTGCTAATTAGCTACTGGCCATGTCCAAAAAGTGGAATCAAAGTAATCGCAATCATCCCCCACCTAACAAGAGCGGGTGAGGAAACCATCACAGCTTGACTGAACCAAAACCCTCCACTGGCAAATCCATAAAGGGAAGGAAGAACATGGAATTAGAGAGATTTTCTGTCTTCCACATACACATGCCAGATGCCAATTTATCTCTCTTCTCTTTTTCTCTCTTCCCCTCTCACTATCTCACTGTTTCCCTCTCTCTGTCCTCCTATTTGGGCTCTTATGATTTTTCTCTCTCCCTCTCTAAATCTGCGTGATTGCATCCATATGCTCTCCGGGGATAGATGGGGTCAACACCCTACTTACTCACGCCACAGCGAGGGACTGACACTTGTGAGAAAGCCCTTGTGCACATGAACACACTGTATTACCGGTGTGATTGTCTCCATACAGCAGGCCCTGGGTGGAGAGGATGGGCTCTAGGATTTTCATGCCAATGCTTAATTCCGCATCATGAACGTATGGAGTATGTTACTCTGCAGTGATCTTCCTCCTCCTGATGCATTTAGAGATGATCTGGCATCAATTAAGTGGCACTTAGAGGAACTCAGCTTGATGGGGCCCAC
Organism: Chaunax sp. Z400; assembly: GCA_037577475.1. Lineage (NCBI taxonomy): Eukaryota > Metazoa > Chordata > Actinopteri > Lophiiformes > Chaunacidae > Chaunax > Chaunax sp. Z400. Next base: position 18,915,358 of record CM075188.1, on the reverse strand, counting down.
TGGATCCTTCTGCTTTCAATCCCCTCTTTCTTTAGTGGAGCTAGGAGAGGTCGTAAATTTGAACATGAAGACAGCGTGCAAATTGCAGTCACACTTGTGAGAGAAAGGAATCAAGGCCAGGACAGGGAGAGGGAATTAGGCTGACCTCCACCAGTGGTCCAAATTCTTTCGTCTTTTCAAGAAAGCACGGCACAGACAAACACCAGCCCATGTTCTTCACCACACAGTTGTGGTTGTCTGGTCTTTACACAGAGCATAAAAGCAGATGAACAAACCGAGCACACAAAGGCGCATGCATATCTTTAGCCGCGAAGGAAAGATCTTAACAGTTATTGCAAATAAGCAGGTCAGGTGGTTCACTGTCTACTGTCTGCCCCAGGGGTCTATTTTAGGTCCCCTCTCATTCACTGTTTACATGCAACCCTTGGGGCAAATCCTGTGTAGTCACGGCATAGACTTCCATTGTTATGAGGATGACACCCAAGTCTATGTTCCGTTAAAATCTGGCACCACTGATGTTTCTCACATTATGCCCTGTCTGACTGAAATTAAAAATGTCATATCCGAAAATGTTCTTCAGCTGAGTGACTCCAATTCTGAAACAATTGTTATTACCCCATCTGGCCCCGCCACTAGGAGCATTAAAAATCTCTCCTCCAGTCTGGGCGTCCTATCTAAAAATGTGTGCGAAGAGGCACGCAACCTAGGGGTCAGGTTTGATTCAGATCTATATTTTGATACTCAGGTGACCAAAGTACAGCAGTCCTGTTTTGCTCAACTGAGGCAGCTGAGCAAAATCAGGTCATTCCTCACTCCTGCTGACTTAGAAAAGGTCATCATGCATTTATGTCTTCCAGACTTGACTATTGCAATGCACTCTATTCCGGCATCAGCAAGTGTAATATCTACAAGACTGCAATTAATACAAAATACACTGCCGCCAGGCTTTAACACAGAGAAAGAGGAGCGACCACATTACACCGGTCCTTCCTTCCCTTCACTGGTTACTTGTGAGTTTTAGAATTGATTTTAAGATTTTACTCCTTATTTTTAAAGCCCGGAATGGTCAGGCTCCTGTGATCTACTAACCCCATATGAGCCTGATCGCTTCCTGAGATCTTTGAACAGGGACCTAGTGGTTCCAAAATCTTGACTGGTCACAAAATGTGATCAGGCTTTTGCATTTTGGGCCCGCCAGCCGTGGAACTCCTCGCCTGGAGATCTCAGGCAGGTAAACTTAATATCCTCTTTAACAGCTCTTCTTAAGATGCACTTTTATCATATGGCTTTTCTTAAATGTTGTCATTGTTTTAACTATTTTACCATGTTTTTATCGATATATATATATTACTTATTTGTTTTATTTGGTGTTATTATTTGTTTTAATTGCTATTTGTTTAAATAGTCATGCACTTTTTTAACTTTGTTTTTGAAAGGTGCTGTATAAATAAAGTTACTATTTTACGTTTATATTTGATATTTTTTCATCTTTATTCCTATGTCCCTCCGTCTGTGCTCACTTGCCATCCCTGCTGTCACTTACCACACACACACTCACTCACACACGCACACAAACATGATTGAAGGACATCGATAAAATCTGTTATAAAGGACCCCTCCCCTAGACCTTGCCAGTGACCTTTGCGAATCCGATTTACTCTGCCACATCTCTGATCATATCTCTACTGCCACTCATAAATTATGGCAATATGACAACGGATGATGAATCTACTCAGATCTCTGCTGAAACTCTGCGTATATTGCCGCCCAGTCAACACCGTTTGTCCGTATGCGAGAGAAAGATGTGAACCCTTGTGTAAATACAACATAGCACTAGAACGCTGTTAGCAGCATGAATTTCATTAACTTTAAACCTAAATAGGCAGTTAAACACAGCTTTAGAGTAGTGTAGGGAAAACCTACTGCTCTGATAACCGTTCATACACACAACAGACATTATTCATTCATTATGGCTGACTTCCATTTACAGCAGAAATCTGCCTTGCTAATTTTCAAGCTTGCTCACTGGCATGACTTACTGGCACAGTAAGATGGAGCACAGCCATCATTGAGTGCTGCACAGGTGACTTACAGGTTGAAAGGTCTCTCACTAGTATAGAAGCCTGGGCTTCAATTCCAGCTAATGTCTGTTTAAGAGATTATTAAGATACCGATTCCTTTTGATTATCTGTTGTATTTAGTGGAGCAGGATCGGGAGGGAGACAGTGAACAGAGCGGGATACACCCTGAAGTGCATTACTGGCAGGAGAAAGTAAACTGTCAGCAATGCAATTGGGTATGGAGGTTTCTCTTGTCTGTCTACACCTGCCACAGGCGAAGTGTTAGCAATGACACAAACCAGTGTGCGTGTGCATGCAGTTTATTAGATGCATGTTTTTTGTTCAGCATGGAATGCTGCAATAATTCCACTTAGTATGTCAGCAGGAGCACTGTTTCACTAAAACAAAGCACTTGACATAATATTAACCTTTCAAATCAGTTTATTGTAGGAATATGAAAAGAATGAGGTTTCTTTAACAAACACACAGATATCAGGGATGATCTCATCTTGTAAATTGTGTAAAACATTTTGCGTTAACTATCATCACTTTTGTTTTACTTAGAGTTTTGCATTATGTCATTAAAACGAATAGAGAAAATTAGAGAGACACTCCGCTCAGCAGATACCTCTGCTAGGACTTCAAAAATGTTCATGGATCAGCACCTAGATCCGGATCTGCCTCAAAGTCTAATCACCTCTTCCTCATTCCAAAGGTCACCTCTCTACAAAATGTCTTTGAAATCCATTTAGAACTTCGGAAATATTCTGCTAACTACTTAACAAACAAACAAACAAACAGATAGACAGACAAATGAAAAACAGCCCAACCTTCTTGGTAATAATTAGATCCAAAGTTGTGTTATCGGCAATATACTGTAGTATTTTCACTAATTCCAATTTGTCATGTTTCATTGTATCACAATGTCTTTACAAATTGAAATAATTGAAACATTGAGTATAGGTATGGCAGTACTTCTGAAGAGCCAGGTGCTGTGTATACAACAAAGCATTACATTTCATCTGGAGAACTGTTGGTTTGCACAAGGGGTTGAGGGGTTGAACTTATTTTAACCACGAGTGATTCTGTGGCCTGCTACTTCGACCCCAGAACTGTGGTCACAAGATCACAGAAGGAGCACTCAGATTAGCACGCCATCCGTTTTGAAAAATAAGGAGGGTGTTCTGCTATCTTAATCCTCTGAGGGAAAGCCCTCAATCGAGCCCTTGACCTTGCAAACCGCAGACTTAACAGAGAACTTTGATTTTTCAACGATGACCACAACAAAGCTGGCCACATTGGCTGTCAGGATTGAGGCTACTGCTGTCTTACACATGTCATGTGATGTTAAGGCCACCGGGGATTTAAGATGTTTCTACAAGTGTTATAGTAGTAACAGCAACCAAACTAGCTTAACCCCAAGTTTAATAATAATAACAATAATGACAAGAGCGCTCTGAGAGCACAAACGTCCCCCAAAGCCCTTTAAAAAAATTCCTGGATCCTGATCCGGATTATCACCAAAATTGAATCACCTCTAGGATATCCTAGGGTCCATCTTTGGTGGGAATTTCATGAAAACCCGTCCATTAGTTTCTGTGTAATCCTGCTAACAAACAAACAAACCAAACCGATCACATAACATCCTTGGCGAGAGGTAATAATGGTACTGACGGAATGATAAACATGCATTTTAGACCTTATTGATTTTGTGGAAAAGGCCCAGCTGGTTGAGGAAGCATTCAAAGAATCCAAACAACGACAAGGATTTTCCTGAAAGAGCCCCTTCCCCTCAATAACCACTTGTACCTACATGAGCATCAAATCTTCAATACAATACAAAACAAGACAATATACCACCTAGGAAGCAGGTTGGGGTGGTGGGGGGTGACTGTGGCCTAGGGGGTAAGAACAGATGTCCACTTATCAGAAGGTCGGTGGTTCAATCCCCAAGATACTGAACCCCAAACTGCTCCCCGGGCGCTGCACTAGCTGCCCACTGCTCCTCAGGGATGGGTCAAATGCAGAGAAAGAATTTCGCTACATTGTACCAATGTATGTGACAAATAAAGCTTCTTATGAACTCAGCTGCAGGGAGCAGCATTGACATTAACATGATCAGTAGACTAATTATCAAATGGTTATAATGTCCGCAGTGTGCAGGATTATGATTGGATGTTATGAGCCGCGCAGCTGTGAAAGAGCCAATCACTGTGAATCATGTACAACTGATACCAGTTTGTACAAGCATCACTTCAGTGCTCTACCTGAACTATGTGGTTCATTTTAATCATGAACCATATATCAATAAATTTAGCTTAGAAACAAAATAATTGATCTCTTTTAAATAAGTACAGCATTAGAAAGAAATATTGTCCATCTTCAATTCAGCCCATTGGTACTGAATATCATGTCATCCAAATATCATTTAGGTTTTTACTGTAGGTAAATATCAGACAACACTGCTCAACAGGCCACAAAGAAATGCTCAACATTGCTATAAATTACCTCAAACATCTTAAAAGGATTTTATCCAGTCGTCAGTCACAACCATAATGTTGCAACATCAGAGTTACAGTACCTGTTTATTAGCTGAAAATATTTTTTTTTACACAATTTTCTCCAGGACCCTTGAATACATGGTTAAATCTCTCTGGTTGAAACTGGTCTTTTCATAATGTACAGTATTTCATGTTCTGGAGTGTGAACCAGCTCCATTTGACCAAAAGCAACAGCGGAACAAAAGTACAACGAAGCATAAAAACCTGGACAGAACTGTCAGTCTGATTTCCTGCATTTACTGTCTGCTCCTACATTTGCTCCGGTGGCAGTGGAGTTATTCGTTACCCTGAGTCTCACGCGGTAGTATTGCTATGGGAACTTTTTCTAAGAACACTTTGACTAGTCAAGGAAAATAAAATCTTGCATATTATACTTATGAACTCATTGGAGAGCTTAAGTGATGAAAAATGAAATGTTTGCTATTCGGCCAAAAAGTGAAAATGGAATCACCCTCTCAGGTCCCCTTGCTGTGTTAAAAGCCCATGATAAACAAAGGAATATTTTTTTTCCCATATGTGTGACATGTTTTGTCTTGTAGCATGTTGAAAGCATAGGCCAGAGTGCATTTTTGTTTGTTGTTTCATCACCTACTCATGTTTTATTGATGGATACTTAAAAACTCCAACATCCACTGTATGACATAGATGGTGAGAGGTTGAGATCAGCAGTGAACGATATTCATATTAAAATTACTGTCAACCATATGGAATATCAGGCAACAGACTGTACGGTACACTTTGCAAATACTTCAACTTAACAAAATCCAGAGACTTTACTACTGTGTACACAATGGGGGGAAAAAAAAAAGTTGGGAGAAAATGTTAGATGTCAGAAAAAGAGTGAATGAGGTCATAAGTTCTAACAATGTAACAATGTAACTGTAACAATGCTTAACTCAGGCCGATTGACTTGCAGCATTTGTCAAGCACATTCTCAGTCTCACACATTTTCAGTAAAATGTGAGAATCATCGTGGTTAAGAAATAATGGGCAACCCTTAGCCAATTTGGAAGTCCACTCTGAATAGCACATACACACGGACACTGTCTTTCCAACTCTGCACAAGACTGATGGAAACCATAACATGGAGCTCAGGTCCTCTGGGGGATTGAAGAACGCCACACACTAACACAGCTCCAGTTACCCTGTAACTCAAGACACAAAACTGGAGAGACAGAGAGACTCACACAGACTGAGACAGAGAGAGAGAGAGAGAGAGTGTGTGTGTGTGTGTGTGTGTGTGTGTGTGTGTGTGTGTGTGTGTGTGTGTGTGTGTGTCCCGAAGTAGTTCAGACAGCATTCATAGCTGAATCAATTAATTTATTTCCAAATAAAAGTAATTCACTTCAAAAGTCTTATGGTACCAGATGGATAGGATTTAGACCATCATGACAAGACCCACAGTATCATGTAAACAGTGAGGTCTCTGGAAGGTAATTATGAGCTATTTATCACCATTATTGACATCTGTAGGCCTAAGAGGGAATTAAATGTATATCAATAATCCAATCAAATCTTTCCACTCCAATAACCTTCAAGTGCAATACACAAGTGTTGCTGAATGTGCAGCCATTTACAGCAGCATATGATTAGTATGCAACGTTTCCTTGTTAGAGATGAGTGAAGACTGAAATTACTGTAGAGCAGCAACTACAGCTTTGAAGTGGTTTTGAGTTGTAGCTGTGCAGGAAAGAGCAGAGCCTTGACTACTTATCTTGGAGTAAATGGCATTATCAATAACATTTATATTACCTGATAATATTTTAGTGATCTGTTGTGTGTATAATTTGCAACAATGAATATTTAATTCATCATTTTGTGTCAGTAAGCAGTGGAAAATGTAAATCATTTCTCTTGAAAATTATACAGTTTTTAAGCAGCAGTCAATTGAAAGTTATTATGGATCATTTGTACGAAGTACACGTCTTATTTATTATTATTTAAAGAGCCTCAGCGTCTGTAGGTGATGGGCATCCAGATCCTCATTTTGAGTCATTTCACATAATAGATTTGTATATTTTTGTTTTTATGTACATCTGTGCAATAATCAGGATTTGATTCAAGCAAAGGTTTGTACAGAAAGAATCAAGATTTGATACCAAGACTTGTAAAAAATAGGCTACTAAGGAACAATAATTGTATGGTGTTGAACTTTCTGACTGACACCACTTGCATGTGTTGTTCCTAGTAGCTTACAGCGGGTCAGACATTTATTTCTAAAATACTTCATCCACGTCTGGATGCTAGGAAGAAAAAAAAGCGAAACGCATTTAAACACAGCGGGACTTCAAAGGAGAAAATGAGCATCTAAGTAATCAGGTTTATTTAAGAAACACACATCATCAGGGGAGCTATTTGGAGAGAGAAGAAAAGACGGCTGAAAATACAAATTGGAGGCACATCTTCATTAGATGAGGTAAGACTCTGGGAATGTGTGAGAGGAAGATGGAGAGGGAGCAAAAGAGTCACGGAGGGAGAGAAGTTAATAACAAAGTAGATAAAATCTGCTTCGCTCATTAATCAGCATGCAAGTTAAGAGGAAGAGAAAAGCTTCTTCTTGATTGACCCCAATTCCTGTGTAAATCCCCCTTATTATTGCAACGTGTATTTGGTTACACTATCTCACTGTCTTTGTTAATAGGTGGTCAAGAGGCAGGGATGACAAACACCAGAGGGAGCGGCAAAGAGCAAATGAGGCTGACACTGGCTAATGGTGATTGACTCAGCCTGTAAGCACAAACATAGCAAAATAGAATTCTCTGCCCGTGAACCTGGGGCATTTTTTATCTTTCTAATGAAATGGTCCCTTTTAACCTTCCTCATAGCATTTGTTAGCACATAAAAAAGCACTTAAAATGCACATAATACAAACACCCAAGGACGCTGTTCTTTTTGGGCTCATCAGATTCCTGCAGCAGTTATGGTGATCAATCGTCAACATCATCCACACAGTCCAGTGAGCAAGACCCAAAGGTCCTAATTATTTAAGCCATTCTCCCATTCTCCAACCCATGTATCTTTACACCAGGGACCGCTGCTTGATGCCATGTTCCTGCCTCTGCTCCCCACTGGGTCAGCTTTATTGATGTGACATGCTTATGAAGGGGTCCAACACCGTCAAGGAAGCTGAGGATATGCAGAACCGATGAGTTCTAAGTTTCCTTCAGGGAGCTTGCTTGGGGTCTGGGGCTTGTTTGAACTCCGCGGCCCCGGCTTTTGGAACCCTCAAAAATGTTAGCATATAGGGTAAAGGGCTAATCCCGTAGGTATACACAGACGTGGGAGGTAAGGGTGGAAAGTGAACTTTGTATAATGCGCTGCAAAAAGAAATCCCAAATTATCAGAAATGCACAGCCTCTCTGAAAGATGATTTTGCTCATTCTGTATCCCTGATGTGTAAAATATGCGCGCGCTGATTTTCATTCCTCAGTACACCTTTTGCTGCACCACAATCTATCAATCTGCGCATCAAAGTGTGCAGATTGATTGGGAATGGTGTGCAATGTCTTTGGGTTGTGATTTGACAAGCCGTTTTTGTGAAAAATCACAAATAAATTAATAAATAAATAAATAAAAATTGTTCCATGTTCAGTGTTTTTTTTTCAATACCTTGACAACGAAACATGACTAAAAGTTTAGATAAGAAAAGATAAGATAAGATAATTACAGAAACAATACAATACAATAACAGAATAAAAAAATACAGTATGAAATATAAGTGAAAAATACAAATATAAAGTGAAGTGTATAGGGAGTAAATGCAAGCAAGAAGCAGTGACTAATAGAATGGCCATAGAATTAAGACAAGTTGAGTAAGAGAGTAAACTATAAATAAACTAAAATGGAAATAGAAAAATTTTAATATTGGCAGTGATATGGAAGAGTAATAAAAAGTAATAAAGTAAAAGTAATTGCACCTGATCAATGAGTTGGCATTTTCAGCCCTCACCCAGCTGATGTTGATTAGCTAATTGAAGCTCTAATCACTGTATTCCTCTGTTCTGATTGGTCCATTCATGTTCAGCTAGTGGTTGAGACCTGTCCTTTTTAACTGTTAACAGACTTTGAAATTGAACCCGGCTTATAACTACTACTAGTAGTATTGCTATTACAATTATTACCGCTAAATAAGTACTTAAGTAATAAGTAAATAAGTACTATTAACCACAACTGCATCTTAGTCTGGCTCTCATTGAGCAGTTTTTAATGTAGACCATTTTCTCATTATCTCTGAATGCATATTTCACCCTTGATTAGAACCAGTACTACTACCACTAGAGGTTCTATACTGACATAAACAAAGTAGGTAGACTCATTGATACTGCTAATAATGTTAACTTAGCACTGCCAATATTAGTATTTGGATACACACTAAATGTTGCTCAAGAATTTTTCTTTCTTTTTTTATTAAAGTTGCAATTGCAAGAATTTATTAAAAAAAATTAATGAAGCTTAATTTGAAAAATATTTTTTATATAAAATTGCTTGTCAGTAAACTATATTTTGGCACATGTATGGTGCCATATCTTGAGCACACATTGTTTTGTACATGTTCTATGTTACAATCAACACTGTGATTAAACATTGAATGCATGGCTTGATCTTTGCATAGACTTAGCAGTGATGCCAGAAGCAGACAAGCTTTGGCACTGGCAGGGTATTTCAGGATTAACTGTTCAGACATTCAGCTATATGAATAGAACAATCAATTTGAACCATCTGCCTGGCGCCTTCACCTATTTTCCAACAATGCAAATTGTGCAGGCAGAGAGCAAAAGCACATTCCCAACTAATATGCCAGTATGAGCCTCTTCAATTGGAGGTTTTTATTGTTGGTATGGGTTGCTAAGTGATCGTTGCTCTCTCATTTTAGGGGTCACAAATGTAATGCTGGTAATATGGAGGGAGAGCGTATCCACGTGATTACAATAATCTTATGCTTTTCAGAGTTGAATGGCAAACTTGTCACATAAAGAATCAGCAGGGGGGAGGATTAATTTAATAGTAGAGAGGAGGAGAGGATGTGTACCTATTCATTACAATAAAAGAGTTGGTACTGTCGGCTCTCTACCAGAGTAATTGTGTTACACATGTGCATTGTTGCTGTGTTTGCAAGTGATTTCAGCTAAGGACTGTAACTATTATCAGCTGTGTTTTTTATTCCATATGGGCATCCACATGTGCATCATTTAACTTTCAGCACCAAGTTCTTACATTATGGCAAAAACCATTCACAAACACAACTGCAGACCTCATCAAGCAGATTGCCTGAAAATGCATTCCACAGGAGAACAGAGACCTGCTTGTCTTCCTCAAACCTTCTGTACTCAACTTCACATCTATGACATATTTCCATACGTCCAAACCAAATACAAAATCAGGGCTGAGCTGCTCTCGTCCCTGGGCCATTGTGAATATCATTTGCATTTTAAGTATCAGCAGATGCTCTTATCCAGAGCAGATATCAGTAAGAAGGCAAGGAAGGGTTCATGGGATGCTTCAATCTGTAGAATGGTTTATCAGAATTTTGGAACATTGGCTTATTCTTAAAATACAAATATTTCTCAGGCTGACTGTCTTTTCCATCAACTCCATCCTCAGTACTAATGTTTTCATGTAAATGATCATCAGTATCGATGTTTGGATCAGTGTCGCTGAGACAGAGTCAGTAAACTCATCTCACCACCTGACTTCCATGTCAATTGCAACACCAGCGGCTTCATTGTGATTATCTCCATTGCCACTGTTAACGTTGTTATCATTATTGTTCTTCTCAGTGTTGTTTTCATCATCATTGCTGTCAGCCAGTGATTCATTTGTGAATCAGCAAACGGAGAAGGGGATTTCCAGCGAGTCAGCGGGAGAGAAAAAGTCACAGAATGCATCAAAAAATCCACAGTACCTGGAGCACATTGGTGAACACCTAAGGCTATTAAAATAAACTGAACTAAAGTGGCATCACAAATAAAGCTCTATATTTATTAATCAGAGCAGTCACAATAATCACTACAAGTCAGCAAGGGAGGCACAGTAACTAGCTTTCTGTCTCTCTCTCTCTCACTTACTGTCCCTTTATTTCCCTGTCGTTTCACTTGTGTCCATAGATTGCTGCATTGGCAGGTGTTGGGGTGGAAATGAGGTCAAAAGTTCTATTTACAAGCAAGAAACAAACACACTAACCAAACTGCGTCACCTGTTCCGTCTTTCTCTCTGTCTGTCTGCATCATTCCAGTGCTAAGACGGCATTGCACCTACACATGCACCCTAATTTAGCGTGATTCATTTCACCATTTCACAGCACAAAGTCACACTTGCTTTTCTGTGGGGCTTACCTGTGTAAATATTTCCTAAATCCCCTCTTATCTGTCATAAATGTATAGTGGGACAGAGGCAGAAAATTAAGCATTTAGCTTGTGATTTAAATGCAGACTTGCAGTTGTTTTATTAATGTATTTTTTCAAGATTCCATTATAGTTCATTGGCTACAAAAAAAATGCTCAGTTTTTCATGAGACAAGAAAAAATGTAATCTTTGTGACCCTCCATTTTTAAGATAATCCAAAGGTTTGAAAAGAAATATAGACATCTAGAGGCTGTCTTTACACATTAAGGGATATCTAAACACTGTTGTTGTTGAAAAGTCATGAAAACCCACATTCTGCGTAATATGCAACTTTTAAAATACCATTTACTTTAAGAATTCAAAGAAATTTCTGAAAGCCATTGAATTCGTAGATGTTTCCACAGCGAAAATATGTTCCTTCAAATTATCAATGCATCACCTTGTCTGCATGTTTATGGGGCATTCAGACAAATCAATTTGAGCTGTGTTCGCCACTGGGATCAGTGACTATGCTGAGCAGCGTTTTGTTTGGCTATTTTGCTCGACACAGCAAAAAGCCGTCAAGGCTATGTGCAAGCCATTGAAAAAAATGTTTTCAGAGCGCAGAACTGAATTTATTACATTGTGTCTGAAATATCAATTCAAATGTGACTCTCCACACACAGGAGCAGGAACATCAATAATGGCTGCATTTCACTGCAGTGCTATAAGGTCCTTTTCTACACCTTTCTTCCATTTATGATAGATCTCAACCAACGAGATCAAACATTCAGTTATTTAAGCTGCCTAAAAATGACTATACAGTAAATGTTAAAATTCAAACAAATATTTTTTTGCTTATTTTGGTCTTTCAAAAAGACTGCCCAAAAGTCTAGGGCATTCGGTTGCTATAGTGCTACAAAATGATGGGGAAACAACATGTATTAATACCAATTGAAAGTGTACGTATAGAGCCTTTCATTTAAAAAATACTGTATGCTAATTAGAGAAATAGACCTCACTGATGTCAGAGAGCTGGAGCTCAGAACTATGAGGAGTCAATGCAGACAGCAGACTTGCTTAAAATAATTGCATTTCTGTTCCAAACTTCACTGCTGAGTACAGTCCAGTAGAAATGCTTTGGGTTTAATAGGTTATCCTGAAGAGCAGAGACCATGTTAAACATCTCTTTCCTCGATTTTAATGGGCCCACTTCTAAAAGAGGGCAATTTAGCAGAGGGGGTGACACAATCAATCATCTTCCCCCACAGGCATTAGAAAAGTAGTTGCATTATACTGCAAATTAATCATTTGTATATTCAGGATTAGTAAATAGTCAGCATATAACAAATGGATATTATCTCTATCTGCATTTGAGTGATTTGTCAAAACACTGCATACATATCTCCAGAATAAGGAAGCCAACAATGCCAGGCCTTTTATTACAGTGCTTGCCAAAGAGTCAAATGCTCTCTTGCTCCTGCTTCCAAAGTTGTGTCTAAATTAGCCTTCAGAGGCAGCTACAGCCCCAGTGATAATAGCTAGCCTGATGGGCAGCAGCTCCTTGTGGAACAATATTATTATTCTAGCTGCTGAGAATCAACAGCAGTAGCATATAATGTGAAATCAATCAGTCAAGGACCTTTACTATGTCAGACTCTGTGAGCGACAGCAGCATGTTGGTATATAGTCGTTTATAAGAAAAACTTCTTTTTTTTTTACCTGGTAGAAATATGGATTCAGGGTCAATAGAGACATATAAAGGACTGTGACGTTTACAATGGGCCTAGATGTTGAGCAATAAAATAGTATTTGCTGGTATATAGGCTAAATGTGGCTAGTGTAACCTTTGTTGTTTACAATTAGAAGAAATAATACAGCTTTTTTTCAAAATGCCCCTTCCCACCTGTGCACTAATAGGAATAGTTTGACATTTTGAAAAAATACACTTGTTTGCTTTCTTGCGAAGACATGACTTGAACCACTTGTCTTTTTTAAATTAGCTTAGTTTAGCATAAAAGCTGCAAGCATGGGGAAGCAGCTAATCCAGCCCCGTCCAAAGAAAATATACATACAAACACATATATTGTATTTCATTTGAACAAGGATTAGTGTTTTAGGTGGCATTACATGCTATAACTATTTATTTGCAGACAATGGCAGGAGCAGTGACTTTCCAGAGTCCTAGCATCACCATGAGGTTACCAGAAGTACTGAACAGACAGATTTTTAACGCTAAGATAAGCGAATCACTTCACAGGTATAGCTTCATTTTTAATGCATAGACATAAGAATTGTATCGATTTCCTTTTCCAGCACTCATTAATAAAGTACATAACTTATTCCCTTAACACACACTTAACAATACACTTTTGGCCAATTCAGTATTCTGTTGGTCTGTTCACTATAGCAATCTACAACACAATGTTGTAGATTGCCACAACTCCATAAGAATGTGAAATAGGACAGTGATAAATGTTCCAGTCTACATGTATTTCTGGTTGTTGTTGAAGCACCTTGCATTGACGACCACTGATGTCACAACAGGTTGCCACAGGACCCAAATATCTGGCCAAAGCTTTGGCTGTGAGTAATTACTCTCCTCCATCAAGGGAACCTCTGAGAAGACGTGCATCACTCATTTACCCGGAAAAAAAATCTCATTGGCTCACAATGGCACCCAGGAGCAGTGTGCAATTAATTGATAAACGCCAGGACGTGATGTCCTGTCAGATAGTATGGAAGTGCTGAAAAAGAGTGCACTGGGGCATGAATCAAAGAGTGAAAAATGCATTAAGAGAAAGTTAGTGGAATGCCATTAACCTACCAAAGCCCTCAACTGATAGAAGAGGGCAGTAGCCTGAGTTTTAAATTGCACCAACCCCTCGAGATTATGACAAAGTCTGCAAGTCTTCCATGAAAGGCTGCAAACCCAATTTGATTGCTTCTGACACAAGCTCATGAGGTTCCATGAGCAAGACTTTGAATATGAAAACCATCATTAGGGATGTGGTAGAATTGTTTTGACCGAGTGATTATTGTGTATACACATGTGATGATTTCTAATCAGATTGAAATTTTAGGGAAAAATATCATACATTTTGGTTGGTTGTTAATATGCACATGCCAGCATGACTACATGTTTCCCATAATAACCTTAGTATTAGTCTCTTCCCAAAGGGCACCATCAATGGAAGTGAAGGGTTGAATTCCTTCTCTAGGCAGCGGACAGCAAATCAACGGACTTGGCAAGGACACCATCTTTTTATACAGGAATTTGTTAGTCATGCACACACAAAAATGTTTTTAAAAAAAAAGCATGCATCCTTCCCCAAATAAAAACACACAAAGAGACACACATACTGCCTCTTCATCGTGTTGTAGAGATTCCCCTGACTTTGATTAATCCCCACCATCAGGGGGAAGTTCCTGTGTTTGGATCCTGACAGGCAGGTTGCCCACTCCACATCTGGAAGCGCTTGTTCTACCATCTCCAGACGTATACAGACCAACAGTTGCATTAATTGGCTGCTGCTGCCATAACAGAAATCACCCAAAAGCTATGTCCTACTATATACCTTCCCATTTGCTGCCTTTGTTTTCCCCTGTGCAACCAATTATTCCTGGGATTCAAACTGTCATTAGATGTTGAGTTAAGACTCCCTCCTTTTTCCATTATCTAGTGGATTTCAGAAGAGGCAGTGTATGTGTCCATTACACTTTAATTTGCTCTATTTACAGGTGGTATTGACAATTCGCTTGTTAATCACTATGCTAAGTACGAATTAATTAAAAAAAAGTGCGGGCTGAAGGGAAAATTAAATTTGAAAGAAAAAATAACCTGAAACATAAAGGTAAACCAGGTCATGTCCCTTAAATTTATTTTTTTGTTTGGTGTATTTTTGATTATAGTGGATTGGGGACCACAGCAGACAATATGATGTTACAGTGAGATATTTCCAGCTGCTATGAGTTTTTCACCAAACAGGAAAAATCCATTCCAGCAGAGAAAAGGGTAACAAAGATGACAAATCCATGATTGCATGTCAGTGTTCACTAACCAAAGACCCACTTTTAACTCCAGCGTTGCACGAAGTTCCCAATAGTTGCAACTTCTGTCTTTCTTAGAAATAAGGTTCTACATTTTCAGTCTGAAACCATAAGGTGCATTGACTGTGTGTTTGTGTCACCAATGTGATAAAACGAAGGCCGAATTACTCGCTGTGTGCTTATAAAAGTTACTTTCTGCTTATTTATGTATAAAAGAAAGTTGTTTTGCTGGTAACCACTGAATCATACTGTATATTTATGCAATCAGATGTAATAATGAGAAACGATTATGCTAACCATTGGTTAATATTTGTGCATCCTAAAAGAAACCTCAATGAATTTGAGTCATAAGACTTTCATAAAGTTGTTGTGTATAGAAATTATGATTTCGGTCTTTATATATGACAAAAAGAAGAAGAACCCTTGGCAAGGACTTGCCATCTACATGTGTTTTATATACAGTACAGTAACAAATAGGAAAATATCTGATTTTTTACCCATAGCAGCTTTGCTTCACTATTGTACTATAGTGTACAAGCTGTGTATGAAGTCTAAACACATACAAAATTCATGTTTAGCTGTCAAACCCTGAGGGTCCTTGTATCTAAAGGTTAGACAATAACTTTCACTGAAAGCAAGGTTCCAAATGCAATACATCACTGTGCAAACACAGCCAGTATAGTCTTTTAGCTGTGTTTCAACATCGCATAGCATTTACACATTGAACTTTTAAGGAGTAAACAGGATTCTGTCTGAAATGAATGTATGCAGTATCATGTATTGGTGTGCCAGACACAGGCTTACTCCTTCATTCTTCATAAATGAAAGCCAAGCGAATGTAGACATGCAGTACAGGAGATATAGGTGTGCTGAATGAAGACGTATCATACATACAGTGAAATAAAGAAAGAATGGACATTCTTATTTTGGAACATTTGCTTTAAAAACATGTTTGAAAGCCCCACTACTGCCACTGTTTACATTGTGACTGAGACACTCTTTTATGTCCTACTATGTGTAATTAAATCAACTGCCATAGCTTTTGATGTAAGGATGTGGTGGTGCATGACACACTTATACATGTATTGTGGAGGTTGGGGGTTGGCTCATGTATTTAGTAGTCTTCTGAAAGGTAGAGAACATTTCAAAACAAGTTTCAGGCAATGTTTGGCTATAATATGCTGGACAAGGTCTTAAAAAGTACTATCACATAATTTAACATTTCCAAAGACCACGAATCCAGTATTTAATAAACAATCACAGCAGTTTGGGGATTTATGGTTAAAAGAGAAAATGACATGATGCATTCATAAAAGTTGATGTAAAAAGATGAAAGAAAGCATTACATTGTGATGTTTTCTTGCAGGCCATTATCTTGAACAAGTATGTGTCTCTTGTTGAAATGGTCTGCCTCATTTTGATTTGGCACTCTATAAATGGTCACTTTCCAGGCTAAGACAGCAAATGTATGACAGATTGGTTCTGGGACTGGTCTGTTCTGGCTGTTCCACTTTGACCTTTTTTGTGAGACAGACCACCTTTCATTACCAGACACTTCGTTAAGTCAACTTCCTCTCTCCCCTCAGACCTTAGTGTTATTGTAAAGTGTCACTTGGAGCTGTCAGAGACAGAAGAGATTATTCTGAACTGTATGTAGGTGTCTGTGCATGTCTGCTTATGTGCATGTGTGCATGTGTGTGTGTGTGTGTGTGTGTCCCACATTCTGTCCATATATCTTTCTAACTGCTTGGAAAGAAGTTGTGTTTGAAGGTGTGCATGAACGTGTTTGTGTGGTCATATAGGGTGCCTGTCTGAGTGTTTGCTGTGACATGACACTGCCACTCAGTGGACTGATGCCAGAATGCAACATGAATAGATTCCTCTTTGACTACATTACACGCTTAAAACAGCTGTAACATATATGTGCTGCATTTCGATTTAAGTACAAGTAGTTTTAAATTAAGTGTCTGTATGGTAAGAAGCTGCAATAACATTGTAAGGCATCCAGAAATGTTCTATTGATCCTCACTAGAAACAGTTTTGCTGCACAAAAAGGGGCAAATTTAACACTATTTTTAACTCAGACTTCATCTTGACTGAAATGCTAATTCATGGTATTTTGACACGCTGTTTTGATGGGCCTAGTATTCATTAATTCAACTTAACCTAGCTGACATGAGAGGATCAATAGCACTCTCAGCAGCCAATTAAACACAAGCCAACAAAACCGTTTCCCTGTAGTGTACTGAGTCTGGCGTGAGTTCTTTTCTTAAGCCGCATGTCATGTTTTTAAGTGTTTTTCAGACGTGCATAAAAGTCTAAATATCCTACAGCACAAGGAACAGGACTCACACCGCATTTTTCATTTATTGCATTTGATTGCCCGGTTGAGTATGCAGCCCCTTTCCACAGGAACACCGCTCTGCTTTGTTGCTGACCTGCTTTTCTTTTCTTTCTTTCTTTTTCTTTTTTTTATGAAGCAGCTGCTCCTGCGTAGATGAGTCTCTGTGAGTCTCTCAGATCTGTATTAAATATGAAGCTACAGTCAACAACAGGTTATCTTAGCTTAGCATAAAGACAGTAATTAGGGTAAACGCTTGGCGGCCCTGTCCAAAGGTATAGCGACCAAAGATAGAGGAAGATAAATGAATCAACATACAACATACATACATCAACATACTTAGTTTATTTAAACAGTGAAAATACCTTGTAATTTTAGTCTGGGGCAGTTTCTTGGCCAGATAAAGTAACTTTGAATCATGTCATCACCCTGAAGTTTCCAGACAAACTGCACAGACTCCAGGCACCGGTAGGCAGCGTGGGCAAAAGCTGTTTCCATGTGTTTGAAGTCTCTTTGCTAAACTACGCTCTCCAGCTCCTGGGAGTAGTCTGATATTTACTATTTAGAACAAAGTGTGCAACTTGATCGTTTCATGTAATTGATGACAAAAAAAAAGCATATTGCAAGCATATTTGAAAAAATGTCAAACGCTTCCTTTGATTTAACAAATACTTCAATTTCATATAAAAATAGACAGACATGAACACTGTTTGATCCAATATCCCTGTCTGCTGCTTGCATTAACAGGATACTTTTAAAACACAAGATATCTGGTATCGTTACCACAGTGGAATTTTGATAACACCTCAATTATCGCAAAGTGCTGCTGCAATTATCAGAGCGTGACACTACAGAGGAACTAGTAGAAGATAATAGTTGTCTTAATTTAAAATTCCACTGCCAAGCAAACTTTGCTTTGAACTTTAAAAAAATTCTTTTCACCATGAAGTCACCCCACATTGGTCCCCTAGGTGCTTTGAGGGGAGACAGTTATGAGAGGAGAAGGATCCAAAGACAAATGAAGGAGGTGATGACACAGACGGACTGAGAGACAAGGAAAGAGAGGAAACAATGTAGTAAAAGAGATGAAAGTGACAATAAAGTGAAATTGGAGAGCAAGCCAACAGATGGAGGAACAAAGAATGTGACCTGCCAATTGGCTTGTGGCACTCTGAGGAAGGATATACGGATATGTACAGTCATTAGATAAAAGGAGAGGGAGTGAGAACGACAGATGCACAACGAGGAAGAGCCAGGCAGGAGGAAGGACGAGAGATAAGAGGGAGGAAGTGAGACTATAGGACAAAGGGGAGGCGAGCAGATGATGAGCCAAGCTTAAGTGAGATCAAAATATTAAGGTACACACAGAAAGAGGGAAATAGAAAAGGAGCAAAGAATTAAGAGATGGAGCTCAGGAAAAGCAGGGGGCAAAGTGAAAGAGGGAAGCAAGAGAGCAGGGGAGAGGCCACAGTCTGCCTTCCTCTGATTCAGATGTGGAACAATAGCCACCTATCAGTCTGTCAGCACCTAAAGGCGCAAAGGGAGTGAGAAGGCAGGAGTGACATTGCACTAGCATCAATGAGCTATTGTCTGTGTATGAGACTCCACCGAGACAAATCCAACTTGGTTTCCTATTTAAAAGTTCTAATGCTATGAGTAATAACTGGAACTCTGGCACACCGCTCTCTCTTAAAGTGTGCAAACAGAGGTGCAAACTGGAAGCATGAGTGTGTCTCAGAGCCACTGAGGCTCACAGATGCAGGGCAGTCAGATACTGTAAGATTTATTGCAGATGCTCACATAGACACAGTTATACAAATGCACACGTAAAAACAGACACACACAAAAATAATCAACAATGATGTCCTCTAATGATTTCCATTACCTTCCTCCGAGCACAGGCTGTGTTTCGATTTAAACTTTTATTGTCTCTTGACAACATGGATTACAATAAATCAAAGAGGGCAGAAGAATTGGAATAAACATGCAGGCATTCAAATGTACTGTGTGTGTGTGTGTGTGTGTGTGTGTGTGTGTGTGTGTGTGTGTGTGTGTGTCATCAAGGTACCGAATGACTGTTTACATACACAGCTAATTAAAAAATAGTCTTCCTGCCAGTAGCTAACCCTGCATCAGTCATAGATTCGAACCAAAATTAAATAAATAAATAAAAAATCCATCCAATACAATATGTACATAATGATGTATGAGATACAATGTACAGTTGTCCCCGCAGAAAAAAAATGGATCTCTGCCAAATCATTACATGCCCACAGCGTGTTTGCTATTGTCGGACCAATTTTTGACCTCTATGAAGACGGAAACCGGGGCAGACACATTAAATGGCACAATAAAGTCAAGATCCCACGGGGAATATCTAATGGTCACAATGACTGACCCTCTAACAAGAAGGCCACAGGTCTGAGTTGCCAATCCACATACGAGGGCCTGAGCATGACCACACAGTCCCTAATCACTTCTTTTGATTTGGTAGGGATAAGATTGTGAGCCAAATCTACATACCAGTACTTTAAATCTTTTTAAATCTACCCTTCGGCTATACTATCAGATGTTTCATGCCTTTGAGTATTGGACATTCCTAATTGAATTAAACATCGTGTGCATATGTGAAGTTTGCTCTCTCTTTAAGGAGAAAATGAGACTTAATATTGTCTGTATATGGAGCTGCTAATTACAGCATTGATGGACATCATCTCTCCCTACAGTGGTACACATTTGACATTTACAAACACATTTGTATAATAGAAATGATGAAGCCAGAAAACCCAATATGTGTTGTGTTTTAACATGCAATGATGATCATGCTGCTGCTTTATCATGCCTTGAATCTATAATGTCACGTTGCGATGCCGGTCACACAGATGGTGAACCATTAACAGTGACAGTCAGTCCTACAGTATCTCTCATTTCATCACCTTAAAATTGTTTATTTACTTTATTTGTTACAAAGAGAAATCAAAAGCGAGACGTGATGAATGTCTGGAACTTAACATGCATAATGTAAAGATGACAGGATTAATATTTTAATATTATGAGTGAATGAATATGTAAATAACAACTCTATTTCCTGTTGTTGTTGTTTTTTTTACTGTTTATAGCTGACGTTTGCATTGCAATAAAACAAATAAAAATTGATATGGCTGTGCAGCCTATATTTAATGATTTAATGTAAATCTCATAGAGCATGCATCTTCATCGTTTGTCTTCATTGTGTCATGAGGACTTTAAGTAGGTTTTGACTTTAGAAGTATTGATCAACCCAAATTACCCCCCCCCCCCCCCCCCCCCCCCCCCCCACACACACACACACACACACACACACATACACACACACAGACATATTGTGGTCATTTGGTTCTATGGAGCAGTATAAATCTGACTTATTACGGCTTAAAGCTTTTCTTGTTGCGCTATCCTATTTCAAACATTTCACTTTTCTCTCTAGTGCAGAAGACTGCTGGATGGCAGGAAATGTATATATTTTCATTACAAACATTTTTGGTCTATTGAATTAACCTGAAATTCAGGTAATTGAATTAAACTTACAACATGCTGAAAATCAGGGTGCAGACCTCAACGCAGTCCCTCTAATAGCTTCATCAGTGGCTGGATGAATACACTTCCCAAGTAATTTTGACAAGGTAATCATTCAGAACGCTGGGCAAAGCTTATAGCAAACCCTCAGTTTATTTGACTTTAGCCCACTACATGTAAAAACATGTTTTTTCTGTAACCTGTTAATATGGTACAGTTATTAGTCTGGCTTTAGCCCAGCTCTGTATGCACCCACCCCGCTCATTTCTGCGCATAGATCTGCTTTCAGTGTGCTCTGTTTAAAGGCAAGGTCAATGTGGTTCTGGTTAGGAATGGAAAGTGGGAGACAAAGGATCAAGAGGAAAGAGAACGGCCTATGTAAATGTTCTCTTAAATCAACATGTTGGAGCATACTTTGCCTGATGATTTTGACATACAGAAATATAAACAGTGTAAAATAAATAATTGAAAGCGATAAAGGAGCACTTTGGGGTTTATCGGTCCCGCATGTGAGAGTGTGATGAGTTGAGTGAAAAGAGTGGTAACTGAGTATATTAATGAATGCACTGTATATGTATGTCATAATGGGAATTTAAAGTGGAAGACTAAATAATATCGGCATATGCTTCTGAACCATGCAACTATGCGTCTGCTAGGAACATGGTGGTGTGTGTGAGGTAAGTGACGGTGGTTTCTGGGGCGTCTTTTAGGACTTATATGTATAAATATCTATGAAAAGCCACATTTATAGAGCCAGCCAACCAGCTAACCAACCAGCCAACCAGTCACACACCGGTGCCAGACATTCCACAACCCTCATTTCCCTTCACATTTCCTCTATTTTCTCCCAGGAACAGCAACTCACTTTAATTTTAAATCAACTTGTTTTCGCCCAGTCTTAAAAGGAGGAATATTCTAGTTCCATTGCAGGCTCTCCATTCCTTATGCTCTTTGAAGTGCATGTGTTTTCTATAATAAAAAAAACATCCTTGTCATAAAATCATCCAATTTAATAGCAAAATCATAAAATATTTCTACTTGAACAAGCATACAGATGTGCAGCATTACTGTTAATATTGGGAAATTTTAGCTTGTAAAGGCGCAGCTATCCTTTTCTCTCAAAAATGTGTTTTGCTTATTGTTACTTCTGTGTTTAAACTTCGCTGTTTAGAATATGTGTGCAGAGTTTGACACTGTAAGACTACTTTCACATTCATCTCCTGGTGTTGGAAAGTTTATTTGTCTTCACCTTAAACCTCAGTTTATGATGTGTACATAAGAGAATGGCTTTGTTTCAAGTAGTCTAGAGGCTAAGTCCAGTATGTGTCTGACACAGGTGTGATGGGGAAACTTAAAACCCCCACTGCATTTATACTGACAATGAGTTCAGTGAGTTATCAGTGTAGTAAGAGACATTTTGTCAGTTGTCATCAGAAATGAAATGGTTTTGTAGAAAAAGATACACGACAGAAATCAGTACTCAAAACAGAACCGACTAGTTTGGAAAGAATGAAGAGACATGAAACATCACAAAGACTAAATAGCATTTATTGTGATTATTATGGAACTGGATCTTTATAAAGTAAATACAACATTCTTGTGATGTATTTATAAAGAAAATGTGTGGTGATTGGAATAAAAAAGAGAGGACAGAACATAACAAAGGCAGAATCATTTTCATACAGGTTCCTGTAGGTCGCTGGTGTAAAATCTACTTGGAGCCCTCATTTCCATATTTTGAGTGAGAGCAGTCAGTCAATGGTACTACTTCGCTCTGCAAACCTTCCATCCTACATTTTTACACTATCTGACTGACACGCTGTGGGGCAGGAAGGGTGGGATGTGCATTCAAGAGCAACAACGGTTTTCACGGTCACAGACCACTGCACGGGACCCTATAAATGTCACTCTGCCTCGCAAGTGGAGGGGGACGAAGCCGGGGAGCTAAAAGTAGGCTCACCCCAGCAATAATGTGTTCCACAGCCACTGCACTGCAACCACCTGCAGGTTTAAATCAAATCCCACAATCCCTTACTCCAAAAGCGATGTCAGAGATTGAGACTGAACTGCAGAAGTCTGACACTCAAACCCAGCATGTCCTCATACTTATGAGAGAATTTGCGTCATTTGGATATATGGAAGTGGTAAGAGGAAGGACTGATGATGCCGTTACTTCCCAGACAAGGCTTCTAAGGAGCAGCACAGTTCTTAACCACACTGATGTCCCACAACCATCTTGTGGACAACCTGATCCTGGTTAGTATTGGTCATAATTACAGCAAGCAGCAATCACACGGAGCGGGGAACCTCAGTAAGAGAACCCGACATACTTCTGGTATTGGAGGAATTGGGGTTTTCCTTCAGGGGTAGATCATGTTTCTGTTTGTGGAGATGTCTCGTTAGTGAGCACAGTGAGTATGCGAAAATCAGAACTCATATTTCTAGTTGATTTATGGCCACTTTGAATCTGTATGGCATGGTAAAGCAAGAGGGGGGTTGTATGCATCCCAGTGGATGAAGTATTCTGAGTACTTTTCTCTAAGGAAATTCCATTCAAAATCAAACAGATATCCAACTTTATGATGAACCGAATCAATGTTTCAGTGTACTGCGTGACATTGTGCAGTGACATAGCCTATAGTGGTTGAAATGTTCTGGTGGTGCTAAAAAAAAGAAAAGAAAAAAGAAAGCCAGCTACTCACAATGTTCTGCACTCACCCATGTGCATATATTCATGTGCTGCTATCAGTGAGTGTGTTTTTGTCTATGTTTGTTTATCTACATCTCGGCCTGTCACGAAGCATTAAACCACGCTGATAATAATCAGAGGTGCTAATGGTTACAGCTGGACATAGTTCTCATTGCGCCCTGCTCCCACGCGCACAAAAATAAACACAACGAGGAACACACACATATAGAAACACACATATATGCACCAAGTCTGGCAGATCTAATTCAAACAGAAGGGCTTCCTCGGTTGATGCTGCCATCGGTGGCCCGCTGCCCCGGGGGCACCAGCCTATCACTCTGCCTGTAGGGTCTGACTGGACCTACAAGCCCTGAGGGCAGATGCTCCTCTCCACCATACAAAGCCATTTGCTTCTGTTTGCTGCATTATTGATGAGTTTCCTCTGCCCTGCTGAGCTCTCTAACTGCCTCTGCCCTTCGGGATTCGACTGTGAGAGTGTCTGCAGCCACAAGAAGTTGGAATGAAGTTTTAGAATTATTGAAGTAGGTGTATGTTTGTGCAGAGTGCATGGAAGTATGTATGGATGGGCTGATGCAGAAACAAGTGGGTCTGAATAAGAATTCAAGGGTGCTTTTTGGCTCCGACACTCTGACAAGTTTGCATGTTTTGATATCAAACTGTGGTTCACGGATGAAAAATGCTGATATGCAACCTGCCTCCTTTTCTAATTCCACTCATGAGGAGGACCTAAAAAAAATAAAACCTCAGCTCCACATCACTGCTGTATCCAGAGGGAGGGTTTCCAAACAAAACAAAATTGTACTTAAGTCCGCGTCCTGTGTTGGATGAAAACAAGAAAAATGTATTCTGGAGTGCAGGTACTTTAAGTTGGTCGGAGAAAGTAAACTTGCGAATGTTCTGTGTGGAAAGATGACGAGAAATGGTCTTCTCTGTGAGAAGGTTAGCTTCCAGCCAAAATACTGCAACCCCGGGAGCCTTTAACTGGCAGGGAAGCCATAAAGTCTCCTTTTAAAAAGCCATAAATCAACAAGAGTAGACTGTACTTTTCAAATAAATACTGAGCTCAGGAGAAGTCGGGCGGGGAGTCGCATTTTGGGCTATTGAGCGCTGGCAGAGGATTGTGGCTGTGATGACATCATGACATGAAGTTAACAAATCAGCCACGCAGTGACAGTTGTTTATTAACCCCATCATTCACAATACAATTCACCATCCTTCTGAAACAACAGTCCACATTAAATACTTACTTTACACATTTATTTCTTTTTCTTTTTGTTTTAGGATGGGAGTTTGAGTCATCGGTTAGTGGCTACTAAAAAGCTACTGATAATATCTTTATAATTGTCATGGCTTTGGTTTTGGTTTTGCTTGTTATTTTGAATGTTTATTGTCTGATGTTTGTTATGGTTTTGTGTTTCCTGTGTTTCCTGTTTTATTTTAATAGTTTACTTTCCATGCCATGTCTCCTTACACCTCCTGTCCCCCTTTTTAGTCTTATGAGTTTTCACTTTCTCCCTTTCTGTTCATTCCCTGTTCCTTGCTTCTATTGTCACACAACTGTCTTTCCTCCACTGATTGTCTGTTTCACCTGCATCTAATTGCCTTGATTGAGTTCACCTGTGTCTCATTTCCTCCTCCCTCTTTCAGTATTTAAATGTGTGTGTTTCTGTCTTAAGTTGCCAGTTCATCGCTAATGTTTCTCACATGTTCCAGCCTTTGTCCTTGTGTTTCCTTGTACTTTTGTTTGTCATGTTTTGCTTGGTTTATCACTTTTGTCTTTTCATTTCCCTTTTTGGTAATGACGGATTTGGACTTTCTTGACTTACCTGTGTTGCCTGTGTTTTGGACTCTAAAACTGCCCTACACCCTCATAACACCTTATTTGAACTCCTAACTATGTGGCTGAAGGAGTAAAGTGTCTTTCTTTTAGTGCCCACTCTAAAACCTTTTCATTACAAGCCATAATACAGAGGGGTTCTTTTTTGGAAATGAGTGATAGGTTATCAGTGGGGGATCTGTTGAGATCAGAGGTAAATGTGCAGCAAGCAGGGGGTATGACTCCTTTCAAATAGAAGACACTTGGAAAAACACAAGCGCAAGGTCTAATCTGATAGAAATGGAGGAAAGAGGAGAAGAGGATGAAGGAAGGAAGCTTGTAAAGAGGTTGGGTTTAAAAAAAAAAGTGTAAAATGACACATGAGAACAAACACAAGAGAAATGCGGAGGAGGTAGCAGGGAGGTGTATAAAGTAACAGGAGAGGAAAAAATAAAAGTAACAACACGAGGAGCTTACTGGAATATGTTACTATGTTCCTCCTTTGTTTAGCTCCTTACAGTCAATGAGATTATAGTGAAATGATGACAGTTGCCCAGTATGTGCACTGCAGTACTTGAACATCAATATCCTGATTTGTATGGAAGGAGGAGGATTGCTTCTGGGCAGCAGGCACAAGCTTGCAAACTACAGTGAGTTTCAGCCAGGCTCAGCTAATGCTGCCTGTCTGTCTGATTCCTCTAGCTGTTTGTGGGCAGAGAGCCTGGAGACTGGAGCTGTCAGAGCCTGAGACGCCATGCGCTCTCCCCCCTTCTCTCGCCTACCCACGGTTTCCCTCTCTCCCTCCATCCCCTTCACCTCCACCACGCATGCTGCTGCCTTAACTTCCTCACGCCGGCAGGCCAGCATGGCTCCTCCAGCCGCTGTTTTGACAAGTGCTTTAGACGTAATGACACAGGGAACCCCCTGGTCTGCCAAAAAAATGCTAACTAACCATAACACTAATTAGTCAGCGGGAGAAAAGGGATGAAAATGGTAGTTTGAACAGTGAGCAATGCTGGTGGCAGCCATTGTGGGGAGACTTGGACCCCATCCAGGCTGGATGAGGGAGAAAGAAAAGAGACAGGGAAAGGGAGGTAGATGGAGGGCAGGAGTGAATTTTCAGAGACTGCATTTCTCTTATTCATGGGTGGCAGGGTGAACAGCAGGTCTTGCAGGGGGTGGGTTGAGTTTTGCATGAGCCGTCTCTGGTGTGTTCCCCGCTTATCTCAGTGTCAGTGGGGTTACGTCTCCCATAATGGTTTAATGGTTTCATCACTCGTGTCCCCAAGACATTTTATAAGACAAATAAAGTCCTTTCTCTTGTTACTAAGAGGGTTCATTTTCCCTCTGCTGAGTTAGTAGGATATTTTTGGCCAGAATGCAACAGTTACCAAAGAAGATGGATGGATACAGTTTTATAATTTGTAAATCAACAAATTATTGATATACACCCACATATTCACACCAGTTGGATGGCTTTCTGTCTTACAGATGGTAAACATAGAATTAAGAGAGTAATTAGGTTATAAGCAGGCAATCAAACAAATAGTTATATGTATTCGTGGATGAACAGTTGGTAAGTTCGTCCAATCCCTGGAGAACTTCAATAAAAAGAGCAACTGTTTTATTTGCTCATTTGAAACATGTGGAGAGAAGAGGACTCAAAGAGATTGATTCCAGCAGCTTTCAGAACAGCAAACACATGCTGTCACCAGAGTAAAGGCTATTGGCCCCTCTCACTCATATGATGATGACAGTGGAGCGGCTGACACCATCTTTAAGCAGTTCAATGACGTCTCCAAGCATTCCAATAGCCAACTAAGAGAACCAAGAGAATTTTTCCCCTTCAAAGGCATCTTCGTGGACACATTGAGTTATTCGTTTAGATTGGCTTGTACAGTGACTGAGGGAACAGAGACAGGAGATAATGCAGTCAATAGGCACTGTAAAAAGACACTGCCTCTTACGGATCACAAAAACTTAAGAAGTATTCCTGCAACACGAAGGAAAAATGTACATTATCTAGAAAAAAAAACTGTAAATCTATCTTTAGATCTGTAGGTTTGAATCAGTTTGTGGTTTGGTTAACGTTTTTACCAGTATTGATTTGTTTGTTTGTCTTTTTGTAGGAAAACTCAAAATGATATGAGCCTATTTTGATATTTGTTGGCGAGGTAGGGTATGGCCTAATCAATCCATTAGATTCTGGTGGTGATCATCACCTGAATCCAGAATTATCTTAAAGGGTTCTTTATCATTGTGAGATACAAGATGTTTGCTTCTAACTTAATGAATAATGCCTACAATGGTAACACCATTGTCAATTTCCTGTTTCCTGCAAACAGTCAGCATTGTATTTTTCTTTACCATGACCATAATCGTTGCCTATCTTTAACAGTTTATTTAAGTTTATTATTGTAAATATTATATGGCAAAAGCAACTGAAACCTAACAATTTATTTTAACCCAAACATGATCTTTTTCAACATCAAGAAGTCCTTTTAGTGTCTAAACCTGGACAAATTTTAACGACTGTGCCATGTCATTGAACAAATGCTGACACCATGAGGTAAAGCAGCACTCTACTTCTTCACACACTGTAAACTACAGGGTTCTCTAACAGCATATACCTCCACCAAGGGAATTTATAAAAAAACCTACTATGGCGACACCATGACCCTGCCGAGTCTGCCTCGAATTGTCTTGGCATGACGATGACATTTCTCTTGTAGCCCCTCTCTGAAAGACCTTTGACTGCGTGAGAAACATCACCTGTTTCCCTCCCCATGGGGGTCCACGTTACCAAATAAGTTCTTTGAAATCCATT
Organism: Chaunax sp. Z400; assembly: GCA_037577475.1. Lineage (NCBI taxonomy): Eukaryota > Metazoa > Chordata > Actinopteri > Lophiiformes > Chaunacidae > Chaunax > Chaunax sp. Z400. The sequence goes on along the minus strand of CM075188.1, from coordinate 18,887,117 downwards.
CAAAACTTTTTTGAGTTATCTTGCTTACAATCACACACTCACACACAGACAAACTAACGGCAACAATCACATAACCTCCTCCAGCTCTCGTTGGCGGAAGTAATAAAAAAATAAATGAATCAAGAAATGGTACTCTAGGTAGTGGCTCTCTTTAGTGATGATACTCTGGAGACGTCTGCTCATGTGTTCTGAGCTCTGCACACACTGTACCTGTTGGATTTGGCAAGGTGAACGTTTGTGGCTTTGCTACTAATTAAGAGCTTATTTTGTAGATTGGAAGGAGGAGGAAATCATCAGATTGCAAAAGACTGCTCTCAAAGGTTAACCCTAGAAATTACATTAAAGTAATTAAGCAATTTTCTAAAGCAAATACATTTTGAAGGGAACAAACATAACACAGCCAGAGATTATGTTCTGTATCACAGCATAATTGGGGGAACAATTAAGTATTGAAACATAACATAATTTCAAGGCAGTTGTAAAAGCTGTGGGTCAAAGTGTGAATCAGTCTGCGCTCTCCTCCCAGGCTTTGGACACGAGCATAAAGCATAATCTCAGAGGGATTGCTGTAAATCTCTGACATACCACTTAAGATACCACAGGTCAGTCTAGCACTTTTTGTGAAGTCATGTCTTCAACCACGGTATTCCGTAACATGACTGCAGGCATAGTGGTATCACTTCCTTTCAGTTGTGAAACAATCTACCATGTTGTTTGCTCTTTAATTTGAACCACATGAGAATGAATCCTGAGGCTCAGACCTATGGTTAAGGGTCAACCCCTCAGTGCCTTATTAGTGAAAAAAGGTCATTAGCACAACACAGAAAATCTTAAGTGTCAGCAAAGAAACTAGAAAAGAGCTACTGAGAGTGTAGTGAAGTTACATCACAAATTAGTGTGATTAGTCACAAATCTGCTGTTTATTCATGGCAACTGAAAATTTGTAAGATTTTTAAAGACCTTCAGAAATATATTATTCACATTCATGTTTAATTTCAGTCACACCTTGTACACAAGTAAATAAAGTAAGTAAATAAAAATGCTAAAAGTAACTGCACTTCAGCATAAAGTCATGCTAATTTGCCAAAATGTAAACAACGATTGGCATAAAAAATGGTGCTAAAGTGGCCCACAGCTAACCATTTGATTCCATGAAACCATTTTCTGTTCATTTCTGCCTTATTATGTCAACATTCATTTTCTGTAACCGCTTTTCCTGTGTAGGGTTGCAGGGGGGCTGAAGCCTATCCCAGCTGACTTTGGGTGGGAGATGGGGTTCACCCTGGACAAGTTGCCAGTTCATCACAGGCCACATAGAAAGACAAACAACCATTCACACTCACATCCACACCTATGGTCAATTTAGAGTCACCAATTCACTTTTGGTGGTGGGAGGAAGCTGGAGAACCCAGAGAGAACCCACGCAGACACCGGGAGAACATGCAAACTCCACACAGAAAATTCCCAGATCCTCAGTGGGACTTGAACCTAGGACCTCCTTGCTGTGAAGCAACAGCGCTACCCACTGCCCCGCCGTGCAGCCATAATAATAATAGGATTTATATTAACTTTTTACATGTTTCATTAACAAAACTGCAGGGGGGCACAGTTGTCTCAGTTTTGTCTGGGGAAGGGGCAGGGCTATGGTGTCATTGATCATCCAGATGTGGCATTAAAGTATAACAGATTCTCATGAATATACTCAAAAACATGTGCACATTGCACGCATATAAAATATTGCCGTGCTGAGATCTAATGATCCCTGTGGGGAAATTAAGTATACATATGCACACTTACGAGCATGCTTAAATATCAAAGCAAATACACAGACACACGCACAAGCAGCCAAACATAAACACAGTAATTATTTCTCTTTGCCTGCTTCTGATGCAGCGGACCAACAGACGCCTGTGTGTCTTTCTCTCAGCAAAGCCAATTTATACAGACTCTGATTTATGAGGATGCTGCATGCAGCCAAACAACACCTCTTGACCTCTTTTCCCACAGTCCTGTCCCTGTCTGTCTATCAGCAGACATTGAATAGAGAATTTGTTTAATAGTTCATGCAATAGAGGTAGACCGAGGTCTCCGAGAAATTCGGATTATATACAATCAAATTAAATGTAATGCTGACCATTAACATATGTGGTAAGTCGCAAACATGTTAAATAAACATGACGAAGAACATATCCGTAAAATGTTTCACTTGTTTTGTGGAACATTTAACCAAAAACACAATCTCTCCGAACCTTAACCAAAATGCTTTTGTTGCCTAAACCTGTCTGGCCTCATGGGAAATAGAGTCCTGCACTTTATACACCCACTATCCTCCTCAACCACCTGCGCCTCCAGCGTGGTACATAAATGTAGTTTTAAACATTATCTCTAGACATACAGGCAGAGATTACACTTCCTTTATAACCATATTTGATGTTGCAAATGTGCTCTATTTGAAAATAAATTTTGAGAGATGAGGTTGATATATACAGTACATACTGGGTTTACATGCATTATCTGACAATTTGCACAGGAGGTATGCACTAAAATCACCACTGGTTTGGGACTTCCTGGTTGTTTTGTGATTAGAATCTTTTTTTAGCAAGAAATAATGACCGCTGATATGAGGAAATGACAATTTCTCCTCATTGGCTTTGATATGGGAAGGAGCAGAGATTTCCCACCTAAAACAAACTAGACATGTGGTTGGATTTGGTTCAACTGGACACTCTTTGACTGGTGCAGCTTTGCAACACCATTTTCCTTATGGAAATCATTTTGATTTCCTATTTAATTTCTTTTGCTTTTGCCTAGTAGAGCATCAGCAGTCTAGCTCCATGTGTTTTTAGTTATTGTAACTCTCACTAATGCAATATTAAATCTCATCTTGATGGACATTATTTGCAGTTAAGAGGGTGCTGTGGAGCCAAGGCTGACTGATCTGGGCAACAGTGTGCAGGAGAACATCATGAGTATGCAGCATTGTCTGATGTGAGCTAAACAGATATGCAATGGAGGAGAACAATAGACCCCTGAGGCCCATCCCAGTGATTCATGGTTTAGATGTCCACACCTGTCACTCACTCACTTCTTTTTCTCTTGATCTCTTGCCATCTTTCTCCACAACTGTGAGTTCTTTCCATCGTGTCATTTACTCTCAGACTGTCTATGAGTAAACACATGAACACATATAAGTCCGCAATTACACACGCACGCAGCCGAACATCAAAGAATCTTATCGGAAACAAATGTTCTGCATGGAACTTCCTTAGATCCCAAAATTAATGTGGAAAACAATCAAACTATTATGTTCTCTTTTATGAGCGCTGAAAAACTAAAGAATAACAACAGCAAAGATGAAAACTGTGTTAATTCTGATTCCTCAGTCTTTTCAACATCTGGAAACAGAAATCAAGCCTGAGTCACCTCAATTTCTCCCCTCAAAGACTCAGGAGATTTAGCAGAATTACTGAAAATTACATGATGAATTGAGAGCCCATTTTATCCAAACACATAGGGTCTGCGATAAAAACAAAATGATACAGAGTGATGGGAAACCCTGCAAAAATTAACACTACTCTATTACTTTCAGTAAAACTGTTTTTCTCCCTGCAGGTTTGCTCTTAATTTCTCAACCTTTTTCTGTTTCTACATCATTTGTCAACAAGGAGAAATACACACTCTAAGCTATGGGATTTTAAAATGGGAAGACACTTGCCTTTTTGCTCCCCAGAACTAGTTGGATTAGTGTTGTTACTCCTCAATATTTTCATAAAAAGATTCTTAAATGTAGTTTCTTTGTACCAAATCTCCCAGTCGTCCATAATGACGGTCCATTTGCAAATGTAACTGTTCACCCTGCACGTTTACCCACCTGCACTGACATTGAGCCATATTCACAGCCATACTTACAGTAGTATACATTATAGTACACAGTCTGACCCACCCATACAGCCACTTACTGTACTGTACCTGCACATATTCATGGAAACACACAGACACACACACACACACACATTAAATGAATGTGGTGAACTGTGTTGACTCATGCAATCTGTTCCCCTGGCTGGCCCAAACCTCATGTTACAGTCAATTATTTGTCCACTGAATCACCAAGTGTGTTTACAATCACTCTAATGAGGCATTATAACCTCAGTGCTGTGATTAATTGTCATGTAAACGCCTTAAACAAATTAGAATCTATTAAAGATAACTGGGTGGAGAGCAAAATTCTTTTGAATTAGCTTGTATTCCCTTAAATTATTTAAGTTGTTTTATAATGTGGTGTTTTGATTTTGCATACTCACCCCTTACCTCGTGACTTAAACCAGAAGTGAGGTGATGTGTTTACTAAAAAAGCGGAATGGCTTGAAAAATCAAGCTTTTACGGTGACAGAAAAACGGCTGTTACAACATACCACATGATTGAATAAAATCACAAATTAATTAAAGCAACAAACAGAAACAAAATCCCTCAAATGTCTCTTTACATTCAGTATATTATTAGTCTGTAGGCCTGTTCATGTTCTCATTGCCTCAACACTCATGTAAACTTGGGTATTGGGAGAGCAGTGGTGGAAAGTAGCTAAGTGCATTTACTGAAGTAGTGCAATTGCATAGATTTTCAAGGCACTTGTATTTCACTTGAGTATTTTCATTTTACTTCAACTCCTCTACTTTTACAAGGAAATATAAAACTTTATACATAACAACATTTCAACTAATAGTTACCCGTTACTTTGCAGGTTACGATTGTACATAGAAAATATATGAACAGTCTCTAAAATACACTAATATATGCTATATACTGCTGTGGCCAACAGTAATATAAAGTAGTTCAACTTTGACCAACAGTATTCACTTTAACAGTTAATGCTGTTTACGAGTTATTATATATATACAGTACCAGTCAAAAGTTTGGACACAGTTTCCCATTCAAGTGGATGGGAAACTGTGTCCAAACATTTGACTGGTAGTGTGTGTGTGTATATATATATATATATATATATATATATATATATATATATATATATATATATATATATACATGCATCACTGCAGCATGGTGAGAATTTTAACCACCAGATGTCAGCAGAAACCAGTTTTGCTGATGTTGTTTTATAATGCGGGGGTGTTTCAAACTGGTGTCAGACATTCTGTCACTTTTTAAACTCTGACCTCAACTTTACACTCACTGTGTGGGTGGATCAGGATCACAACAGGATCCAGTCTAGCAATGTCAAGAATGTGAATCACAGGACAAAAGAAGTCGAGAAAAGTAGAAAAGTCTAACTAGTATAATTGTAAAGCGTGTATGTAACGACCCACCCTTGTGAAACTGTAAGAATTGAACAAATACTTAAATTTACCATTGAATGCTGTTCTTTGTAGAGATGCCATTGTGATGAAAGCTAGGAGTGTACAAATAAAAAGAGGTCCAGCTTATGTCAGTGAAAATCCTGATCATGGGACCTTTTTACAGTGTGCAAGACAAGAGATTCAATTATATCAATTCCCTGCTGTGATCATAATTCAGTCTCACTAAAAGCTTTCATCTTGTTTTTGTTATTTTATGTCTGGGAATTGGCTGTTAAAAAAAAGAAGCTGCATTCTGTTAGGGCTATATTTAAATTTCTCAGATGGTCCCGACCATTACTATCAAAATGTATCCATACTTTCATTCTCCTGTAGGCCCTGGGTCATTCTTCATTCTCTCTCCATTTCTGTCTCTCGCTCCCTGAAGTAATTTATCACAATTTGATTGTTATCATTGCATGGTGCATTGTAACACATTAAAGCTGCATCAGCTGTATCAATTTAATTCCGCGGTTGGACTATGCTTTGCTCAACATTTGTTGTCATTAAGTCAATGATTTATTTTCCTATTTTTTTCACTTTTGCACTGAAAAAAAAACCAAACAAAAAATTATATTTATCACAATTTTCTCATGTGACTACATGCAAATAAGCTCCATTTGTTTGTGGTCTAATTGCATAAAAGCATAAAACAAATGTTTAGTAGTATTCAATTTTTTGGATGAATTGTTAAATGAACACAACTATCTGCAAATGAAATATTGTCGTATTATCTTAATTAATCCAAAATAAAGCTTTTTTTTCTTATTACATAATTGTGTACGGTAATTTGAAAATACCTTGTTTTTATAATTCAGGTAGCCAGTTTCTCAGTGGAATCAGACACCTTCCTCCTCATCCCACACACACACACACACACGCACACACACAGTTCCTACTTTGACTCCGCAGTCACCCTGTGTCTGAGTCATCTCAGTAAATCCAGTGTCCAATCGATTAGCCACCCCTCTCTGAGTGCCTCCCTAATGGTGGAGCTCTGAGAGGCCGCTATGCTTCCCACCTGTTTGGAGCCGATAGACTGCCTTGACGCTTGTTACAGCGACTGTGAGACAGCCACAGAAGAGCAATGTGATAATGTGAGAAAAGTTTCAATAAATTCATATGGTCAACTCATGGCCCACCCATTGGTAATCTTTGCTTGCCTAGCGGGTAACAGTTCACAATAGAAAACATAAGGCCAGCATCTATTTGCAAATCCCAAATTACCTTAAACAAACTGTTAAGATAGGGAAAAACCATTAAGCTACAGCAACAGCTTACTAATTGAGGCCTGTGTCTCAACACCATATAACATTTACATACACAAATATATTTAATTGTTGAATCTCAATTTGGGATAGAGCCAAGTCACCAACCCAAAGGAGCAGCTCTTGATGAGCTGGGACTCCGTAATCAGCTGTCTTTATTCAAAAACGTACAGAGCGTTGCTCCTGTAGTGCAAGTTTTGTTTAATATATTCAATAAATGTCAGTTAAATGCATGGACAAAGTGATGCATGATTAAGAAAAAGGAGACCCATTTTGTGTATAAGCTGTTAGTTCAAGACTGCCAAACTGTCAATGACCATAATAGATGAGAAGCGTCTTATTTAACAGAGATAGAGAGCCGTTAGCCTTGTGTTAAGCTCTCGATTCTTTGCCACTATAGATTTTCCAGTCTTAAAGCAATTATGCCTTTCAGAAATGTCTGTCAGGAATCCATGAATTGAAATAGTCCAGGTTGGCTTGGCAGCTGAGAAAGAACAGGCAAGATAGACAAGAGCTGTGTGTCAGAGAATCAGCTTTATTGGCAGAGCTTAACAGTTCTTTGCAATTAAATAAAGACAAACAAGAAAAACTGTGAGATCGTGTTTCTTTTATGTTTTTCGATTCTTGGGTTTGGGTTGTCACTGTTTGTTTTCAATGTCTTTACTTGCTGCCTAATTATGATTATTATTGGTAGTATAATTTTGACCATGCTGTGATTTTTTTTATATTGCATAACTGTAAATATTGTGGGCATAACAATGTAGAATTAATGATGCAAATTTTCAGATTCAAACACATTGAGTAGGATTTCCAAACTAATGGCCTCAAGGCCTTTACAGTTGTGTGACTTGATATTTGCTTCACTTTTAAATACCTGACTCTCTATTTAAATTGATTTCTTATTGGACGGCTTTGCTGTGTAATAACATTTTAGGCATTTAGATTATCTTCTTAGTGAAAAAATAGGTTGAAGATTTTGAGCCCTTTTGGGTCATTTTGTGCTTTGCTTTCTTATTAGTGTGGGTGATCTTGCTTTCCAGTCTTTCTTTATCTGTCTTTTTTTATTGCACTGTACTGTTGACTTCTGTTTGAAAAGAGTTGTAAGAATATTTACATATACAAAAGAAAAAGAAAAACAACAATTGTGCAGCACATAATTTTTGGAAACGGTACATTATGACTTTATAAAGCTGCAGATTGGTGCTCTTTGGTGTGTAAATTAAATGTATCTACTGTATCTTAAAAAAGGTGCAGAGTAGCCACAGTGCTCTGATTTCAAATGCCGAGAGGATTAATGGCACTGATAAGAGGGGTTGGTGTATTAAGTCCTTTGAGTGTAGCCATTTCTATTTCAGCTATAATTTGTGGAACATGGATTTAAAGTATTATAAAGACGAAAAGAGAAGAAGAATAAGAGATACAGAGAGGAGGTTTAAGGGAGGAAGCGCGAAGGTTCAGATTAAACGCCTCTTAGGTCTCCCTGGGCTGAAATCATCCAATGAAACAGACCGACCACAAACACGAACACAAGCAGACATTCACAAATACACACTGTGACTTTTTCTGCATGACTGGAGGCATACTGTATGCAGTGGGAGCAGAGGGCAGATGCTGCCTTTGAGGTGGGAGGTTGCATTGGAGAAAAGTAGACAAAGAGTGTGTGTGTGTTTGTGTCCGTGACCGCATGTGTGTGATAGGTGATGGTGCTTGGAGTATTGACGCATGGATCTGGCTGATGTGTTTGGAAGAAAAGCAGCAATAGGTGCTATCATAGGTTGGTTGTGACTCAGGAGGAAGAGTGGGTCATCCATTGCTCCCAAAGGTTCTTCCATCAGTGGGAACAAGATGGGCACCACAAAGATGTGCTGTATCTTATAGTTTCTAACTGTTTGAAGCTTAAAGCTTTATATCACAATGTGGTTTTGTCACAGAACCTGAGCGAAGCCTGCAAGCTACTTCAGGCAGACAACTTGAGCTGCATTGCTGTAAACACATTCATACATGAGATGCCTTATTCTCCTCTATGGCCATCAGACACACCCTCACAGTTTGGCGGTCTACTTAAGATGCAACAGTTTCCCATCCCCCTGTCAATAATTTATTAGGTGTGTCAGAGTCTTATTGCTTTCCTTCATCAGCCTCTCCAGGTCTCTGCTCGTTTCTTTCTCTCTGCTGATGGACATTTCTTTGAGGTTTATCGGTCTTTGCAACTGTTCCCCCTCACCTGCTGCAACTCTTCGTTCAGGTGCCTGATGGTGTCCCTCCTCAAAGGACTGCAAGAGATATTGTTGAAGTTGTCTCTAATTGGGATTCGTTGGTTTTTAAGACTGACTGCGAGTCTGACAGACTGACTCACAACAAGGAGCGTATTCGAAGTGTTGCTGGATAAGTGGGACGATGTCTCCATCTAGTGTTGAACTTAATATATTTCAGCTGTCAGTAATGTTCCCAATGAAAGGTTTTTTTTTTTTTTTTATTACTAACATTAGAATTTCATTTTAGGGGAACCCATCGATTTAATGTAGTCTACATATTATTTGTTGCATTTTAAAATATGCAAAACATTTTTTTATGATGTAAAATTGATGGAGTGTACAGTAATTAGTTGGTGAAATAGGTGAAATATTGTTTAGTTGGCCTATTTGGAAAAGGTAAAAGGAAACAAGAAGAGGATGAATAAAATTCAGAAATAACCTCCCAGTCTCTCTTCAATGGGGCTCATTTATTCCATTAAACACTAGGTAAATTGTTTCTTTCAAATTTGTTCAGTTTAAAGCAATTAGTTCAAGATAAACATGATTGATTCCACAATGTCTTGATTACAATAGTTGTTTTTTTTACAGAAATCACATTTTGTCACACAGGACGAATAGCATTTTTATTGTTGTGAGATCTAGCAAAGGTTAATGGCAAATATCAACCATATATGCCATCATTACTATTTGAAATTGAAATAGAGATCTGTTATGTTATGTTTACTTACATTGTTATGGCTAATTATGTAAAAAATCCCAATAAAATCGTTATTTCACCAGACCTTTGAACAACGGATGTGTAACAAAAGCATGAACACCACACAATGATTAAACAAGAGGAATGCTAGTTCTATCTTTCTCAATGCAAAGAAAAACAAAAGGACAAAAAACATCATTTTATTATTTTCAAACCAATCATGACACGACAACATAGTCTTTTCAGTAGATCTCAGGAGGTTTGATTTTTGTTCTGTTTCTGGCATGTTTGAGGCCCAAGATTCAGGACGAGGGACACCAGGCACCTCAGTGGCCCCTGTGACCACACCTTCCCCATTGTTCAGTGTTCAGCTGTGATGTTCATATGGTGGTGTAATCTGTAGGAGATTGTTAAAGTACAACGAGGAAAATACAACTAATGTGCACAGTAAATTCAAAATGGCTGACTTCCTGCTAGGTTTAGGTCATGGCTCAAAGAGACTTTTTTGTACATTTCTTGTCATACAATACTGTATGTACACAATTTCATGCATGTGATTGAAACACACTGCAGGGGCTGCTTGTTTGAAAATTTCTAGGGGGTGCTGTAGAGCCATTTTTCTAGACCCTATCCGTAACCCATATCAGATCATAATGTTTACCACCTCTGATGACTGTGCCAACATCCCTCTTAGTGCAGCTACAACAACATCCAATCTCATGGGGAAGCACGAGGCCGTGCCTCAAAACCGAGTTACCTGTTTCCATCGCCAGGGCGCACCTTTCCACCAAAATTTCATTTAAATCTACACATTTAAGTTATCCTGTTTACAAACACACACAAACAGACAAAAAAAAAACAGAGACTAATCACATCATCATTGCGGGGTAATGACGACGTTATGACAGAGTGTACATGTGGTGTCTATTTACAGACACATTGGTTATGTCCAAAATCATTTCCTTGTTAACTCATTGCAAACTTCTCATCTTATCTAGGCTCAGTGGAAACACCCTATTGAATATCTGAATGACTTTCCCTTCATGTTTGTCCCTCTCTGTCACTGATTTGAGCAGCACTCTGAAACCACACTTTCTCCACCTCCTCCTTTCCGAGCTCCCAGAGGTGACAGAGACTGCAGACGACATTCCTGCATATCAACATTAGGTAATCCTCATTTTCTGGATTCTGGATCATGGCGTGACGAACTAAAACCAACATCTGGCAGAAGCGGGAAAGCACCAGCACATAGAGACAATCTTTTTCGGACCTGTTTAGGGGAAGGACACTTTCCCAGCCTGCGCGAACAGGTCCACCCACCTCTACGGGTGCTTGGTGTGCCCTCATCATGTACATGATGGTGATGGCAAGCTCATAGATGAAGTAGCCACTGTTACAGTCCCCAAAGTCAAGGATGCCTGAAATTCTGTGGCCGTCACTCTCATGGGGCTGCACCAGAACATTCAAGTCACTCAGGTCACCGTGGTTAATGCCTTAGAAAAGAAAGAAAACGTTTTGTTATTAAGAACCTAAATACATTATTACAGTTCCTTATGACTTGGCAATAACTGAAGTAATTCTAGTGAATAATATCCACTGAGACAGCTTCACACCTGAAGCTAATGTTTGACACAAAATCAATGAGCTTGTAGTGGAATAAAATGCTTCAATGTTGCTGCCAGGAAGCTGCACATTCTACAGTGTGAATGCTTCATACACATCTTTAACCTGGCAACACAAAAGATCAATACAATCACCAGAGTTTCAAGGTGGCCACCCAAGATTATTGTCACCATTTCAGTATCTGACCAAGTGTGAAATGTGGTCACAATGTCACCTTTTGTTCCTGGTGTTCCATAATGGCCAAAAATGTAGGTTGTGAGGTCACAGTGCAGTTGACCTTTAAACTCTGACTGCCAAATTCTGATCAGAGGATCATTGAGTCCAAGTTGATGTTTGGGTCAGATGTAATCAAATTCCCTGAGGTGGTTCTGAGATGTGCAGTCACATCAATAGGATAGACAAACAGATGGATGGATGGGCAAATCAAAAACATTGTGCTTGTGTAATTTTTATACTCACACTTGCGGAAATTGGAGCGTTTGGGGATCACAGAGGTCTTATACTGATGAATGACAGACTTCACAACCTTCTGAAGAGGATCTCCATCTAAGACATAAATGTATCCCTCCAGGAGAGGAATATTTGACAGATTCCATAAAAAGTTCTCTCTCTGCAACACATTAAGATAAGGGTGCTCCAACTGGGGGGGGGAATCATAATAAAGAGAAGCAGAGGACAAAGACAAAGTTTCATCAGCTGTTAACTGTTTTGCTCAACAATTCTTGTTTAATGAGCAGTCAAGGGCTAGACCATCATTATATAGATTAGGGCTGGGCGATAGGACTTTAAGTCAACATTATCAAATGTTGATTTAAAGTCAACATTTATCAAATCAACAAATCAACATCAACTTTACATCAACGATTATTTCAAACGTTTGCCTCTATTACAATAAATGAACATTTATTTATTCTATATGATTTCTTACTCTGCCCAAATGTACCAACAGTAACTGATCTTCACAAAGGTGTTATTATCATACCTTTTGCAGGATTTTGTCCATTTTGGCTGCCATCTTGCCGGTTTCGTACAGTAACTGTGGTGTCAAAGGAACCTTGTAAATCATGGATCCAGGTAAATAAGTCAACATTCGCACCAGGTACCTCTGACAGCCATAGCCACAGTCTGTCAAAGGTAAAGACAGGATTAATATTGCAACCACATACCTTACTCTTTCCCCCCTCATTTTCTATAATGTGGTTCATCAATCATTGGCGTTGTTGAAGGAAGTACAAGGTTTGAATTAAGAGCAGCCAATTACTGGGACCATCATTGCCCACAGCATCTTTTGACTGTTCAACCAGATCGGCCATACCACCCTTGGAGGAAAGCGATCCAGGATGGGAGACATGCTCGCCAATCAGGGATTCAAGGCTGCTTCAGGTGAGGCTAAGGTGGCACAACTAGCTACTAAGATCTGGAGACAAATATTTTTCATTTAAAACTTGCATGTTGTGTTTACTCAGCTTGCCTTTGTTTTCTGCTAAAATTTGTGTGAAGATCCGACTCAGTTGAGTGTGAGAACCACACAAAAATACATGAAATTAGGAGCGAGGCCAATACTTTTTCACAGCACTGTACAACCTTCCAAAAACGTCAGGACACAATGTAAAACACTGATGAAACAGAACATAGTATTTTCCTAATCCTTTTTGACATTCAATTCAAATGAAAACAGCACAAAGACAATATATCTAAATTTGTACCTCATCAACTTTGATATATTATTATTACTACATGGTCTCATAGTCAGCAAACACAGTTCATTATTGCATCTGCAATTGTAATTAAAGTAATTACAGTTACTCTTTCAGAGTGTTAGATGGTTTATCTCCTCAGGTCTCAACTGTGTGACTGGTTTCATACCTATTTCTTCCAGGCTCATTAACTCTCCCGAGATGGTGGGCAGAGCTGTTTGGGTAGGAAGTCCATTCTGATGCAGGAAGTTCATGGCATATGTCTGCACATCAATCAGGGCCAGGTTCTTGCTGTCCTGTGAGTTCATTATCTTCAGGATGTACTCACCACCCTCACTGGCTGCCACATAGACGTTCTGGTCTTCGTAGCTCGGGAACGAACGAATTTCTGATGCCGTCAGCCTGTACAGCCTCTTCACAATCTCAACCACCTGAGACTGGCTGAATTTGGGCTGGGGATGTTTCTCTGACATTATTGCTGAAAACATGTTATTAGAATGATAGGACTTTGCTTTCTGACATTTACAAAAAATGAAAGAAAACACCAGAGTAGTAATTTAAAACATGAATTTGAAATAAAAATTGAAGTTGAAAAACTTTAATTTGAAAGTTTTTAAAGTATTTTTTACCAATATTTTTTTATATCTTTGATAATGAGATTATTTTTCTTTCCTAACTATTATTTTTGTTGTCATGATGTGATTGCGATCTTGTTTTGTTTTTTTCCTACCAGGATATTTTAAAGGTTACTTCTTAATAGTGCTTAAGTGCATAGTAATTTTGTAGCACGTCTGTGTGTTGATCTGCCCTCACTTATAAAAAATCTGTCTGTTTCTAAACTAAGGCATTTTATTCATGTGTTTTGCTTTATCCGTTTGCACACATTTTCAAAAGTTTGCAGTTTGTTCAGCGTCATACATTTATCGAAAAAAAGGACACACATTTGTCTAGCCTCTCCAATGGGAGGATTTGCAGTTTTCTCTTTCTTAAAATCCTGAATAAATAGAAAATATGAAAAAATATACAACCCCATTTCCAAAAAAGTTGGGACACTGTGTAAAATGTAAATAGAAACAGAATGGGATGATATGCAAAATATTGAAAACCCACATTCAATTGAAAATAGCACAAAGACAACATATCAAATGTTAATCATGAGAAATGTCATTGTTTTTTTTTATAGTTGTGAAATGCTAAAGGAAAACACCTGGTGGAACATCTCAAAATTAATTAGGTTAACTGGCAACAGGTTAGAAACATGATTAAACATGATAAAAAGAGCATCCCAGAGAGGCTGAGTCTTTCTGAAGTAAAAAATAGGGAGAGGTTCACCACTCTGTGAAAGACTGCGTTGGCAAATTGTGCAGCAATTTAAGAATAATGTTTCTCAATGTCAATTTTTTTTTCTTTGTTTGCTTAAAGGTTTATTTTGAGGTCACTTTGACAAAATGGCAAACAGGGATTTCTGTCTGGGATTGCAAAATAGGAATTTGTCCTCACTATCTCATAACTTATAAACTACAGAAAATAATTAATCATGGAATCAAAAAAAACAAAAAACAACTGAAGCTTGGGTTCAGCCTTATATCTTATGGTTCCTTTTAAGAATAACTACCACACCACTGCGGATGATTTTCACTTACAAATAATTGTGTTGATCTTATACATTATGGCATTGCAAAGTGAACATGTTGGTAATCAAACCAATGCTTCTATTTTTAATGCTAAGTTAGAGTGATGTCAAATGAAACTTAACACGTTACCACACCCCATCCCACACATTGCTGAGTATCTGTGACATATACTGCGACAATATGAGTACTAAAAATGTCAAGCACTGGGTCTTAAAAGTTTCCTGTATCATACAAGTAAGACAAATTAATCCACATCGATAGTTTATTTACCACAATGATATGATATGAGAGAATGATAACACACAGCTTTACTCAAATGCCAGCAGACTTACCATAGGCTGTGGTAACAGCAGAAAATGAGTATGTACCGAGGGCAGATCCACTTTTTACCTCCCTCTATGGAGGACTGACTCTGCTTAAACTATCTCTCTCTCTCTCTCTCTCTCTCTCTCTCTCTCTCTCTCTCTCTCTGTAGGTATTAATCAAAACAAATGCATTAATCAAACAAAAAAATGCATAAATCATTCATTTGTTTTTAAATGTATTTAGTTACCTGTTTATTGTAATATTTTAGCAGTATATCTCCTTTGTGAATATTTACTGCATCTATACTTATTTCTGTATTTGTTTGTCTCCCTTTTTTCTATTTTTATTTTAATTTGTTCATTACTAAATGTATTTGTTTCTGCGTTTTATATTTTTGTCTGAATTATTTTTCCTTCGCATTTAGTCACCACCTTTATTTCCACACTGGATTTATTTCCATTTCCCCTTTTAACATTTTTATATGCATTTCTGCCTCATAATGCAAATGAGGGGGGCATTTCTCAAGGAGTCAACTTCCTACTGGAACATGCCCCCTCAGTCAGACTGTGGCAAAATGTATTGGTACATGGCTGCCTTTTGTAAGGGAATTGACAAAAGTAGGTGTAAAACAAAGGACTATCCCTTTAAATTAAAGGCAGCTGAACTCGAAAGTGACCCTAAAAACTTACCAAATGACCAGAGGTCCAAAGACATTAATATGTAGCAAGGAATTGGGTTTATTCATATTTAGTTGGATCTGATGTAGATGTCGGGGAAATACACAAAACAAACCCCGAAGGAATGCAAATCCTAAATGTTGAAAAACCTGAAATTGCACACCAGTACTGTTAAAAATGTAAAAAGAAAAGCTGAGAAAAAAGAGACAGAAAAAGTACTGATGAAACAGTTCCATGCTATAAACAGTGCAAAGGAGCTTTGTTTTGTTTTTCTCAAGTAACAATGTGAGGGAATTTGACCCAAAGATAATGGGATGTTTCAACTGCCAGGAGTTTGGACACATAGCCAAAATGTGCAAGGGCAAGACAAGATGTGCAAGATATGGAGGTGATCATGGATATGGAAAGTGTGATGGTATAAAACCAAAATGCGGTAATTGTGGATGTGAATACAGTGTTTCATACTGGGGATGTGAGGCAATGAAGCAAGGCTGGAGTACAGCAGATAAGAGTAAAAGTGTGATATGCCGAGGTTGTTAAGATGGCTGGACAGGAGAAACTGCCAGTGAAGCAGGGGAGTGGGAGAGAGCTGTAAGCGTCATGCAAGAATTTTAAAAGATGAAAGAATCCAGATTACAGTCAATGAGGCTGGCAGCTTTTCTCATCGGGATATGAGAGGAGTAAAATGGGAGGAAATCAGGGACAAGTCAAGAATCACGACACAGGGAGAACACACACACACACATACACAAACACGCAGACACACATTCCCTTTTTGTGAAAGCTTTACATCACTATAATAATAACATATTGAATATCTGTATGTTAGTCTATGCGACTCTTTGCCACACACTACTTTCAAGTGATATATTTGTTTATGTAGATGCTGAAGTCATGGGCAATTTAAGATCCTTTTAGGGAAGCTCAAACACATTTAAACTTCATATCAGTATCCCTGAAAATAATAATTATTATTATTATCATTTTCTGAAATCCTTTTACTTTTACTGTTCTGCAGTGCAGTCTCACCAAAATCATTCCACACATCAGTAGAATGCTATTAATTTTACTATAGCAATATTTGAAAGAAAACATGCTTTTGGGGAATTTTTACTGATAAAATGTTCAAAAACGTCACTCTTAATAAGAGTTTAGTTTCACCAGACTCATTCCACACATTAGTGCTTTCGTGTCGATTATACTACCACGGCTAAATATGTAAAAACAAATATGTCTTTGCATTATTTGAGGGATAATTTCAATAACTTCTATTTTATAAAACACATATTAGATGGGTGTCCAGTGAGGAATCTAAACAATAAAGTGCGGGTCTGTATGGTCTTTCTTGCCATCACAACATACAGGCCATACTTAAATAACTCATGCACCTTTTCTATTATTGCAGCCAGTGAATGATTTCAAAGTGTTTTTTGATCTCAGATTGTCTCTTGCCAGTTTACTTCTAGTCCATGTGCACAGATCGGAGGAAGTGCTTGATTTGCTTTAACTTGGAAGTTTAACTTTGTGAAGTCCTGGGGCCTCATTTATAAAACTGGGCGTAGGATTGGCGTCAGAAGGTGGCGTATGGACAAACATACGATTTGCGTGCGCACAAAAATATTCTGATTTATAAAACAGTGCGCACGCACCTTGTATGCTGATTTCCCTTTATAAATCACAAACTTCTCTAAATGTAGCGCACCTGTGCGAGCTTCATGGCACGGCCACAGTTGCCTATAAAGAGGCCAGTGAAACGCCCCTGATTAATATTCATGATTACTGAATTAATTAGAAGCAAATTAAAAATGTGTTGGGTGAAATTAGCACTTCACTAAAACATCTGGCAAATAAATAGTCATTTCCATACTTCGTGTCATCTTTCTTTACAACTGATGCATCACATTAACAAGCATGGCGCCGGTTTTGTACAGTAACTGTGGTGTTAAAGGAACTTTGGAAATCATGGTTCCAGGCAAATAAGTCAACAATCGCACCAGGCACTTCTGACAGCCACAGCCACAGTCTGTCAAAAGTAAAGACAGGATTTAAATAATATACTTTACTCTTTGTCCTCATAAAGCATGACCTCTATGGTATAGCCTTGCTCAAGGGCACATTTATCCTTATGAGAGACTTTGAGTATTAATAATATAAATTATATATTTTTGCTTTTTTAGAATGTGGCTAATCACTTATCTTTATTAGCTCTCTGACACAGAATCTTGCTAAGAGTAAGTTAAAACTTACATCGGATTAACTGTTAAAATAATGACTGACAGGTGTATTTTTGTACAATGGAGTAAAGAAAACAAGATTAACAGACTTTAACAACAGTTTATGCCCTTTCCTTTCAAGTTGATAGCCTGCAGTGTGTGCAATTAGTGTAAAGGAAAAAACATTATGGCTTGGGTTTATACACGTCCATCTGAGAACTTGTTAGACTTGTGTGCAAAAGACCTGTTACTTAAAATAGAAGACCAAGTGAAGCCGAGAAGGTAAAATTTGAAATTGATAAGAAATTGGCTTTGGAAAAATAGAACTATGAAATGAAACCTGGAGAGGTTACATAGAAAGCAACTGGAATTTTATTAGTTTGAAGCCTCTTTGGATGAAACCTCTTCAAACTAAATAGGAAGTCCAGTTGCTTTCTATTTAATCTATTAGGTTTACGATCACCTGGATGAGTGGGAATCTATGGAAATATGAAATTTAGCACGTAATAGTAAGCTTGTGAACAAGAGAGAAGTGATCTAATCAAGGAGGGTAAACAAAGACTTGGGCCTAAGGCATATAATGAGCAACTTGTGTCTCTTTCCAAAGTGTAATTGGGAGATGTGTATCCGGATAAAGTAAAATGGTACAAAACGGTGAGAAAATATTTTTAAATTATATATTTAATTGTCCTAAAAAGTCTACTGGAAACTGACTGACGTGCTTTGACTGACAGTTAAAAAAATAAAACTTTTTAATTTAAAACCTTCTACTATAGCTGCTCTGTTGACTAGTATGGTTTTTGAGTTTCAGTGTATGAAGGGTGGGAAGGGCCCTAGTAGTGTTCGGGGGGGGGTCTATGCATCTTTTGTAAAAAATGTGTACATTTCTCTTCCTGGTAGCAAACGACTGCGTACGAGAATCCTCCAAGGACATTGATTTGCTAATTTCTTTCATTCAATTTTCACTTCCCCGTTTTTGGAGGAGATTGACACAAGTTCTAAGTCTGTTCTAAGTCTTTTCTAGCTGCTCCACTGCACAAACTTTGTCTTAGTTCTGATATGGTGCAGGGCGAAGTGTGCATGGGTTTTAGCCCAACATTGCCTGTGAAGGAGGTTACGGTCATCCTGGGAAATGGCTTAGCTGGTTGTCGTGCATGGCCTGATGTTTTAGAGTTCAGGGGATTTGGTAATCTATTTACAAATGTATTTGGCTTGTTCCGTTGGCAGTTAAATGAAGCAAACATGTATTAACTTTCACTTTTATGAAGTTGTCAAGTCATACTAATTATACAAATTTGACAAGTTAAAGAATGTTGCTATTGTTGCCACAACTAGGGAGTACAACAGAGTTAAAACCCATTTGTTGTGTTGGGTGCATGCAAAACCAGCCACAATAAATGTGTGACACAGCTAGTGAATACAAAGCTGATTTTAATACATTAGGTAATTAAACAATTGTTCGTCCATCCAAGCCTCCAGCTGAGCAATACTTGCCTAGCTTGAATGAATGTTTCAAAGACAGAATTAGCTTAAAATATAACTCATGACAAACACTGAGTGGAAGGCTGCTGCGAGACACACAACAGAATGACGTAGACATTTGTCTTATAGGCTGTTAGATGATTTAACTCCTCAGGTCTCAACCATGGCACTGGTTTCATACCTATTTCTTCCAGGCTCATTAACTCTCCTGAGATGGTGGGCAGAGCTGGTTGGGTAGAAAGTCCATTCTGATGCAGGAAGTTCATGGCATACGTCTGCACATGGATCAGGGCCAGGTTCTTGCTGTGCTGTGAATTCATTATCTTCAGGATGAGATTTTTCTACAGATTCTACAGGATCTATCTCATCAATCTATGAGATTCTTTTTTTATCCACACTGGGATGCTGTTGGACTAATTACAGAGAGATTCACCGAGCAAAGCCTATTGTATTGTCAGGTTTGTGGGCTGTTGCATGTTGGGGAAAAAAGTATTATTAACAGGACTAAAACAGCATAGTATATGCAATATTGGAAAGGACAGACTGAACACTCCACTGGTCCAGTACCTCACCATCATGGGTCTGCAGACATGTGCCACATGGACTGAGGGCCCGCAAAGAACACAGGAAAGAACATGGATAAATAGGTTAAAGACCAAAGACCAAATTATTTACTGAATATAGAAAAATCAAATTGTAATTTGTTAAGAATGCAGTTTCTTTGTTTTATAAATGCATGTGTGTAATATACGGTATACCTTATATTTGTGCGTGTTTGCATATACAGTGTAGTACTAGTGTACTAGTTCAAAGTTCACTTACTGTAACTGTACTGGTTCTCAAAGGAGTACCTGATGATGTTGCTTGGTGATCACCTTTTGCACTGCATGAAGCCGAAATGTTTAATAATAATAATAATAATAATAATAAATTTTATTTGTACAAGAAGCGCTTTTCATTGTTAAAAACAATCTCAGAGTGCTTATACATAAAAAAAATTTAAGAAATGAAAGAAAAAACAAGATTAAAAGATTAAAAAGCCATTTTAAGGCCAGTTTAAGGCCATTGTCATCACCTGTAGCTCCTTGAATATGAATGGCATGTAAAAGCATCCATATTTTCTCTTGCCTCCACGCAAACCATCTAATATTGGTTCACGAAGCGCCTCTTGTTCTAATACATGCCACGGATCGTTTATTTGGACCATGCATTTGCACCTGCACACCACTTATGTGCACCCCTGGTTATAATTGTTGTTTTTCAGAGCACACAATTTAAAGAAAGCAATGTCAAGTATTAACAAGATCCTATACCAACACAGGTGTTAATTGTAAGATAAACTGCCGGGGGAAAGATAAACTAAGGTTGTGTCTAGTCTGCTCAAAGTCCAATATTCAGCCAATTTTTAATAAGTAAACGTTGTCAGCATCGACTAAACCATAAGTAAGTTATTCTCATTCAGTTTGATTTTCTAACCTTCTGACCCGTGTTTGCTCAGGGAAAAGACAGCTCTGAAAACAGCACAAACTATTTAAAGTTGTGCATACACTGTCAACTTTTGAAACTTCAGTCTTTGGTTCACAAATATTTTCCTTGAATGTTTTCTCAAGAGTGTCTTTAACTGCTTCCTTGAAGGTACACGCCTGGATGTCGGCAGACCAGTGAGTCATTTGAGGAATGCTGTCTCTTCAACCTTGCTCAAAGGCAGATCTCCTACAATGTTGTCCAGCACAAGTCTGTCCACCTCTTGAGGCGAAAAAAACCTGTTTTATTTAGGTGGTAGAATTTTGTTGTGATTGGCATCTTATGATCTCCACTCACTCATGTATATTTCCCAAGACTTGTCCAATGCTGGAGTTCGATGTGTCGGTTCAAATTTGAAGCAGAAGTGGCTGAAGTTCTTTTTTGTTTTTTCAAGTGTTGACAATGTTTGAAATATAGGAATCTCCATTTGTTTATTTCGCTCTTCTCTTATATGTGTAGAGCACTTTGTAACTTTGTGTTTTTAAAAAGTGCTATATAAATAAAGTTTTACTTACTTACTTGTGTCATTTACAACATAATAGTGATGCTAAATGTACAAACGGTTCATTTATAACGCTTTACTGAAGTAAGCAGGAGTATCACATGGGGGTAGTAATACACTAGATTTTATTCAGCAATGGGAAGATGGTGATAATATACAGTATTGAAACAATTGATCTGACTCATTGGTCAAGCTAGTCTACACACACACACACACACAGAAACAGAAAATAGAGGGCTTTTTCTGCTGTAAACTGGCAGAGTTAGTACAACTGACCTCTTCAGACAGCGGTAAATAATTAAATAAGTTCAGTGTTTCCGAGAATTTATTTGCGTCTACAGCATGTACAGATTTGTACAGATTGGCAGGCAGAGGGGGAGATTGTGTTGAGAGGTTGAGAGGTTGTGTTGAGAGATGAGGCCTGTCATGATTTTTATGTGTGTATACAGCACAGCTCGAGCTGTCTGCCTTCACTAGCCCGCCTGAATCAGATTGGTGAGCTGTTTTCTTTGTATTATGTGCAGGATTACAGGGTGGTGATTTTTGCACTTCACAAATGTGATCAAAGAGTTGTTGACAACTATAAGTGGCCAAGAGAGGTCCCTGCAGGTTACGACAACATGTGGAAACAACAAAACTCAAATAAATGATAGTAAATATGATAATAATAAAACATTATCAATTTTAAACACATGCAACGCATTTAGGAAATGCACTGCAATGATCTTTGATCTCAGTCCACAACATAGATGGATGATACACAGACTTCAAGGATGTCACAGTCACAAACCGTAACAACAAGTGTGTCAAAGCCATTTTCTGCACTAATGTCCTCTTGAAGCACTGTTTTTTACCTTCGGCAATGAGGTTATGTGATTGGTTCGGTTTGTTTGTCTGTTTGTTTGTTTGTCTGTTTGTTAGTTTCCTAGCATATCCTAGAGGTGATTAAATTTTGGTGATGATCTGGATTATTGTTGGGCCTTGGCGGAGGTTTGCGCTCTCTGAGCACTCTTGTTTCTGTATGTGCTTTTTCTGTAATGTGTTGGCTGAATTTGTAGCACATTTGTGTATTTGCAGCACCTTTCCTAACTGCTCCTAACCACATCAAATTATTAATGCTTTCTGTTTCTGTTATGATCTATTCTTTTTAGAGTTAAAAGTTCAATCTTGTCTTTGGAAACAATAGTTGACATCACCTTCTACAGGGACCTTTTACTAATGTGATATACTGGAAGTTATATAATGAGGAAGTTATCGTGTGCATACATGTCCATTTAGATCAAACTGGATTTTTATTTTTGTTTTACCTTTATTTTACCAGGAAAATCAATTGAGAACAGCTTCTCATTTACAATGATGACCTGGCAAGAGGCCCCAGCAGAAATAAAAACAAAACAAAAAACAAAAAAAACAGTACGCATGAATCCAAGACACACATCCAATGAGGTAGAGACAATGAAGTTAAAAACAGCCTAAATAACTACTAACAATATATAGAGAGAGGAGAAGGGGAATTAACATGTACAACAGTCAACTAGGGACTGTTGCAGTTTCCGCTTAAAGATATGGAATGATGGAAGAGCTGAAAGTTTAAGGGAGTTTTGGAGAGAGTTCCAGGCATTTGCTGCTGCAAAACGAAAGGAATTCTGGCCAAAGACAGTGCGGGCCTTGGGAATAGACAAAGTAATGAGATCACTGGACCTCAGGTGGTAGTTGTTATGGGAAAGGTGCAGGAGGCTGGAAAGGTATTGAGGTGGATGATTCACGTAGGGTTGTTACAGTTACTGGCTGTCTCACAGTTTGTCACACAGAGTGCTAAGTGAGACTGTAATTCCCTTTGGGATCCTTTCCTCCACAGAACAGTATGATTTCTAAGTTCTAAAGGTCAAGCGGTTCTGAACAAGAACAGAGAGGAGAACTGTTGATCATCTTTAATTCTGCTCGAATTTTCTTTTTAAAGTCAGATCTTGTTTCATGTGAAATGTGAAAAAATCAGCTTGATCTCTTGCATACCCTGTGTAATGCCTCACCTAGCATTAAAACCTGGTCATCAATGATTTAACCTCTAGCCATCATAATGGAGGGGGCCTTCCTCGATCCCGAGGAGGTGGAGCTGGCACCATCCTTGGGTAGGACAAAGAACGTGAAGGGAGCGTGACTTCCTTTTCAACTGATTCTATCTAACAATTAAAAGCTAACAGGCAAAACACTGAGTAGTACAGAGTCACTATGAACTAATACAATGAATAATGAAACAAAAGCGTGGAACAGAAGAGTAAAGGTCACAGGATGGACCAATCCAAGAGAGCCCAGAGCTAAAGTTGACCTGGTATTTATGCTCTTTTTCCAGAGTCAACACCTTCATTGTTGTTATCTAGTGAACTAAACATCCTGAAGTTCAGCTCTTGAACCTATAAAGCTACCACCCATATCATTAGCATTAAGTCTTGAATCATATATGCACATATTCAACATTTATGAAGCATTCCCACTTTCCTAAACACATGACAAACAACAGTTTTCTGTTGCATATTGCACAATCAGAGGATTAACTGCATGGGAGTGTTAGACTCTCTTTGTAAGGTCTAAAGAGTAAACATCAGCTTGTGTAACATTACATGTAAAGATAATTACAATACAAATAATAGTAAGATAAAACATAATGAAATATAAAGTCATATGATTGTGATGTGGCAATGGTTATATGTTCATTATGCAATGATTATATGAGTCCTTTTGGCCTCTTCAACAATGGAGTGCAGAAAGATTTACCCCAAATTTAAATTAGCATTCTACATTCTACAGTGCATTCTATTGCAAAAGTAAAGTTTCTTGGGTCACCATTTCCCTCACACCACATTACTTTTACAGAGTAGAGATGCAGTCTGAGAGAAGTCACCCATATATTCTATGAACTAACAAACCTTCCTGAGCTTACTATTGTAAATTGTTAAGGTTCTAGAACCTTAACAACCACAAAAAACAGGGGCAAAAACCTTGACCATTGCACCAACTGCACACCCCAATGTGAAAGGGACACTGTTCAACTGATGTTGACATTAGATAAGTTTGAATGGCAATTTTCTGTTTGCTAAAAAAGTTGGGTTTTTGTTTTTTTTTGTGGGGGGGGATTTGCTTAAGGTGATTTAATGTTAATTAATTTCTTAGTGTTTTTACTGATTTGGTTTGAGCAATAATAAGGCATATTTCACCTTGGTTACAGTACAATACAGTACAGTATGGTGCTGTATTTATAATTAGCTCTGCCAAGGAGATAATGTTTTTGCCAGCATTGACTTGTTTGTTTGTTTGCCTTTCTGTTAGCAGGATGACTCAAAAAGTGATGAACAGGTTTTGGTGATTATCTTAAAATTATTATTCTTCTGGACAAAAGGCTCAGTGGAATCGCCCTATTGTGTATCTGAATGGCTTTCCCCCTCATTTTTGCCCCTCTTTTCGCTGATTTGAGCAGCACTCTGAAACCACACTTTCTCCACCTCCTCCTTCCCGAGCTCCAAGAGTCGATGGAGAATGCGGCTGCCATTCTTGGCTGTCACCATCAGATATTCCTCATTTTCTGGATTCTGAGTCACAAAGTATCGAGCTAAAACCAATGACTGGCAGAAGCGGGAAAGCACCAGCACATAGAGACAATCTTTCTCCGTCTTGTTGAGGGGAAGGACACTTTCCCAGCCTGCGAGGACAGGTCCACCCACCTCTATGGGTGTTTGGTGTTCTAGCATCATGTACATGATGGTGATGGCAAGCTCATAGATGAAGTAGCTACTGCTCAAGTCCGCAAAGTCAATGATGCCAGAAATCTTGTGGCCGTCACTCTCATGGGGCTGCACCAGAACATTCAAGTCACTTAGGTCACCGTGGATAATGCCTTAGAAAAAGAAAAAAAATGTGTATAAAAACCAAGATGCATTATGACTTTATGACATTATGAGCTTCAGGTGGACTAAAATACTTCAAATATGGATGTTGCTGCAAAGAAGCTGCACATTCTACAGTGTGAATGCTTCATACACATCTTTAACCTGGCAGCACAGAAGATCAATAGAATCATCAGAGATTCAAGGTGGGAACCCAAGATTATTGTCACCAAATGTAAATGTGGTCACAATGTCACCTTTTGTTCCTGGTGTTCCATAACGGCCACAAACTTGCTGAATATTTGGGTATGAAATATCATCACTTCATCATAAATCCTATTGGACATTTGTTTATACATTTTGTCAAAATTAGGATACAAATTCTTGGGTTTTGGCCAACCTGTTGTGAGGTCACAGTGCGTGACCTTTAAACTTTGACTGCCAAATTCTGACCAGTTTATACTTGAGTCCAAGTTGATGTAATCAAATTCCCTCAAGCCGTTCCTGAGATATAGCATTTACATGAATAGAACTGACAAATGGATGGATCCGAAAACGTTATGCTTCCAGCCACAGCTGTCACAGGTGTGGATGCATAAAAAACAATCTAGAAGAGATTCTTAGGAATATAATAATTATAGAATTATAAAATTAATTTTTATACTCACACTTGCAGAAATTGGAGCGTTTGGGGATCACAGAGGTCTTGTACTGATGAATGACAGACTTCACAGCCTTCTGAAGAGGATCTCCGTCCAAGACATAAATGTATCCCTCCAGGAGAGGAATATTTGACAGATTCCATATTAAGTTCTCTCTCTGCAACATGTTAAGATAAGGGTGCTCCAACTGGAAAAAAACAACAATAGCACAGAGAAGCAGAAGACAAAGGAAAAAAAAGTTTTATCAGCTGTTAATTTTGCTTAGCAATTCCAGAAGACCAACTTCATGTTTATTAAGCAGTCAAGGGATAGAACGTTATTATATACATTAGGGCTTGGCGATAGGACTTTAAAACAATATCATGATTATTTCAAACTTTTGCCTCAAAACTGTATGAAAACAGCTCAACTACCACAGCAGCTAAGTCACAAAGTCAATTAATAAACAGAACTAGCTCTACTGCTGAGCACATGTTTTACCAAAACCATAGAAAAGCTTCTATCATGGCACTCCTTAAACAAAATGGTCTGTTTGATCATTATTTACACACATTAATCAAGTGCATAGTCTCCAAGGCAGAAGCAGGAAAACATTCAGCAGTTCAACTAAACAATGTGCTCTACTGAAAAAGTACCTCTGACCAGTAGGCAGTAGCGTGAACCAATGAAAATTGATCAAATATTTTAATGTTTAAATATATTACACTACTTATTAACTTTAAAGGTAGCACACTCCGCAATTAATATAAAATGTTATATTACAACAGGTATATCCAAACTTGACAGGGAATGACCTCTAGCAGCCATATACTGAAAATAGACTGTAGACTGGCCTTAGAATCACCTTGATGGTCCCATCCTTCACAATACGCAACATCTACCTTGCGGACCCTCTTGTCGCTGCTTGGCAGAGTCTTAACATCTAGTCCCAATCTAGACAAAATGAAGGAGCTTCATTCCGTCTGATAGGTGGACATTTCTTACCTCTTAAGCCACAGCCGTTCCAATGTATTCCAGTGTGGTTAACAGCCCCTCCATTTCAACCTTAGCGTTCATTGTGTTGTTTTCAAATGATTAACTTTTACTATTTTTACCAATACTATTACTACTATTATTTCAAAATATTACATAAGCCAACAACAACATAACTGCATAGCAAAGAGCCTATTAAATAACGGAGAGGGCTTTTATCTGGGTTCCTGCCGCCCCCAACCCCCCCTCCCTGGCTCGTTACACTTTACATGCCTGCTGGTGGGAGTGGAAGGGGTGTGGGGGGGCCGCTGGCACCCAGGGAAGGAAAAGAAGGAAGGAAGAGGAAGAAAAACGGGGGAAAGACAGAGGTACATTAACGTTAATGTGATGAAATGGATGAAATGAATAGTTTATTGCATTGGTAGTTACCGTTGTTGGAGCAGAGTGTTACTTTTGGATGATAGTAACGTGGTTTGCTAATCAATAAAGAGTTAGAGTTGACGTCAGTTTGCATTACTCCCACCTTTAATACATCTGAGAAATTTGGAAAGTTAATGTTAGGCCTATTCAGGTGTTATTTTCACCTGTTGGCTGTGTCATACATTTTTATTGACTATAGTCAATTAAAATGTTATTTGTTTTTCATCCCCTTTATAAGTAATAGTTGTAAGCCTTTGGTTTATTGTGTTACGGTTTATACAAGTGTGTTTGTTAAAGTTTACATCAGTGTCAACAACAATCAAACAAATAAACAATCAAATAGCAGTAAAAACCAGAGGTTTATGTGATTTCTTTTGTAATAAAGTTATTGTGTGCAATATAGTTATTGTGTGTTGTTATGTCTGCACTGGTTTCTTTAATATCTTATTTTGTGCAATACCTTATTTATGTCGTATTTATAATTAATTTTATCTCACATGTTTTCTTGTTTACTGTTTTTATTTGGTATGTAAATAGAGCCATATTTTGTCCAGGTGTGCTGACAGCAGTGAAGACATTAAAATTATTGCACAAACAAAAAATATAAACCAACTATTTTTTGTTTGTGCAATAATTTTAATGTCTTCACTGGTTTCTTTAATATCTTATTTTGCGCAATGCCTTATTTATATTATATTTATAATTTATTTTATGTCACTTGTTTCTGATACAGATTTTATTTTGTGGGTTATTTTCTATTTGAAATAAAAGAAAATCTCAAAGACATACATGCAGTTTCTGTGTGAGTGTATGAAGATTGGTGGTGAAATTGACTACGATGCAAGGGGGGCGCCAGCTAAAATCTTGCCCAGGGCACCAAATTGGTCAGGGCCAGCACTGCTGTCAGTCATGGCTCAGAGTAGAGGAAAGGTTGTGATGGGAAAAATACAGAATGTACTAACAGATGTGTCTTAATATCATCATATAACCTTGTATGCCTGTAGAACATAGTGAGGCCTTTGTTCATTGTTTAATTTATATCTGCTGTCTCCTGAGAAGGAACTGTGTGAACAGGGTGGTGTGACTACACAGAACAGATAAATACCCTGGACACGGGCCTCCTGAGGCTACGTGGGGAGCGGCACATTCTCTTTTCAGGAAGCAGAAAGTATATTATCTTGTGTTTTACTGTTTTCTGCGCTCTTCACATGTGAGTGTTGTGCCCTCACATTGCATCTCCTTGTGAACAGCCCAAATGTGCATTTGTCTTTGAGAATAAAGAAGTAACATTGACCTGATTCAGAGGACATCTCTTTATTTTGACAAAACATCCACAATTAAATTATGTGAGACACCAACAAAGCCACACTACCAGACAGGCTAGTGTTGTACATAGTTAAACAACAAAAAATGAAAAAAAAAGAAATGTAGAAGTATGTGGATCAGTAATGTAATCAGAATGTGGAATAAGTTACCAAACATGATCTTTGAAGCAGTCAGTAAGGCAAGTTTTAGAAGACCATTAAAAAAACTTATTTTGATTTTGTCTTTCTTCGCATGTCATGAAGATGTTTTTCTTAACACTTTTTGCATGTGTTGCATGTCTTGTTTTATATATTTTGCTGTGTATGGACTCCAGTAAGAGCTTCCATGCTGGCAGCTGATGAGAATCCAAATAAATAAACAACAAATGTCATCAGGTGGTATTACAAAAAAGTAAATGATCCCAAAATAACTGATCTTCACAAAGGTGTTATTATCATACCTTTTGCAGGATTTTGTCCAGGGTGGCTGCCATCTTGCCGGTTTCGTACAGTAACTGTGGTGTTAAAGGAATCTTGGAAATCATGGTTCCAGGTAAATAAGTCAACAATCGCACCAGGTACTTCTGACAGCCATAGCCACAGTCTGTAACAGGTAAAGAGAGGATTAAAATTACAGCCATGTACCTTACTCTTTGCCCTCATCTAGCATAATTTCTATGGTATGGCTTTGCTCAAGGGTACATTTATCCTTATGAGAGACTGTGAGTATTAATAATATAGAGTGCATGAACCTGCAGTGATCTGCTGTTACATAAGACTTTTATTTTTGCTTTTTTAACAATGTGGCTCATCACTTATCTTTATTTGCTCTCTGAAACAGCAAATCGCCGAGGGTTAATTTAAATTAGTCAGCATGTTTACATTTACACATGCCTGCAAACATGCATACTGATCTCACCTTGGTGAAAAATAAATCTTGACTGACAGGTCAGTCAGGGACAGGTAAAGACACGAGGTTATCCCTCAATAATGAATACCCCCTTAAAACTATTTGGAAAGAATGCATTCATGAAGACATAAGAGGAGAATTTTTGTTTTTTAATAATTATGAACCTGACCTCTGACCATCATGAAGACTAGTGCAGTGCCTGTTCTAAATATGCCTGTTGGGAATGGAATGTTTGCTTGGCCTGTAGTAATGCTGGTTGCTTCTTTGAGAAATCCTCACAGAAACAACATCAAACGCCGTGCTTCCTTGGGCCCCAACAATACACCTACCATTTTATTTTTGCATTATCTAGCAATGCAAGAGTCTACATGTGATGTTGGTGCAAAAGCTGACAGCAAAGGTGAACTGCAGTCAGTGGGTTTCAACGTTATTTCCCGAATCCAGCAGCAGAAGTAACCTGTAGTTAATGAGCCGCATCAAGTAAAGACCGGCTGTGGACATAGGTGAGGACATGCTAACATTAGGGGATGTAGCTCAGTGGTAGAGCGCAAACTGCTCTTCTTAAAGGAAATTCCCCCCTGTGGGGATTAATAAAGTTCTATCTGTCTATATATAGATGGATTTGTATTCAAGCATTTGACTTAAAACTTACACCATATTGAAATAATGACTGACAAATGTATTTTTGCACAAGTGTGGGTTAAAGAAAACAACGGAAAAGGTTAACAGACTGTAACAACAGTTTTGAGGCCTTTCCTCAAGCATAAATGGCCCTTAAACAGAAAAGAAAATATAAAACAATATCCTGATACACACACCCATTAAACTATAAAGAAAATATAAAACAATATCCTGATACACACACCCATTAAACTATAAAGAAAATATGAAATAATATCCTGCTACACACAGGTGTTAAATTAAACAGAAAATATGAAACAATATCCAGATACACACGGCCACTAAACTACACAATATATATTTTGCTGTGAAGAGCTTACAATAAACCCCAATGTTGGATCTCTGTTTAAAATACTCCCACACTTTATGGACGAGTTGCGAAATGATTTGAAAAAAACATTTGAAAAATTTAAATTATTAAGTGACAACTTTAACCCTCAGAAACAGTTTCCATGTGTAATAAGTAATCAAGACTTAGAGTGGTATGAGGTCATTCTGCTGTCTTGACAAAGAACACACAGAGCTTTCACCTCAAATATTCTTGCAGAGGAGTTGTGACAAGACATACTAGTTTGCAAGCTTGCAGGGCACCACATCATTCAATCTTGGCCATTTATTTGGTCTGTGGTTGCAGCTTTCTTGAGAAACCAGTTGTGGATGTACAGTAGGTGATGATATGTCGGAATCTGCCGAGCCCTGAAGCTGCACACAGCACAATGTCATTAAAACCCCTACATCTCTGCAACATTATAATGTATAATAACTATGGTTATGATTGATTGACATATCAAAAGTTTTTTGTTTTTTTGGAACCATCAACCAGACCAGCCAGACCACCCTGAGTGGAAAGATATCCAGGATGGGAGGCATAATAGCCAAACAGGAAGGCTTTTGTGTACAAAAGATGTCTTACTTAAAATAGCAGACCGTTGTAAAATTGAAATTGGTGAGAAAAGATTGAAGATGTGAAGGTGATAAAGACTGAATTAACTTTAAATATAACTCATGATAAACACTGAGTGCAAGGCTGCTGTGAGACACACAACAGAATGACAGTAAATCATAGGACATGTAACTCCTCAGGTCTCAACTGTGTGACTGGTTTCATACCTATTTCTTCCAGGCTCATTAACTCTCCCAAGATGGTGGGCAGAGCTGTTTGGGTAGGAAGTCCATTCTGATGCAGGAAGTTCATGGCATACGTCTGCACATCAATCAGGGCGGGGTTCTTGCTGTGCTGTGAGTTCATTATCTTCAGGATGTACTCACCACCCTCACTGGCTGCCACATAGAAGTTCTGGTCATTGTAGCTCGGGAACGAACGAATTTCTGATGCTGTTAGCCTGTAGAGCCTCTTCACAATCTCAACCACCTGAGACTGGCTGAATTTGGGCTGGGGATGTTTCTCTGACATTATTGCTGAAAACAACATGTTATTAGAATGATAGGACTTTGCTTTCTGACATTTACAATAAATAAATAAATAATAATAATAATGTAGTAGTAATTCAAATTATTTTTAAGTGTTAACTTACAAAACAGCAAGCTATGTGTCAGTATAGGGATCAAATTAAATACTTTTTGTCATTGAGACTGCTTTTAATTTCATTGTTTCCACTGTTGTTGTTGTTACTGTGTGATTCTGATCTTGTTATTGTTTGTTCCTAGCAAAGCATTTTAAAGGTCACTTCCATATGAGGCTGACGTGGTTATTAAATTTGTAGCGCATTTGTGTATTGGTTTGCGCATATTTGCAAACTTTTTTTCTAAATGAAGACATTTTCTTCTTGTGTTTTCCTTTGACTATGTGTATGCATTTTCGTAAGTTACAGTAAGGTGGGCATACTGAATGTATCAAATAAAAACGACACACATTTGTTCAATCCAGTTTCTCCAATATGGGGTTTTTCATGTGCTAACAGCAATTATTGTAATAGGTGCACTTTTTTGTTGCATCATATCTTCTTGGTGGTGCTGAGTCCAGGTTGGGAGGCTGACACGACGGCCGATGGATGGTTAAACGGTGCGTCATGAAGCTAAGAGGGTTAAACACGCTTCTTATAATTAGAAAAGGATAACAGGAAAATTGAAGTACAGTTGAAATCAAAGCCTCATAGTAACAAATGGAAGTACCAAAAAATACATCCACTATAGTGATACAGTGTTGATGTTGACTTCTCATAGTAGGGCCAAATTCCTGGATGGGCGGGCCTGACCCCGATAGAACCGGGCCTATAGGGGTATGGCCAAAGATGACTGTTGAGTGAGTGTCTTGGTGGCACCCACAGAAAGAAATGACACCTCTCTGCGGCCCATAAAATATGAACTAGCTTGACATTATTAAGTATAAATTTGACAATTCGATTTATTTATTTACCTATCGATCCTTCGACAGAGAGAATGTGAAGAATCTTGCTGACAAGCTGGTACAAGACATTTTGCTTCCAGTTCCAAAAACATGCCACGACCCACGCAACAGGAGGTTTTTTCCACGCATGGCAATTGTGCCCACCATAATGTTTCAATTAAAACATCTTTAACACATATGCAAAAAATTCCCCATTAAAATATTGAACTCCTGATTCCACCAGTGTTTTACATCTAAAAATGTCCTTGTGACAAAATCATTGATAAAATTACCAGAATCCTTAAACAATGTATTATTATATATTACTATATACTATATATTATATATATATATGTACTGTGTGTGTGTATATATATACAGTATATATTTCTGTGTGTAGTTTGCATGTGCTCTCCATGTCTACGTGGATTCCTTCCAGGTACTCAATCCTCCTTTCACACTCCAAAAATATGCAAAATAGGGGAGGTGGTGACTATAGATTGCCTGTAGGTTTGAATGTGACTTTCTTCATATGACACAATGTGTGCATATGACATGGTTTATGCTCTCACTAAAATCTTTGTGAACAAAAGAGTCAATAAAGAATTTGGTGCAGAGGAGATAAGTGTACTGATATATTTATCTTTTTTCATTGCACCAAGTTGTTTTCTGCAACATCAGGAACAGGTCTCCAGTTCCTGAACAGCATGCTGCTTCTATCCACACCGACTCTGTTCTCCACACTCTGCTCTGATCCTCCAAGCCCCCCACTGGAATCATGCTTCAATGGTCACTTACATATAGACAATTCAAAGACTTTCACAAATATGGCAAAAATTCACCTTTCTTACTGTTCTGACTATTGCACAGATCCTTACTGTCTATACACCCTTGCCTATTTACACAATGTTTATGGCCGAGATGATCAACTTTCGCTTGACTCCAGTTGACTTGATGAATGCAGCAAAATCAAAATCAAATAAATATATGTATTTAGATTTTTTAAATATTGTATGTCTTACTTATTGCAATTTTTGAAGGTGTGTTACTTTTTTGTTTTTTCTAGTGTTAACAATGTTTGAAATATAGGAATCTCTATAATTTGAACATGCTAAATATTATGATGTCATATACATTTATACTATGTTATAATGTACTTACTAAATATTCTTTCTAACGGGTATCAGTAGACATTCATTTCTCAACATGACACTAAAATACGCTATTAATTACTCATTAAAAACAGTGAATTATATGAACAATGTGTTGGCTTCATACAAATACTGATTGCAAAACAGGATAAATTAGCTATAGAATGACTGATCAAATCAAAGGAAATCCTCATATACCATAGAGGTGTAATAGTAATATATTCAATAATGTACAGTATGATCATATTACAGGACAGAAAAGTAGTACTGCAACAAAGTGAACAGGCTATAGCTGAGCTTTTACTGGACTTAATTTTCCAGTAATGTAACAGTAAATACAGTAAGTGCCCTTACCGATTGTTGTTTACCAGATAATGTAGAGGAGCTGAGAGGCTGCCAGAACAGAATGGTGTCAGCTTTATACTGTGTCTGTGGAAAAGTCCCACAAACCAGAATCCCTTTCTATAGGAACTAATAAGTGTCTTCCTTGTGTCAGGATCAGCCGTTTCCCTTTCCCTTCTCCCTTAAGTTTTCTTCTGTGCTTCCCTTCTCCCGTTCTGTCTCTCCCTGTTTGTGTGTTTGTGACTCCAGGGTGTGGCTGAGTTGGTCAACTCTCCAGCACATTCCAGCCTCCTCCTTTCTGATCACCTGCAATCACCTCATCTGCTCCAACTGTGCTCAGCCTCATATAAGCCCTGGCCTATCGCCCAGTATTCTGTCACATCGTCCATTAGGCTTTGTGGGAACAACGTTTGACCTAAGATGAATCCTTTGGTGAATTCTTTGAAACCTGTTTGCTTATCTGTTCCTGACAGTTCTTCTCTGCCACAGATCCACTCATCCACTCCTGCTTTAGTCATGACCTTGGAAATCAGTCTGTTCTCCGTGAGTCAAGTGTGTACAGAAGATATATCTACCTGCCTGCTCTGCTCTATGCCAAGAAAGCCCATTGTTTATCTGATTGCACTTTTGATTTATCTGTTAGCCAATTTTTCCACGTTTGACTTTTTATCTTGTCCTGCTTTAAGATAAGATAGGATAGGATAGGATAAGATAAGATAAGATATACTTTTAAATTTGTTCTGGACTCCGTCCAAGAACAATTATTCTGTATTGAGAAACGTTAACACCTTGAACAATCTTTATTTTGCTGGTCCAGTGTCACTTTTTTAGTTACTGTTGGGCTACATAGACTGTTTTCATGTACATTATAATGAAAATTGCTTTGTGCTTTTGGCCAGACAGTCATTTACAACAGTAATAGTACATGCTAGAAGGACGTTCATGGTTCATTTTTATTTTTTTACTAAAGGCAATGAATCCTCCATTGGAAGTACAAGTATCACACGGGGGCAGTATTACACTAGATTTTATTCAGCAATGGAAAGACGGTGGAAGAAACAGCACTGAATTACTATTGGGATAAGGGCAGTGCAAGATTTTGCTTCTACCTTCATGGATAATGCCTATAATCCTTGGACAAAAATGACACAATGACATCCCCATAAGATCTACCACACATCAAAGTCTGATCTGGATCAATAACATTCTGATGATGATGATTAGGCACTTATTACACATGGGTCCATTTCATAAACGTAATGACTATTGTTTTCAGAAACAACTGACTCTTCATGATGAGATAGATAGACGGATAGATAGAGAGATAGATAGACAGTAGATAGAGAGAGAGAGAGATAGATAGATAGACATGGTAATGGATAGACACGGTAGATAGATAGATAGATAGATAGACACGGTAGATAGATAGATAGATAGATAGACACGGTAGATAGATAGAAACGGTAGATGGATAGATAGATGGATAGATAGATGGATAGATAGATGGATAGATAGATGATAGTTTAGTAGTAAGATAGTAGATTTACTAACTTGTGAGTTACTAAAGGAGTGTTTCACCAAAGAAATTTCCCAAAATGCTTTCTTACTCATTCCCTTTTAGTTTTTTCAATGATTATTATTGTATACTCCATGATCCATTGTTACAAAACAGTATTAAAAAATCCTATTTTTTACTATACTATCCCAGCTCTAATTGAGAGACATTGCAGTATTCTTACAATAACGGAGTAAAATGTGTATTTTTTTAATGTGAAGACACAAAATATCGTTTCAGCTCGTTATCTTAAAATTATACATCATCTGGACAAAAGGCCCAGTGGAATCGCCCTATGGTGTATCTGAATGACTTTCCCCTCATGTCTGTCCCTGTCTGTCGCTGATTTGAGCAGCACTCTGAAACCACACTTTCTCCACCTCCTCCTTCCCGAGCTTCCAAAGTTGATGGAAAATGTGGATGCCATTCTTGGCTGTCACCATCAGATATTCCTCATTTTCTGGACACTTGCTCACAGAGTAATGAGCTAAAACCAAGGACTGGCAGAAGCGGGAAAGCACCAGCAAATAGAGACAATCTTTTTCTGTTTTGTTGAGGGGAAGGACACTTTCCCAGCCTGCGAGGACAGGTCCACCCACCTCTATGGGTGTTTGGTGTTCTATCATCATGTACATGATGGTGATGGCAAGCTCATAGATGAAGTAGCCACTGCTCAAGTCCCCGAAGTCAAGGATGCCAGAAATTCTGTGGCCGTCACTCTCATGGGGCTGCACCAGAACATTCAAGTCATTCAGGTCACCGTGGTTAATGCCTTAGAAAAAGAAAAAAATGGTCATAAATACAAAAATTATTACATTATAGTATTATGAGCTTCAGGTGGACTAGAATGCTTTAAATATGGATGTTGCTGCAAAGAAGCTGCACATTCTACGGTGTGAATGCTTCATACACATCTTTAACCTGGCAGCACAGAAGATCAATAGAATCATCAGAGATTCAAGGTGGGAACCCAAGATTATTGTCGCCAATTCAGTATCTGATCAAGTGTGAAATGTGATCACAATGTCACCTTTTGTTCCTGGTTTTCCATAATGGCCAAAAATTATTGAAAATTTTTATACTCACATTTGCGGAAATTGGAGCGTTTGGGGATCACAGAGGTCTTGTACTGATGAATGACAGACTTCACAGCCTTCTGAACAGGATTTCCGTCTAACGCATAAATGTATCCCTCCAGGAGAGGAGTATTTGACAGATTCCATATAAAGTTCTCTCTCTGCAACACGCTAAGGTGAGGGTGCTCCAACTGGGGAGGGGGGGCGCAATAACAAAGCGGGGGACAGAGATAAAGTTTTATCAGCTGTTAACTGTTTTGCTCAACAATTCCAGAAGTCCAGCTTATAATTTTATACATTAGGGCTGAGCGATAAATCAGTATCATAATAATTTCAAACTTTTGCCTTAAGATTAATGAGTGAATAGTTATTATAAATCCTTTTTTGACACTACCCAAATATGCCCAAACGATGGACACAGCATTGATATTGAACCCAAACATCTCAATAAATGTAATATCTTCTCCTAACGCTACATATTATATTTGAATTGGAGCTTTAAGATCAACAAGAAATCTCTATTCATGTTACATTAGGGACTGTTTGCGATTCGGGAGGGCAAGATTATGAGCAATATTATATCGGTGAGAGTTTATTAAGGTCTGTTTCGATATGATTTTGTTTAATTCAGCCTTAATGTACAGCCTTAATGTACAGCCTTAATGTACAGCCTTAATGTACAGTACACTATCTGAATTGGATTATAAGATAATAGAAATATGGCTGACAATGAAGCAGTTTAATTATAGCAAATTTAAGACAGACCAACACCAGTAGTATTAAATAGATGCAACCACTTTAAATAATTTAATAAACCAATCTTTAAGTTTTGTCTGGAGATAAGAAACTTGTCCCAACAATGCAGGCATTTACAAACCAGATCAGGTGATATTACAAAAAAAAGATCTAACAGTAACTGATCTTCACAAAGGTGTTATTATCATACCTTTTGCAGGATTTTGTCGATTTTGGCTGCCATCTTGCCGGTTTGGTACAGTAACTGTGGTGTTAAAGGAATCTTGGAAATCAAGATTCCAGGCAAATAAGTCAACAATCGCACCAGGTACTTCTGACAGCCATGGCCGCAGTCTGTAACAGGTAAAGAGAGGATTACAATTACAGCCATGTACCTTACTCTTTGCCCTCATCTAGCATGACCTCTATGTTATAGCCTTGCTCAATGGTACATTTATCCTTATGAGAGACTGAGTATTAATAATATGGAGTGCATGAACCTGCACTGATCTGCTATTACATAATACTGAGGCAACAAATGTGACTTGTTTTAACTTTTTTACAATGTGGCTCATCAATTATCTTTGTTTGTTCTCTGAAACAGCAAATCGCCGAGGGTCAATTGCAAATAGTCAGCATGTTTACACATGTTCACAAATTCTATTCACAAATTTCTAACAAGAGGTCAGACAGGAAAAACAAGAGACAAGAGTCCTACATGAAAACCTAAGAGGAGAATTTTTGTTTTTCAATAATTCTGAACCTCAGTTCTGAACATTATGAAGACTAGTGCAGCGCCTGTTCTAAACATGCCTGTTCGGAATGGGCCGTTCGCTTGGCCTGTGGTACTGCTGGTTGCGGCTTCTTCGAGAAAACCTCAAACTGACTTTAAAGTCAGAAGTCTAAAAACATTTCATGGGGCCCTAATCTTCTTCCATAGAGAGAGACAAGACAGTAAGAGAGCAGAGCATTATTAGAGCAGCATTATACTATTACCTTTATACTATTTATTGTACTGAAAAAAAGATATACTATAATTGCTGATGCAACCAAAGACCTTCAGGGGGGAAGAGCAGGTATCACTTGTAATCTGACACTATATATCATGAGCTTTTTAGGCGAGGTAGAATTGCTATTGTAATACCTGTCAGTATTGCTTCAGGCGAGCGAAGCTATTCAGCCCTAAGCCTTGTTAAAAAGTCTGATGGGCAAAGACATTGCATATGACAGAATTTGTGAGGCGTTTCAGCTCAAATCATAAGAAACGCACAATTGCTCTATTTTCAGAGGAACACAATGTACATTGTGTCTGGATTTTGCTTTAAGTTATAAGTAGGATTTGTCCTTATTTTTAAACTCAACATTCAAAGATACCCTCATTTCAGTGGCGAAGCTAAGTGTCTGTTTTTCTGTTCCAAACTGTTCTATATGCTGTAATAATATACATTACCTGTTTAAGTTCATGTGTTACATGTTTAGAAAAAAACGTGTCTTATGTATTGCTTTCTGCACCTATAAGCCTCCAGCTCAGCAGTGCTTCTAGCATGTTTAAAGTTTGTTTGTTTGTTTGTTTGTTGCAATGGAAGCTGCGTATTACTACTTGAGCAATTCATGAGTAAATGCTATGAAGTATTTGGGCATTGATCAAGACAGAATCAATTTTAAATATAACTCATGACAAACACTGAGTGCAAGGCTGCTGTGAGACACACAACAGAATGACAGTAAATCATAGGACATGTAACTCCTCAGGTCTCAACTGTGTGACTGGTTTCATACCTATTTCTTCCAGGATCATTAACTCTCCCGAGATGGTGGGCAGAGCTGTTTGGGTAGGAAGTCCATTCTGATGCAGGAAGTTCATGGCATATGTCTGCACATCAATCAGGGCGGGGTTCTTGCTGTCCTCTGAATTCATTATCTTCAGGATGTACTCACCACCCTCACTGGCTGCCACATAGAAGTTCTGGTCATCGTAGCTCGGGAACGAACGAATTTCTGATGCTGTTAGCCTGTAGAGCCTCTTCATAATCTCAACCACCTGAGACTGGCTGAATTTGGGCTGGGGATGTTTCTCTGACATTATTGCTGAAAACAACATGTTATTAATTAGAATGATAGGACTTTGCTTTCTGACATTTACACACAAAAAAACACCATAGTAGTAATGTAAAATATAAACTTAAGTCTGAAAATTTTTTTTTTTTTTTTAAACAGCAACCTGTACAGTATGTCTCTTTAGGGATCAATTGAAATACTATTGTCCTAACTAGTTGCTGTAGTATAACTAGCAGGATACTCCTAGTGGTTGCTCTGAATTTGTTGACACTACAGTGTATCAGAGTGAAGTTATTGATTTCCTTCCACAATACAAAATTCCTAAAATTATACAAAAGCACATTCGTCCAAACTAGCTCATGTAGTACAACTTCCAGGAGACCCAGAGGGGTTACACTGCAGTGCACCGGGGTAAAGTTATTAAATATTTTTAACTATACAAAATTCCCGAAATTATTAGGTATAATCAACAGTATTTAATTGTTGTGTGGAATGATTTTGGTGAAGCTGCACTACATGCCAATAAAGCTACTGCATTTATTTTGCACTCTTTGTTCTCCGTTTTGCACTTTGTAGACGGTCCCTGCGCGCTAGGCTGACAGCGTCCTGTTCATGATGACAACTGTTATTCGTCTAGGAGTGAAAATGCGATTGTGGGTCGTTGTCTACCTTCCTACGGTACGAAAGAGACATCGTTTGTGTTTTCACAAAATGTCCCTAATGACTTATTGATCAATCAGTTCGAATCAGTGAGCAAGTTTTCTGTATTATCCCGCAGCGTTGAATCAGAGGCAGCTGGAACTCTAGTTACTAGTTCTCTCTACTCTCTAGAACTCTAGTTCCAGCTGGAACTCTAGCAGTTCCATCTGGAACTGGATTTATGGTGTGAAGACGATCAACCTCTTATCAAAGAAGCTTCCTCGGTTTTAGATGACTGCTAAGGAGCGTCTGATATTTGACGCTGACAGATTCGGAGGCGTTAAGGTCGCACGTTCACAGATGACTCGAACAGCGCAAGTGTGGGTCAGTGGGTTCGTTTGGGTCGTTGAATGCACAAAGTGGTGTGTTTGACTACTGGGACGTCATCCGCGTCGTTACCATTACAATCAGTTTCATTTGATTCAAAGTGTTTTCCCACGAAACATCATCACACAATTTTTCCATTCTTACTTTGAATAAAGTAAAACTGACAGTAGGCCTAATGGTCACTACTCACTTGATGCCCCAGTAGGCAAACAAAACACTGTCCTCAATGTCCTAATAGTGCTGTTTGAGTCAAATGTGCGACCTTAAACACTCTCACTAGAGGACATCAGAGGAGCGTGCCTGAAACTCACCAGAGCTGATGAAGCCTCTTGAATTACTGGTGAAAAGTCTTAAAACCCTATATAAAAGTTAATTTGATCTGATTCAACATTCAAGGATTACCATGACCTGCATGATTGAGAATCTACAAACACATTTTCTGTGTGATGCAAGTTACCACGAGTATTCCGCGTCAATAGTGTACTATATTTAGCACACTGAGATAAATATCAGTATGTAATAACTCAGCTACATGAATTATATATATATATATATATATATATATATATATATATATATATATATATATATATATATATATAGATCTATAGATATATCTATATCTATATATATCTATATATCTATAGATATATAGATATATAGAGATATATATATCTATATATCTATATAGATATATATATAATATTATGATAAAATCATTACTCACATCCCAGCAGTCTTACTTAGGCCGTGGTAATGGCAAGAAAAATAACAGACGCAGCGACTCAACTCAACTTCTCCGAGGAAGATTACGGATCCGGTGTGATTTTTTCAAAATAAAACTGGACACCAGATGTGAAAAGCGAAAAGGATGTGGGTTAACAACAATAACACCGAAATGTTATTTAAGACTGATGTATTTCGTGATTAATAAACTTAACACAGCATATGTGACCGGTGGACTTCTGCGTCGTGTTTATGTGTAGAAACCA
Source organism: Chaunax sp. Z400 (assembly GCA_037577475.1). Lineage (NCBI taxonomy): Eukaryota > Metazoa > Chordata > Actinopteri > Lophiiformes > Chaunacidae > Chaunax > Chaunax sp. Z400. The sequence goes on along the minus strand of CM075188.1, from coordinate 18,845,778 downwards.
ATCTCAGCACCAGCTTCTCTTTGGAGATCACTCCGTTTATTGCCACACTGACAAAGGATGAGACAGCACATCAGTGTGCAAGCTACAGTTATGCCCCAGCTCCTTACTCTATAACACAAACAGGAAAATAACTTAGTATATACTATATACTATTAGTAGCAACAACAGGTAACCAACCTCTCCCATGTGGGGACAATACAAAAGGGGAGAGGCTATGGGACTAGCAGAATATATAGGGGGAACCAGAGAAGAAGAAATGAGGGGCAACACAGAAGGAACTGGGCCGGTCCTGGCAGTCAGGTATAACAAAAAGAAGGGTACAGTAGAACTGATTTTGTGTAATTATAATGCCAAAACTGGCCCGGTTACACATACATATTTTCATTTTCATGTCAGGCATCATCATTGCATGGGATAACTTTTTTGCTGGGCCTCCCCATCCCTTGGATTTGTGGAAAATATGTGATGCCAAAGTTGTGAAATTGATTATTTAATTTATGTTCCATTAATATTCGTTAGAAATGTAATTGTATATTTTTGGGGGAAGATCACCATCATTCTTCATTTAGCTGCAAATTAGTCTTTGTCTTGCTAATTATATTTGGAAAAGAACTGAAATACAGCTTTGGCAAAATTAATACTTATACTGTTATTGGACTTTGTGTATGTAGCTGTATGAAGCTTGAGAGCTTAACTGTGACGTTTTCAAATTGAGCAGATGGACATCTGTCCAGAGTATCTGTATTCATTAATACTGAGTGCATTTCTGTCATCTTCATTTTCCTTTCACAACTCATACATGGTAAATTACTGGCTGTGCATCTGGAACCTTAGGTTAAGTGGCCATGAAGAGGCGAGAAGACGGAGAATGGAGGAAATATTCCAGCTGTACAATCAATACCGGAGCTGCTTTTGTTACACTTTGTATGGTGAAGCTGGTTTCCCAAGGTTATTCTGCAATATTATTATATTATATTATATATAATATATATATATATAATATTATATATAATATTATATATATATATATAATATTATATATAATATAATATTATATATAATATTATATATAATATAATATATAATATATATATATATAATATTATATATAATATAATATAATATATATATATATATAATATAATATAATATAATATATATATATATAATATATAATATATATATATATAATATATAATATATAATATATATATAATATATAATATTATATATATATATATAATATAATATAATATATATATAATATAATATAATATAATATATATATATATATAATATATAATATATATATATATAATATATAATATATAATATATATATATATATAATATTATATATAATATATAATATATATATAATATTATATATAATATAATATAATATATATATATATATATTATATTATATTATTATGTTGCGTGTTTGGAGGATATTGTATTTTCGTTTATTTGTACCAACAACGCCACCTGGGGTGTTTCGCCCCAGGAAATAGTTTTGGGCACCTCCAATCAATTTAAAAGGACACAGGTTTGTTTCACACAGTAGGCCTGAGACCAGATTTCCATTTAACCATATGATTTTATTAAACAATGCAACATTAAAATGCACTTTTATTTAAACTAGGGGGGAAAAATAGCCACAACGGATTAAAGGGAGCTAGGAACAGGACAGGGGTTTACCACGGCAGCTGGACCAAAAAAAGTCCGCACGTGCAGTCAAGGCGTAATCCCTCGCGCACGGGAAGGAGGAGAGACGCGGAGTGAAGCAGAATCTCCCTCACTGCAGCACAGAGAGCTCAGGGAAAGAGCTGTGCCACGACCTCGACCCACACGCCAAACGCACGCAACCACACTGACGCCAGATTCCAGCAAGGAGGAAATTGCACACACCTGTCAACGGATATAGCGCAGCTCCGCACCGACCCGCAATCAGAGCCAAGGTGAAGCACCTGACGGCGCAATCAGTGACGCAGAGGAGGGGACTAACCCATCCTGCCACATAATGAATGTAGGTCTTTCAAAATATCAAGGTTGTGATGTTGGAGTGCTCAGTCATCCTCCCTAAGATGCACATTACTTATGGTCAAACTTGGTCATCTTTGCAGTGGAAAGATTCAAACACAGACAAGGGGCTGCAATACTCCTTTAAAAGGGTCACTCTATAGAAACAGTGGAATCTGTAATCTGTGTTATATAAATCTGGGGAAATGTAAGCCTAAAATGTCTTAAATAACAATAACTAACCTCTAAAATGAATGAATCCTCCTCAGGTGAACTTCGAAGGCCTCTTGAACATAGCTGAGCTAATTACAAATCAAAATGCTTGCTGCAACCATATGACATACTGTGTGTTAGGCTCCCCCAGTCTGTATCCTTGTTTGGCTTCTTATTAAAGGCACAGATCCCCCACAGTAACAATGGGGGATCAGACTGCTGGACATTTCTGCTCTGCAGCCGCCTTTAGCTCTGTGCAGCCTTATTTTCAGCAAGCTGTTTTGATTGCAAAAAGCTGTCATAATCCCACAGTAGATGCTCCGCTCAGATGACAAAAAAAAATAAAATAAAATAAAAAAAACTATCCATGCAGCTTTAAATCGAGAATATTGCTTTTATTGAAAAGAAAATCTTGCTCCTGCGACTCAACTCCCATGTACACGACAGAGCCGCTGATGGGAAAAGGGAAAAAAAAGGTCAAAATTAAAATGCATTGTGTCCACCATCTCCCATCCTGCTCATATTTATGACATGGCCTTTAGCTTGTCTAGTCAACACCACTTACTGCCCTCCCTATGCTTATAACTTGATGAAATATCCCATGTGGACCATGACAGCTGTGAAATAGACACTGTTGACAGTCAGCATTAATGTTACACATGAATAACCTTCAGAGATCAAGGATAGTGACCATGCATCGTACTGCAGGAATACTGGCTAAAACGTATATGCCTGTTATATCAACAGACATATTAAACCATCCACCAAACCATTTATGAAACATAACCTTTTAGTGAAAAGAATTAATCTTTTCTCTCAAATATTTGTAAATTGTCCCTTTCTGGAGCAGAATTGGTTTTCTGCCTCTGCCTAAATGATACATGCATACCCTTTTCAGCTGACGTTTTGATTTTAAAGGTTCCCTGTCGGGGTTTAGACCTGTAGTATCTGTTTTACTGAGCAGGTCCCCATTTTGTTTATCTCTGGTGCATAAGCAGATGCAACACAGCCTTGTCAAATGCTGGTGGTGGTCAATAGCAGGGTAGAGGAAGGTTCAAGCTAGTAAACATGAGTGCAAACAATACTAGTTATAAAATGGGCTTCATGAAAGTGGAAATTTACTGAGCACTGATCAAATTACACATAGTTTTTGTTTATCTACATCATGAAACTTAAAACCATTTCTAACTGAAGAATAGACTACTATTATATTTTAATACCAGATGTGTGTTCTCCAGTAAAGATGAGCATTTGCCAGTAGACGCTATTCTTCCCTTTCTCTCATTGACAAACTTGGACAGACAAGTCTGACAGCAAAACCAGTCATTCCACTAACCACTGTGTTTATCAGTGTTACTATTATTCGCATTATAATCCCCTAATCTTCAAGTCGAACATCCTTATCTCATATAGCCTACAGATGTAACACAGAATTCATTAAAAGCAACTGTTATGACCCTGATTCATCATTTTTATTTGAGCGTTATTATGTTTTTGTGTGCTGTTCTCCCTCCATGCCTGTGGGAAGATGCTGTCACCCTGTTTTGTGTTTTTTTAGGAGTTACAGACAGGGGTTGTTGATTGGATAGGAGGACAGCATTGTCCTCATACTGGAGACTGTGAAAGAGACATACTTAAACTCTCCCAGGTGTGTCTTCACATACCACTGCACATAACTTGCTGTGCTAACACATGATTTGGACTGAATTAGGCCTCAGGGTGCCAGAGCATCATTGATTCTAGGCAAGTTACAAGTTAATGGGCAAGAGGAAAGAGAAGATCCTGAATGGCCAACCAGCTCAAAACAAATATACAAAAATAAAATGTTATAATATATTTTCTTTTGGTATGTAGACATTTTTCACAGTAGAATTTTTCACGAGATAAGTCGTTCCCACAACATACTAACGCATTTTTTTTTTCCCCAATGTCACCAGAGGGGCTCCGTATAAATCCATGGATTGTGGATGAAGTAATAAGGGGTAAAGTTCATGACTAGCATATTACATTTTTAAAAATGCCTGTTTTTTTCTGCCATGAGCATGCTTCATTCAACTTTAAAGGCACATGACAGAAACATCAGTTAGAGTTGTTTGCCCTTTCAAAACTCTCACCTCAGGTAGCTGGTATGTGAAAGGACCTGAGAAACAAAGTGTTTTACTAAAAGGACAGGCTATCATATACAGCTTACCTGCCTTGACTCTATAGTGCCTAAAAGAAGCTCAGTATGGCATCCTTTTTAGTGCTGCACATTGAGTGACTCAGGTGTAGAAATTTAACTACCATCTGTTTGCCAGATCTTTTGTGAAGGATTAAATGTGTATGTTTGATTTTGTTGTAATGGCCTACGGCTGCATTCAGAAACTTACATGCAACTGTCATTGCTGGTCAGCGATTAGCATTGAGCAGCAGAATTAGAAGATGTAAAGCTAGACCATGCTCAGCACCCCTAAAAATTATCATGATTCACTACAAAAAGAAAATACTGTTACGCAGTACATTATCTCCAAAATCATTCCACACATCAATAGAATATTGTTTTATTGTATAGCAAAATTTTACAGAAATACACTTTTTTCACACATCAGTGCTTTTTACTACATCTGTTAGAAAGGAATAAGTACTTTTGTATAGTTTTCAAAAACTTCACTTTCATACAGTGTGTCCAGATTCAGAACAACTACTAGGAGTCACCTGTTGATTATACTACAGGTACTAGATAAAAAAAAATGTGCCCAACCACAACTCACACCACCACATTAGTAATGGTATCTTTCTTGCACTTTTTCAATTATTATTACTTAAATAATATTATTAATGTATCATTATATATATATATATATATATATATATACACCAGTAAAATTAGTGATTTTGTTGGGAGGTTCAACACTTTTTCAAGGCACTGTATACATGTCACATTCTCATTTTGGGCCTCCCTAAAGGTCTGATCCTAGAATCGACCCTAAGATAGACATTTAAACATACAACTCTATTCTGAAAAGAACATTGTTTTGCTAATGTCTTCATATTTCAATTATATTATACATAATTATATTATTATTATCTCCAGTTTGTAAATTGCTAATCTGTTATCAAGCTCAGTTTGTGGCATTTTTCAAAAAGATATTCATGCACAGTTGTACTATTTTACAGTAGATCTAGACTTGCAATGAAATGCAGTGCCAAAGGAAATTTAATGTTTCAACATAATTGTCAAGACAATTAAAGAAAATTTAACAAGATATTTTGTTTGGCTAATTTCACATGAAGGGTAAGACGTACGTATGATCACTTATTATCATTTCCCTGCGTGAAACATTGTGAAAGCGTTGGCTTGGCTGTCCATGAAAATGATATGTGTCTGTGTGTGTGTATGTGTGCGTGAGTGAAAGGTCAACACAATCACTTCATAATATATGCATTAGTCTCGTCAGGTCCAGGCAAACATCTGCTCAGTGGAGAATTATTCATGAAAAACAGATATGTGAAACCATGTGTCCTATTAAAATATTCACTTTCATCATCTGCATCTGTTAAAGTTGAAATCTGGATTTGTTCACGACAGGTGGATTATACATGCCAGATATCAAAAGTATTTATCAATTTCAAATTGATCACTGAGTAGGCAACCAGGGTCGTTGAGGCTGTGTGATTCCTGAAATGGATTTAAAGTCTTTCTGATACATTGTTTAATGGCCTTGGAGCTGAAATCATCATGCCTCAGGCTTCTGTGCTTTTTAATTATACAAAAACTGGAGATATTGTCTTGGGGGGGTCATAACTAGCTGTATGGTAAGACCCCTCAAACAGCTACGGCATTTTTCCTTTTCAGGAGAATCTGCAGAAACAACCTTCCAAACAGCCTCTTCAGATGCAACAGGTGAAAACAATCCTTTCCTTGCATGATTTTGCGTTGATTCTTCATATCCATAGTATGTTAGAAAAACCAGGGTTTCCTGTCAACATAGGTACAATGGCCAATTGCTTAAAATAGTTCCCCATTTTCTTCAAACATCTCTCAGTTGCTGAATGATACCTTATACTGTTAAATGTTACCTTGTCACCTTATTTGTTCAATGTCTTGTCATTCCATGTAGTTTAGCATTTTATTGTGTTTGTTGGGTCATTTCATTTGTCAGTAGTCATTGCCTTTGTTTTCTGTTATTTTTACATAATGCCATTAAATGCACCTTGGTCTTGCTTTTTGCTCTACTTAAATTCAAGTTAATTCTTTCCCTTGCTGAATTTGTGTGATCCACAGATCTACCTTTGATTGATCACCAAGAATATTTCTATCATGCTAACTTGAAAGTTATATCAGTGGAAAAGGTAAAGTATTCCCTACAACAGGAACTTTTGATTCTAACCATTTCTGGCAGATTGGACAGTGTTTGTGAAGCTCCAGATCTGGAGGAAAGATAAACACACATTGGCACTAATCAATAATTGACAGCAGCTGCACTACTGCATCAGACACTGCTGCCCTCATCTCGAGAGATCCATTGTAGATGAAAAATTATAAACAAATTTATGGCAGAGGTGAACAAATTGATGTGTTCTTTAATGCTTGTGAACCTGCTGAGTCCACTGTACCACAGCTGGTGCACCTCTGAGTAACATCAATTAAGTTACTTGTCAATGCTCAAAATCAGGGCCTTGGGTAAACCTGAATGACAGGTCTCTTATCTCCTAGTGGAGCTCCTGCCCTCAGCTCCCAAACATCAGCCAATGATCCAACCAATGAGGCACTACAATATTGTCAGGGCCTCGACTAAATAAACACACAGAATCAGAGGTTTGGGACAGCAACCTCTACAGTTTTGCTCCCACCAAATACAAGAGCAAATAAATCACTGCTGGAGCAAATACATGTTGGCACTCTGAGACATTGTGAGACACAGTGAGAGTAGATGATATGAGTTAGTTCTCGCCATTATTGATGTTATCATGTTATCATTAAGTAAGATACTGGTCTTTTGATAAATCGTTGTTTCATAAATCTTTCCACCAGGCCGCCTGTCTCAGGATAATAAATATATTCTTGTTTACATTTGAAACCCGTTCACCTGTACAGCTTGTGCAATGTCCTGGACATAAAGGTCTTGCATTAGTCAGACACATTTGGTGAATATGAGTTGCCTTAAAAAAGATTTTTCTGTGGCTCTTATGCATTGGCAGATATTTCCACCTGATTGTCAGTTTATATAGTCCATCTCTTGCTAAAACAAAGTGGATATAGGTGAGCACTGTGCCAGGTTGCAGATGATGGCTATCAATGACTGAATGTTATGTAATAGCATGAGACTGCTCCAATGAAATATCTTCCATTAAGAAATGAAGGTCAACACTCTCACCCATTTTCTCTCGCCAAGAGGAGCAACATCAACCCGCTGTGTATCACCAGCAGGCAGAGCATATATTCAGTTGCCCACCTACTTCCTGTGACTGTCTCTCTCCATGGCACATTTCTCTCAAGAAGCCAATCAATCAAGACAAAATTACAGGGCGCATAAAATGGGAGCTAATCATGTGCTTGATTATACGCCTGATGCATGTGCATGCATGCATATTTTTTAAGGAATATCGTAACTATCATCAATGTCTCTGGTTGCTTAGAGCATTAAATCAATCGTGCTTTGCATGTAGTCAGAATCTGTCAAGGTCTAATGCTAGCCCCTAGATATTTACTGATAATGAGTACTGTAGATCCATTTTTGATTGGGGTAAGAGGATGGAATCATTAATCCCACTTATATCAATGGACATTAATGGACCACAGTATCAGTTGTATGTACATCAACATCTCTCCTGTATTGCTGCAGTTAGAACACGGAGAAACGGTGGATGAAGATGGATGGCAGTGGTCTGGAGGTATGGAAAAATAGTGTCTGCAAAAAGTGAGTGTAACAGAAAGAGGTGAATATCCACCTCATTCTCTTGTCACCCATTACTTGTCATTACCTTCCCAACACATCCAGGAAGATCTTTAAATCAGTTATTTCTCTTATTTACTTTGGGATATGGGGGATGGTTAAGGGTGGAGGAGACGCCAGTTTGGTCTAGCAGTTGCTGCCTGGGAAACTTGCTGCGGGGCTGTCGAATCTTCTCTTCCCTCTGCCTGGACCACCAACATTAATGTATGGTACAGGGTCCTGCAGCAGGATGCAATCCTCCAGACCTTACATCAAAGAAGTTTGGCCATATGATGGTGACGGCTGTCAGTCCTACTCCTGTGGATTCTAGCCACCACTTTGATAAGGTTCCCGGTCTTTCTGTGGCTGCATACACAGCGAAAGAGTTTTTCACTTAGGCAAGTCACCCTGTAGCTGTATAGACAGACAAGAGTACAGTGGTGGTGGGGTTTGGTAAGGGCTCAATGCCAGGAGAGAGAGTGTAGGAACGATTCAGGGAAGCAGGGTCAGGGAGAGAGAGTTCGTTATAACAGGTGTTTTGTGTTGTACTGGTGACTCTCTCCCTCTTATCTGCAGTAGCATGCTGGACCTGAGGGAGTCTCTCACACACACAAGGCTCTGCCTGCTTGAGACTAGAGACGACGACTATGAGCTGAAAAGCTGTCATATAAATTATTATTTTTCATTAAGACAAATTACTGTTATTGTGGAAAACGTCATTTGGGCCATGGTCACTGAGAGAACCCACATATGAGTAGCAGAGAGCATTGCCACAAACACCACTTGGTAATTGTCTGCTGACAATGTAACAAACATACTGAACTGCCACATCATGGTTCAGAGGAAACCCTACCCTTTTTACTGCACGGTGTCAGTAAACTGACAAATAGTATTTATTTGTCTTAAATAAATACAAGTCTTTCACCCTGGAGGACTAAAAGCTAAATCCCCATGCATACGTTTTGTTCTCCGCCATGAATTAAAATCACAGTGGAGGTTAAAATGTCTGCATGTTCCTTTTGAGGTGTTGAGAAGGTGGAGGTGAGGGAGTGTGAATGGCACAGAGAGAGAGAGAGAAAGAGAGTGTGTACTGTATGTATGTGTGCAATTGTGAGCGAGGCTCGAAGAGACAGCGACCAGACGAGGAGAGTGGACAGAGCGAACAGCCTCTTGTTAACACTCCACATGCTAGACTGTGTTTGCAACAAGGGAACACATTACAGGTAAGATGATTTATGCTCTTAAAAAAGCTAAATATAATGAGTTCAGGGATAAATCACTGTGATGTTTATCCACTAACGATTATAAAAAAAATCACTTCATCATTCAGTGCCTCAAAAGTATGGAGAATCAACCATTTTATTCACTCACTATCTTCAGTAATTCTTTTCTTAATATTACAGGGTTTTTTTAAATATTTGACAATATATTTAGCACTTCACATTCTTATATTAATATAAGCTAATATCATAAAGTTAACACACAGAACCTCGCTAAACATTTTTGATCTACTGTATGTGAAAACAGATGGAATTACATTTAATTTTGACATTTTGTTAATGACTTGATGTGATGACATGTTTCATATTGGAAAGTGCACAATTTGTGACATTCATGTTGCTGTAACTGCCTTCATTTATTGATTTGCTTAGGATACAACAGTGAGGCTATAATTTAATCTGTGCCTCATTTGTAATCTTCATTTACTGAAGTGTTGTCACACTGCTAAGTGGATCATAATAGGATTGTAGGGAAATAGTCATTCAACTAAAACCACTGAAACTGAATTACATCTACACATAAATGAGAAAAAAAATTACAAAATTATTTGATGCTGCCTATTTGCATCCAAACTTACACAGTGTGCTCTTGGTTCATTCAACCAAATAAATTAATGCTATGTAAATAAGAGCTTAAAAAATCAGATTTGTGTCACATTAAGGTAAAAAAAAATTGAATTTGAGTCACTTCAGCCTGGTAATGTAAATGTAGCTCTGGACTGCCATGCCTCTTTATTCTTTTAAATGTGTAATGATCCCAAATATAATAGATAACTACAAACAAAAAAAACAAAAAAATACAGAATGACAGTGGCCAGGACAGCACATAATCCAGGAGTAAATATTTGTGAGGTCAGACCAAGTATAAATATCAAATAAAGCCATGGGAGTTGCTGCGTGTGCATAGAAAGACAAGTCTGTGTTGTGTGATTAAAAGCCTGTCGTGTTGGGGAAGCAATACCGCAGCCCTTCTACATACAGCCTGTTCACTCCATATTAATTTCATTGTACCAAAATCGGCTTCAATTAACATAGATGGCGTTGGCGAAGGAGTCCTCAATGAATGGGAGTGAATGGAGCTAAACGGCTAAAATCATTATTTTCACCTACTTCTAGACAAAAAAGTCTTTTTTGTTTCGTTTTTGCAAATATAGTATAAATTATAAATCAGAGGTGGAATGAAAGAAAGGTATGTCACAACAATTGAAGCTGCAAAAAAAATGATCAAATAGACTTATATGTATTGTTTCTATCCATTACATTGAAAACATAATAAAAGTTGACAAAAAAAGATGTTTCCCCATTTTAACATTACATTTTGGGGGTTGAGCTCCATAGAGTCCCATTCATTTTGGACTACTGTACCTCATGAGTGCCCACCATAAAACCTGGAAGTTCTGATAGTGGACTATCTGTATACTATTGGAATATCTGTGGCAATACCTTAAAGGCTTCAAATCTTCATTTTAAGGTTCATACTTTTGTATTTTGGGTGGTCTACAAGATGGTATGTCTGCTTTAATGTAGAAAACAGCGCAAAAAAAAGAGAGGTCTGCACACTCTTAAGCTCCCAGAGGCCATTTTTAATCTCTCTTACAAGAAAAACAACGTTTCAATCTGGTAGATCTTATTCAGGCTTGCGATCTTGAGTTTAAATGGATTTCTACTGTGATTATCACCAAAATAATAAACTTCTCAACTTCCTAAAGTGGAAAAGGACCATCCAGATTGTTACCAGGTCAGAGTTCAAAAGCCAGCATCTACAGTTAGATGGTAGGGGGGGTGTTAGTGGCCATGGCATGGGTAACTTGCAGAATTCTACTTGCAAACCTTCAACAATTAGTGTTCTCTCTTCCAAAATGCATATTGTTAAAATAAAAGATATGTAACACAATTGTAAACATGTTTCTGTCCCAACTTTTCAGACATGTGTTGCAGGCATCAAAATCAGAATGAGCATTTTTTTTTTTTAACAATGAAGTTTGTCATTTTCAACATTAGATATCTTCTCTTTCTACTCTATTCAGTTGCATTTAGGTCAAAAATGAGTTGCAATTCATTGCATTCTGTTTTTGTATTTCTGTTTTTGCTTTTTATTTTACTTAATGTCCCAACTTCTTTGAAATTGGTGTTGTATCCGAATTGCAGCTAAAGGGAAACATAGGACATGTAGTTATTTGAGACCAGAGGCTTAATTGTAAGTGCATGTTGAAAGTGCATGCTTTAGCTGCCCTGGCCTAATAGCATTCATCAGAGCATGACTTTCAGGCATATTCTTTATTGACCTTCCATGGAGATCAATAAAGTATAATCTACCACTTTACCTGGGGATTTCTATCTGTTGCATCAGACAATATATGCAGTTCAAAATCATTTTCCAGACAGCCACTTTCTTTTGTGAGTTTTAGGAAAATGTCTAACTTTATTTAATTTATTTTGGGTGAAATGAGGTGAGCATGTCAAAATTAGCTTTAGAAGTACTAAAGCTATTGTAATAGATTGTTTGAAAAATAAACAAATGAGGGCATTTTGTGTCTAATCAAACAGTGCATTGTTGTATAGGAAGCATTATTTACATTATTTTGCCAATGTCTGTATGTCTATTTGCAAGATTACTCAAAAATATTTTTGGAAAGGTAGGTTATTACCCGCGGAACAATACATCAGATTGTAGTGGGGATCCAGATCATTATCTGGATCCACAATTATTTGGTGACAGGAAATGTGGGAAAGAGAGAGGCAGACAGGCAGAATCGAACCTGCGCCGACCGCTAGTGGACTACAGCCTCGATATATGGGGCTCGCACTCTAACCACTGCGCTATCTGCACCCAGGATTCTTTACCATCGAGGGATAGGGTCAATTACAAGATTTATCAGATTAGAAAAATTACACACACCAACATAGGATCTGGATCCAAGTAATATTACAGATCTCGTGATCCAGAATGTTTAAATTTATAGGGCTTATGGAAAATTCACTAACTGTTACTGAGCTAGATCCTGCAGAAAACTGCCAATATTGTTTTTCTTGACTATCAAAATTATGATACCAATGTGATTCCAAATTCTAGGGGTAGATTTTCATGGTCATATCAAGGAGTCATATTATGATGGTCAAACTATCATGGAACTATTGCTTTTTGGTGAAATAACACTATGGGGAAACTGAGATGGCTTGGTGGAGGTTTGCCTACTGTCTAGTTTCAAGATTTGGCATGAAAATATTGTATTAAATCAAATATATGAAAATCTAATCTTTCAGAAACTTTCAAACAAGAATAGTACAGATACATGACTGGCAAAAAGCCCATGTGAAAAAATGTCATCCATAAATGGAAGTGCCTTGATATAACTTTTGTTGTGATTTGGCGCTATACAAATAAATTGAATTGAATTGAATTGAAATGTATCATATCCACTGAAGATCCTGTATCCTGCAGGACTGAAATATTCATTACAGTCGTAAATCTATATTTATAAAGCATGCTATGGTCTTCTTTTCTTGAATGTATATTTGACAGAATTATATTATGTTCCTGCATCATATATCCCAAGCTTGTCTCTAGGTTTTTATTAAACAGAAAATGCTAATAAATATAATACATGCAGTCAGTATGATGGGCAAGTTACAAGTGGCTTGAAGGACATCGGCGGCTGTAGTATCAAACATTCTTCTGATAAAAGAAATAATTTATGGTTCTAGATTGACGGCTTTAGCCAACATACACAAGATGCATCTTGATTAAATACATAAAGTAATTCTGTGCCAGAGGTAGAAGAGACCTCAGACTAAAAGCTAATCAGGATTGTTTCACTGCTTATCAATGAGTCATTCACATGTAACCAACAGCAAAGTGTTTTCAGCCTTTACAATACTCTCATTATCCAGCTCTCACTTGAAAAAATGTTAATAGTATTATAGCTTACCTCGAAATCAGAATTTTCCACTCAGCTTATTGATAAGTCCTTTTTTCCTCCTACCTCAACTCAAGTCTGAAAGAAGACAGACAAGGCTTTTTTTTTTCCTTTTTTTTTTGGCTAATATCAATCCTCAAATTTCAATCCAGCAACATCACTTTGTCAGACCTGCCCGCAAGTTCTGTAAACCACAATCACATCCGCTGTAAGTTATGAACTCACAAATCAGTAATATATTAAAGATACCTTACATGCAAATAGTCATTTAAAGTGATGGAATTACATGCCAGACAACATGAGAGAGATCGCCTTCTGAACTTTCATCTTGTGCAGGTTTCTTCATCCAGAATTATTGCCAAATAATTTTCTTTTGACCAAATCTTCAGAAGCCTCCAAAGATTATTTGTGTAATGAGTCACTGCTCTCTGATGTGTGTTCCTTTGAACAGCAAACAGCACTTCTTAAGGCGATACAACGTGTAAGTGGCAATGAGAATTTGCTGATTTGTTCCTGCCACCGTAATGCATCTGCAGTCGCACAACTGTTTGAGAAATGTCACCTTTGTACAGTATATGGCAGTGCAACAGAAACTTCTGTTCAATCTGTAAATAACAAATCTTACAGTACTAAATAATGATGTAGCCTAATTAAAAAATGGACAGTCAGTACAAAACTTGAAACTCTGACCCAGAGTACCTTTTGATATGTTTCCTGGGTCAAAAATACCAGAACTATTGGGATACATTTTGTTCATCTTTTCTTTAGAATGATATAATCTATGCATTAATTACAGTGCAACCTGGAATCATTCAACTTCAATGGCTCTCCTTTTTTCCACACCATTTCAGAATACTCCACACCAAGATCTGCCTCGAGGCAGATTTTGTTTGGTTAGATGATACCAATTAAGTATTGGAAAATAAACAAACTAGGCTGTTGTCTCATTAAAGCATAAAAGAGAGTTCCTTAGGGAGGTTTTCAAGATTATTTAGATCTTGAAAGCGTGATTTTTTTTTTTTTGCCTTGAGTCAAAGCAACAACTTGTAAATAAAATATTGGGATACAGAAATATTAGCTTTTTTTTTTATTTCAGGTGAATGGGCATACAATATTCACTGCATTCACCTCTGTTTTGGTCTCCACCAACAAAGAGAGAAATTGTGTCTTTAGTTGCTAAATACTGTATAGTTACTAATTTTCTGCCGTTCAATGCTGAGCAGGTAGTGTTGACGGAAAAAAAACAACCTCTGGACCAGCAACGTTCATGACAATTCAAACTCAAGTCGTCAGTCTCTAACTGTAGTAACTCTCTTTGCAAATTGGTCTGGTCGACTGTAATTTACAGTGTAGTGGCTGGGATCAGCAGAACAATTGGTTATTTTGCAATTAGTTTCAAGAAAAGTCTGCATAATTCTGTTTACATTGGCACACAGGCAAAGCTTGTGATGATTTTGAGCTATAAGGGCAAGAAACAGATGAGAATTCAAGCCTAGCCAATCACTCAGTCTTCTGTTCACTGTCAGAGGTGAATTCAAAACTCAATGGCAGAAGCATCACTTATAGCTAATCTGATTCGGAGTTTTCAAAAATGGTCAGGGAATATGATGAAAAGAGATGAATGTCACAATATGAAACTTCTTCCTCATTCATGTGGACACATGCACATTAGCATGTAAACAACTTTCATGGTTTGGGGTTTCAGGTTTTTTTTGCCATTTTATTTTGTAGTTCACTTCCCTCATGAGTTATGTTTTGCTCTATACTCCCTGTCTTTCTTAGATTCAAGTGTTGGCAGGACAATTGGAAAAATTAAATCCAGATGGAAACTTCTGGAACGCCACCTCAAGTCAGAACTATGAAATTCAGGAAAAATGTTTCTACACAACTTACAGATTTTGCTGACATTGATGCATTCACATATTTAATATTATTTTTTTGTGTGTTGATACAATTTGTAAGGTGGTATTAGATTGTAACCTGTTATGTTCCTTACACAGAGTAGGACCCAAACACAGAACTGACAAAGTTAAGATTTATTTTAAATAATGTGCACAGATGAATCCAAAAAAAAACAGAGAAACTGGGTAGATTGGGCTCAGAGCAGGGTGATATCTTTACAGATGACCAGACTCACAGTGAACAAGACAAATCTCCAGGACATGGCAAGAGGGAATGGATAAATCTGTGGCACAGATAACAAAAGTCAGGATCAGGCAAAGAAATAGGTTTCCAAAAATCTCAAAAAGAGCAAAGAGAAGTCAGACGTGTTACCGCTGAGTATAACAGACGATTTGCCAAATATTGGATGGAGAGACGGGGCTTAAATACTACAGGGAACAAGTCGATCTGATGAGAAAATTGTTTGCAAGTGATCAGCAGATGAGGAGACGGAATGAGCTGGAGAGCAGATCAGTCAGCTGCGCCCTGGAGACTCACATACAATCACACACACACACACACACGAACCTCTTTCAAACAGGCATTGCTCAACAGCGTCGAAACAAACTCCCATCTCTGTGAAGAGAGACAGACAGGAATATTGCGAGAAGGAGAAAAACAGAGGAAACATGAGGGCGAAGAGGGAGGGATACAGTCAATCCTGACATAACCATTATTATGGTTGTGACTGAGATACGTCAGTAAAGCTGCTGTAGCAAAAAGCCTTTGACAAAATCACCATCAACCACCTCAGAAAAACCTCCATCTAAGGCAGCTCAGTTTCCCCATTATGTCATTGCAACTAAAAGTAATAGTCCCACGATAGTTTAACCCTCATAATATGACTCCTTAATCATGATAATATACCCATAGATCTTGGAATCACATTGTTTTCATTATTAGTTTGATATTTAGTCAAGAAAACAATATTTCAGGAATGGCAGTTTTCTTCATGATCTAGCTCAGTAACTTTCAAAGGTATGTCAAATTTGACACTTAACCGACTCAGCACAGTTTCAGCTCCTATTTGATATTAGTTGCAAGTCTGTAGTTTTATTATTTGTTATCTCACAGTGGTGAATTTTCTATGAGCCCTATAAATTTGAAGATTCTACATCACCAGATCCAGAATATTGCTTGGATCCAGATCATACTATGATGTGTGGTAGATCTTTTGGGGATGTCATCATGTCCTTTTTGTCCAATCGTTGTTAGAAGCAAAAATCTTGTAATTGCCCCAATCCCACAATGGTAAGAATCCTTTAAGAGACATCTGGATGCAGTTGATGATCCGGATCACCACCAAATTCTAAGGGAGTGTTCCTTGAGTTGTAGCAGACAGTCTCTGGGAGTTTGTTTCCGATTTGTGCATAAAAACAGAATGCTGTGTCTCCATGTGTAATTTTGACTGTGAGACAGAAAGTGAAACTGTTCCCTAGGTGTCTGGATGTTTCATACCGGAGCAGCAGATCAAAAATGTGTTCTGGGCCTAAATTATTCAGGGCTTTAAAAACCAACAACAGTAAATTGAATCCTTGTTAGTTTTCCCTCATAGGTGTATTTAATCTTTGTGCCCCCTCCTCCATTTGCCAGTTTGTCTCAGTACCTATGTGTCAAAGGTTCTAGTCCTTTCACATGTTCTTTTGATATTGTTCACATTAAAATGACTGGACTACACTAGCTCTGCTCCATTGCCTGAATTTGGGTCTGATTCATTATGTTGTTGATTTTTGTTCAACTGTATTTAGAAATTCCATTTGCGAACATCATTGCATTACTATCTTTTGCCCTCAAATGCGATTCAGTACTGACATCTGGTCTCTTTTTCTCACAAAGTGATTGTGAACACTTCAGCACTATGTCCACCTCTTACAACTGCTCTTTGGATCTAATGACAGAGAAGAGTGGTTGGCTATGTTCTCCTGGGGAAAAATGTGACAATCTGACCTCTGGCATGAACGGTAGCAACATGGATCTGGATGATGCCTGTCTGACCGAGGAAGAGTACCTGGAGAAATATCTGGGGCCTCGTCGATCATCTGTATTCCTTCCCGTGTGCCTCATCTACCTGGTCATCTTCATGGTAGGTGTAGTGGGAAATGTGCTGACGTGCACTGTGATTGCACGCAACAAAGTGATGTGGACGCCAACAAACTACTATTTGTTCAGCCTCGCGGTGTCTGATCTGCTTGTGCTGCTGTTCGGCATGCCATTAGAGCTGTATGAACTGTGGCAGAACTACCCCTTTCTCTTGGGGAAGGGAGGCTGCTACTTTAAAACGTTCCTATTTGAGACTGTTTGCATGGCCTCTATCCTCAATGTGACAGCACTGAGCGTGGAGCGTTACATTGCTGTGGTGCACCCGCTTCGTGCAAAGTATGTTGTGACTCGCACCCATGCCAAACGAGTCATCCTTACGGTGTGGGGTGTGTCGTTGTTGTGTGCATTGCCTAACACAAGTCTGCATGGGATCGACGTCCTTCACAGTTACCGCAGCAGCCCTGCTGGAAACATAAGCACGGAGATCCCTAACTCAGCAATCTGTACACTGGTGAAGCCGCATTGGATGTACAACCTGACCATCCAGGTGACCACCTTCCTCTTTTTTATTCTGCCCATGCTCACCATCAGCGCTCTCTATATGCTCATTGGACTACAGCTGAAGCGGGAGAAGATGCATCAGGCACTGGAGGCGAAGTCAGGCTTTGAACAGGACAGCTTCTGTAACATTCGAACGCAGCAGCAGAAGGCACGTCGCAAGCAGGTCACTAAAATGTTGTGTGAGTATCAACCCCTTCTGATCTTCTTTCTTTACTTAAACTCTTGTTCCCGCTCATTGTGGGCCGTGAACAGAAATGGTCATTTTCGGCAATAAAAAAAATAATTCTGACATTCAAAACAAAACATTAATTGAAAAAAGGAAACATTTGCACTGAAACAAATAGAAATGATTAGAAGGCAACGTTCAAATAAATGTATTGTAACATTACATTTAGTCAGCTAGTCAAGAGAAAAGTAATGGTGTTTTATTTGGTCTCAATTGATATTTAGTCATTTATTAGTCATTATAAAATGAACTGAACATACCTTTCAGTGATGGGCCTCTTAACTTTATCTCCTACATTTTACAGACAAAACAACTGACTTATTAAAAAAGACGTGCCAGTTAAATGAAATATAACATAACATAACATAATATAATATACATAATCTCTGTGACCTTGGAAGGAAATTTCATCCAGAAACCATTCAAATCTGGATTATGCGTGACTGGTTTCTCTCCAACGTAAATATAAAATGCACCTTAAACTTATCATAGAGTTTTATAATGTAATAACCCCTCAATCAGCTGCAGCTGTTGCTCCCATCTGTATCTGGGAATACACAATTAAATACGGTTGAAGTGGAAATTCTGCAGCTATTTCCTTTGAACACTGTCTGCTGGGTTCGTGAAAGTGTAATGTCTGTGGCATTACCAAATAGATGCTTGATGACATGTTAACAAATCCATTCAGACAATGTTAAACAGTTTCTGCCACGTGAAACAGAGGCACTTTCCGATCTAATAGGGTTTTATCGCAGACATCGTCACATCATCACAGACGTCATATTAACTTACTGATGTAACCCAGGAATTATCAGCTTTGTATGACTCAGAGGTGAAGATGAAAGCAAATGTTGCATATAGGCTCGAGCCATGTGAAGGGATTAATCCATACTTCATATAAATATAACGTATGACATTAATTTACATGCTTGGCTGCTCAGGGACCGTTGTTGGGGGAATAGGGGGGTCACTCCCTTACCAGCTCGCTTGTAGAGGTCAAGATGTCACTTTACATAATTAATGAATACGGTTCCAGCACACTCACAAATCAAAATTCAGTTGTCTACTCACATTTGTGTTCCGACCTCTCCTCAAAAGACACCAACGATGAGACCTCTGAGGCTGATTTACAGCCTCAGAGAAGATTTACAATCAGCGTTTTGCCTTTTAAAATGTTAAATCATTCCTGGAGAATGTCCATCACTATGACTAAAAAGATGGAAAGCTAAAGGTCAGGGAGACACGGAGGAAGAAGGCAGTAATTGACAAGGGTGCCATAAACAGCTCCCATTGATAATGAGCAGCAGGGGTTTCGTGTCAGCTCCTGAGAGAGAGTCTATATGACTGCATGAATATGAAAAGCAATGTCTATAAAGCATGATGAGCAGATTTAACATATAAATAATCTCATAACTGACTATATTCAAGTCATGCCACATATTGTGTTATATTGGATATGGCGGTGTGAATATGATGTGACTATTTTCCCTCGAGCCATACAGTCAACCATGTCATAAGCTCAGTTCTTCTGTATATATGTACCTGTATCTCTTGAAACTATCAAACCTCAGGAGACTTTATGTGTTAGGAATATACAACAAAAATGTGATTCACCAACATAACGGCGAATTTCCTGCATGAAGCATCTCTGAAATCTGATTATAGTGAGAAGCTAGTTTAATATTTTTGACACGTCCAAAACAGACTGTGATCCTCCAGTTTTATAACTCGAATAAAAAACCAGTGACATCCTAACATACATGTCTCCTTTAATTATCTTTAATTCTTCAAGCTTTTAATGAAGGCCACTCAAAAACCAGTAAACGTCGTGAAGATGAGACCCAAACTAATGATATAAACAAAACAGAACAAATAATTTATGAATTATGAAATCTAAAGAATCCTCGAAGGTAAATGAGATGAATGAGAATCTACAACAAGGAAAGTAAAGAATGTACAGGGGTACAGAAATAAATTGGGGGATTTGAGCCCAGGACAGAACATCTCTAGAGGGAAGTTGAGGCCAGAGAGAACTTGTGAGGAAACCAATCAATGCTCTGCTATCAAAATCCCTATCATCTCTCAATATCCCCTTTTCTCTCACACTGTTTTTACAGTTGTTTTAGTGGTGGTTTTTGCCATCTGCTGGGCCCCGTTTCACACAGACCGCCTCATGTGGAGTTTCATCAGTGACTGGACTGACAGCCACTTGGAAATCTTCCAATATGTGCACATCATCTCCGGAGTGTTTTTCTACCTCAGCTCAGCAGTCAATCCAATCCTGTACAACCTCATGTCTACACGCTTTAGAGAAATGTTCAAAGAGGTAATGTGCCATCGCCAACATCACAACACTCCCAGAAAGCACTCACTCAGTGTCACCCGGGTAACGCTTCGCAGCACCCTTAGTGACGGCAATGGCACTGCTGTTGTTGAAGCTGAGGCAGAAGATGGAGAAATGAGGATGAAAGATGAGACCAGCTTTACATAGGGTCAAGGAGAATACATTGTTGGCCATTCTGAGCCACTGCATCCATTAACTGTCATCAGAGGTGGGTAGTAACGAGTTACATTTACTCCGTTACATTTACTTGAGTAACTTTTGGGAAAAAATGTACTTCTAAGAGTAGTTTTACTGCACCATACTTTTTACTTTTACTTGAGTAGATTTGTGAAGAAGAAACGCTACTTTGGGCTACACTCGACTCGTTACTTTTTTTTTTTTTACCATTTATTCTACACATTAGATATGCTTTATTTTTGCCAGAGAGATGCCGACAGTGGATCTACCACATGACTGTGTTTCACCAATCAGACGTCACGTAGCAGCAACAATCACAAGACTCCGTTTCACCAATCAGACGTCACGTAGCAGCAATAATCACATGACTCCGTTTCACCAATCAGACGTAGCCATGCAGTCACATGACCACACAGAAACCGTGGCATAGCGGCACAAATTCTTCACATGTAGCGGACAGGGAATGAAAAAACACATGAAAAATGGCAGAGGCAACTGTCTCCAATGCTAAAACTGAAGAGGATGAACACCCCTGGTCTCATATACAAAGCATGTTTCGCTTACACACAGTGCAAAAGAACAGCCAGATAATGCGGTGTCTTCTGGGTCTGCCAAAACAAACCGACATTTCAGCATACAAACACTCAACGTCTAACAATACATTTTCTATGGAGGAATGAATTAGCGTTAGCTACCAACTATCGCAAATTATGAATGGTCAAGATGGTTTTGGTAAAAAATTTTATTTTATTATTTGGAAATACCAGAATTTGCACAATATTCTATATTTTTGTCTGTCTGATGACATCATTTCTAAAAAAATAAATCAGACATTACGATCAAACAGTTACTCAGTACTTGAGTAGTCTTTTCACCAAATACTTTTTTACTCTTTCTTGAGTGATTTTTTTGGATGACTACTTTTTACTTCTACTTGAGTAATATTATTTTGAAGTAACGCCACTCTTACTTGAGTACAATTTTTGGCTACTCTACCCACCTTCTGACTGTCATCAACATCCACTTTTAATGCTAGCATCAGCTAAATACCTACAGGTAATTTATACAATAGCGATGCAGAAATGTTTACTAGAATCCATCCTGAATTTGCCGGCATAGAGAACATTTGATGTTCAATGTAAAAAAGCCATTTCATGAAAACATTTCTGTAAGTACAACATTCATTTTTTTGAAAATATGTTTCAATGATGAAAATGCAATTTAAAAATGCTGGTAATTCTTCTAGATGGTGGACCAATGAATATTAAAAGTTGGTCTAAGCCAGAACAGGGTAGAAAGCGTTTATATACTTCTTGGTCATCTACATTAAAGTTATGTAAAATTCAGTGGTGTAAAAAATAGAAATATATAAATGTCTCTGAGTTAACTTGAGAGTATAAAAAATAAAAACAAAAATAAAATAACTGAACATTACACAACACTTTATTCACTATAGTGATATTGTAGTTGTACAGTGTAATGGTTGAACAACACATATGTATATATCCAAAAAGTAATATCAAATGATTTATATTATAAATGGCATACGTTCTTTTCATTTGCATTGTTCTGTAATGATATATTGTATTGTAAGGAAATTACCACGTTCAGAAACAACAACAAAAACTATTGTCATCCCTCTGGTGATTACTGTTGTGTTTATACATGTGTGTAGTATTTCTGCTGCATGTCTTAATGTCTTTTAAGTGTACCTTGTGCTGAGATGTTATCCATCACTATGGAAAACAACATGACTTGAAATGAATTTTGTAATAAATACATTTTCAAATTATTTTAAGTGATTTAATGGACTGCAGTTTCGTGAAGGACATGGGTAGTGCTGTATTTGAAAATTTGCAAAGTTACTGGCAGCTATGTATGCTAAAAAAAAAAAATTGAAATACTATTTGCCAAGACATCTATTCTGCTTTATGATGATTTACAGTTGAGATCTGCAAGTGGAAAATTTGGGCAGACCGTAATGCTAAGCAAAGGCCAACAGGTCACTAAACAACATTGACATTCATCCTCAGGGTAACATGAATGTTAAAATTGCTCAGCAGGAAGCAAATTTTAAAAAGCCTGTTCAAGGCAGGACTGGCATGCCTTTATTCCACCCTGCTGTTCTGTATAAATGCAATGAAGGTATAATGGGGTGTTAATCCACCTCCTTGAGAGCAGCGGCGTTAGTAACAGAGCTGAATTGGACATTTGTGTAAACATGAGGCGGAAAAACAGAACAGTGACATTTCGATAACGAATTATACGTGCGGCCCACAACCGCAAGATTAAAAAAAAACAGCTAGTAGCAGTTAGCAGCTAACGCAAGGAAGTAGAAAATCAACTGAAAATATCTTCAAATTGGGGAGACAGAGCAAGGCCCAGGAGCTCCTTGCCCTCTGAGCAGAGGACAAGATCAAACGCCATGTAACAGGGAAAGTAAATAAATGTTTTTACCACCTTCACAAAAGGCTTCTCGACCCATATTATGTAAAACATCACTGGAGCCCCTCAGGACTGTGTCCTTAGTTCCCTTACGCCCACTATACAAATGAGTGTATCAGCGATTCAGTCACCACCACACTCTTCAAATACTCTTATGACGCTGCTCTATTTAGACTACTCTAAAAGGGTTGGGTCTTGGGCCAGAACCGAATTTTGGTGCGGCTCCGGACAAAGGGGCAGATCCAGTATTTTTTTTTCTTTTACATTTTCTTTAACATAGCAAATAGGGAGTAATGCATGGACTGATGAAAAACAGGATATATTTAGGAGGTTGGTATCTATGAGTGTGTGCAATTTGGTGCAGACCCAAATAAAAACATAACCACCAGAAAGGTTGGTTTAAATAGTTGGCTAAATCCAGAAACCTTAAATTATGGTTCCAGGCCTTGACAGAGGTATGCTCTCTACTGAGTGCCATTCTGTTTTGCTATGATACAAAGATTATTGCACATTAATACACATTACATTTTTTGTTGAGCTTATGTTTGAAATTACATTCAGAGCCACACACAAAACATTCAAATGATGTTCCACACCTGCCATTGCTATTTGAAGCCATTCTTTGGAAGGTGTCAGAAGACACCTGAAGCCATTTCACTCTTGTGACAAGTGTTCAAAGGTATTAATTGAGGCCCACACTTTAAAGGAAGAATCATGATGCTTCCATTGTGATCCTTCCTCTCTGGAGACATTGCAGGGTAGTTTTTGCTGCTGCCCTTGATGCAGAAACTGCCTGCTATAGATCATCTTCACAAGTATGTAGTACTGACGTCAAGGTGCTCTTGAACAAAAGCAATTTTCATGGGTACCTCTGGCATTATTTAAAGGGGAAAGGGTTCATTCACTCTGCATACAGATTTAATCCTCTTGTAATCTAATGCCGTGTGCAAGGTTATGGTAAATCTTGTACGGTCAATCGAGTTTTCAGTCTGCGTCCTCATGTCGTCTTCTGTCATAGCAGCTGGTTGATTCTTAGCTGAAACTGAAACAACATAGGCTTTGAATTCCACATATGGATATTCCTATTTCATTTTTTGCAGCATACGTATTTACAGAGCCCTTAAAGTTCCATGATGGGAACGTTTTTATCATGTGGGAACAAAATAATTATCTTGTGCACACGAGTTTTTATCTAATGCGAACAAAATTATTATCTTGTGCACACAAGTTATTATCTTATGGGCAGAAAATTATTATCTTGTGCAGATGCATTCTTTTCTTGTAAAAACTAAATATTATCTTGTACACACAATTTATTATCTTATGGGAACAAAATTATTATCTTGTGCGAAGGAGACAATTAGGTGTCGAATGGTGTATGAAATGTTCACGGTAGGGAGCTCAGCGTGTGTTTCCACCAAGATGTTTTTCAGGTTTGTCAGCTGTAAATTACATCTTGACATGAAGAGGCCAGCCACAGGAACATTCCCAGAGAAAAAAACAGGTGTCAAGAAGTACAATCACCGTGTGAGGTAATAACTTCTGCATATAAAGATAATTACCTTATTCCCACTTGTTCGCTATATAGGACTTTAGGGGCTCTATACCGCTCAAAATATTACATTAATATTGTACTCTTAGTACAGCAATACTTCAAAACATTCAGCAAATCACATGCATGTGCTTAATAGATTGGTAATATTAAGAGCTGATATCCCAAGTAAAACCCTCCATCACAGACAGCCACGGATCAGGTCCCGGATCAGGTCAGGTCAGTCCCGGACATCTGCATCTCTGCAATGCATGAAGCCAATAAGATAACAGAGGTTGCCCAATCACACCCTTATCTTTCTAACAATGTCTCGCCGTGACATTGAGTGATGTCAATATCCTAAATATCCTAAATGATGACTCATTTAGGATATTTAGAAGACAATGCTGTGACGTTGCATCGTTGTCTAACGCAAACAGGTGCGTTCACTTTTTTTCCCCTGACGAATGTCTGTGGCTGAAACATTATATAAGTCATGTCCACTTGAAATAAAACTAGTTTGTCTTTTTGTCATGTGAATTATCTCATCTCTACTTTTCTGTCACTCTTAGTCAGGTTACACCAGTGAGCATGACTAAAATGTCAGCATCATTACAGTTCTATGACATACTGACTTCACAGTGTGCACTCATTCAACATATCAGAACACGTGCTGACCTCCACCCCCATTTGTGAAGTACATAATAATGACGGTACTTGGTGTGATTGTCTCAAAAGCATATTTAGACTTCAAATTACACTTTTTTGGCTTAGTGAGAGGTTCAGCATTGACTCAAAGTTTTGTACCTTGAGTGTGAGTACAACATCATCAGTAGTTGTGACTTCAACATGAATACTGCGGTTCAAAGGTAAACTATTCTTTTATCCACCTTGCACAATGTGTTTGATGAGAGTATTATCTGACTGAGCTCAGCAGTCTTTAAAGAGCAGATCCTGTTCTTTAAATATCACTGGGTTTCTTTCATTCTGACATTCAGACCTATCACAACTATGTCCCTCAGAATGATCCAGGTAATTCAACTAAAAGGTTTCGTTTTCCATCTGCTGGCTTTACTGCACCACCAGCAGCATCTAGACTCCAGGGGATTCCACATATCTCCTATCCTCATCGGACTAGCCTTATCATGTAATTGGTCACCAAAGTCTTTCTATGTTGTCAATCTCAATTTATACACTTTTAATGTCCTCCTATAACACTTAATTAATCGTGTAAAAATGTATATATACTATAGAAATTTAATGCTCCAAAATAGCTGATCTTTTTGAGAAGAGATGTTGCATATAACTGTCTTTTCTTACCATTAAATGTAAGGCTATGGCTTTCTGCTTCAGGATCTGTGCAAGGTCCCCTAAGAGTGCTTGGTGTGTTGTGTCATTTGACTCTTCTCCTGCACAAAATGGACTGACATCGATCATCTTGTTGACAGTGCTTTAGGCTCACAAAGACCACCTCTTGACTCTATTGTCCCTCTGAAAGAAGAGTGTAAAGCACAGGAGATTAGCTCCATGGTGTGATCATTAAACACATTATCTGAAGCAAACAGAGCAAAAGCTAAAAAGAAAATGGCATCGTTTTAAACTGGAAGAGTCTCGATAAACGTGGCAAGACAGCCATTTAACCTAAAGGAAGGCCCTCCACAAGGCCAGAGCAGCCAATTACTCAGCACTATTAGAAGAGAATAAAAACAACCCCAGGCTCTATTGAGCCTTGTATTCCTGTAAGCCTCAGCAGTGATGACTTTACGAGCTTCTTTAATGATAAAATTCTACTTATTAGAGACAAAATTCATCACCTCCTGCCTTCAACTGATATCAATTTACCTTCAAACACAGAAACTGTAGAAACAGCTGGTGTGTATCTACAATGCGTCTCTCCAATTGACATTCAACAACTACCTTCCACTATTTCTTCATCTAAACAACAACAACCTGTGTCCCACAGCCCATCCCAACAAAGCTGCTTAAAGATGTTTTACCTTTAGTCAGCACTTCCCTGTTAGATATGATCAGTCTGTCTCTTTTAACAGGCTGTATACCGCAGTCCTTTAAACTGACTGAAGTTATTGTGCTGGGCCCTAAACATCTCAGAAACACACTATCTAATAATGATGTAATAACTACGGATGACATTCCCTTGGCCTCCAGCTCCACCGTGAGGAATCTTGGAGTTATCTTTGATCAGGATATGTCCTTTAATTTCCATATAAAACAAATTTATAGGACTGCCTTCTTTTGCTTACATAATATATCTGTCTCAAAAAGATGTATATATACTGTATATATATATACATACACACACATGTGTAGGTGTGTGTGTGTGTGTGTGTGTGAGAGAGAGAGAGAGAGAGAGAGAGAGAGTGAGAGAGAGAAAGAGAGAGAAACCTTTCCACTTGCTAAGGCAGATTGTTTACTAACACAGCCAGCTCTGCCCAGAGGAAGAGGTGGCGATCGGAAAATAAGACTTCATCAATGCACAGACACAACCCTAAACAGAGCCCATCAGCATATTGTAAGTGCAGACACAGCCTTCACATGGAGCCATCTGGTGGAGTGCAAACAAAAGCTTAACTCTGAGGGGAAATTATGTCGTCATGTAAGAGAAATATTGACCTCAGGTTGCTGAAACAAACCTGTTGATCTCTGTTTTCAAATAAAAACAAGGTATCTAATATCTATCTCTATCCTTGTTATATGTTTCTTTTGAATGTCTCTTTTTTGTAAGAGAGCACTTAGTGGGTTGAGGTAAAAACAAAGATATTTGATGAATATAAGTGCAACATACAGAGACAATTGAAGTTAATTATTTACACAATTATTTTCTATTACTTTAGCTTTATGTACTGTACATATAGCAAAACCATTTTTTTTGTTTGATCACGTTATCAACAAAATCTATAAAGCAGGAGACCGAAAGCTACAGTTTTCAAAGATGGACAGCAGAATAACATGGCATGATTACACGTAAAATGTGCTAAATAAATCTGAACTAGATGAGTAAGTGATGTGTGGCGACGACAAAAAACATAATGAGACAACTAAATGGATAAGGAATGCAAGGAACTACAGGATCACTCACAGTTGTTTTCAAATTTTAAACTCTTTCCAGATGCTAAAACATCGTATGACTAAGGTTCTTTACTTAGATCAATAACAGAGGCCAATATGAGCCTCATACTTAAAAAAAAGGAAGCCAGCATGATAAATGTGTTTCATATCGCCCCATTAACCTAAACCACACAGCAGAACACCTTGAAAAGGTTCTACACTCCATTATAAATGCCAATCAGGCAGGGTTCATTATTGGAAGGGACTCCTGTAATAACAGGAGCAGATTGTTGATTGTAATTCAGTTATCCAATCAGCAAAAATGTCCAGTATTGTGATAAGTCCAGATGTGGAATACGCCTTCAACAGAGTCTTGAATCTTGAATTCATTATGTCTAGATGGGAAAAACTGAGTTGAAAAGAATGTTGATAAATGTGTGCTGCTTTAATTGTTGTGGTGCACTCACAGTTAAAAGCTTTATAACTAACAGTGAGTAATTATGGAATTGTTGGCTCCTGGATTTTACCTCTTTGGTTGCATTAAGATTGCCTTTTATTCATTTATACCTCCCCTGCAACATTTAGAAAGGGAAAGAGATTTGCCATTTGTATTTTGATGAACAGGTGGCAATGTGTATTTATATTAACCTAAAAGCACTATAATTGAACATCACAGACAAAATAGTAAAGGATTACTGTTAGATTACTGTTATTATGAAAAGCACGAAAACTTCAGTATATTATTTGTTCAGATGAAATAAAAGCAGGACTTTATGAGTGGAGGGAATAACATTCACATATTTTTGTTTTCATTTTTCTGATCCCCACCAGTCTAGAGTCAGGCCACCTCCCTGTATTTGTGAATGCTCTACACCCCCACCCCCCCCCCACCCCTACCTGTGGTGTTTTATGCAGTTTTTACAAAACCTGAATCAACAACATTTCAGACTCCAAATAAGTCACTGATTCAGGGTTGGAATTATACTTGTTGGAAGCAAACATTAGCCACGTTAGCAGCCTGGTTTTTGTTGTTGATGCAATATAGAAAACATGCATCTGGATCTTTTGGTGAGGTGATAATGTCCCAAGTCAAAATCCTATCCAAAACCCAAATGATACACAAAAATACAAAAGCTTTATCTGATTTACATTTTAAGTTCTTTGAATGACACCCAAGATGGCATTTTCTTCCTCTGCAGTCTCAGTCTGATGAATAACCTTTCTATTATGCAGCTTTTCAAAAGCTGTGGTGGCTGTGAAAGAAAGCACATTAACATGAAAACCTTGAAGCTGACCGAAAGATCCATGGTCTATTAATCTTAATAAGGCACAATAACCTTGAGGAGGTGATGAGTTACAAGAAAGTAAACATCTCTGATGACACTCTGATGTTCAATCTCAATGAGAGTCAATTAGAAAAGGTAGTTATAAGACATGTAAGAGGGACATGTGAGTGATGTAACATGGTGGTGTAAGGCTTTAGAGTGATGAGAGTGAAAACATAAATTAAATAATATGTGGCTAATCAGAGTATGAGTCATTCAAATAACTAATTCAGCTAAGCATGATCACTTCAACTGTTCTGTTTCATTAGTCTATGAAGAGCATGCAGTTTTCCAGATTGGGCCTGCTTTCCTGAAATTAATGGTAAAGACCCATGAGTAATTTTTTTTAAAACACAAGAATGTCTGAAAATGACCTCCTGCCAAATTGAAGATAGATGACTCAATTTCACCAACAAATTAGAGGGAAGTTGGTACACGTTTCACTGAGGTTCTCCATTGAGCAGATATCTGGCAATAGTTGCAAATGCTGTGTTGTCTAAAAATATTCTAAAGGTCATAAATATGATGTGAATTGAGCAAAAGCAGGCAAACCAAAGAGAATTCAATAGGCTGACAGTTTTTAATTAGTCACAAAATGTCACAAAACAGCTGTTATGGTCCTAATCTCCACCTGTACAGACAATCTGAAACTTCATATCGAGACTTCATTTTAGACTGAGCATCTACTTTCATGATGGCCCGGCACTGCGTGAAGAGTTTCAAGCATGTCTCCTGTCAAATGTGAACAGGCTATTTCATTTGATCTTACAAATCAGACAACAGGTCGTGTCGCCCCTGTCTCAAGGAAGCTAACAACACTTGTGGGTGTAGCACAGAAATTCACCAGATTTAGCACATCATTTTTTTTTAAAAAGTCAGAATACCACAAAAAAGTTCATGATTAACTGAGGAAGAGAAGCTGATATATGGAGAAAAACAAAAGTGACACAGTGTGGTGGAGGAATGATAATCTTGATGCACCCCAACCCTAACAGAAGTAGATGAAAATGTGCATCAGTTAGCTGTTTTTAATTGTACTACATTTGGATTGAAACTTAACTATTGTGTTTGTTGGATTTTTTTTTTTGTCTGTTTGTGGTTGTATTTTGCTAATTTGGGTAATTTTGTTTGGAGTATTTCTTTTCCTTTTTGCAGTAAGAGCTGCATCCTTCCACCTGAATTGGAGCTAATTACTTGCCTCAAGTATTATCATTTATATCTAAGACACACTAATTAAGAATTTTGTTAGTTTGCCTACTCAAACTACTGCTTTAAAAGGAATCTCTTAAATGCAATTTGAAGGGAGGGAAAAAAATCTAGATTCCAAATGTGTTTGACAGAACTATGTCCTCATTTTCATGCCAGACACAATTTGTCCAACACGTCACAAGGGTTGAAATGTATTAGTAAAGTGACAGACGGTCACTTCAGGTGGCGTCTAATATGGATTCTTACCAAGTGACCATACAGATATAACCCATAATCATAAGTTAAACTCAAACCAAGGATTTCTGTGTGGTTACATGTGAAGGCAGGCAGCGTTCTGTTTAATACTTCATACATGCATTTTTATGAATGTTTACTGAGATGTCAGGTTTTAGTTTAAATAATCAAGGGGGATGAATTGCATTGTTAGTGCTAATATATTAAGCAAGACTACCAACTTTTTTGTATTGGTTATAAAAACAAGATTACTGGCCTATTTGCATTGGGAGAACAGTCCCTCATCCTGCTTTAACTGCCAACTTGTGTGTTAGATATTTGTTTACTGCTTAAACTCATTTAGTATTTACAAGGGGAAAACATAAAGGTAGCAGTGTTTATAAGAGGTGAGCAGAATTACGTTTATGATCATTAACATGGTAATGCACTTGAAATTAAAATTGTTCAAATTCTTGTTATTTCCAGATCAATAAGAGACAAATACTGACCTCTACTGTTGATGCTGTGCTATAAGTGAGGCATCATCATGAATTTAAGGCAGATTCCCATTCTCACTCTGACCTGTTTCTTTACATTTAAGGAATATACTTTGAAGTAATGACAGCTGCAAAGTATCATAATTCTATTAACTATTAAAAAAAAAGGCCTCAGTCTTTAGTAATAACAATAATTTCTGCTAAGTCAGGTGTTCAGGGGGTCAAAAAGACAAACGAATGAACTTTCAGCTCTCTCTCCGCCATCCCAGCCAATTCCTAATAACGTTTGGATTTGTTCACCAGTGTGGTCTACTTTATTGATTCGTGGTTTTTACTTTATCTGTAGTGTGTCTATATGTGTTTTACTCACAACTAATCATCCAGTTGAGGTTATAGTAGTTGGAGTGACCTTATAACCTTTGTGTGTTAAGTGTTATATCTTATATTTAGAGTTCAGATTGTGTTTGACTAGATCCTCATTTATCTTTTCTTATCTTTCATTTAGCCTCCAGAACCTCATTTATATCTTAGACATTTTCTTATTTACATCATCATCTTATATTCATTATAATCTTATATTATATTACTGTTTTTACTGTTGAATATTTTATCTCTTTATATTTTACCTTGCTATTGATTACATTGCAATCCAATTAACATTTACAATCTTGTCATGCATGCTAAAGTTACTTTTTAAACCAACAAGGAAAGTCTTTAATGCATTTTGATCTTCTTGGTGAGCCTTTGACAGCTGTACATAGAAAACTGTGTTTTTGCTAGTGTAATTGAAACGTTCAAACGGAAGAATGGTCCACCTTTAAGAACAAGCATCTTGTGACCGCTAAATAATTTACTATTTTGAATATGTGCATATTTTTATTTTTTATTTTTCACTTAAAGCTAATGGTGTGGTTTAATTGTCTTATAAGTTCCAAACAATGACCTACAGGTTGTGTTGCTCATAGAATAATAACGATGAAGGCGTTGCCAACTGAATGTGCGCTTTTATTTCATTTTATTACTCAATGTAATAGTTCAATTGTTAAATAAAACCCATTGAAAAGAAGTCACATTTCCTTCGAGTTGTTCTCCCTCCCACCAGTCAGGCTTGGTTCACCTCCACCAGATCTAGGTAGGCTCCCTCTACTGTGAAGGCTAGAGGCTGACTCTGAAAAGCCTGCATTTCACTTGGTGAGCCCAGTGCATCACTTAGGGTCCGTTAGGAACAAGGCTGGAGAAATGGGGATAATAGAGTATTTTATATTTTCTGGTGAATAACCATCTGGTCTATGGAATAACCATCTCAGAACATAGCAATTTCATACACAGTGGCTTTAGATCAACACACGATGGATCAAATGCTGAAGGTGAACAGTCTCGTTTGGATGCTTACCTCACATCTTTACATCTGAAGAAATTCTCTGTCATGCATCCTTTGTCTTCAGTAGTAATAGCTTCCGAAAACTGCCACCACACAGAACAAGCTGTCCTAAAAAAGGTAAGACAAAAAAACTGTCTTTGAGAATTTCGTTTTTTCCCCACTTACACCTGAGTGATCAGAACAAAGGCTCTTACAGTGATGAAAACATCCTCTGCATAGTTGTCTGCGTCAGCATCCCACAAACACCTTGACGACATTCTGATAACAGAAGAAAGAAAAGAGTGGTTAGGATGGTTACAGGTAAGACAAAATTCTGTCAGCTCAAGATATTCTAAAATATCTTATCAATATTTTTAAATACATTAAAGCAAATGTTCTTGTGTCAGTGAAGAAGTACTCATGAAAGGTTGATGATAAGAAGAACAAAGTTATCTAATCTCTGGCTTCCTCTCAGTCTCTGGCTCCAATGTTTGACACACGCTCTACCTGTTTATAGTAGTTTTATAAATTGTAACAGCTACTTATTGTTTAGCAAAAAAACAAAACAAAAACAAATGGTCACTCACTTGACACCTTGTCCTCGTTGTTCTCCAAGGACCACCTGCACCACAAGCTTATATCTGTCAAAACCTGCATCTGTTGAAGAGGAGAAATGAGCTATAAATTGAGAGCATATCTATTTTATCAACCACAAAAAGCCCAGAGGTCCTCCAAAGCTGGTCTTTTAATCGTGCCCAAAGCACTCTGCAAACAAAGTGGACAAGCTGCTTTTATGAATGTGCACCAAAACTGTGGAACACCCTGCCCTTTTTTTTTTTAAAACTCAAAACATACCTCTACCGGAGAGCTTTTACCTAACCTATTTTTCATCTTATGTTTCCTCCCTGAAATATGTTTTATTTATTTACTTATTTCAATTACTTATGTTATTTGCGCATTTTATTATTATCTTATAATCCCTTCTTACTAATGTGTTTTAAAGTATTGTCATCTTTTCTGCTTTATTTATCTGTTCTTGCCTTGTTTGCTCTTGATTTTAAGCACTTTGAGCTGTGTTTAGTGTATGAAAAGTGCTGTACAAATAAAGGTATTATTATTATTATCATTATTATTATTATTAACACTGTGCAGGGGCAAAGCAAGGGTGGATAAAAATAATGTGTACCATTTGCTGGGACTTGTTTTAATAGTTTTACTGTCGACTATTTGTAATGAAAAACAAAAGTATATCATTTTATTCAACTTGATTCTTTTGGCTGCTTTTTGAAAATTCAGTTCATATTGTACTTGCTTCCTTCTCCAAGGAATTCAGCCTGATTCTTTACTGACAGCTGCATAAACCAGAGGCTTTTTTTCAGTGGCAAAACATCATTCGTCTGTTGCCTTGACAATCAGGAGGAACATATGAAACCTTCGCCAAAGTAATGTAGTTTAACCCAAGATGACATGTTAAAGAAAAAAAAACACGCCTTTTTTCACAATTTAGTTTTGTTATGATTTTTTCACATGGGGAGCATTTTGCTGTATATTTAGCCAACATTTGTCAAAGTGCAGTTCTGCAGCCATTCACTGGTATTCACATTGGAAAAGAAACTGTGACTATTTTCACTTGTATTGAATAATTTTTTTGCCCTACTCTAACTGTAATGCTTTAACTTTAGAACAGTACCAGCATATTCTGCCCCTCTGAGTTATACCATGACAAGGGAAGAAAGCATCACTCACTCTTCACTTTGTCTTTAATGCACTCTGCCAGTGAACTGGACAGCTCTGGGATTTTGTCTGGGTCATACCGCATCCCAGACAGTCGCTCCCTCACAATTTCACGAATACACTCCTTCACAATGGCTGGCTTAAACCTGGAATATAGCGAGCAACATGAGAGGACCTTTCACAGATGACCACTTACCATCTCTCAGTATGGGTCACAGGGTAAAACACATGTTCAACTGATGTAGATGTTGATTGTTATCAGTGGTGTATGTATAGTAGCTTATCTTGCACTGTATCCTTAATTTAACCTAGGTGAAGAGGTAAAGCGACATACATAAATATCAACACTTGTTTGG
This sequence comes from Chaunax sp. Z400, assembly GCA_037577475.1. NCBI lineage: Eukaryota > Metazoa > Chordata > Actinopteri > Lophiiformes > Chaunacidae > Chaunax > Chaunax sp. Z400. Next base: position 18,811,407 of record CM075188.1, on the reverse strand, counting down.
TGAACTTCCCTGACCCTAAATAAGATGTTCAGTGGCTAGCTAGCTAACTGAAATACTGACGCCAAATACTGTCAAATGCAAAAGAAACCACGTTATTTAGACTAAAACAAATCTTGAAAACGTTTAATCATAAAGTGGATGTAACTTCACAAGTTTAGCACTAGCAGACACTTAAATTGTGGCTAAAACATACCGTTTGCAATGAACCGCTAGCTAAAAGCTAACTTCACTGTCAGAAATAGTAACATCTTTGACCCACTCACTTGTGCTGATGATTAGGTCGTATGACGTATGTATTTGTATTCTCCATGGTACGCCAATTTTATAACGCTAGCTACAACAAGACTTTAGAATTTAGAGGAAACAGACGGGTGCTAACAAGCTTAGCTTTGCAGAGGTTTAGCCGTTACCATAGCGACGTATTTTCCTATTTCTTCTTCTTCCTCCACCTCCTCTTTTTCTTCTTCGTCGGTGTTTAAAGGCAGCTGGCACCCAAAGAGTTGCATTACTGCCATCTTCTGGAATCAGTCAGGTTCTACATTGTCCCACATACTATATTTTTACCATCAGTCTTGTTCGCTGAAGGAAGTCAATAAGGCATTGTCTGCCCCCGTTTCTTATACCCCACTCCAGTATGTCTTTAAGTCCTCTCCCTTTCACCCTAAACTTTCCATGTCTCTTATCATGTCCTCATGATCCTCCCCTTCGACATCTTTTCCTAGTTTCCTGTTTCAAAATAAAAGTACAGTAATGACGTTTTTTAACCATTTAAGGTTAAATGAAGTACACTAACCAGTAATTCATTAGATATTTATTTTGTATTTAGCTATATCAATCTTGTCAAGCTTTTTTAAAGCCTCCTTGTCAAGTTTAATCACTTTTATATTTGTTTAACATCTATCTGCGGGTTTTTATTCCCTCATTTCAGTGCTTGAGTGGTGGTTGTACTCTTGTTTTATTTTATTTTTTATTTCTCATTAGTCTTTCCATGTAATTTTTAATTTCATCAATATAGAAAGTAAACAAAGATCACTGAGCCATCTCTTTGATGATTCAGCAAACTCCTTCTGCTAGTCAGAGGCCAGTAAGTAGACCTATCACTTGAGTTAAGATTATGTTGTCATACAGAAAAAAATCAACACAGTTACATGCAATCACATCTTCTACAACCACTTGTTTGGCGGCTGAGCAGCTCGGTGCATTTGAGATTGAAGATCCTTGCCAAAGGGCACCATGCAGTTTCCAGCTTTTCAACATCAACTTTTCAATCCACAGTGAAGTTGCCTCAGCCAAATTGCTTTTGTTCCCTTTTACTCAATAGCTTATCCTTATCACTGATGTTTGATAGGAATTAAAATGTTTTCTCATCTTTGTTCACACTTAACTTCCCTAGACGATGATGTAAAACACTGAATTCAATTCAATTTTCAACATGATTTCTGAACTCGTCTGATTTCAAGGTCAATTCAACTGCACCCATAACTAATTTGTCTTCCCTTATCTGGAGCATGGAATGCTATTATTATCGGAGCAAATTAAGACTGGATTTAAAGATAAATCTCTTGTTTTGATAGCAGCAGGAATAGCACTGTCCTAGCATATTATCATCAATGCAAATACCCCATATTTGCTTGCTTTCTCCCAGATTGGAAATGTTCGAATTAAATTATTAAAAGGAAAAGTTAATTAATTTTCTACAATACATTCTACCCATTAAAATTAAAGTTTTGTCCAAGATGTACTGGAACAAAATGCGTGATGTACTAAACAGCCAGACATCACAAATCCTACAATTCTGCAACTAATCTAGAGGATTTATTAGATTTACTATAATACATTCAATTAAAGTTACTCATTTGAATTGCAGATCAAGTGTGCTTGTGTTAAAAACCTAGGGTGTAGCTGGTTAAATTGTTTATCGCATGAAGACTGACCAACAGGAGGGGAGGAAAAAGCCTTTACATGTCTGATAATATTGAGGCTAAAGGCTAAACATAGCATGATTCATTATATTCAGTATTGATTATCATTATCTCCAGGTCCTCGATGAGGTACAAATTACAACAGTAATTTAATTACTGTCTGTTCTAACATTAAAACTGAAAAAAAAAATTAATGAGCCACGATAGACCTTACGTTTTTTTTTTATTGCTTCATTACAATGAGCTGCTGACAAGTGTCATAATTCTTCTGGAATAGATTTATGGGTTAATTATTTAATGTTAGGCTCCATCTATTCTTATAGTTCCTTCACTGACTCGGTTTACAGATATAATATGCAGTATTTCCATATTAAAATGTCTAAATATAACTGTAACTTTGTTATATATTTTGTTTGAGTTGTGTTACCTTGCCAGTGAGCATGGGCGGATCTAGGATTTTTCCAGCTCAGGCAAAGTATATGTCCAACAACCACGCACATTTCCTTATTCAGTAAGATGTTTATATTTCATTCCCTCTTTGCCATTGGCTCTTTGGGAAAAGACACACATAATTATATATATTTTGCAAATTATGTTTTGTTCATGCACATTGTGTGTGTCAAAAAAACTTAGGAAATAAATTTTTTAAGCTTTCATACTGAAAAAACATAATGCATAATACATAAGACACTTTCTTTCCAAATATCTAACACATGAATTTAAAACAGATAATGTATGTTATTACAGCATATAGAACAGTTTAGAAAAGAATATCTGACAGTTAGCTTTGCCACTGAGGTGAGCTCCTCTTTGAATGTTGTTTACAAACAAGGACAAATCCTACATATGACTTTAAAGTCAGGAAAACAAGTCAGAATTCTAACTTTAATCTCAGAATTCTGACTTTAATCTCAGAATTATTCCTTTATTCTCAGAAAACTCATCTCACTCTCAGATGAAAATGGAACACAGGTGAGTTGATAGCCAGCCTGCTACACCAGATGAGTCCAGCCCTGTGAAAACAATTAACCTCACCAAGGAACACACCCACCAGAGACAGGGACAGGGATGAGGAACAACTAGTCACAGGGATACCATGACAGAGTGGAAATGGAAAACATTTCAGTTTCGTTTCTCATGCAGTCCCATGCAGCACATAATGGCAATAATCATAGTCATAAGGTACCTTAATTACCCTAAAACACAAAATCAGTTAAATTTTCATTGCATTCACTTTCTCTTTTTATAATTTGTGAATAACAATGGACTATTAAGCAATCAGGCTTTTATAAAAGACGAATGTGAGCTGAACTAAAAACGAAACTGATTTCCTGTTTCATAAATAGATGTGAAACTTAAGGAAGTACTGATGGGAATTCGGGCTCTTTTTAGAGAGCCGGTTCTTTTGGCTCGGCTCACTAAAAAGAGCCGGCTCTTTCGGCTCCCAAGTGGCTCCTCAGATTTTTTGTTGCTTAAATTAATTTATTACCAAAAATAATGTAAAATTGTGTGTAAAATGAATTACTAATGTAAAAAACATACATTATATCAAATGTTTATTATTTATATGGCTTTTATTTATATACTCCACATGCTGAACATGGAGCAGAGTGCTACAAAAAATATATTATAAAGTACAAAAACAAAGACCCATCTGAATTAGACAAAAAGATCCAATCTCTGATTGTATGTATATTATTTATAAACTTTTAACTATTTACAGTGAAACAACATAGACAAGCTTAGCGAATCTGTCTGTAGCGCATGAAAAAAGAGGAGAAAAAAAAAATCGGCTCCCAATCAGGAGCCGGCTCTAAGAGCCGGATCGTTCGCGACCGACACATCACTATACAACACATCACTTTAAGTTTCATTTCTCCAAAGCATATTGTTTGGGAGGGAACAACTTCAAGTCTTTCAGAGGATTGTGAGTCATTCTTTCAGTTGTTTGTGTACTGATTGATGAGCTGTTCGAGTTTTGTCTCTTCTGCAATTACAAGCACCACTAACACTGGAAGGATGGAATTAGCAAAGTGGACAAGTATCTTCCAGGGCAAAGCAAATGATCTTCAACAAGGAGACTCCTGGCGTCTTGAGTTTGATGACAGTCTTTTGCCTGATTCCCCAAACCAAGGCTGGGAGCAGTACATCAGGAACACAAGTGCAAGGTCGGAGTGCTGGTCTATTCTCAATCACTGTAGTTTGTGTGTTTATGCAGTGTTGTATATGTGTAACTATGGTGTAATGGATGTATGTTTGTGTGCTCGAACTATTGATGTGTGGACAAAAATCTGTTCACCCATTTACATTGTGGTAGTCTGGGGACAAAAACTGGTCACCACAAGTCAATCCATTTAAATATTTCCATTATTCCCAATCCATTTACTATATATACAGCATATTGATAAAAGAAGTCGTCTCTAGATAGATAGATAGGTTTAACAATGCTAGGAACAAGAGATCAGAAGCTGAATGGTGGAGGATTGAGTTTGGTTTCATTAAACAGTATAAACAGTAGGGATGGGCCTAATCCAGTTTGACAGAAGCTGAGTCATAACAGCTTTTAGGCCACTTGTTTATTCAATTTTACAGCATTTTCTTTTTAATCTAAAAGGGATTGTGGTCATGACATACTGTACCTTCATAGGAGAGACAAAAGTGAAACCTTCCAAAACCTTTGTTTTTGTGTAATTTATATCAAAAACATCACTTATGATAAATGTGGCTAAAACTTGATTTGCCAGTGCAAGTCTGGTTAATTGTCATTTAGCTGCAGAAAGACTTCTTTGTTTTAAAATTGGATCTACTCTCATTATCAAGGTTCAATTGCAGCATGTGTAGAAGAGCTTGGCCTTCCAACCGCTCGATGACTGTCTTCCACATGCGCCTGATTAACCAGCAGGGCATTGTCAAGGTGAGGCGCTTCCGCCAGAACTGCAAGATGTGCACCGCAGCACCAATGGAAAACCCCAAGATCTCTGATGAGAACATTGGCATCCTTCTGGAGAATCTGGTGCAGAAGATAAGAATAAAATGCTACCATGAGCACGTGGAGAGAGGGGACAGACCTTTTGTGGACGTAGATGTCAAAAGTCCCCATGAGCCTTCTCATTGTGAGGCCTGTCAGGCAGGCGTCTGTACAAGAAATTAAGCTTTTGTGATTATTAAGTCAGCCTTTTACTTAATTAAGAAACACAATTTGCCTCAGGCTGTCTTTTTCTGACTTAAGTCGTATTAGCAAAGCATTTGTAAGACTTTCCCTCCTTTCATTCTCTTTCAATGCAGTGCAGTTCCTCTGTCATGTTTCTAAAGTAATCAAGTGAACTGCCATACTTATCAACTGCCATACTTATTCTTGTCAGCACTTTTTTCTTTGAAATATGAATTTGTCTGCATTAATCATACCCACAGAAATGTCAAACAGAAATAATAAAGTACAATATAAAAGTGTTTGAAAAGTATTTCTTTTGTAGTGTGAATGCTTTCAGTTCATTCATTCATTTTCTGTAACAGTTCATACTGTGTATAGGGTCGCGGAGGGGGCAGGAGGCGGGGTTCACCCTGGACAAGTCACCAGTTCATAACAGGACCACAGCACAGGGCTGTGTCTTACCCTGCCAGTGTACACAGATATTAGAGCAGCGGTCACGTACTGCACTTAGGTTACCCTGCGAGCAAATCATTATCCAGATGACGTCACAAATAAAAACGGATTACGCACACTCTTCCTGTTCCGACAGAGACCGTGCGCTTCACAGCTGTAGCGCATACACGTCATTGGATATGCTGTTTCAGGTCACACTGATAAAGTTGATATAACATCCAGAAACAGACGTATAAAACCGATGTCCGGGAAATCATGTATTTTTGACGTGATCTCTGATAAATTTCGGGCGTCATATGCCATCCAAAAGGAGGAAATATACGGCACTGTAATGCACAAATCAGCCTTCAAATAACTTCAGTTATTTGGCCAGAGACAGCAGATACACATACATAACTAGCGATATTTGTTATGAAGAAAATGTCGATAATACATATTTGAAACGGCAGTAAACTAAAAAGACCCGACGGTCATCATAATTTTTTAACTAAGTAAATACATCTGTGGGGGGGGGGGTTTTATGGTTGCTTCTGAAACATTTGCCACAATCTTGCCGATGATTCACAAGGAATTCTGGCTGATGTCTCCTACCCCTCCGTTTGAAGTGTGCCTCTGAAAACCCTCCGTTTGGAGAGCCATATAATAGCCTTCGCACTTCGCCCTTCCCCGCTGACTCAACAAGAATCTGTACGCCCTAAGCGTGAACGCGCAAAACGGAGGGATAGGGCTAAATGGTAGGGGTAAGGTGGTGGGAGGAAGGAGAATGACAACTAAACTGTCATCCATGATGGACGATCACTCCCACCCGATGCGGGACCAAATAACAGCACTGTAGGGCACCTTCAGCGACAGGTTGCAAGGAGCGCTTTCGCAAGTCTTTCCTTCCTGCAGCTGTTAGACTGTACAATCAGCACTGCTCCTAGTAGACCGAACAATTTCTAGTTCTTTTTTTTATTGTCTATGCAATACTGAGACACTTTTGTTATAGTAGTTGTGAAATATTTTTGAGACACTTTACCCCCCTCCTTTATTGTATTGTATTTTTTTTAATATTATTTACCCTCCCCCACTGTGCTTCTGTATACTGTGCTGCTGCAATACTGTGAATTTCCCCACTGTGGGACTAATAAAGGGATATCTTATCTTATCTTATCTTAAGAGGTGAATTGGGATTGGGCCTAATGTTTCAGAATGTTTTCAGAGGAAACCATAAAAATAAAAAATAAAATTTTTAAAAAGATTTATATCCTACTCAGTCCTACAGAAACAATATTATAAATCTGTTTGATAAACAAATTTTTTTTTAAAAGAACCCAGTTCTACCGAAAGCTGTCAGAGTTTTGTTTCTTCTGCAGCCACCAGCACCACTAACACTAGAAAGATGGAATCATCAAAGTGGACAAGTATCTTCCAGGGCAAAGCAAAGGATCTTAAACAAGGAGAAGGTGCGTGGATCGGCTTGCAAGATCTGGTGGAGGAAGGCCGCTTTGTGTGGGTTAATGGCCAGACACCCGAGCATAATGCCACCTTCTGGAGGCCACTGGAGCCAAACAACCTGGTCATGGACTGGGACAGTGACAAAGGTGGGCAGGACTGTGTTGTCATTGTCCCAGTGACTTCAGCTGACCAGTTGAAGTGGGATGACGTCATCTGTGGTGCAAGGCGACATTATATTTGTACAGTGTAGTGTGTTGTTAACTATATGTACAGTATGTCTCTACAGGCAGGAGAAAACCAGGCTGGTGCTGGAGCTCAGACATCCTCAAAATGGCCCCTTTCGGCTGAAGTTACACCTGCAAACAAGTGGATTTGTGTGCGACTGATACCACAATTACATGACACCTTAAATCTGCTCCAGTCCACTGTCGATTTGGAGCCACTCTCCCTCCAAACCATCTATTCAGTGAGGAAAAACAAGAATTAAAATCTCAATAGTATTTTTCTCTCCACCAAATATGCAGGTAATAGCAAAATGATGATGATTAGAGTTTATTTGTTATTATTCGTAAACACACAGTTTAATCCATTTCTTACAGGTTTGGTCTTTTTTTTTTGGTCTTGAAAAGGATGAATACACTTTCCCCAAACTTTATCCAAAGCGTAACAGACTTGTCACGTCCAGTGTTGTAATATCTCATTAAAGATTCAAGCAACCAGGTCTATGGAAACAAGTCCAAAATGAAAGACAAATATAGAGGTTGCTCTATGTGACTGACAGGATGACTTGTGCAATTCATCCCCGCAGAGTTTCAACAAAAACGTCAGCAGTGTTCCTAATTTTCAAAGTGAGAGGTTTTCATTTCTGTATGTTTGTAATAAACACTACGTTCTTTAGAGTAATAGATTATGACAACTTTGCGAACAGTAAGTCTATAACATATAAATAAAGAAAGGTTGGTTATCACAGGGTTTCAGGAATATAAATATAGTATATTAGAGCTGTGCAAGATAGAATGAATACAGGTTGTCTCGTACAAGGCGTGCTTGGGGTAAAACCAGAGGACACCTGTTTGTCACAGGCCATGAACTGTTTATGTGTACTACCATCAGGTGTGATACCAATGCCACTGTGGTCAGTCTTCACCATCAGCAAGGCACACACTGTGGTAGAACATCTTAACTGGGTTTTATCTTTATTTGTATGATATTAAAATTAGCTGCCTTGGAGAGTTTTCCATTTCCCACCTCATTTGCCAGGGGTTTGTTCACATCACGCATGGGGTTACAGTGGCACTATGTATATCTTGGCCACTAAAGCTGAATTTAGTCTTGCAAGACTGCCAGGTAAGTGGTGGGTATACTTTTTCTGCATGGTAATGGTTATTTATGGATAAAGTCAGCTGTCTATTTAGATAACTCTTCAATATAATTTACAATTAAAAGCAAATGTTCTCATGAAACAGTGTGATGATTATTCTGTGTTTTCTGCAGACATATGATCCTCAAACAGCTGACAGTTGTACAAAGAAGGATTTAACTGCGGATATCATGACATCAAAGGAAATTAGAAGGAAGGTAAAGTGTCTTTTGAAGGGGCATATCCATAAGTTATAAAGTATTACTTCCAAGGCTAAATAAAGAATAGATTTATAATAATGAATAATATTAATTCGTTCTACAACTGATAACTTTTCCCTCAATAATAGATACCTGAAATTAAGTGATTTTAATAATGATCTTGTTGCTTATCTTAAAACAGTATCATTGTTTTATTCTAGTGTCTCCCTCTATCAGTCAAGGCCACTCTGCTCATGTTCCTCATTCTTATACCAGGTAAGCTTTTTGTTAAGCACGATACTGAGTATAAGACATGAGATCTTACATCTAAAGGCTTTCTTAAAACACAAAACCAACAAGCCAGCATCAGTAACAAACAAAAAAGTAGAGAAGGATGTACATTGCATTATATAGCATATAATGGTTGTACAATATTTTTGAGTCAAATGCTAGAGGATTTAAATTCCTTATTTTGTTTTAAGTTGGAAATAAGTTAATCATAATTAATTCCCAGTGACTGCTGGGAACTAAATCTGAGACAATTGCTATATTTTTTTTATTTAGTCTTATGTTCATGTTCACGACTGGACCTTTAATTTTTGAAACCTCTCATCAGCTCTGTGCAATGCGATTGAGGTGAACTGCTCTGAGCCAAACCAACCAGCCCTGCTGAAGGCTCTGACGGCAGTCTTTAACCTCAGTGCCATACGGCCCGTTATGAACATGTCAACCTACACCAATGTCAGCACTTTCTTCACCTTGTATGGGATACTAGGAGTGGTAGGTTCAGTAGATAAGGATATATCAGTAGTACTATACAGTAGACTGAGTTTGCATATGCATTGTACTTTTTATCATTTTGCCTGAATATTGCACAACACTCTGAATGAAACTCTCAAGAGTTACAGTACATTAAGGCAAATCAGTAACAAGTCATTTCTATACCATGTCATATATATTTAATATTCCCTCATGAGAAAAGCAGTCCTCCATCATTCTGTCTTCGTCCAAATGTAACTTAAATTAAAGAACCATTTTATGCTGCTGTGCTCCACTCTTTAAGGATTTGTGTTGTTATCATAAACACGTTACATAACACTGTCATCATTTTTGTGCCTTAAAGTAGCTTTTCTTCTCTTCCAGGATGAAAAGGCTCAACTCTTGCTCACTTACCTTTGGCTAGATTATGTAAATACTGCAATCATCCATTTTATGAGATTATTTTGAGTGAATGTTGCCTTATGTCTGCTCTGTGCACTGAAACAAGTTTTTTTTTTCTTTTTTGTTTTAGTGGTGGAGGAATGAGTTTGTGAGTTGGGACCCAATCCAGTGCGGCACCAACAAGATTTCCCTTCCCAGAGACAAATTCTGGGTGCCAGATATTGTAATTAATGAATTGTGAGTATGTTGTATATTTGTACTCGACTGTTATATCTAAATATATATGCATGTACTGTACACACAATAGGGTCCTCTTAACATGCTCTTATTAGAAAATGTTTGTTAGGGGATAAGACTGGTATTATTACCTCTGCCAAGGAGGTAATATAATGAGGATTACATAAAACCTACTGGATCGATCTTCATGAAACTTAGTGGGAGTGTTGGACATATGACAGGGAAGATCCTTTTAAATTTTGGAGTGAATCTGGATGAATGGGTAGATCCAGGAATTTTATTTCACTTTCTGTAACATTGTGAGACAAGTTTTTTTGTTTTTTTTCAACATTTTTGTCTGTTTCGCATGAACTACAGATTTTGAAGAAACTTAGAAAAGGGTTTGGCATGGAGCAAGAAAGAACCCATTTCATTTTGGAATGGAACAGATAAAGAGGTGGATCAATGATTTTTTTGTCTCAATCAATTACACAATGATATCCACATAATATCTACCACACATGATCTGGACCCAAGTAATATTCCACAACTGGTGTTACAGAAGAGTCATATTATGAGGTTCAGATCATGATGGCACTGTTGCTTTTAGGTGCAGTGACATAATTGGGAAATTTAGCTGCCCTGGTGGAAGTTTGCACTCCCTGAATGCAGTCTACTTCCACATGTTTTTTATTGTCAGCAAATCCCACAAAAAGATAAAAACTAAAAATGTAGTTGTCAAACCCTCTGGAAAAGAAAATAGACAAAATCTTGAGCCAGAAGAATTTTTACCTCTGCTTTTATGCTATAGTTTAGAATTAGGGCTAAATATATAGGTGCTTACATTTTGCAGACATTCATATAAACTCATAACTCCTCTGTTTCCTCACTGTCTTGCAGTATGGATGAAAACACAGCCCCCCCTGTCCCATATGTGTACCTGTACAGCAATGGGTTTGTGCATGATGCTCAACCAGTCAGAGTTGTTAGTTCATGTAACCTCGATATCTACACCTTCCCCTTCGATGTACAGAATTGCAGTATGACTTTCAACTCCTACCTCCATATAGGTAAGGCACTTCACCACATTTTTTCCATTCTTTTAAGACTTAAATATGTTGATTTGGAGAAAAGCATAAGAAATGTACATTTAAAGAGGCGGTAAGTAATCCTTGTCTCTTGATCAGTAATGCATGGAGAACTGTCCATATTTAAATTTTTATATTGAGACGCCTAAATGTGCATTTTTTTATGCTTATTGCATGGCCTCTTACAAGGAAAATTTAACTGTTTGAATAATCATAATTTAGGTAGAGTGTGTTTGTTGTGAGGTAACTAAAGTAACTAAATAAAAAGTATCCTGTTATGCGTGATATTTTAGATTCACTGTGTTTCTGGGTAATGTTTTGTGGCTGATAAACACAAAAATCCATGATACTATGAGCCAATTATCAGTATAGCTTCAGAATTCAGATGATTAATGAACATGAGTGATGTTGGAAGGATATCTATTATAATTCTCATTAGTTTTATGAGCTGTTGACACGTGGATGTCATGAAATTGTAATTTCTCATTTGTAATGTGGATTTTCTTTTATTGCGGTTGACATTGTGGGATAATATATTTCTCTATTCTTCTCCCCCCAGCAAAGGACGTGAAGATTTTACTGGGGAAGTCTGTAGAAAACATTACAAAGCATTCCAAGATGGTGATGACTACCATGGGGGAGTGGGAGCTGCTCGATATCACCTCCCACAAATACACCATAGGAGATAATGATGGTGATAGTGTTGACGAGCTTGCATTTCATGTGGGTTGATTAAAAATTGGAGGAAATGAACAGTAAATGTTTGACTTGGATAAATTCAACATACTGCATGTAGACTTGTTTATGTTTATTGTTTATAGTTTCACTCAAGAACAATAAGGCTGAACAAGATTTTTCATTCTAAAAAATAACATTGGATACGTGTTTAATCATCACATTTGAAATATATATTGTACTATAAACATATACTTTGTCTCAACAAAATTTCTTTTTTTCGAGGAATGAACAAGAAAATTTAAATTTCTTTATTAAATTTTCCTTCTGCAGATCAGAGTGAGGCGCCGAGCCACCTTGTATGTGGTGAACCTCCTGATCCCCAGCTGCTTCCTCATCACAGTGGACCTCTTCAGCTTCCTGCTGCCTCCCCAGACTGTGGACCGGTCCTCCTTCAAGATGACCCTCATCCTGGGCTACACAGTCTTCCTGCTCATCATGAATGACCTGCTGCCTATCACTGGAAACACTATACCTCTCTTAAGTCAGTGTTATTCAGTCTCATCAAAACATCTCTGTATTGACAGAAAGCTGTCACATCTATTGTGTTTGGGTTTTTTTGTGTGTGTGTGTCATTATTCTGCTGTTGCTCCAGTTGTACCTATGAAGCATGATAGATGTGAGCTTCTGTGTTTGGAGTGGAGACTGTAGTAGTGTACAGTAGGTAGTTTAGATAGTGAGTGTAAAGAATGATGTAATGATGATCAGCCTTCTCTTTTAATAACGCCATACAGAAATTAATTATAACTCTGCTATGTTGATAGAAACGCCAGTTGAGAGAATCTTAAGTACGTGAACCAGGAACAAACTGCTCCTTCAGTATTTAATCATCCTTCATTCATTTCACCTGTTCAAGTTCTAATTAGAGAGTCTACAGGTTTTCCTTGCAGAAAAACGATGTTCCTATAGACATGGACATTTGGTGCAGGTAGTGTGAACAGATGTTAAAATTGGCTGTAATCCTGATTTCCATGCCCTGTTCCGGAAACAGATGGATCCAGACAGAGGGGCGGAGTCAGGAATTGTGTTCTACTTTTTTGAGTATTGCAAGATTTCACTTTTTGTACTATTTTGTCAATTACACCAACTACTTGACAGTTGAAAGTGGGTGGAGGTGAAGTTGATCCAGACAAAGGGGCAGACCTTTGGATTTTTGACATTTTCTCTGTCAGTCTGTTACCATAATAACTCAAAAACCTAATGGACTTATTTTCATGAAACTTGTTGAGAGGGTAGGGCATATGGCAAAGAAGAGTCCATTAAATTTTGGAATGGATACGGATAAAGGGACACATTTTAGTTCACTTAGTGGTTCAATAGAACCCTAAGTGCAGCCATTCTTGTCTTGTTGGAATTTGAATAAAGTTAGGATTTAATTTAAAGGGACTGTGTAGGTATGTGCTCCATTGATTGCCCTTCTAGTTTAATATTTTTGATCTGCATGGACAGCTGTCAGCCCACTTAATGTACAGTAAGATATAAAACACTTTCTAACAGTGCAAACACTTATGGATTATGGCCTCACTCTCCCCGGTCTCTCTCTCTTTGTGTCAGATGTGTTCTTCTCTCTCTGCCTGGCTCTGATGGTGGCCAGTCTACTGGAGACTGTCCTCATCACCAATCTGGTGAGCGGCTCTTCTAACGTCTCTCCTGTCCCTCGCTGGGTCCAAGTGACTGTTCTGCAAATTCTTGGCCGTCTTGTTTACCTGCCTCAGAAGACTAAAGAACCACAGGGTAAACAGGTTATACTTTATGTAGTTTTACATCAGATTAAACATGTGTTAGAAAATTTGTAATGTAAGGTTACAGAAACTGACTGCTTATAGGGAGTAGATCAGAAAGATCAACAAGAATGTTGATAGCCCAAAACTCAAGGAGTAAACAAGAAAGTATTTACTGGATTGAAGAAGAACTGAACCTTTTTTTTTTTTTTTTAAACAGACATGAAACTCAGCACCGTGGTGGCGCAGCAAAGAGCTGATGAGGGGCCTCCAAAGGAGACAGAGCCAGCAGAGGAGAGCAAGGCCCACCAGGAGCTGAGGACCATGAGCAGAGACCTCCAGGCCCTCCGCCTCCAGGTGGAGCAGCAGCTGGGTGGAAACAAGAACTCAGAGGAGTGGATGCAGGTGGGTTTTATCATTGACCGCCTGCTGTTCGGCCTCTACATTCTCTTCATATCAGTCAGCTTCATTACCATCATAGTTATTTGGTCGAACTCATACAAGCAGTAGACAACTGCTGTCTGTGAGGGGCCCCATTGATTTTGCTAGTGAGTCAAAGGTTTGTTTGATATTGATTAATGCATGATAATATGTATTTAGATGATTTTAATATGATGTATTGTCATATTATCAATATAAGCCATTATGTTAGCTCTACTAAATTCACTAGATTTATTTTTTAGCCTTTTGTGTTATTGTGCAACTCTTAAATGGAGACAACCACTGTATGCAAAATAAAGGTACTTAAAAAAAAACTTCATTCAGTTTTTGATTGACATTCATTTTAAACATAATAATCACGTTCCAACTGATTTTCCATAATTTGCTTCATTTCAATGCAACTTTTGAATCCTAACATCCAAAGTCAACAGCCAACATAATTAGAAAATGTGGTTATATCCTAGTGATAGCATAGCTCCCCATACCAAAGAATAACAATGAAATAAATCCTCTAAGATAAATAGCAGCTGTCATCTTATCTACAGTATATAGAATTGTTTTAACAAAAAAACCTATCTAAAACAAGCTCAAAGCAAATACTGAAAGATACTGAGTTGATAAAGTAGTATATTATCAAGCAATTCAGCTATTTTACACACACACAGGTGCAAACAAGTGGCACAGGGAGGAGGAGACAACCACAGGTGGAGATAGTCAGACAATCACACACTGGAGGGAAAATATTAAAGGGGAACAAGCAGATGTGAGAATCTGGGAGCGAGATATCGTTAAAAACTTGGTATGACATTTCATGATTTGTGCATTCTCTCAATAAGCAAGCAGGATGGAATGATGAAGCGTGACACTGTGCTATGAAAAAAGTGCTGGATGGATTGGTTTCATCATGCAAAAAGTATTGTAGTCTAAACTAATCATTTTAAAAACACCCACGTGCTGTTATCATAATTTTTCGAATGTTTCCCAACCCTTATTTTCTCCCATCACTTGTGTCCTTTAGGGGGCACCATAGACAATCGTGTCAAAACATATTTGAAAATCCAGCCTGCAAAGCTGAAAGAGCAAATAAATGTATAAAAAATTGTGAAACATGTTTGTTTTGCCATGGATCTCCTTTAATTACCCTCTGAATGTGCTTTTTCCTTCACTGTGTTTACCATGAGGATGGAATTTGTGGTTTTGAGTGAATCTCTACAACTCTAAGACTTTTGCAGACATTTATGTTTCCCCTAAAGATGAACTGAAATAACTTTTCATTTAGTACCATCACCAAGTCAAAAATGTAATTTTGAATGAGGCAAAGCATAATTCTGACAGTTCTCCATGTGGTAAATTGACACAAGTGCATAGTGATGTGTTTGTTTTGGCGTCGGCAAGCAGAAGAGAAGATGTTGATCCAAAAAAGGCAAATAGAGTACAAGTGAAGACGATTCAAAAACCTGTTGTGCAATCCATGCCTTCATCTGATGGGTGGATCTCTGCAAGCAACTTAGAACTACGCAAAGGTTCAAGGCAGTTGGAAGTGGAGAATCAGTATTAGGCTGTGGAGGTGGTAACACATTTGATCTAATAATTGGGATGTTTATCTTACTCTGGCAGAATGACTCACTTTGATTGAGAAGACTGTTGGCTTCTTTGTTTTGTATTTCGAGGTTTAAATGAGACTGAAAATGAGGGTAAAGTCCGTGGAGCTCATCTTCATCTGTTTCATGCTGCTTCACGGTAAGACTGGACGATATTTCACTACTACAAAATGAGCAAAGAAGATGAACAACTGCAAGTTGGTAGTTAAAGGGGCACTTAAGTTACTTCTGTATACTGTGGCCGGAATCTCTTACACATTTGAAATATTTTTGGTTTCATTCAAAATTCACCTTCAGATTTGTCATCAGAAAATATTATAGGAAATTCTAAGAATAATCTTAAGTAATATATTAAAATGATTACCTTTTTTCATGATATGTATGTTGACAATAATATACATTTTTGCAAACAGTTTCCTTAAATTACATAAAACATTTTTGATTAATTACGTTTCAAAACACCTACATGCATCGGCCATTGTTTCTGAGATATTCATTCAATATTTCCAACTTTCCAAAACCAAATCAGGGAATTTGACTCTTCATTTTGGTTATTTAAAGACTATCAAAGATATCAGGCAAAAATGTGATTTAGAATAAAAGTACTACCAAACCTACAACAAAGCCTACAACCATTTTAAAGTTGTAACTAATGGCTTTAATTATTTTTTAAATATTTTAAAATATGGCAATGCTTGCTGCTGTAGCTCTGTTTTTTATGTTCTAACTGTTCTTTCTCTCTTCTTCGAACTGCTGTGGGTTCAAGCTCAGCTGCAGCTCTAGTGTTCGTTCTCATTATTATTCCATCTTTCTTTTGTTAATTTTCTCTGCTGTTTGTGCAGCAAAAAAATCACTAAGGTCAGTGGATGGGATGACCTCTCAATAGTAATGCAACAACCAAGCTTAAGCTAACCATCAGAGCAAGCTTGGTTTAGAGTCAAAATTATCTCATAATTTTGAACCCTCAGTTCATCTGAATCCTAGGTCAAATGCAGTCTTCTGCTCTAAAAACTTTTTCTCATTTTCTTAAAATCCTTTTTTTTTGACAACTCTTTTGACACTGTTGTACAAATCATCTCCAAACTGAGTCAGGATATAGGGACCTTGCTGATCTTTATCTATCAAGGAATTTCAATACATCTGTATGTTTTAAATGAAATAATTTTTTACCTGTGTCTTTAAGTTCGATTTTACATAAACACTCTTAAATCAAAATTTGTTTAAATAGTTGTTGCCAAACTGCATGTGTTGTTCACATTAGATCAGAGTTTCAAACCACAGTCTTGAGAAAATCTACCACTATCTTCCAAATCAGCTTCATGGATCTGTACAAAATGTTCCATTTGTATGATCTGGGATCAGAACTTATTGACTTTTTTCAACAAATTTCTAGATATTTCCAAACTTTGAGATATCAAGATAAATGACCCATACATTTTAGATAGTCAGTTTTGACAGAAGTTTTCCTCGCTGCAATTTATGATCAGTTCAGAAGTAGATCACTCTGTAATTTTATTAATATGCAAAATGAATTACAAGTCTTTATTCAAATGCTGCCTAACTTCATACAGAAATTCTTTCAATACTAAATATCACATTTCAAGTGGTGTTCAGACGGATCAAACAACGAGTCTCCAGTGACTTTTTTCTAATTCACCAAATATATGAATTTTTTTTTTTTTTTTTTTTTCATAATTTGTATAAATACGGTATTTTGACCGTCGTAAGAATCAAAAGAAAATAGCCTGAAATCCAAGCTGGATCTGTCGAGTAATTTTTGCTCAATCCTGTGTGTAGTCATCGTGCATCATTGTTCACCTGTGTCCCCTTTCTGATAATTGTCTGGTGCTGGCACTGCTTATATCCTACTTCTATTGTATAATTTCACAAACATTGTTTTCAACATTTTCTGTTTAAACTCAGGTTTTGTTGCAGCATTGAACTGCACCAGCGCAACACCTAAATCCTTGTACAAGGAGCTTGAAAGGACTTTATTTACTGAGAAACTGGTGCGTCCTGTAAAAAGCTTTTCAGATCCAATTAACATAACCATTGGTATCACTGTGTTGGGCATTTTAAGTGTGGTGAGTCTGCAAAAAACAATTCATTCATCAATAATAATTTGTATTATTGGCTCTAATTAATTTAACGATATGTCTCATTCATAGGATGAAAAAGCCCAAACTCTGACAACAGTCATATGGCAAATTCTGGTAAGTTTTTAGACAGTAATGGAAAGAACAATAAGTTGAAAGTCTTTGTCTAAATCCATTATGTTTGATTATTGTATTACCCTTCTTTTTCTTATCATTATCATGTGTTTTTTTCCTCCAAAATGAAAAGAAGTGTGTTTTAAATGACATGTCATTTATTTCTTTTTCAAATGTGTATGCACGAGAAATAAACGGCAATTTCTTCTGCATCTGTTCTGCATCATATTGGTGCTGTTCTGTTTTATGTAGGAGTGGAAAATAGATGGATTCAGTTGGGATGAGAAAGAATGTGGGACCAAGAGAGTCTCTATCCTTCGGGAAAACATTTGGGTTCCCGATGTCCACATTATAGAGTTGTAAGTTAAAATTATGTTAAAAGTTTTTCATATCATTTCCAAATCCGACAATCCGCCTTATAATAAAGTAAAAAGGGTGAAGTAAAAACTAGAATAATGTCAGCGCTTGGAAAGTGATCTTATATGCTTTAAGCCTGGCTGAAGAGAGGTCATTCTTTATGCACGTTTTGCCCCTTTACAACAACTGCATAATTAAAAAAGAGGGCATTTAAAAGAAATAGAAGAATATCAACTCATTTTAGTGGAGTGTATAATAACAATGAAAAGATTGAACTGTCTGAGAGTTATATCAACCTTGACTTTTCTTTCCTCTCTCCTTTTAGGATTTCTTGGATTCATGAATGAATAATAATTATGTTGTTTTTTTATTCTTTTCCAGCACGGAGGAGGACAAATCTCCCCTGACTCCATATGTCTACTTATACAACACAGGTCATGTGTTTGATAGTAAGGTGGTCAGAGTGGTCAGCTCCTGCCGATTACTAATCTATACTTTCCCCTTCGATGTCCAAAACTGCTCACTGACCTTTGAATCATATTTACATACCAGTAAGCCTGGTTTAATATAAAAAAAAAGTTGCTCTTCTCTTTTTCACTGTAAATTTACAGTAATTCATTATTTAAGATTCACATGTAAATTACTGTATTATTTTTTTCTTACTATATTTTAGAATTACAGTACCAGTCAATAGTTTGGACACAGTTTCCCATCCACTTGAATGGGAAACTGTGTCCAAATTTTTGACTGGTAGTGTAGATATATATGATTGTCTGACAAATCATGCAAAGCGCTTTTACAACACAAGCCAGCATTCTCCCGTTCACACACACATCCATACAGTTATGGCAGAGGCTACAGTGTAAGGCGCCACACAATCCCTCACACACCAATGGAACATGACCCCTGATAAACTGCTAAACTTCTACTACAATTACCAATCATTATAATAATAGATTATTATTAAAAAATAATTAAAAAATAATTTCCAAACATTTTGGCACCTTGAGGGAGAATAACGATGGCGACTTATGTTACTGCTCAGTGGAGGCTGCCATGATGCAGCTCTGGACATCTGTGACAAAAAGCTGAGCAGGTTGTAGCGTGTCTGCTTATTTTCTCATTTTAGTCTTTCAGCTTCCCATGATGCTCAGCTGTTTGGAGTTAAGTTCACAGTACATTCCTGCATTCCTGCACAGTAATCACATTTTATTTCTCCTAGATTGCAGTGCAGTTTACAGCATATCACTATATGTCATTAATGCAGCAGAATACTCAAAGTTTTACAGTGTACAAGATAAAATATAGCTTCATATACAACAAATGTCAGGTGGAAGCTGGCTGATTGGAGTAAAAAAAATGATGACTGGAGAATAACACTGGGCTTTTTAAAAATGCTTTAAAATTTCTTACTGGAGGCGTACTTGAAGTGTTGAGAAATATAGCTGTACACTTTACATCAGGCCTAATTTTCTCTGTTGATCATTTGACACAATCATCAGTGAAAAGTACTTTAAAGCATTTACATATATATCAATATGTGTGGACGGATATTAACTCAAAACTTCAATTTATGCTTCTAATAACTCTAAACTGTCATTCAAGCTGAGGACGTGAGGATGACTGGGGGCGCCACAGCTGAAGAAATTCTGGCGGCATCCAGAAATGTGATTGAGACTGAAGGGGAGTGGGAGCTTGTTGGTGTCAGTGTAGATACCTCCTACCTGGTATTAGAAGAAGGGGATTACTCTCAGGTCAAATACTATGTAAGCATGTTTGATTATTCTAACTATTCTATTATCACTTATTTTGAATTGCAATATCTAAAAAGACATACTAAATGCATGCAGTGTAGACTGAACATTAATAAGAGTATAGCCTACTAATTAATACTTAACTGATCATTGTCATCATTTATAATAATAATATGTTGGTTAATGAACATCTAATCGAACAAGAAACCTAAAGTGAATCCTGCCCTAAACTTGAAAATAAAGAAAAAATGTCTTAAGTCTGACTAGAATCTAGAGGTGTTGTACCTGTGTCTCTTCCCTAGCTCATTCTAAGACGTAGGCCAATCCTCTATGTGGTGAACCTCCTGATCCCCAGCTGCTTCCTCATCACAGTGGACCTCTTCAGCTTCCTGCTGCCTCCCCATAGTGTTGACCGGTCCGCCTTCAAGATGACCCTCATCCTCGGCTACACCGTTTTCCTGCTCATCATGAACGACCTGCTGCCTGTCACTGGGGAGACAACGCCTCTAATCAGTGAGCGACACCTGTGTTACTTTTATGCCAAGAGTGGATTGAAGGGATGTGTGCATTTGAAGCTAAGAACCGTATTTAAATAAGGATAATATCAATAAGGGAGGACATTGTTTCTAGATAGGGACTTATTCTGAGGTTGAAAGTATTTCCGTTAAAAGCTTTTTTCAAGTAATATTGCATTGAGTGACGTTGTGAAAAGTGTTGCTGCTGCTTAACAAAACAGGAAGTTAGAAGTTGAAGTGTGGTGTACTGGTTTGGCCTGCTCACCAATAGGGTCAGCGTTGGAGCTGTAGTGGTGGCTTTGGCACACACCCTAAGGATGTATTTAGGCTGTAACACCCGGGGGCTGCAAATATATACAAGTAGACAGCATTCAGGGAGTGCAAACCTCCAACAAGGCTTCACCAGTTTCCCAGTTACATAACATTACACCCAAAAGCAATAGTCTCATGATAGTTTGACCCTCATAATATGACTCCTGGACCATGAAAATCTACCCCTAGAATTTGGAATCACACTGGTCGCTCAATAACTTTTGAAGATACATCAAATTTTACACCTAACTGAATCAGCACAGTTTAACTTAGTTTCAAGACTTTAGTATTGTTATTTGTTGTCTCACAGTAGTGAATTTTCTGTGAGCCCATTTACATTCCGGATCACCAGATTCAGAATGTTACTCAGATCCAGATCAGACTTCGATGAGTGGTGGATCTTATGGGGATGTCCTGGTCTCATTTTGTCCAAACATTGCAGAAATTATCCATGAATTTAGAAGCAAAGATCTTGTAACTTCCTCAATCCAGAAATGGTAAAGAATCCTATTTTCTGGATCCAGATGAAGATCCAGATGACCACCTAAATCTTAATGCATTGTTCCTTGGGGCAAACCCTACATCTTCAAAATTTTCATCAAAATCAGTTCATAACTTTTTGAGTTATCCTGCTAACACACCATCAAACAATATATATCTATCATAATATCTAAAGGTTCAGCAACTTTTCAGGATGCTGACGGAGTATTCAATTTAACAACATGACCTACAGTATTTGAAACAAGCTGTCTCACTTGAAAGGTGCTTAAGGGGCTTTCTCACTGTCTACCTCAAAGAGACTGCATTTCATTATGTATTTATTTGAAAAGCTATGCACTACAGTCAAGAGAAAATGTATTTCACAGTCTGTGCTCTGAGAATCTTTCTCAGCAGCTCTACAACCCCAGAGCCAACATGACACTAAGATCCATTTTACATAAAAATGCTTCAGTGGTGTTTACTTGAACATTAGGACTCTGGTTATAACCTATTTCTTACAGTGCGACAGGGCTCCATGGAGAGGATTAGCTGCCTATATTCATGTATAGGAGGAGATGAACAGGTTTTTATGTAAATGTATTTTCTCAAAAAGGATCACAAACAAGATATTACTGAAAAACAGGATAGAAGGCATGTAAAAGATACAGTCCTTAATGAAATACTGACTGTTCATGATGTCTCCTGCAGATGTGTTCTTCTCACTCAGTCTCGCTCTGATGGTGGCCAGCCTCTTGGAGACAATTCTTATCACCAATATCCATTACAGCTCCGACGATTACAGTGTGGTTCCTCACTGGCTCAGCGTCCTCGTGTTACAATATCTGGCTGTTTTGGTTTGTCTGCCTCCAAAGAAAAAGACCAACACAGTAACTGTCTTCCTCAATCCAGGTATAGCTACAGTATGTTGCTATTATTATGATTACTACTGACATTAACCACCATAGGACTACATATTAAGTTATAAAAAAACTACCATGGCATGGGGGCGCAGAGTGTAGTGCTGTTACCTCACAGCAAGAAGGTCCTGGGTTCAAATCCAGCTTGGGATCTGGGACTTTTCTGTGTGGAGTTTGCATGTTCTCCCCCATGTCTGTGTGTAACCTTCCAGCCAATGAGGAACTATTTTCCAACCTATTCAAGATGGAATGTAGATTTGACATTTTCTGTATAAGTCTCATATGATTAGAGAGTATTCGACATTTAGATTTCAAACAACCCGTTCTTTGTTTTTGTCTGAACCAGCATTGAATTCCAACATCATCTCTTCAAGAAATCTTCAGAACATGTCTGGTGATGCAGCTCTAGAGAAACCCTTCCCGGATCCAGCCCTGGATGAACTGAGGAAGCTGAGTCGAGATCTCATGGCCATCCGCCTCCATGTGGACAAACACTTCCAGGGGAGCAAAACCTCGCAGGAATGGCAGAATATTGGGATGGTCATTGATCGTCTTCTGTTCGGCTTGTACATTGCCTTCATCTCAGTGAGCTTCATCACCGTCATTTCTATCTGGATCTGGAGAAGCTCTTATTCAGCATGATTTACCTATGTGCTGCCAGCAGTAAATATGCATATTTAAACTTTAGATATACAGTCAAACTCAAAAAGGTGCACCAGAGAATTTCCCCATGGCGCTGCACAAGTGTAGAGACCGTTAATATTTAAATGTCTCTCAAAAGCACAGTCAACATCCTCAGGGGGAAAAGCCGTGAACTTAAAGTAAAAAAAAAAAAAATTTAAAAAGCACATGGTTTAAAAAATAAACATGAGTCGCAGGAAAGGTAAGTCTTCACAATAATAGCAGTAACACTGGAGGAGTGAATGCATGTCTGCAGGTTTGAAATTTAAGAGTGTTCCTGTATTTGCCTGGGGTTTGTAGTAAAACCGGCCAACACACTTAATGGTCTAAACAGATAAACTACACACACAGTATTCTAATGTGGGTTGCCTCTCATAACTAGGATACTATAAACCAATAATCATTCAGATCATTGTCTGCAAGTTATACCCTTCATTGACAAAACATGCCGTAATATTCTTTAAGATTGATCTGAAAACAGGTTCACGAAAACATTTTTAGCCCTCACAGTTCAGGCTGACTGTGTTTGGCTGCTGTGGTTAGTAAGCAAATACTGAGTTCTACTAAAAGAAATGACTCTATATATCCATTAGATGGTGCCATTGTGTTTTTTATATAGTGTTGTGTACCACGTGTGATTCAGGCATGCAGGCTATAGATTATTCCACATGATCTTGTAATGCAAGTGTCACAACACAAACCAATGTGACTCATGTGTTTGTGCTCTTTTGTGGACAAAAGACCCCTTTACAATATACAGCCTGTTCAACACAAGTTAAATTGTTAAGTCTGTACCATAGTGTTAGAAAGTAAACAGTTTTGAGTGTTCTCATTTTGTTACTTTTGGTTTCTACTCCACTACATTCATTTGATAAGTTACTTCTTCCTTTGCAGAATGAGATTATTGAAACAAAATATAGTTTAAAACTTTGTTTGGAGGGGTTAGAAGCTACCCAGTGGTATAAAAATTAGAACAAGCAGATTAGCAACATTTAAGTGATGTGCATATGAATACATCAATAATTGTAATGCAATAATGTAATACACTTTATTTTTGTTTGGAATGGGCCATTCTCCACAATGATCTCCACAATCTATTGTTGGCTCTTAAAAGTATATTTGTATGCTTTCACCTTATTTTTATTCAAGTGAAATTTGTAATGCATGACTTTTATCAGAAACAGTATTTTTCCACTGTGGTATTAAAGTACTGCCTCGTTGCAGTCTCATTGTAGCACACATACATACAGTATGTAGTGCTGTACATGTTTTTGGTTACTGAGGATGTATAGTTGGTTACTGAGGATGTAGTTTTAATTCATTTAATTTTACCTTTTTGGGGGGAAAGATATCAGTGGGCTACTTTACAATTTTTAATAAAGACTTTAAAATATGTCACTTCGCAGATGATACACCCATTTTCTTAAGAGATAAATGAATGGTGGATAAAACTCTCAATACAATTTCAACTTCCTCCAAGCTGTTTTTCTCGTCACTAAAAAAAACTTAACTCGAGTAGAACTGCAAGAAAGATTTGAAAGTGTTGATTTTTCTCAATTACTGTTATTCTAAATTATGGTCTCTGGTTGGATTTCGATGTTTTTTTTCTTCTTCTCTGCTCCAGCTTGAAAAAAGTTAGGATGCCTGGTGTTTAGTTTCTTAAACTTATAATTATAATTTTTAAATGTACTGTAGATCTCCACTCTATGTGTTGTTGTATGTTTTTATTTTTTGTATGTATGTTCACAAATAAGCAATAAAGTTTGTAAAAAAAAAAGAAAAAGTATATAGATACTGTATATAACAGTATATAGAATCATTTTAACAAAAAAACCAAGCTAAAATAAGCTCAAAACAAATACTGAAAGATACTGAGTTGATAAAGTTTCATATAATCATGCAATTCAGCTATTTTACACACACACACACACACACACACACACATATATATATATATATATATATATATATATATATATAAAACCACTCTTTGCGTAGCTCAATTAAATACTAAACTGTGTACATTTTGACTGTTGATCATTGAGTTACAGGCTTCTGAAACAACATAAAACCATGACAAGCATATGGTTGAGCAATACTGAACACAGCACCGGAGAATGGAACAGATAACTCCCATAGGTGGAGGTGTTAAAAAATAATGGGTTAAGTGGTTACCACAGGTGTTCAACAACAAGTCCTGTATTTGCTGTGTGTTTATGCTCTTCACACCACCTCCAGTCTATGAAGAATACAGTAATACTTTGGGAGAATAGAAATTATAATGTTGCTATGGATTCATTGACATGACATGTTTTGACAAATTGGTACCATTTAAGGTACCAATTTAGCTATAAATGATCAAAAATTAAGGCAATTCATTTGTCCTTATACAATACTGGGTTGTACGATGAAATTAAAGTTTTTAGAACTCTTCATATTCCAGACATTGAAGACATGCATAGGTAATTAAATTTAGAATTGAAATAAGATAAAAGATAAATCAACTAGGGCATTATATACAGTTAGTTATATATAGGTCTAAATATATACATATATAGTTACTTAGAATTATGTCTCAAGGCACTGATGCTGCTTGCATTGTTCTTGAAAGTAAATTTGTCTTGAATTGTCAATGAAGCGACAGATATTTGCATTTTTCAACAAACCATTCGATCTAAATCAGACCTGTGTTTGTCACATCTGTACAAACAAACTTGACATGTAACACTGAAACAACATTCAAAACAATTTCATAAACAACAGACATCCGTGTTTGACTAGTTTGACCTAAATGTTTTTGTTTAGGCAATGACACACAAGTAATTCAGAGGGAAAAGGTGCGAGTTGAGACTGAAGCTGTTCAGAAATATTATACACAATTTGTTCTGTCGACATTTTGCTTCGAAGACAACATGAAGGTAAAGACAGCTGGAATCCTCTTCATATGTTTTTCACTGCTTCACCGTAAGTAAGAAAGAATTTTGACAATCTGCTAAATTAGCACAAAAAGTAATGAAGGTGATATTTAAAACTGAAAGATGCAAACATCATGTAAAATGTCAATAAAAACAGAATGCAATGATTTACAAATCCTTTTTAATGTATTAAATTTATCTATATCAGAGACCATGTACAAGTACATTCTCAAAGACAAGAAAAGATGTTTTGTACCAGATTTGGATACTTGCTAATTTCCATCCATATTCCCTGGGCAGGTGAACAAGAACACACATACACAAACAAACAAACTATAACACATTACATAAGAGAAACATTGTACAAACTCTAAAAAATATATTCACACATTTACACACAGCTACATTTTGGGATACGACAATCTGTATTTTCAGGAGAAACCAAATGAATTGCATCATATATATTCCGTATAGAGCTGCCCTGACTAAACACACATTTCTAAAAACAATTTTGTCTGTCGTCTTGTTTGTGTTTGTTTGTTTGTTTGTTTGTTTGTTCGTTTTGGTTTGCCATTATTTTCTTGGTTTTCAGGAAATTGTTTGTCTCTCTAGTCATTATGCTAATAGAGAATGAGGTCTGTGGATCTTGTCTCATAAAACTCTACTAACTATACGTACAAGTATCTGTTGGCCAAATCACACTAAGCAGTACGTACTATATGTTGACTGTTTGTCACTGAGCCACAAGTGTCTAAACAGCACAAAAACTAAAATAGCAAAGTATGCAACACTGGAGCACTGGAAAAGATTCCACCTCCCACAGGAGGAGGGTTTGAAAAATAAGATGGGTGAGTGGTTACCAGAGGTGTGAAATAACAAGTCCTGTGTTGTCCTGTGTGTTTATGATCCATCTGTACATTACTTCATTTTGTGTTTTTCTATTCATAAGGATTAAATGTCCTTATAAGGGTAGAAATAAATCTCCTCTTTTAACTCGAGTTTTACAGCCAAAGAAAATATATTCATAGTTTTAAAGTGGTAACTAAATGTGCATATACCTATTGGTCCAGTTTTGCGCGTGTATTTACTCTGCTGGTAGGAGCAATCTTTGCTTTAACACGTAGACCAGTGACTGTGGAGAACATTTGGTCCATCAGAAACCTCCGTCATGAGTCCATCTCAGCAGAGCATCACCATCATCTCATGTTTTTTCTTAATGTCAGGTAATGATAACCTATTTTTATTCAATACTACGTTGTTTATTGTAGCTGTATGTGTTTGTTTAGAATGTTTAGCTCTGCAACTGAAGTTAGCAAGTATTAGTTAGTCATAATTATTGTAGCAAATTATCTGTTTAAGGTTTAAATAATTATGATGTTGTCATATTTTTTTGTTTTACCCAATCAAATTTGAATAGATGCTTATTATTGCATATTAGAATGTAAAAGCTGAGAAAGCCCTGACAATCTATCAAAAATATTTCACATTTATGGTAAATCAGCAACGATGATTTCAAAATAAATAAGTCTTTCAACTAATTTGAGTTGTTAGGCTGTATTATGCTTGAGGAAAGTTTTCAAGTAATTAAAAGATGCCATTGTGACCTGTCTACCATCTAACACCTTTTGTCCTGTGCTATATTATATCAATATCCCAACATAATTCAATGTATCTGGATTCTTAATTTCCAGTTTAATAATAGAATTACTATTCAAGCCCGTTTTCTATAAAAAAAAAAATAATAATAATTTTGATTTTAAGATTTTTATGTCTGCAATAATATTCTATGCAGTAACTTTGCATTTCATAAATATTTAATCATAATTTTATTGCATTTCAACCATTTGTAAGCAAACCTGTCAATGTAAAATACAGTATTTTTAAGTGTTTTGATACAGCTTTATATTTAAAAAATTTAAATGTGTTTCTCATGATAATGGGAAACTTCAAGTCATGTGTTTTTACACTATTTCTCTTGTCAGTGTCTCTAGGTTACAGTACACTGTCCTGTAAAGAAGGCCACAGCGGTCCAACCCATGCGTCCTTGCAGGCTGTGTTTGACTTAAAGCCCTTCAGGCCAGCAGTGAACCTGAGCAATCCCACCATAACCAACATCTCCTTTACCCTGTATGCTGTCCTGGGTGTGGTGCGTTCACTTTGGTCACTTTGAGATCTAAGAAAACTATGAAGACATCTAGATTCAGATTTTAAAAGTTCTCACAGAGCCTCCCCTATAGCAGACAGCATAAATGTCAGATCAAGGAATGTTTGCTGTAATAAAATTGTACATACTATATACTGTATGTGGGGAGAAAAAAACTCATCACTGCAAGTTTTCATCTGTATCATTAAAGACATTGCATTTTTGGCAAGTCTAACCTAATAGCAAGAGGTTTCAACTTTACATGAGGTTTATTATGTTTCAGAATGAGAAAACCCAGATACTCACTACATTCTTGTGGCTGCGATTGGTAAGTAGTATGGAAAAACATAATACTCTGCAAATAAATGTAAGGAAGTCTGATGCAAATGTAAATTATTGTGCAAGTAAGCAGACATTTTAATATTAAGATCCAAGTTTAACAGTACATCTCTCCTGATTTATTTCATTGAAGTACTGGCACCACGAGTTCCTGGTTTGGGATCCTGATGAGTGTGACGGCGTCACCAAAATTTCTCTACCCGTGAAGCAACTCTGGTCTCCGGACATCATTGTGTATGAGTTGTGAGTTCAATTTTTTTTTCTCCATTCAATAGATGCCTGAGGGTCTAGTACACCCAAATTAATGTCTAATTGCGTAGTAGTAGGTGCCCAGACACAGATGGGTGTCATCATATAGAGCAGCTGAGTGGCTCAGTGGTAATGTCTTTGTCCTTGGAACAGCAGGTTGGTAGTTTGAGTTTGAATCTCAGTCAGGGCAAGCCTCCCCCCAGACCCACCAGAGAAACATAATCATGCTATGAAAAAAGTGATGGATGGATAGATTTCAACATGCAAAAAGTATTGTGGTCTAAACTAATAATTTTAAAAACTGGCGGGGATAACACCAATGGGCCTGTATCATCATTTTTCAAATGTTTCCCAACCCTTATTTTGTCCCTGGGGAAGCACCATTACTTGTGTCCTTTAGGGGGCGCCATAGACAATCATGTTAAAACATTTTTGAAAATCCAGCCAGCAAAGCTAAAAGAGCAAATAAATGTATAAATTGTGAAACATGACCACCAATGTTTGTTTTGCCATGGATGTCATTTAGTTACACTCTGAATGTGCTTTTTCCTTCACTTTGTTTCTGATTATGTCTTTCACTTCACCCTCACTCTGGCACTTCCACCCTTTCCAGTGTAGACGATGATGTTTCTCAAGCGTGTCCGTACGTCTACGTGAACCACACAGGTCACATTCGCTGGGACAGGATGCTGCGTCTTGTCTCAGCCTGCAACCTCAAGATCTTCAGTTTTCCTTTTGACGTGCAGAACTGCACATTTACATTTGGTTCCTACATGCACACCAGTGAGGAATGACTTCTAACATTTACACAATCACACAAACTCATAAATTTAAAGACCTTATTCACTTGGGTTTGTTTAGAATGTACTGTAGAACTCTCTGCATAGTTTTCCCTCTCTCATTCAGATTTTCTCTCTCACAGTAAAGGATGTGAGGGTCAGTCCAGCTCTGACATTTAAGGAGATATCCAAAAATTCTAAGCGTTACCTGGAAGCCAGTGGAGAATGGGAGCTGGTGGACATACTGGGGGAGACCTCCATCCTCAAATTTGGAATCGACGAGTGGGACATCATCACCTTCTGGGTGAGAGAAACCATTGCGTTATCTACTCTAATGTCTGAAAATGTTACAGATTTAAATAAAACATATGACAATGAGATAAAGCACAGCAAAGGGTAAAAAAAAATATTGTATGGTCTCTAATTTATTTAATCTGCACAAAAACAAATCCCAAGACAAATTTCTCCCAAGGGAGACAATAAAGGCTTATCTTGTTGTGTCTTGTCTTGTCTTGTCTTGTCTTGTCCTATCTTGTCTTGTCTTGTCTTGTCTTGTCTTGTCTTGTCTTGTCAAATCTTGTCGTGTCTTGTTTTGTCTTGTCTTGTCTTGTCTTGTCGTGTCTTGTCGTGTCTTGTCTTGTCTTGTCTTGTCTTGTCGTGTCTTGTCTTGTCTTGTCTTGTCTTGTCTTGTCGTGTCTTGTCGTGTCTTGTCCTGTCTTGTCTTGTCTTGTCTTGTCTTGTCTTGTCGTGTCTTGTCGTGTCTTGTCTTGTCTTGTCTTGTCGTGTCTTGTCTTGTCCTGTCTTGTCGTATCTTGTCTTGTCTTGTCCTATCTTGTCTTGTCTTGTCCTATCTTGTCATGACTTGTCCTGTCTTGTCGCATCTTGTCTTGTCTTGTCCTATCTTGTCTTGTCTTGTCTTGTCGTATCTTGTCTTGTCTTGTCTTGTCTTGTCTTGTCTTGTCTTAAATCAGTTATTGCCATTTTAACACAGAAATAATGGATAACTACAAATGTTTTCTGGTGAAAATATTTTTTTCATATAATTTCCCTCCTTAGATAGTAAAGTTAGCTATTTGATATATTTTATAAATAGTCTACTATGAATTTTTTAATAACATTATTGATAGCTTTTACAGTAAAGGTGGTGAGACTCTGCTGTTATTTACTAGGTGGTCATAAAGCGGCGTCCAGTGCTCTACGTGGTCAACCTGCTGATCCCCAGCTCCTTCCTCATGCTCATCGACATCTTGTCCTTCTACCTGCCCCCCCACAGTGTCGACCGCGCCTCCTTCAAGATGACCCTTATCTTGGGATATACTGTCTTCCTACTCATCATGAACGACTTGCTGCCTAGCACAGCAAACGGCACGCCCATCATAGGTTAGAGATAGTGACGTGAGAAGGTGACATATACAAACAGAAATGTAATGGACTGAAAACAGACAAACTTCCAAAGCAAGGTCTGCCATTCTTCTCAGAAATGATCTACAATAATATACTGGAAAGCAGCCTACAGTAGTTCTTTTTAGATGTTTTAATAAATCTATGCAAATGCCATGTAGACATGTTACGTCATAGAAAAAGAAACTAGTTTTCCTCATGTGTCCTCAAGGATCATGTATTATGAGACAATACATGATCCTTGAGGATACATGAGGAAAACTAGTTTCTGCTGAAGAGCAGGCCATTATCATTTACAACGTGTCAACATGCCTATTCTGATTATGATACTGTAGTACCCCTCGGGCATTATTTCTAGAGGCCTCTAGTGTAGTGGTATAATTATTGAGAAGAGTCCACTTTAGGTTGTGGATAGGGTGATGAAACTTTGGTAATGAGTCGGGAGTGAGAACATGTTGTAGAGACCCATGCAGTCATTGAGGGTGACTTTCAGTTAAGATGAATAATACATGTACAATTTTCACAATAAAAATGGGTGAGCTAGGTACTTTAAAAAAGTGTAACTAAAGAGAAAATGTTATATTTTGGTTCCAAGACTGTACTGTACTGCGGATTGGGACATTAAAGCTCAATAGAAATCAACGAGTCAATGGAACTGACCAAAAACACTGCTACCCCCCCGCAGATATGTTTAGACTTTAACATACAACCTTATTAATTTGTATCGTTTGCTCTGTCAATCCATCCTTTGATCTAGGTATATATTTCTCTGTGTGTTTGGCCCTCATGGTCATCAGTCTACTGGAGACGGTCATCATTACCAATGTCCTCCACCACAGCTCCATGAAATATCAAAAGGTTCCTAACTGGGTGAGGGTGGTTGTCCTGAAACACATAGCCAATCTCATCTGCTACCGATGGCCAGAGGATCTTCAGCCCCCTTCTATACCAGAAAAGGATACGCCTGACAGCTCAAATAGCGGTTCAGGGCCATGGATCATCCACCCAGCCAGTCAGACAAATACCCAGAACCCATCCAACAATGGAGGTAATTAAACAGACTCAGTAAACAACAACTTCTGGTCAAGTAAATATGGATAGATGCATGTGAGTGAAGGACATATGTCTCATCATCGGGGTCAGGCAGCCTAAAAACAGTTCCAGCTGCAGTAACAAGGTGTAGATTGTGATCCATCCTTCTGCTATTTTCCTGCCATGCACAGCTTCTCTGCCTGAACTGCAACAGATCTGTCAATACCTGGGAGACCTTCGCTCCCACCTTGTCTCGCTGCAGAAGGACAGCGAGCTGCAGGACCAGTGGTGCCATGTTGGATATGTCCTCGACTTCCTGCTCTTCCGCATTTATCTGCTGCTCATCTCCTGTTACGCCCTGGTCATCATCTCCATGTGGTGTGTCTGGATCTCCCAGTCCTAACTGGACATAGGTCAGATGTGAACCAGGGAAAGGATTCAAGTCACAGACAATTCAACAGATGTCTAAAAATCTAATTAAAGAGCTAATTGTATAACTAGAAGGCAAAAAAATGTCTCTGTTAACATTTATTGATTACTGGTTCTGTGATGCTTATTTAAAGCCTGTTTTCTGTGTTTGATTTCAGCAAAGAATGTGAATGCAGAAGTGTTAGCTTTGTATAGTAACATGAAGAATATCCTTTTCACCCAGATCAACAGCAGAATGTTTGCCTCTCTTATTATGATTCCTAGTATTCCCCCATTTGGTTATTCAGTGCTGGTGACTTGCTCCTGGCCTCAGGTGAAAGCAAGCAACATTTATGTCAGGAGATCAAGCAGACAAGAAAGACCAGAATTTATTTATTTCAAAGTGGAGACAATTTTGTTGTGACAGAATTTTACCATTAAATGCTTTATATAAAACAGTTTAACAAAAGCTCACATACAATAATAACATGACACAATGAAGTGGATTTCTGTCTTCAATAAATCTTTTCTTTGTCTCAAGATTATTAAACTCAGTCTCACTTTTGTTTATTGGCGGTGTCCTCAATGATGTCCTGACACAGCACATCAATGGAGTTGGATGAGGAAATTCTTATTTTATTCCTCAGAAGTCAGCAGTGAATGACAAAATCAGGTATTCTCAGTAAAAGCAGATAGATAAAGTAGAGCACAAATGTTAACGACACATGATTAAGAGCTGATAGAAAGTCTTTGGCTGTCAGACTCAAAGGGGAGTTTTTGTCCTGAGAAGCAGCAGATAGATCCCCCATGGAGTCAAGACACTGGTGGTGGTGGTGGCTGATGACTCCCCAGAGACTGATAGTTGAAGGGGCTGATAAAGCTGAAGAATCACAAGAGTAAATCACAGCGGCAATATGAACAAACTAGAGGGCACTACCACCACCATGAGAATTTATGAATCCTACTATGGCAATGCCATGACCTGTCCTTATCTGCTTGTTATTTGCTTGGCTTGATGATAACATTTCTCATGTAGCCCCTTGCTGGAAGTGACTGGTGGGAGTGTTGTGCTTATGACACAGAAGAACTGGTTAAAATTTGGAGTGGATCCAAATAAAGGGGCTGAATCAGGAACTTGCGAGATCAGTGCGAGATTGGGCCTTTTTTTTGGAGCATTTCAGATCTTTTTCAACTGTTACATATAAACTACATGATAGAGTTTGATGAAATTTGGTAGAAGGGTTGGGCATGTAACAAGAACCCATTAGATTTTGGAGTGGATCTGAATAAAGGGGCAGATTCTGGACTTCTTTTTTTTTTTTACTTTTTTGAAAATTACAAGATAGGGCTGGGCGGCAAGAAACTCCTGGCTTCAAATCCACCTGAGGACCTGAGACTTTTCTGTGTGGGTTCCCCCCAGGTACTCCGGCTTCCTCCCACAGTCCAAACACATGCAATATAGGTGAATTGGTGACTCTAAATTAAGATGTCAACTTGGATAGGCTCCAGGCCCCCACGACCCTGCACAGAATAAGTGACTACAGAAAATGGTTGGATGATAGGGTTTTTTGTACTGTTTTTGTCAATTACTCATAAACGACTTGAAGGATTATGAAAGTTGGTGAAAGGGTGGGACATGTGCCATGGAAGAAGAAGTCATTAAATGTCAGAGTGGATCCAAGTAAGGCATGGATCCATGAATTTCTGTCACTTCCTTAACTTGCGAGGTCTTTTTTCACCATTTTTATTTATTACACATAAATTACAAGATGCATTCTCGTCAAACTTGGTGAAAGAGTAGGGTATATGTGCCAAAATTAGAACTGTTGAATTTTGAAGAATGTTTGGTTAAGAGGTGAATCTACAATTGTTTGTTTTTTTCACCTACTTTAACAAAACCCGGAGGGCAGCCGTTTTAATGTCATCATTACCATGAGGATGGAATTTGTGGTTTTGAGTGAATCTCTACAACCCTAAGACTTTTGGTGCAGACATTTATGTTTCTCCTACAGATGAACTGAAATAACTTTTCATTTAGTACCATCACCAAGTCAAAAATGTAATTTTGAATGAGGCAAAGCATAATTCTGACAGTTCTCCAGGCGGTTAATTGACACAAGTGGATAGTGATGTGTTTGCTTTGGCCTCCGCAAGCAGAAGAGAAGATGTTGATCCAAAAAATGCAAATAGAGTACAAGTGAAGACGATTCAAAAACCTGTTGCACAATCCAAGCATGCCTTCATCTGCAAGCAACTTAGAACTACGCAAAGGTTCAAGGCAGTTGGAAGTGGAGAATCAGTATTAGGCTGTGGAGGTGGTAACACATTTGATCTAATAATTGGGATGTTTATCTTACTCTGGCAGAATGACTCACTTTGATTGAGAAGACTGGCTTCTTTGTTTTGTATTTCGAGGTTTAAATGAGACTGAAAATGAGGGTAAAGTCTGTGGAGCTCATCTTCATCTGTTTCATGCTGCTTCACGGTAAGACTGGACGATATTTCACTATCTACAAAATGAGCAAAGAAGATGAACAACTGCAAGTTGGTAGTTAAAGGGGCACTTAAGTTACTTCTGTATACTGTAGCCGGAATCTCTTTCACATTTGAAGTATTTTTTGTTTCATTCAAAATTCGCCTTCAGATTTGTCATCAGAAAATATTATAGGAAATTCTAAGAATAATCTTAAGTAATATATTAAAATGATTACCTTTTTTCATGATATGCATGTAGACAATAATATACATTTTTGCAAACAGTTTCCTTAAATTACATAAAACATTTTTGATTAATTACATTTCAAAACACCTACATGCATCGGTCATTGTTTCTGAGATATTCATTCAATATTTCCAACTTTCCAAAACCAAATCAGGGAATTTGACTCTTCATTTTGGTTATTTAAAGACTATCAAAGATATCAGGCAAAAATGTGATTTAGAATAAAAGTACTACCAAACCTACAATAAAGCATTCTTTACATTCTTTTAATTATTTCTTAATTGGTTTTAAATATGGCAATGCTTGCTGCTGTAGCTCTATTTTTTATGTTCTAACTATTCTTTCTCTCTTCTTCAAACTGCTGTGGGTTCAAGCTCAGCTGCAGCTCTAGTGTTCGTTCTCATTATTATTCCATCTTTTCTTTTGTTAAATTAAATTCTTTCGATACTAAATATCACATTTCAAGTGGTGTTCAGGCAGATCAAACGATGAGTCTCCACTGACTTTTTTCTAATTCACCAAATATTTGAAATTTTTTTATTTATTTATTTTTTTAATAATTTTTATAAATACAGTATTTTGACCGTAGTAAGAATCAAAACAAAATGGCCTGAAATCCAAGCTGGGCTAGCCATGGCTCCTGGGTCTCCCACAGAAGATAATCACAGAAGACAGTTTTGGATTTATCATTATGGATTTAAGTCTTTAAAAAGACAGGCTGGATCACAAGCTTCTGAAAGGGCTTCGATTGAACCAGAACCTTAATTGACACAATGGTACAGTATACATTGGAGCAAAGATGAAATCAAGAACAGTTAGAATACAGCATTCTCGAGAAGCTTAGTAGGTCCTGTGTCGAATGCAACATACTTTGATGTTGTTTAAGACCCTAGACGATGAGTTAGGGTGGTAACATGTTATCAGGCCAGGTGCCACACCAAAAAAGAAAAAATAAGAATGGCACTCCTCAGTGTGTACCTTTGCCAAGGCTGAACAATCCTACATGTCTGTCTAGCTTTCCTGGCCCATGCTCCATCCTTCCACCAAGTTTTGAGTAATTTTTGCTCAATCCTGTGTGTAGTCATCATGCATCATTGTTCACCTGTGTCCCCTTTCTGATAATTGTCTGGTGCTGGCACTGCTTATATCCTACTTCTATTGTATAATTTCACAAACATTGTTTTCAACATTTTCTGTTTAAACTCAGGTTTTGTTGCCGCATTGAACTGCACCAGCCCAACACCTAAATCCTTGTACAAGGAGCTTGAAAGGACTTTATTTACTGAGAAACTGGTGCGTCCTGTAAAAAGCTTTTCAGATCCAATTAACATAACCATTGGTATCACTGTGGTGGGCATTTTAAGTGTGGTGAGTCTGCACAAACAATTCATTCATCAATAATAATCTGTATTATTGGCTCTAATTAATTTAACAATATGTCTCATTCATAGGATGAAAAAGCCCAAACTCTGACAACAGTCATATGGCAAGTTCTGGTAAGTGTTTAGACAATAATGGAAAGAACAATAAGTTGAAAGTCTTTGTCTAAATCCATTATGTTTGGTTATTGTATTACCAATTTTTTTTCTTATTATTATCACTTTTTTCCCTCCAAAATTAATAGAAGTGTGTTTTAAATGTCTTGTCATTTATTTCTTTTCTTTTATGTTAATAAAAAATAAATAAAAAGCATTTTCTTCTGCATCTGTTCTGCATCATATTGGTGCTGTTCTGTTTTATGTAGGAGTGGAAAATAGACGGATTCAGTTGGGATGAGAAAGAATGTGGGACTAAGAGAGTCTCTATTCTACGGGAAAACATTTGGGTTCCCGATGTCCACATTATAGAGTTGTAAGTTAAAATTATGTTAAAAGTTTTTCATATCATTTCCAAATCCGACAATCAGCCTTATAATAAAGTAAAAAGGGTGAAGTAAAAACTAGAATAATGTCAGCGCTTGGAAAGTGATCTTATATGCTTTAAGCCTGGCTGAAGAGAGGTCATTCTTTATGCACGTTTTGCCCCTTTACAACAACTGCATAATTAAAAAAAGAGGGCATGTTAAAGAAATAGAAGAATATCAACTCATTTTAGTGGAGTGTATAATACAATTACAATGTAAATTGTTAACAATGAAAAGATAGAACTGTTTCTTTCCACTCTCCTTTTAGGATTTCTTGGATTCAGGAATAAATAATAATTATGTTGTTTTTTTTATTCTTTTCCAGCACGGAGGAGGACAAATCTCCCGTAACTCCATTTGTCTACTTATACAACACAGGTCATGTGTTTGATGATAAGATAGTCAGAGTGGTCAGCTCCTGCCGATTACTAATCTATACTTTCCCCTTCGATGTCCAAAACTGCTCACTGACCTTTGAATCATATTTACATACCAGTAAGCCTGGTTTAATATAAAAAGTTGCTCTTCTCTTTTTCATTGTAAATTTACAGTAATTTATTATTTAAGATTCACATGCAAAGTACTGTATTATTATTTTTTTCTTACTATATTTTAGAATAATATATATACAATTTGCAAGATTATTGTAATGATATATATATATATATATATATATCTATACATATACAGTTCATTACAATAATCTTGCAAATTGTAAACTCTTTGGTCACAGTTTGTCAGTGAATTATATATTTACAGTATGTAAACTGTGTTTAAATCTGCAGTATGTATCCTATATGTAATGATAATTAATGAATGTTATTATAATACTACTACTAAAATGGTACATGAACTCTACTTACATAGCGCTTTTCTTGTCTGACAAATCATGAATAACACTGGGCACACATAATCATCAGTGAAAAGTACTTTAAAGCATTTCAATGAATATCAATATGTGTGGACTCAAAACTTATCCTTCTAATAACTGTAAACTGTCATTCAAGCTGAGGATGTGAGGATGACTGGGGGCACCACATCTGAAGAAATTCTGGAGGAGTCCACAAGTGTGATTGAGACTGAAGGGGAGTGGGAGCTTGTTGGAGTCAAAGTAGTTCCTTTCTCCCTGGTATTAGAAGAAGGGGATTACTCTCAGGTCAAATACTATGTAAGCATGTTTTATTATTCTAACTATTCCATTATCACTTATCTTGAATTGCAATATCTGAAAAGACATACTAAATGCATGCAGTGTAGACTGAACATTAATAAGAGTATAGCCTACTAATTAATACTTAACTGATCATTGTCATCATTTATAATAATAATATGTTGGTTAATGAACATCTAATCGAACAAGAAACCTAAAGTGAATCCTGCCCTAAACTTGAAAATAAAGAAAAAATGTCTTAAGTCTGACTAGAATCTAGAGGTGTTGTACCTGTGTCTCTTCCCTAGCTCATTCTAAGACGTAGGCCAATCCTCTATGTGGTGAACCTCCTGATCCCCAGCTGCTTCCTCATCACAGTGGACCTCTTCAGCTTCCTGCTGCCTCCCCATAGTGTTGACCGGTCCGCCTTCAAGATGACCCTCATCCTCGGCTACACCGTTTTCCTGCTCATCATGAACGACCTGCTGCCTGTCACTGGGGAGACAACGCCTCTAATCAGTGAGCGACACCTGTGTTACTTTTATACCAGAGTGGATTGAAGGGATGTGTGCATTTGAAGCTAAGGACCGTATTTAAATAAGGATAATATCAATAAGGGAGGACATTGTTTCATAGGGACTTATTCTGAGGTTGAAAGTATTTCCATTAAAAGCTATTTTCAAGTCTCTTTTACAAGAGCATCCTGGCCAAGACAGGCAACAGCACAAACAGGTGGTACAACTCACAGCAATTTCATATGTCACGAGTTAACAACATCGAGGAACAGCCAGGGGCTACATAAGTCATACAAAACATTTACAGCTAGATAATTCTGCATCCAAATCATTTAAGGTAGCTTTTAAGCTTTTAATGCACTTAGTGAGACCAGCTCTCTGAGATTCAGGTAATGCTGCACCTGATTCCAAGCAGAAGGAGCAGCTTACCTAAATTCAGTACGGACTTTAGGGACAGACAGTAAAAATAAGTCGTGGGAGCGAAGACAATAACTTCCCATGCTTATTTGATTGATGTAATCCTGGAGATAAGAAGGAAGAAGACCAAGAATAGCCTTGTAAACAAGAATATGCCAGTGGTTAAATGTACGGGTGGACAAGGCAGACCATCCAACTCTAGCATACAGCAAGCAATGGTGAGTAAGGGCTTTAAAATTTGTGATAAACCTCAATGCTCCATGGTAAACAGTGTCCAGTGCATGTAAGCATTGCGAGGATGCATGCGTGTATAGGACATCACCATAGTCCAGCACAGACAGCCA
This sequence comes from Chaunax sp. Z400, assembly GCA_037577475.1. Classification (NCBI taxonomy): domain Eukaryota; kingdom Metazoa; phylum Chordata; class Actinopteri; order Lophiiformes; family Chaunacidae; genus Chaunax; species Chaunax sp. Z400. Next base: position 18,772,378 of record CM075188.1, on the reverse strand, counting down.
CAAGCCTCTTTCTGGCCTCAAAGGAACGGCATGACTTGATTCTAAATAAATCTGCTGAATGTGAGGCACAAACGAAAGAGAATCATCAATTATGATACCTAGATATTTGTATCGAGATACAGGTTCGATCTCAGAGCCCTGAAAGGCGGTGATAGCTGGGAGGTCATGAGGCCCTGCCTTTGCTTTAGAAAACAACATAAGTTTTGTTTTGTCAGCATTTAAGACCAGCTTCAAATCACGCAAGTTATGTTGTACAGTATTTAAAGCTAACTGTAGTTGGCTAAGAGCCTGGTTTTTGTGTCGATGCAGCACAGTATATCACAGTATCATCTGCATAAAAGTGGAACCTTGAATTGGGAACATTTTGATCAAGATTGTTCATATATATGATGAAAAGTAGAGGTCCCAAGACAGATCCCTGGGGTACGCCCATGAAAATACTAAGAGAGCTGGAGGTGATACCTTCTTCATGCACACATTGAGTTCTACCTGACAGGTAATTTTCAAACCATTCCACAGAATGTTCTGACAGTCCAATATTGCCTTTTATATACAGTCTTTGCTTCATAATGTCATGATCCACAGTATCAAAAGCTTTTGGTAAGTCAATAAAAAGAGCTGCACAGTGTTCCTTGTTGCCTAACAATTCTATAAAATACTTTTCTATAAAATACTACTTTTAAGGCAGCTGTAGTAGTACTACGTTTTTTTCTAAAACCTGATTGAAAGTCGGATAAATCATTATTAGTGGATAAAAACTCCTTTAATTGTTGACTCACAAGGGACTGTAAAATTTTAACCAGGACAGAAAGCTTCCAGATGGGCCTGTAATTATTTAAAACCATTGGGTCGGGGCGGCGCAGATGGCGCAGTGGTTAGAGCGCTCACCCCATGTACCGAGGGTATAGTCCTCTGCGCGGTCGGCTCGGGTTCGATTCCAACCCGTGGCCGCTTGCTGCATGTCTCCCCCCCTTTCCTGCTTCAGGTGGTATGTTAAAAGTCAGATAAACATATGTTAAAGGAGGGGCAATAAAATCAGCTGCTAGCTTTAAAAAATAAGGCTCTAAAAATATACAAGACAGCATTCAGGGAGCCCAAGGCTTCACCAGTTTCCCAGTTACTTAACCCCCCCCCGTGTCAAGATATTACTGAAAAACAGGATAGAAGGCATGTAAAAGATACAGCCCTTAATGAAATACTGACTGTTCATGATGTCTCCTGCAGATGTGTTCTTCTCGCTCAGTCTCGCTCTGATGGTGGCCAGCCTGTTGGAGACAATTCTTATCACCAATATCCATTACAGCTCCAACGATTACAGTGTGGTTCCTCACTGGCTCAGCGTCCTCGTGTTACGATATCTGGCTGTTTTGGTTTGTCTTCCTCCAAAGAAAAAGACCAACAAAGTCACTGTCTTCCTCAATCCAGGTACAGCTACAGTATGTTGTTATTATTATGATTACTACTGACATTAACCACCATAGGACTACATATTAAGTTATAAAAAACTACCATGGCATGGGGGCGCAGAGTGTAGTGCTGTTACTTCACAGCAAGAAGGTCTTGGGTTCAAATCCAGCTTGGGATCTGGGACTTTTCTGTGTGGAGTTTGCATGTTCTCCCCCATGTCTGTGTGTAACCTTCCAGCCAATGAGGAACTATTTTCCAACCTATTCAAGATGCAATGTAGATTTGATATTTTCTGTATAAGTCTCATATGATTAGAGAGTATTCGACATTTAGATTTCAAACAACCCGTTCTTTGTTTTTGTCTGAACCAGCATTGAATTCCAACATCATCTCTTCAAGAAATCTTCAGAACATGTCTGGTGATGCAGCTCTAGAGAAACCCTCCCCGGATCCGGCCCTGGATGAACTGAGGAAGCTGAGTCGAGATCTCATGGCCATCCGCCTCCATGTGGACAAACACTTCCAGGGGAGCAAAACCTCGCAGGAATGGCAGAATATCGGGATGGTCATTGATCGTCTTCTGTTCAGCTTGTACATTGCCTTCATCTCAGTGAGCTTCATAACCATCATTTCTATCTGGATCTGGAGAAGCTCTTATTCAGCATGATTTACCTATGTGCTGCCAGCAGTAAATATGCATATTTAGACTTTAGATATACAGTCAAACTCAAAAAGGTGCACCAGAGAATTTCCCCATGGCGCTGCACAAGTGTAGAGACCGTTAATATTTAAATGTCTCTCAAAAGCACAGTCAACATCCTCAGGGGGAAAAGCCGTGAACTTAAAGTAAAAAAAAAAAAAGCACATGGTTTAAAAATAAACATGAGTCGCAGGAAAGGTAAGTCTTCACAATAATAGCAGTAACACTGGAGGAGAGAATGCATGTCTGCAGGTTTGAAATTTAAGAGTGTTCCTGTATTTGCCTGGGGTTTGTAGTAAAACCGGCCAACACACTTAATGGTCTAAACAGATAAACTACACACACAGTATTCTAATGTGGGTTGCCTCTCATAACTAGGACACTATAAACCAATAATCATTCAGATCATTGTCTGCAAGTTATACCCTTCATTGACAAAACATGCCGTAATATTCTTTAAGATTGATCTGAAAACAGGTTCACGAAAACATTTTTAGCCCACACAGTTCAGGCTGACTGTGTTTGGCTGCTGTGGTTAGTAAGCAAATACTGAGTTCTACTAAAAGAAATGACTCTATATATCCATTAGATGGTGCCATTGTGTTTTTTATATAGTGTCGTGTACCACGTGTGATTCAGGCTATAAAATATTCCACATAATCTTGTAATAAAAGTGTAACACAAACCAGTTTCATTTTTGGTCAGACAATATGGCCCCTTTTCAATATACAGCCTGTTCAACACAAGTTACATTATTAAGTCTGTACCATAGTGTTAGAAAGTAAACAGTTTTGAGTGTTCTCATTTTGTTACTTTTGGTTTCTACTCCACTACATTCATTTGATAAATTGGCAGAATGAGATTATTGAAACAAAATATATTTTTAAACTTGGTTGGAGGGGATAGAAGCTACCCAGTAGTATAAAAATTAGAACAATGCATCAGTAATTGCAATGCAATAATATAATATTTATATATTTATTTTTGGAATGGTTGGTATCTCCACAATGAGTAAATCTATTGCTGGCACTTAAAGTATATTTGTATGCTTTCACATTATTTTTATTCAAGTGAAATTTGTAATGCATGACTTTTATCAGAAACAGAATTTTCCCACTGTGGTATGCAAGTACTGCCTCGTTGCAGTCTCATTGTAGCACACATAGTACATACAGTATGAAATGCTGTACATGTTTTTGGTTACTGAGGACGTATACTATGTAGGTTGTTTTTTTTTGTCAATTTTGTAAAAATGTAGGAGACACTGATCATATTTCATCTGATTCTACCAAAAGGCATAGATAAAATATTAACATTTAGTTGGGTGGCAGGTTGATTGAAGGAAGACTAAATGGTTAGAAAAAATCAACTTCAGTTTAGAGCTTATCAGCCAATTGATCTTTAACTATTTGGAAATTCAATTAAATGTTTCAGTCAAAGCAAAATAAAACTCCGGTTTCAGGCTCTCGTTTGAGAGAATTTGTTCCTTTTCTTTTACATTAAAAAAAAACTTTCTTAAAACAAAATGAAAATAAAATCTCTTTGGTTCTCTTTTTGGCTTTTGTTTTTTTTTAGATAAAATCATTCATTCAGTACATAGATGGTGGATTAATAGATAAAAAGCAAGAAATACTAATGATTCCTTCCATAGGTGCATTTCATTGAAATATAAAAATAATAAATTAAATGCTTAAAATTCAGAAAGCATTAAACGGCACCTCTCTATTGGATGTGTACATAAATTAATGTGCAAAAAACATTGAACAGTTTTTACTTTATACCCCAGAAACCCTCATCTGAGATAAATCCAGTTGTGCTATGTAAACAAAAAGTGATGGACAGACGGACGGATGGATGGAATCCATCCCTACATCCCCCGGTTCTCTGTTCTCGGCAGGGGATAAAGTTGTTGGTTCAACTTTTCAATAAGCACACAAAAACATCAACAATCAACAGTCTGGCCAGTCTTTTATTATCAAGATCATTACAGAACAAAGACAAATTAACAATAATTAACATTTAGGATAACAGACACTTTAATTTGTAGTGCAGTTTGACCCTCTGCACACATCCTTGTTGAAGACAGTCCAACGACAAACACTGCTGAGCTGGGGAGGTGTTTCAGCGATCGTTTGGTTCAGGAGCCGTCGGATGAAGAGTTCAGTATTTATTTAAAAGCAGCCATGGTCAAACTTAAGGCATGGTGTTTAGGGATTAGCCATAAATGTCACATTTATTGCTTTAGGTAGAGCGTCATGAGAATATGTTCACCTTATGAGGAAGCACAATCTGTTGAGGACGGTATGTACTCTTTAGACTCATCCATTAATAGGATGGTGCTAAAACCCAAGGCAAAAGTCTCATTCTAAATGTAATGTTTGATTCAATCAGTGGGTCGCCTATTTGTTTTCCAACAAGTCTCCTTCAGCTGTAGCATGAATGCCACATTTTTTCACAAACAAACTCCAGTGTTTAATCTCACTCACTAGACACTAGTTAGATATTTGAGATGAAGGCCCAGTTGCCATCAGCAATCTATAACATGCAATAGATGGAGTGTCTCTAAAGAGTATACTAGACCAGTGGTTTCAACTGTAAGGAGTACCAAGATAAGGGGTCATCAGATTAATTAAAGTACAAGAAGAAGAAGAAAAAAAAAGACAGTTGTCTAATTTTTTTTATTTTTTGCTTTTTCATTCATTTCAGTCCATGAGATGATTGAAGTGTTTTGATAATGATTTTGCTACATGTCAAAAGCATTAATTATTACCAACTAAACTGCGTCTCTTATTTTGGACTCACAGTGTAGTGCAACCCAGGAGTCAGGAGTTCCATGAAAGGAACATATCACTGTGAGGGTTCATGTCCTGACAAAGAAACATGAGGAAAATGACGTCCAAACTCACCCCTCCAACAGCAACAGACAGGATCAGTGCCATTAAGTTTACTCTCCCTATAATTCAAAAAGCTGCAACATTAGAACACAGGTAAGTGCTGATTAGGCTGGTGCAAACCACTTGTGCATGGCTGCACGTACAGCAAGAAGACATGTGTGAACATACACATGCAACTTTTTAACCCGCCCTCCCAAACAAACACGCACACACACACACACACACACACACACACCTTCAAAGCCGTACAAAAAAACACCGACTCTTAAACAACTCTCTGAAGTCCTTCTATATAGATTTTTCAATGTAACTTCATTAGCTCCTTCTAAGTTCAGTAGTCCCAGAGGCACATAAGCGTGGCTAAAATAGCTTAAAACAGGACAGCAAGGGAAAAAAATGATTAGTTAAAAAACCTTCAATATTTCTAAATCATAATAAAAAGATCAACAAAAAGGGCCAGATTGCTCAAATGCGGTATTTGCACTGAAAACTCAGTAAAATCCTTTTAAAAAAAATCTGACTAAACCTTTGCTTGCTAATTGATTTTTTTTTTATATAGATCCTACCAATTCAGACCACAAAAATTTACTTTGGCAAAGCGTGTAGAGAATAAAATTTTGAAGTTTAAGCATCGCCAGACGCTTCAATTGTAGGAAGAAGAAATATTACACCTCAGTACAATAGTCCAAGCAAATACTCATTTTTATCTTAAGTCTTAAATATATATATATTTTTTTCCCACAGAGGAACAAAGTGCCAAAAGGTTTAATGTAACTGCAACATGGCGAATATCCCTGTTAGGCAGACTTCTTTGTCTTTCACACCTTCTCACACAGAACAATTCGGTGTTGAGTTTTAGGTGAAAATAAATGAAAATGACAGAAAGTGTTCTTACATCTCTAACAGGCTGCCAAAATAGTTCATTTTGAGACTTATTTTTAAGGTAAAAGGGGATTGGTGCCTGCCACATTTGATTTGCTATGATATGGCCACTAGGTGGTGCCAATGTGCAAAAATTTAAATTCCAACATAATTGTTAAGTGCAAAGGAAATTTAACTAAATAATAATTTTGGGATTAAATATTGAAAGTGAACCCCAATTTTAAAGCTATATGTCCTTAAGAAATTCTGATTGGTAAGAATCAGAGCCTGGGCCACTTCTCTGTAAAAGTCACAAAATTTTCACCAGTCTCGACGACATATGTGATGCGAAAAACGACAACCTACTGCTACTCACAGAGTAAAGTGCATGTCTGAAAGGGGCTTGGATCTGAAAATCTACAAAAGCCATGCTCCTATTTAAGACTTATGAGCCAAATGATGCCCTGATGTAGGAAAACCGGCACAAAAGGCAATTGAATGACATCAAAACATCTGTTTCCAGCCAGGTGAAGAGTCACTACAATCATGGTCGCACTGTGCTTAACTCCTTTTGCCTCCACCTTCCTTCTGTCACTAGGTCCCACCTCCCTCATCTTCTTGTTCCTCCATGTTTTTGCGTGCCATCCTCTCTCGCCGCTCTGCCAGCCGTTGACATCGAGGACATTGTTTATCGGCACGGAAGCAGCTGCGATGGTAACAGGCATGGCACTCTGAAGAGGGGGGGGGGGACATTACAAACACAAAGAGTCAGTGACACTTTAAAAAGCATTTGAAGCACAAGTCACATGTCATCACAACAGAGGAAGAAAGCAGGATTCAAAGAGGGCAGCTCCCATTTGCTAAATCAACAATGCTGCAGTGTTCACAAAGATTAACCAGTTAAACCAGTTTTCTGCCAATGAGGCCGCAGCATGACAGCCAATCAACATTAGACTTGAGGAAGGCAGGGTGAGGAGAGGAGTATAAAAGAAGCAGAAGTTAAAGGAGGCAATGCAGAGGGAAGGAGGTATGATAGATAGCAGATATCCTGGGAAACGCTACACCCTCCACCTGTTCAGACACATCCCATTCTTCCAGGAGGCCACCGGAGTGGCTGACAACTATATAATGTCTTATTTAATCAGCTCCAACAAATGGTTGAGACTAAAATCATTGTCTGAAATTATTTTGTGACTATGGTTAAAAAAAAAATAATGAAAAATAAAATGACAGGCAACTCAAATTCAAAAAATGGTGTTTATTTCATCTTCACATGAAGCTTAAATAATGAAATGCAGATGTAAGAGCAACTAAGTGTATAAATTACAAATACATTCTGGCACATTTTAGACAATCTTCTGTCAAAAGGCATCTGAATAATAACAAAACAGCTTCAACACAATCACAGACGAGGAAGGCCATGTTTCCTCTCAGCTGGAAGAAGAGTCTACATTTAAATACAACACTGCTCCCGATTTTTACAGAGGATGAGCTACTCGGTGAATTCAGCTAAAGCACTGTTTGGCTGACATGCAAGGGATCCTCCATTGGTTCAAGGGGATCATGTAAAACAGACTACACATGTCCAACCTGAAATTCATGACAAAAGCAAGCTGAAATGTAAAAAAAATGTCTGAGTTATAACCCACTTAGGCATCTTTTGCCATCCCTGTGGCCAAAGAGAAAAGCAGAGAAAACAGAGCTCAGAGGTAAGGACAGGAAACTAAACCACTGAAGACAGCTTCAGTATCAGTCATCGAGCCAAGAAATACCAACAGCAACTGTAGAGGAAGAACTCCGTGCCAAATGAGAACGGAAGAAGAAAAAGTGTGCAAGGTGTTTCAAACCACCAAAAAGTGAGCGTTAGTTTAGTTTAATATTCTTTAAAAATATATATATATATATATATAAAGGAATAATAAACCTTTCTGTCATCTGTCCAAGGTTTCTCATACATTCATATATTTGTGGTGGCTAGCCACAATATCAATATTGCCCGCCACGTGTTCATTTTTAACTTTTTGAGACTCACGCCCCTGCATTGCAAACCCATCGCGCATTTCTCCACACACACTTTACTTGGGAAGGCAACCCAGGTAACATCATCCACGATCTACTAACTAGTGGACAATCCCACTCGCTCTACTCCTCCCCTCTACTGACAACTTCACATACAACAGAAAGAGAGAGAGAGGGACGTTCGGCCATTTTTAAAAGCTTGAAGGCGTGGATTAGCTGATTTGGTAGGCGATCACATTGGTTATAGGCTGCATAATTAACGACATGCTCGCACCGACATGCTGCTGTGAAAACAGAATCGCAGGTGAAACTTGTAATTTGTGATTTTTGGGTGGACTTTATCAAACGTCCCGCGGACAAAGACGGTCAACTGAGCAGGCAGGGAGGGAGAAAATAAAAGCGTTGGATGGGGCAGGCTGGGGTGGGTGCAGAGACTCAGAGGGTAGGTGTAAGTGTAAAGTGAGAGGGGAAATGCAAGGAGAGCAGAATTCAAGATGAGCGTTCAGCAGAATTTAAATGTTGTACTAGAAATAGGTTCATTAATAACAATTAAAAGTGACAATTAGCAAAAGTAATCTGTTTCATGGTTATTGTAGAAATGCTTAATCTGAAACATTCAGCATGTTAATTTCATTGCAATCATGCAGTCCTACAAGAAAGTGTTTGAAATATACACTATAAACACTGCTATAAAAACTGATATGCTTAGGTGAGGCATTTTCAAATATTAAAATCCCATAATGCCTCCTCCTTTCTCTGTTCAGTTATCTACTTAATATACCTCTTCACTCTCTCCACCCTCTGTATTGCTGTCATTTTTTGTCCATTCCCTGATCCGCTTGCCTTTGCTGACTCTCCTGGCTTTGCGAGTTTTACGCCCTCTCCATGTTGTCCGGGTAATGATGGTTGGCTCTGCCTCCTCAGCATCCATCTCTCTTTTTACATCACTCTCCCCACTTCTATCCTCCTCCCCGCTGCTCCTCCCTCTGGAGAAAAGAGCTGACAGCTGATGAGGTTTTATCAATTTCATAAGTTTAAATTGTTCCTCGTTTTCTGCACCAGGTTTTTCTGTTTCAGCTGTTTGGTCTTTGTCTGAAATGTCATCATCAGTTCCACTTACTTTCTCCAAAAACATTTTTTCCTCCTCCTTTCCTTCTGTTGTCCCTTCATCCTCTATGTCTCTTTTGGAGAATGCTTTGCTAAGACTTGCAAACCCTGATAACTTCCAATGACCTTTCCTCTCTTGTCCCATTTCATCTAGACTATCCATGCTGCTGCATGTTTCATTTTCATCGTCACTGTCCCCTCTGTCTTCTTTAGAGACGGTCTTCTTCAGCTTGTCTAAGTGAAGAGCTTTTAATAAGTTAAGTTTTTCCCTTCTCGCACGCCAATCTCCGTTTTCTTTAATCAGTGACCTCTTTCTATCATTTTCCACATCTTGACCATTCCCTCCTTCATCTTTTCCTCCTTCACTACAGTTTGTCTCCTCTCTCTCTGATTCTGTCTCTCTTGTAATATCTGGCTCTTCCTTATTCCATGAAAACATTTTCAGAAGTTTTCCAAGATTGGAAACTTGTCCCTCCTGTGCTGTATCACCCCTTTCACCTCCACTCTTCACCCTCTGATCCACATCTATCTCTAACTCCCCCTCCCCTCCCTCCCCCTCTATCCTGTCTTGCGAGAGGACCTTTGCCAGGCTACGAGGTTTGGAGATCTTCCACTCTCTCCAGGTAAGTGAAATGGAGGGACGGGGGGAGGGGGCACTTGAGCCGCCCAGGCCTGCCATCAGCAGAGAAGGCTCACCTTCACAGCGCTGGCACTTGTTCAGCTGGAAGGGGAAGATGATGTCTTTTTCATTGCCGCAGAACTCGCACACAAAGCCCTTGGCCTGGCACAGCTAGGGGGGGATGGAAAGGAAAAGTAAGGGGAAAAAAAAACAAATGTATGATTGACATTTCAACAGTTCCTGGTACTGAATGATACTGATAATCATAATTGACTATTTGTGTGTTTTATCGCTGCGGTATATTAACTGGATAAACTCTACATCTTAAAAGGTAATGGTTATCTCACCACACAGCCAGCTACGTGCATGGTACCAAGTTTAAGCAGCTCTTTCATTTTGGGAGCCAGGTCACCACTGCGCACAGCAGTGAGGTCATTGAGGGAGAAGAGGTGAAGGTCCTCAGTCAGGTGGCCTGGCAGGCAATCGAACTGGTCCCGCACCCTAAACAAACATGTCATACTTTAACATACAATACAATTTTTTTTTTATTGTGAAACAAAAAAAACATGTTCATGGGGACTTCTTACTCTTTAGCAAAGCGACAGGTCTTGAAGAGATTTTTCATATGAAACAGCTGAATCCTCAAAACCTAAACAATAACAACATGGAGAAAATATGGGACCGTTATTGTGTACAATAATAAATGTGGATAAATGTACGACTAAATAAGTGCAACAGCTGTCTAAGGCGTATGTAGCTTGTATTGCTACTGAGGTATACAGTTTCCCCTACCATTCATTTCAACCAGAGCGAGTCGGTATGTTACGTGCAATAAAAACCCCAAAACCAAAGATGGACAAACGTTCACCCAAAAGTGCAAACCATCTAATGCCAATGCTTAATTTCCCATCTCGCTGTTGCCCTTGTGCTCACCCTGACGGCTTCCAGAGCTTTAACCTTCTTGTACAGGCCACTGTTTATGTCAAAGAGGTTGAAGAGCGGGTCTCCAGCAATCTTGCTTAGCAGATCCCGGGCAAAGTTGCTGACATAGTACTTGCTGAAGTCCCACTTCCTTAACACTCTGCCAGGAACCACCGCCTGGGCATTTTCATGGCAGCATTGGCAGAAGTAACGGCCGATGTATTCACAGTAACGCAGTCGCTTGATATAATCTGCAGTTTGGACAGACAGTAGAAACAAGTGGGGTAGAGGTAAGAATTTTCAACAATATTGTATCTGAGAAACAAATTTAGCATCTCTGCATACTAATTTCTACACATAAAGGTAAATGTTGCACAAAAACACCAGGTTTTGGGTAAGCTGATCAAGTTAAAATAAAGTTCTATAGTTGCACCTGTGAAATTAAGTTGAAAAAAGAACTGAAACTGTAAATTGAAATAGATATTCAGTGTCTCAACACTGATTAACACTGAAACATGTTCGGATGCATGATAAAATGCAAGGATTCCCAAGGACTCGGGTATTTCTGGGGATTGCTGGTCATACCTGGGTCGATGCGAGTACCACAGCCAGCGCAGCGGTAGTTCTGCTTAGCCACAACAATTTTCCTCCTGACAGGGAACAAAAACGTATGCAAAAAAGTTTAATAGAGTGAGGACAACTGACTTTTATAAAAAAGAAATATCACTTCATGTGCACTATATGTTTATAAATGGCAAACTACAGTAAACAAATCTGATCAATATTTAGGAACACAAACAGTTTATAGACACAAAAAAAACCCACATTATAGACACGTATGTTGGTCTTTTGCCGTGTATGCTCTTGTTGATTTGTGCACATGAAAAGCAACAAATAAGTATGAAGAAATATTTGCGATGTTTAAACCAAAATCTTTTTGTTTTTGGAAGACTATTTTCTAAGCGGTACTAGCAATGGAAACAAGGGAAGAAATACTCAAAACTGTTAAGGGCAGGTAAAACGTGGTGTGGACTCACTTAGGGGTGGGGTGAATATTGAATATGATCTGCGGTCGAGGCGGCGCCCACTCCAGGTTGCCTCGGACCCGAATTCTCAGCTTGTAGATGTCTGCATGTTCACCATCATCAGGAGAGATCGGCAGAGAGTCGGGGATGGGCAGCAACTAGGCGAGAGCAAAGAAGTTAAGAGAGTCCGATTTGAGGCATGAATGCTGCAAATCTATTACTAAATATTAAATTATCGTCGTTATTGCATGTCGACTGTCATGGTGGAAAACTGCCCTTCGGCCAAGTACTCAACACAGGCATGATGTTGTACCTTCTGCGGAGCGTCGTGCTCTGGGACCAGCCAGTCGAGCTCTGAGGCTGCAGGAAGCTGCATGCCTTCGAACTGTCTGAGTAAACCCATGGCTACTGACTCAGCTGAGTTAGACTGGAGGAAGGACGGAGAGCTGAAAATACATCAAGAAGGATAGACTGTGCTTTTAAATACAATATTTTCATAGGTTTGCAACTCATTCTCAGCGCAGACATAAAACCTCCAACGGGGTTTAAATTAGCCTGAAATTAGAAACCGGTTTAGAGGAACATCTTTACACCGTTAGAGGTGTAAAGTTTGTCAGTTGATACATTAAAACATACACGTACACACGAGCATGTTTTGAGCAGACACAGCACTAGTTATTCATTATTGGAGGATGAAACGAAACAGGACTATGTTACTTACATGGACTCTGAGCTGAGAAAAGACCTGCTGCTGGAACTTACACTGCGCTTAATGTCTGCATCTGTAAGAAAAAAAACATACCGCAATATTATGGATACTGTAAGAACACTCATTCAATACAAAACTTTACGATTTGTAGAGCTGGAAATAACTATCAGATGGTGGATGAATTTCAGCAGTTGGCTGGTGGATGATGTTAATTTCTCACCAGCGATCAGACGGCACTACTTGCTACAGCTAAGCAGCATTCCATGTTATAAAGAGGGAATTATTTAAGAGAGAAGTGATCAAGAACATGAAAGAAAGAGAATAATATAATGAGACAACCTCTCCTTAAAGATAGTGAGGTGAAAATCGATAAACACATCACATGGAAGCATGTTTTAAATGCAATTTAGCAAGTGGTGTGCAGGAAAGCCAGAGAGACTCACAGATAAAGTATTGCTGGCATATTTGTTTTTTAATACTCCACAAACAACATGTAAGCAAAGACAATAAGCAGTGCAGCTTCGGTAGAACAGGAGAATGCATGCACGGATTCTTGGAAGCTGTAACAACTTCTTTTGATCAGATGATCAACATTCCTGTCTTAATAAAATAAAACAGGTGAGATTCAAAATCCTTCTGCGTTTCAGTCAAAGGTCTTATGAAGCTTTAAAGGGCTGCATAAGAAAGTTAGTCAGCTGCACGGCTCAACAAAGGCCCTTTTGTTTATTGTTTTTGTTCAGAAATACTTTCAATTGGAATGACTGTAGAAGAAGAAATTACGTCATTACATTAACAGTAATCGGACTGACCTCAATAGCGTGACATGATCATCTGACTTGTCTTATCTGTCTGATAAATCTCTGGCTTCACATGCACTTGCTTTTGTTTGACTAGTACAATTTCTTCTACAGACACAGGATGATTTTCATCAGTGGCACAGAGCACAAACAACATGAGAACAAAGAGGACACGTGATTGACTTTTTGTTACTTTGCGTCCAGAGGAGTGAGGTGTGATTGTGATCGGTTCAATTATTTTGTATCAAAATGAGGTTTAAGGATTTTGTTTAATTAAGGGTATTTTGTTTAAGGTTCGCAATTAAGTATAAATAGTACTGAACTGAAAAACGTATCACTTAATGCATAGCAGGAAGACACAACATTTTTACCAATATCCCAAGACTACAACAGCCAAGCAACATTGGGTCTGAAATAGAAATAAAGGGCTGCCTCTAATATAAGCTTGATAAGTTCTACAGTTGAGATAAAGTCCTGGTCACTATTTGAGGAAATACAGTATAGTCCCACTATAACTAGTTGCAGTCATGTTATTTATCGGTGATTAATGAGTCTCAAACAAAGCAGCCTGTGTGTAGCTGATAAAATGATCACTTTTCCAATGCCAAGTTATCCTATAAACTATCACACATCAACCTCACAGGAATCACAAGGGAGATGACGAATAATGGGGTTGAAAGAATGAATGAAATGAATAATCCCTGGAGTTACAGTCACCATAGAACGTAACTTAACTCACTTCTATTCTCTAAATTCTAACGATACCAGTAGGTTGTTCCGAACGCAACACCAACACCCTGGAGCCCTCAGCAACAAGCACAAACACAATCAGCCAATCAGCCAAGTGCACAGTTCTCCTGAGTAAGGAGGGCTCAACTCCAAAATGAAAAGTTTGCAGCAGTGGAGAGCCATTCAAGAAAATAATTTTGTTAAAATCTGAATAACATGGCAGCTGAAGTCCTACAATAAAAAAGGATTTTTTTTAAAAACACGTCTTGATTACCTACTTGGCACAGAGTGGATAATGAATACAGTATATACTCCATGGCCTCATGAGAAAACAGATACAATCACAAGGAAATAAATGATTAAATTTTTTTTTTAAACAAGAAAATTTATGAAAAAAATACACATCTGATTCCCACGTGAACATTAGTATGTAATGACAAAAATAAGCTATGCACTGCGAGAGTTATTTATGGGATTAATAGGCAGAAAATCTCAGTTTGGAGGGGAGCCATCAGCCTCCTCTCAGAGGAGAGCCATCACAGTAAACAGTCTGTATATAAGCTGTGGAGCCTCGCCCACCCGTTCAGCCTGAAGATACCTGAGAAGAGGGAGGCGAGTGACAGGGAGAGACCGTTCTGAGACACCGCCAGCAGGGACTGACCCTCACAGCCATCTGAGAGACAGAAACTAACACTCAGCACAACCATCACCACAAGCACAACACTCCGCAAGAGCTGTTTGTCAGTGTTACAGACAAGAAAATACATTCAACTGCACGGATGCAGTACATGTGGAAGTCATGCATTCATACAGCTCCAAGATACAAAAAAAAAAAAAAACTGTGTGTGCTCACATCACAGTTATACACAAAACAGTAACACACAAAGTATGCATATATGAAACCCCATAACCAATGTTAATAATATCAAAGCAATTCAAGTTTAGAATATTTCTATGTTAGTGATTAGTCTCTTGTTGTTTCTATTCGTCACACAAAACAGCTATTCGCTTACATTTGGAGGGAAATGTCTCAAAATGGCTTAGGGCCCTTATCCACATAGCATCTTTTTTAAATTGTTCCCAATGAGGAGAGAGTATATGCGACAGCATGCATCCACCTGAAGAAAGAATGCTCCACTTATTCTATGTGGCCTCTCTGAGCGATTTGAGTTCGAAATTATCTGAAATTTTCAGAACGGCGTTGGGGTCGGCATCGTCTCTCCTTTTTTTTCCCGGCAACCAATTCTATATTTCATGAGGTGGGACTCATCACCCTGGTAAGTAGTAAATGAAGGAGAAGCTTGTTCTGGTCTTGTCTGTCTGAGCTTTATCATAACTGACACGAAAAAAAGCCCATTGGTGGGGAGCAGATCGGCCGGATACTGAATGCTGCTGCTGAGTGTTGGGCTTTCATCACCCTACGAGTTGCAAGCTTGTTGTTTCGTGTAGTCAACCTTCTGTTAACATAGCGTTAACTCAGCCACCCAGAAAATGTCAACCAAAGCGAACGTGTCGCATTTTCTTCTCGAAATACACAAGCGTTTTAATCACAGCTGCCTTCTAGCGCCTTTATCCAAGGGGGGGGGGGAAAACAAAACACTATGTGGACATGAGGCCTCAGGGAGCACTGCCTGAAAGATTCCAGAAATTTGCCAGACCAAAACACCCTATCAACCCATGACCATATAAATCCTAAATAAGTTGGCTCCAATGACTGTAAGGACCGTGTAAAATGTAACTCTAATAAAAAACATTTATAGTCACAAACACTGCAAATGATCACACTGTGACCTTTGTCCTCTAATCTCCATGTTTATGGTCCATGCTAAAAAAAAAAATGGCATGCTTGGTTAGCAACATGAAGCGAGTGTGGTGATGAGGTTGTGAATTATGACGGAAACAGAAACAAACTCATTCACACGGACAAATGATGAATTCTTTAGAGGTTTTCTACACATTTATAGTACAGTATAAAAACTTAATACTTATTCCATTTTAGATGTGAATACTTGTTCAAAGTTCAAATGTCAGAATGCTGACAGACGATTTTATTCTAGCTGCAGCCTGTTCGTCATCAAATACAAACATCCTAGTTAACCTGACAAAATGTGTAATTATATGTCTGGATTGACAACGGCGACAATTTAAGATAAATCTAAAATACTGGATTCCTTTAGTGCCCTTTCCCCCCCCACATTATTCCCTCTTCCCCTTTCTTTACCTCGAAGTTCACATTCCTCCACCTCCTCAGCTGAGCCGGAGTCTGACAGGCCCTGGCAGGAGTCCTGAGAGCTCCTCCTCGAGCCTCCGCTGTCAGTGGAGTGGAAAACTAAAGAGGAAGGAGACGAGACAAAACAAAGAATGAACAGGAGCAAATGAAAATGCAATGACGCTAATTTCCTGAGTAGATGTGCCGGATTATAAGGGGAAGTCGCTCTTTTAATCTAGTGCTTATTAAAGGAGAGAGTATCTTTACGAAAGTTACTGAGATGCAACAAACATGAAGGAAAGAGTGACACATACAAGTGACCATCTCTCAGTTTAACAGGTGATGATTTCGCCTTACTGTGTTGGGAGGTTGCGCGTGGCGGCAGACGGCTGCGTCGGATCTGTTGCCGCCGCAGCCGAATCTTCTGTTTAAGCTGTTGAATCTCACAGTCACTGTCTCCCTCTTCCTCGCCCTCCTCCTCCTGATGCCGCAGGTTGTACTTCATCAGCTCGATGGCAGCGATGAGAGACTCTGAAATACTAAAATGAGCGTTTTCCTATATAACACAGAGAAAATGATGAATGCATGAGGAGGCCACTAAACTATCGTTTTAGTCATGCATCATATTAAGTTCAACACTGCACTTTTTTTTTTTAGGTTTTAGAGAATTTTAACACCAAGTTATTTTAAAAAAAATCATTTGTAAAGGACTGCACCAATTTGCATGCGAATCAGCACCGACTTGAGTTCAACTCGACCGAGTCCTCACTTTCTCAAGGTCAGCACAGCTGCCAAAGTCCTGCTCTGACAAGTAGCTGATGAGGCTCTGACCCTCTGATGGCTTCCTGAACATCCCATCTGAAACACTGCTGTACTGTGACCCGCCTGAAAGGATCAAAACATATACACACATAATTCATGACAACAAGACACAAAACAGAAATAGCAAAGATAAATTTCATTTTCCGCATTTCAATTCTAAATACAGTATAATCCGTTTTAGATTTCTAAATTCATTTTTGGTTTCAAAATCTTGCATACAGAAATTGAGCGAAACTGCATGCTATCAGAATATCTTATCATCCAAACCAGAAGGTCTCTGATGCACCGAGTTAGATGAGCTTAGCAATTACTGGTGTGTCCAATAAAACACTGATCTTTCTGTGACCTTCCTGCTCAGGTCCAGAGTGTCACATTTATGGATCAGCTACATTGCTACATTCACCATCTGGATCTGAAGACTAATTTTTCGTCAACAAACATTTCATGTCCACTTCCCTGAGCAACTTCCTCCCTTTTGATAAATTGGCTGTGAACTTTCTCTGACTCGTACCTTCCTCAACATTAACCAATCACTGGATAAGAGAGGAGTTTTTTTTGACAACTGCATACATTTTTTTAAGTGCAACAGCAGCTACAACAATACTGCAAACAGAAAATCAAAGGACTCACGAGACTCCATATAGAGGGAGCTGGTGGTGCTGGCATCACTGCGCTGAGGGGAGAAAGGGCTGTAGTCCTTCATGCACCCATCTCCTGCCGATTCTAAGAGACAAATAGTCCATGTTAGAAGGGCCACTTATCACCTCAACACCAGAACCGCTAAAACAAAGAGCGGATTTTTTTTTTCTTTCATGGAAACATGCGTCTTCATTCATACATAAAGCATGTTAAAGGCTATTTGGATTTCATCAATGTCCGTCTCAAACCACTGATAAAATCAATAGAGATGGTTCATTTTATTGCATGCAGAAACAAAAGAATGACAGTCAACCTGGTCAGTTGAACGACTTGAATTCAGAATGATTCATAAGTGATACAGGAAAAACTGCTTCACTTCTTCTTAAACATTTACACTTACATTGTTACATTATACTATCAGAGAAAATCACTAGCATTAATGTAATGAAATGAACACAAGTACACACAGCTTATGCAGTATATGGCCTCCATGACACTTTGACCAAAACGCTGATAGGTGATGAAAAATGTATGCATGAACAAAAAGTGTGACACAAACATAAAAGGTCATTCGTTGCATCAATTTGACCTGAGTAACACAAACAAAAACACTTTGAAGACGAATATCAAACACCAAAAGACGATTTGGGCTGAAGACTTGAAATGAGAGGGAAAAAGAGAGTTCATATCAGCATGCCGGGGGGGGGGGGAGATGGGAGGGAGTCAAATGATGGAGCACAGTGGAACTGCACTGCCAACCTGCTACAGGATCTTCTATTATTATGGTGATTTTTCGGTGGCCCCCTCCTTTGCACAAACGGTAAAAAGAGAGACAAGAGATGGAGCAGAAGGAGAGAAAAGTTACCTCAAGCCGAGAAAGGGAAAAGTGAGCAAAAAGAATAGACATTAAATTGGGAATGTCAGGAAGTAGGCTCCTCCTGACATAGAAGGTGGCCTAGATGCATCGTACAGAGCGACAAGTAAACAACATGTAAGTATATATGTATCCTGTCTAAAAGATTGTTTTTCAGTTTCATTTCCATCACCTGCTAGATGCTAAAGGGATGCTCAGAAGAAATTCAATCCCGGAAATCCGACAAATAAAAGAAAAATAATCAATTGGAAAAAGCAGGTGATTCCAACTAATAACTTTAAGTCCTCCTAACCATCAAATGTGTCGATCTATGAACGTGCAGCACAAAAAACACAGTATATTAATTAAAAACTGAAGTTCACCAATACTGCGAATATTCACTTTCATGTAAATGGGCTGTTTATGATACTATGAGAAACTTCCAAACAGGTAAAACTGTACCAGATGCTCCTTCATATCCATCTGTAGTCAGACTACTTGCAGACATTTATGAGAAAAAAACAAAGCCATCAATTAATTTATTTATTATTATATTATTAAGTCCATACTTCTTTTTTAATATTTAATACTCAATTCAACCTTTACAATTCAATAAAACATAACTAACATACAAATAGACAGTGGGTAGCCCAGTGCTTGTCATATGAGTTAACCCCAAATTTTATTTACCGTTCCTGAGTTTCGGGTTGATACCCGTGTCAGAAAACGAGCGTATGTGTCCTCGGGACCCCTTTCCCGGACCCCTCTGGACCTCTGAGAAGGATGAACGTCTGGGTGGTGGCGGCACAGCCAGGGAACCCTGTTGCAGGGACTGGCCCTGGTTCTCAACCCGCTCACTGCTGTGGGTGGAGCTCTGGGTGTCACAACGACTGCGTTGCCCCAGGTTACCAATCGCCAGGTACTCTGGACCATCGTCGTATTCGCCATCACCAGAGTCACCAGCCTCAGGCTGAGGGCAGGAAGGTGAGGGGGATTCTGTAAGGGCGATGCAAGGGACTGAGACGGATCCAGGAGGGGGCGTCGTTCCCCGCTCGTACTCCCCATGCCTGGACACGAACACCCAGGGTTCTCCCAGGTTGCTGCTTGAGGAGGTAGAATCTGCAAAACATAAGGTAGGTAGGTGAGGTGGGATGGGATGGATAAAACACAAGCTGTTGTGAATCAAGGGTTATTTCCCCTTCACTTGCTCAAGCTTTTCTGATGTGTATTGGACAAAGGTTACATTACTGAGAATTTTTAATTTTAAAAAAAGTAACAAGCATTAAACACTCAGGATCCCCCTACATGAGTGCATTTCAGCAAAGACAAAAGCCTGTATTACAAAAAATTATATTACACAAGTCACCCTCCACCCATCCTCACTTATGCCATTACTGTTTTGGGATTTGATGTCCGAAACAGAGTCGTGGCTTGTGGACACCGCTTCTCGTAGGGAGTGGTTGGACGTGGCGAGTCTGTGATTTAGCGCTTCTCTTCTGAGAGCTGAGTCAGCGTTCCTCCAAGTCCCTCCAGCCCCTGGCAACACACACAGGCTCTGGCTCTTCAACAGGCCCAGAGATGGTTGGCCCTTCAGAGGGGACAGCTGGTATGTGATAAGGGAGACATAAACAATTCAAGGTTGAATCCAAAATGTTTTCCTCTATTTTTTTTAAAATCCTCTCAGTTTTAAGAGGATCTCTAAGCAGGACGTTAGACAGGTGGGGTACAATAAAGTTACAAAACTCAGCATAGACTGACAAAGAAGGTCATTTTTTTTCCCCCTTCTCTTCTGATGTCCTCTTCGAACAGCAGCTTGCCATTAAACAATCACACATCTCTAGAAATGTGGATTGTTATACACTTGGTAAATCTGTGTTTAGCTTAAGTATAGCTGTAAAATATAATACATGACAGTGATAAAACACAATTTTAAAAAAACCAAACACAATAAACACATTTTTGCGAATGAAATAAAACAAATGTCAACAACATCATAATGGATGAGATATAAATGCAGTAATGTAGGCAGGCCTTATTGAAGCACGGCTTAAGGATGTAAGTCATTCCAGGAGACCTACCCCAACAGTGTCTACTTGGGCCAACAGTTTGGGGTTATTCTGCTCCACAGCTTCCAGACACTGGAACATGGCTATCACATGGGGCTCGCTCAGCAAAAAGGCATCATCTAAAAGGCAGACACAGACAGACGGAGATAGGAGACAAACGAAGAGGGGGAAGGAAACGAGATAGTGGGAGAAACAATTAATAGGTGGAAAATAAGTGAAGACATGAGAAATTTCAAGAGAGGAGAGCAAGTCATTCAGAGAGAGAGTCTTTTTAGCTGCTTCTACTTCCCACCAACATCCTCTAGATTAAGCGGGCCCGTTCATTTTGAAACTCACCATTATAGAATTTACGTGTATGCCCCTGATGCCGGAGCAGAGGCCGAAGCTGAGCGGAGAGCATGTGAACCTGTAAGCTGTGAAGCAACCAGCGCTCGGCCTTGTAGCTTTCACCAGCACTCTTCATCCCGCTGCTCAGTACTGGCTCCAGGTGACTGAACTGAGGAAGGAAAGGAGAGCGAGCGAGAGTTTGTGTCAAATGCTGAGAGATGAAATCAGAAAGTGCGCTGCTGTTTGAATGCCCACAGCACAGGGGAAACATGACAAGCCTGTCCTGTTCCACAAAGGAATGTAATCACAAATACGGTCACCAATTACCTGACAAGAAAAAAACATATCACAAGACTACGGCAGGAGACGGCAGACAAGATATATGGTATATACAACCATCACACAATGATTACGTCATGGCCAAGCATGCTGCAATACCTACTGGTCAGAAGCAGAGAGTGTGACGAAGATAAATGCTATTGCAAAGTCATGTTAAAACTTTGGAGGAGGGGGAAAAAGGGCTCAGGGGCGACAGTTCTCCACAACAACAAAAAACTACACACTCCAGATGAATTAATCAAGCACGAACAGAAACACGGGAATGTTACAGGTAGTGCCACATACCCAGAACTATCATTAAGCCGCAGCTACCAGTCAAACACCTGACTACTATTTTAAGTCCAGTCGGCTACTTTATCGTATTAACTGATTCTAATGAAGTTGGTTTTGATTCACTATTCGTCACAAAGACCAGCCTTCGCATAAAAACAGTGTGGGCATGAAGACTGAGAGACGTGCCTACGTTTATCGGCCCTGTATGTGTGCGCGTGCTCTGCTGAAAAAGAGTGTCCGGCCAGGAAGTCACCTTCAGAAGCCCAGAGAACGTTGGCAGTGTTTACGGGTATGTGCAAACAACCTCGCCTTTGATTACGAATGTAAAATTTTATGTGTGCCGACTAAAAATTAAAATATTTGCCAGCCAGCATGTAGCTGACAGTCGCCATTACCTGTTCAACGTGCGAGGCAAGGTGGGGGCTGATGTACCGAACGCACCACACGAATGGCCAGTAGTCTCTCTGCTTGTAGTACACCTGCAATACAAGCAGCTGTTAGAATGACCCAGTTACAGAGAGAAGCAGCATCACTAAAAAAAAAAAAAAATAGCACGCTATTATGGAGAGGGAGCATGTTCCTTAGTGAACTGTTTTCCTGTATTTCATGAAGACTGCTGATAATGAGCGGTGATAAAAGTCTGATAATGTAAATACTTGCCAAATCATAAAATGATCCTGTGCTCTGGTGATGCATGTCGTAACACAGTTCTACAAATAAAGCATGTGATAAAACCTGCTACACCATTCCCTGAAAACCTGCGGGTAAGTGAGAAACTTAACTGGTTGTGAGAAGGGTTACAATTTTTGGTTTTAATTGCTTCTTTGTCCCTGTTTTCAGTGTCTTAATATCTTTGGGTAGGAATTTCATTCGCTTCACTTCGACAAACGTGACCCTCCGCTCACCACAGCCAAATGTGAGGTCACAAGTGAGGCGTGGGTAACCTGTAAATCTTCTGCAACTCTGCAATAATTTGTCTGATAGTGTGGTATTATGGGCTACTGGACACACCTTGAATCCATGGCAACTCTATTTTAAAACTCAAGTTGTTTCAGTTGACCTATGCAGACCTTCAGATCAGATCAAGTGGAACTGCTAATTCTGACATGCAAGTCTGCCAGAGCTGGCTGGACGCACACATAAAGGGATCAGTAATCTGCAGATTGAACAAAAGACACTTTTTTTTCCCCCCTGATCTTCAGACCTGCTCATTCTTCAGTCCATGGCTAAGGATGTTGTTCATGTCCTTGTGGAGACGCTGCAGGCCGCCGTAACGTGACCAGACATTAGGGTTATTGGTAGACACAAGACCCTCCACTGTTGTCTTCAGGCTGGACAGTAGCTTCCAGTGCTCCTTCCTGTCAGGGAAAAAGGGCAGCAGGAAGCAGAGAGGCAGGGGGGAGGAAGTTCAGTAATGAGGAAGGAGGTGAAGGAGTGCTGGTGTAAGCAGAGTTGTGGCTAAAATCATTACTCACATGACCAGCAGTACCTTTCCTGAAATTTAAATTTCAGTCTTCAGCATTTTAGTGACAATAACCACGGTTTAGTCTGTCGTTTTTTATATTAAACTGTAATCACGTACTATGAGTTAAGGAGACACTTCATAAGCCCCTCGGGGTTTCTTGTCTTCCTGGCACATGTTTATACTGTATACTGGATTAAGGTTATTGTGTACAAATTGTTGGTTTTTTTTTGTGTGTGTGCTAAATTAAGTTGTTTTTAAAAACTCAGTGACTGACTGATAGTGCTGACCATCAATAAATGTCTTTGCAGTATCACTTCATTTTTGCCTAAATATGGTAGAGAACACTGTCCACTCCCTCCATATAAAAAAACTGTTTACAAGAGACCAGGTCTTAAACAACTGTTGGCAAAGCACAAGCAGAAGTTTTTGGCCCATAATGCATAACCAGTTCACTAATTCCACCAAAAGAAGTACAGCTGTTAGAAACTTGAAAATGTTTCCTGCAAGCACAGCCAGTCTGTGACACTGATATCCTATATTACAAACTGCAGATAATGGCTTATATGGGGGCCAGTTGTGATTGATTCCCATCAATAGAAGTTATAGGTCCTGTATACAGGAGGTCAAATAATGTCTTACAACAAGAAAAAGCTGTTGAACCAAAACTGATGGCTACAAAACAAAATCACATCAGGACACACCAAGGACCTTCTCTTTTCTCCCTTAAGTCAGCAGTCAAACTGAATGCTGGTTAAAACTAGTCAGATAAGTAGTGGTGTAAGAAAACATTGATTCACTTGAGAATCATGATTTATTTTTGTGAGACTGTATTTATTCTCAAAAACACAGTTTTCTATGTTGTAGTGAATGAAGAGCAAACCCTCCCAACAAAATGTCGTCTGGTTGGATGTTGCAGGAAATCCGACAAATATAACTGAAGAAACATGAACCTTATTTACTCAGATTTTATGCATATAGTGGTGTGTTTTTAATACTATGACAGTTTTCCTAAATTAGATAAGAAAAATCATAATATATTGCCTTGCTTACAGTATCATAATGTATTGCAATATATTGAATTGTAACCCCAGCATCATACTATTCAGATGACCAGATTCTTGCCAATACAAAGCCCTACTCATGGTAGGACAAAAATCTGCTGTGGGGCAGTACTAACGCTTGCCAGTGTATTCTTTGAGTAATTCACCAGGTCATCTGCAACTTATTCAGTAATACACTATAATAAGGTTAGCATGTGGTGTTTGAGTGCTTAAATATATTATAAGATATATGAATCAGTTACTAAACATCAACTTTTGAGAATCAGAGAAGTGAATGTCTGGTTGAAAAATAAAGATTATGAAAGCTATGAATTGCACATTTATGGACACAGCAAGTCTTTTTTTTTTACATAGAGAGCAGCAAGGCAGCATCACGAGTTCAGCTACAAAGCCAACTAATTAAATCTAGTCATGTAATAAGGGAGACTAAATGTTAGAGAACGTTGTTCATATAATGAGGAGCATGATGCATTCATGCAACAGATATGTGGTATGTGTTAAGTATATGCTGTAAGACACCATGGCGTGAAATTCTACGAGGCTCAAAAAAGGTTGTTGACGTCAAATATTATTATTATGATGATGATGATGATGATTATGATGACTGTTTCGTTCAGAGTGTGGGTGTTTGCTCTTCTAAAGAACTCTAACGACAGATTTGTTTATACAACCTGACCTGAAAATCTTATAGCAAAGAGTAAGTAAAGAGGATCTTAAAGTTACCATGAACGGCCAAGCTAATCTATCAATTAGGGTAAATGGAGAAGTGCAACTTTCCGCATTAGCCGTGTACCTATATATAATACCCTAGGAATTTCTACACTACTGATAACATAGTCACCCTATTGAGATCAAATCACAGAGTATACACTGTACATACTGTTGTCGCTGAAAGGTTGTTTTAGTTTTCTTTTGCTACAGCACAGTTGTGCTTTTGTTTATCCTCTAAGAGGCACTCGGTAATCGTGCTGCCAAAAAAATGCTAATAATGTAATAACAGAAGCTTGTGTAACATTTAAGTAAAAGCAAAAGAAGTGAGCTTACTAAATTACCCGATATCTCAAACTCAATTATGGATTCTGAACTTCAATTAATATCGGATGAATATTCTACACAACCAGCGACACGTCGCTGTTGACAACTAATTTGACATCTAGCCTTAGCTGTCAGCACAACATAGCTAACCTAATCTAACCTAACTAGTAAAATCTATAGCGGTTAGCATTCACTTATTAAAATGTCAAACAAACCCCAGTAATAACTCAATCAGCTGGTCGTTAATATTACGAAGGTTGACAAACTTCGCAGCAAATACTTTTTTTCTCCAAGTTGTAAAACCTTAATATTTCATCTTAGCCAAGCCAAGCTTAGCTGTTAGCCGGGCAACTTGCTCCCGAGCAATATTACTAAGATTAGGTTTTAATAAGTTGACGCTCCAAAATCATTAGCAGTCATTTTTATTGAACCAGCAAGCTGGTTGTCAATACGGTATTTAGTTTTGGCGTTAAAATATGACCACGGTCACGCTTAGCCAAGTTAACATTAGCCGGGTTAAGTTAGCAAGCCCAGCCTAAGCATTCACTCACCTGCGCTCCTCCGCCTCTCCCTCCTCCGCGATCTCCATGTCATCCGGGCGGAATCGAGTACCTTGTGAAGCTGCTAGCTTCCCCGATAACTAGGTGTTACTTCTTTCTTATTCAATAAAACTGGGCTTTACCCCAGTAGTAGGGACGCTTGAAATAGTTACTAGGACCTCGACTCTTCCGACATCCCTGCCTTTCCTGACCGAGCTGGGAATCAAAACAGAAGAGGCCGCATAAGCAAGTGGGCGGTGGCGTTGCCCTTCTTCTCTGAGGTTTAACGGCAGCCGATGTTGCATTACTGCCATCTGCAGGCGTTAGTTAACCCCTACACCCACATTGTACTCATACTCTTTTATTTTTATTGCCTTATGTCTCACACACCCCTTGTGTTTTAAACTATATGTAAATGTTTTCACACTATCTCCTCTCATTCCTGTTTATATTCTTATGTTCTTGTGTGTATTGATATTTGGTATAGGTTGTATCTCTTTCTATCTATCTATCTATCTATCTATCTATCTATCTATCTATCTATCTATCTATCTATCTATCTGTCTGTCTGTCTGTCTGTCTATCTATCTATTTATCTATTACAAACATTACAAATATATTAGTGTAAACACTATACATTTGAAGTTTTTTTTTGCACATACTAATTCTGTAATGTATTCAGTAATTCTGGAGAGAACTTTCTACTTAAGCTTGAAAAGTAGTATAACCATATAATACTAATACTAATGCTAATAATACTAACACCCATAATAATAATCATCATTACATTATATTATATTAGATTAGATTAGATTAGATTAGATTAGATTAGATTAGATGTAATATGTTCCCTCCTGTCCTTTCCCACACTTTCATATCATACCCACATGATGACACCAAAGTCTTGAATTATTTGGAAATTCCATGTACTCAAGTTGACATGAATCAGCTTTATCACTTGATAACTGCAACAAGTTAATAGGGTTCGACTCTATAACCGTTACTGTCATCAACAACAACTTTATACTGTCATTATTAGATTATTGCTACTTAGGTATAGCATGTACACAGCGTTACGATTTTTTTGGGGTGTCTCCATTTGGCCAGTAAATCTAGTTTTACTGATATGATTGTAGATTTTGAGATATTTAAATCTCGGAAAAATCCTGTCTATACAGTATCTTTTTTTTGACAAATAAATGTGGATGAATAAAAGCATAATGTTTCCCTTTCAATTGGACTATATTGGATAAAATAGTAATAGTCAGATACAAGTACCACAAAATTGTACTTAACTACAGTGCTTGAAAAATTGTTCTACTTATTTAATACATACAATATCTTCTGGTACATGTGTTCATATTGCATGTATTTAATACGTCAGAGGAAGTAAGAGCACATCAGGACATAATCATAATGAGGTTGAAGGAAATGTTGTAATCAGTCATGGCCTTCCATTCACTGCAATGCATTAGCTCACAGTGACGAGGAAAACACACCCGTTGTTACCAAATCTCTGGATGAGCCATTATGACTCAAGCACTAACCTGCTGTGACATGCACATGAATGATGAGGGAGAAGTAGGTGAATAGAAAGAGCTGTCATGGTGCCACGAACCGAGTTTGATCCAGTCTTTTAGTTTTCAACCATGTGCTGGTTTTAGGCTTTATATTTTATCGTTTTACGTTACTCCTTCATGGGAGAGTCAGATAATTGATGATGTGGTTTTATCCTATGCAGCAAAGAAAGTCAAACCTGCATTCAGAATGTTTAACATACAGTACATGTAAATAGTACAGTATAGCCACCATAAAGATAGAAGAGTGGTGTGGAATACGCTTCTAGTAAATGGACATTATTTATATAGCATTTATCTAGTCTGACTGACCACTCAAAGTGCTTTACAACACAATCCCACATTCACCCACTTTACCAAAGATTTCTAAGGTGGTGGCAGGGGCTACCATGCAAGGTGCCACATACTTACAGGTATCAGGGGCGATAACCATTCACACAAGGACTAACACATTGATGGAAGAGGCATCACAAGTACACTAGGCCTTCCAAGTTGGACGGCCGCTTAACGTCCTGAGTGGCAAAATTTTGCCTCAAGCATGACTCAAAATCTATTAACTAGTGTTATTTTTACGTCTCTTTTGTTCATGTTATGCAACTTTTTTCATTCTCTAATTTGTTGAAGTGGTGGAACAAAGATTACATCAACAAAAATCAAAGACGGTCCAAAAGTCAAGAAGGATACTGGGGGGAAAAAATGAGTCAGAATTGCTTTGGTTGATCAGATTACATGTAACGTTGTAATTCTAAAAGGGAAATTGGATTCACATGGTGACACTTTTAAACATAGAAGCCAGTGTGCAATAAAATCTGGTGTTTTGTTAATGCAATCTCCATAAGACTTTTTCTTCTCATTTTCTTCCTATTTTGTTTTAGCCATCATTACATAAGTAGTCCAGCTATGCTTGCAAGAAGGTGATAGGATTGTCACTGTTGACATAGAGGTGTTATTATAGAGCAAGTATTCTGCCTTTATTGAGGAACAAGTAAAACATTCACAGTTTGATAAAGGACTTGACAAAAGAGCCATTTCCAAATGAAACAGAGTCATTCAGTTGCATATTTTGAAGTGATGTCAGCTGGTGGGTGACGAGCGGATCACTACTTACATAATGAAGTTGTTTTGAAAGTTACCCTCTTTCCGAGCAGGTACAAAGTGATAATTTATGACTGAAATGACAGGTAGGTGATGCAGTGACTAAGAGCATGAGGATTTCAAACACTTTTTTTCTCCTCTAGAGAAAAAGCAAACAAAGGGATTTTTTTACTTACGTGCCGAAACAACATGTTCCTCCAAACTAATAATCTGATTCCAAAGAAGAGAGTCATCAGTCTCCTGCTGTTCTACGGAACTGTGGGAAGAGGGATGAGTTTTTTTATTGGTGATTGTGACAAGGAAATGATGTGTCAAGAGTAATCTGGATACCTAGTTACTGATAAAGTAAAAAGTATATATATATACAGTGTTGTGGAAAAGTATGTGACCACCTGTTGGTTTCTTAATTTGTGTGTATCTCATAACTTTGATGACCTGATGAGTCTGATGAGTCAAAAGTTGAAGTGTTTGGAAGACATGGGTCCTGGTACAGCTGGTGTAAACCAAAAACAGCAGTCCACAAAAGAACATTATACCTACAGTCAAGCATGGAGGTGGCACTGTAATGTTGTGGGGATGCTTGGCTGCTTCAGGGACAGGACAATTTGCCATAATTGCTCTCTACCAGAAAATTCTGCAGTAGAGTGTCAGGTTATCAGTCTGTCAGTCAAAGCTCAAGCACAACTGGGCTGTGCTGGACGACAATGATCACAAGCTTAAAAGTCCACCTCTGAAAGGCTCAAAAGGATTAAAATTAAGTTTTGGAGTGACCTGAACCCCATTGAGATGCTGTAGTGGGACTTGAAAAGAGCAGTTCATGCTCACAAACCCTCCAATATGGCTGCACTAAAGCAGTTTTGCAAAGAAGAGTGGGCCAAGATTCGACCACAGTGATGTCAGAGACAGATCTCATTGTCGGAGGTAATTGGTTGCAGTTGTTGCTGCTAAAGGTGGCACTACTAGCTATTAAGTTCAGGGGGCCAAATACTTTTTAAAACTGGTGATTTAGATATTGGATAAGCTTCTTGCCTTATTAAATAATAAAAATCATTTAAAATATGCATATTGTGTTTACCAGGTTGCCTTTGCCTAGTGTAAGATACACACAAAAATAGAAGAAATCAGGAGGGAGTCCAGTACTTTTTCACAGCACTGTACAGCAGACTGAAGAAGAGACATCATTACAATCAAAATTTACATATTTATTTTTGTCAGGTGTTATATAGATTTTTACAGTGGGTATCTAAACATCCTCTAATCAAGATGAATAGAATTTACTCTGGGATTCAGGCACCCTAAATTTATTTTGAAGGATAAGCCATTTGCCATTCTACAATATTTGGGACCTTGTTTATCCCTACTTGGTAGGCAAAGCACCCACTATAGGCAGACTTTGGGAATGAGTGGTTGGAAATCTTTCAGAGGACATTTTGACATGTTAGAGTAGTAAAAGTACAGGTGTAAACAACAAAAATAATAATGGCTGAATTCCATTTAGCTGCTAGTTTCAGGGTCCTGCTTTGTGCATGCTGGCTCAACGTCATATTGTCACGGTTTATTGAGAAAATAAGTTCATGCTGTGTTGCCACTAAAGGAAAGATTTCAGCATTTAGTTGACCGTGTTTGTGATTGTATTGTTTACTAAATGTAATAAAAATGCTGAGTGGTTTTCCTAGTCATGAAAAGGTGGTAATGGTCATTTAAAAAAAAACATGAGGACATTATCTTAATAAAACAGTAATTTATTTTTGACTGAAAACTAAAATTGTCTGAACAGCACATTACAAGGGCATTGTTAAGATATTTTCTCCAAGGCTCAGGGATTACTTTCACACAGTACACTTGGCATGTACGCGGCGTCTCCTTCAAATGAAAGACAGGAAAAAAAAAACACTAACTAGAGAAGAAATAAGCCCATTTTCAATGAAACAAAATTCAATGAAATCAAGGAGTCCATCCAGTAGAAAGATGACTGATTGTACAATTACCAAGCATTTTGGTTTGGTTGTAAGCCACAGAGAAAGAAACCAGATCGCCTGATGACAGCAGGCGACGGCACAGGAGGCACAAAAGACATGACACAGACAGGACATCCCATAATATGCTAATATAGACAGAGTTCCAGCTTTAAAGTGTGAAATGTTGAATAGTTTCCATTGTTTTTGCCGATAATATTTAGTTATTTTCTTTGTAAACAAAGTGTTGATAGACTACAATCAAAATCTAAATGCTGCATTCATTAAATACATTAAAATCTGCAATGTAAGAAAACCCTTAATGTGCATATGAAATT
Organism: Chaunax sp. Z400; assembly: GCA_037577475.1. Classification (NCBI taxonomy): domain Eukaryota; kingdom Metazoa; phylum Chordata; class Actinopteri; order Lophiiformes; family Chaunacidae; genus Chaunax; species Chaunax sp. Z400. Next base: position 18,741,997 of record CM075188.1, on the reverse strand, counting down.
TAACAGCATTTTTACATGGAAAAAAAAGATGGCTCCTTTTCTGACTACTATTTTGTGCACAAGGCCGTTCCCTCCATCCAACACAAATGCCTTTCCATTTTTTATTCTTACTCTTGTCTGCTTAATCCACCTTCTCACTTTCATTAATCATTTCACATTCATAGACAGACAAGTTGACAGGAAAATCAGAGTGCTAGATAAAAGCGTGAGGTAAGAAAGTGGTTTGTCTATAGATCATGCAGAACATGAAAAACACTGACAAAAAAATATAGGGAAGGAGAGAGTAGAAGCAAGAATGAGTGTGCATTTAAAAATGGGAGAATAGACTTACACAGCTTTGCGTCTTTGGTTATAAAGAAGGTAAAACAATTTTCACAGCTTTGCATCCCCCAACCAAACCTCCAAATCAATTTCTTTTTGTTTGTTTTGACAAAGAAAGTTTTTTTTGTTTTTTTTAAAGAGTAAATTAATTGTTTTCTTTATCAAAACATCCCATCACATCTTAACATCAGGCATTCTCCTATACAAACTGTCCTTGGTCTTAATACTTTACACTTTACAAAATATACATTCAACCTGGATTTCACCTAATGTAAGCTCGGCTTTAGTGTTAGCACTATTTCATGAGAAGAAAAATGTCTATTATGGAACTTATTGCCTACTTACTGAGATCTAACTGTTGCGAGAGCATACCAAATTTAATACCTGATAGATTCTAAAATACCAAAAGACCAAAGAGAGAGTTTCTTTGTTTTTAATAAGTATCTCCATGACATTGTTCATTTACATTTTGAAAATAGCAGCCCTGAAATAAATAAATGCAAATACTAAAACTGAACTAATGAAAAAGTATATGATTCATGTCGAAGTAATGTGGCTCTGAGAAAACAACACAAGCGTTTGTTGCAGCATATAAATCAAGTTGAGGCTCTCGACTCGCTCCACTCGAGTCAAGGTGACCGCTTGAGTCCTCGTCCACACAGGGAGGATGAATCCTCTACCCCACCCCCTCCCCTTGGGGTTCTGGCCTCTTGTCAGGCCAGAAAGTGATGTGAGGTGGTCATACCAAATGGACAGTCCCTGCTGGATGTTACAGGACCTTTGTAAGGACTCTTACAGGGTTAACCCGCCCTCTTCCATCACTTCTTGTCCCGACAAATCAAGCTCTCCCTGCCCTCTGACCCCGTCTCCTCCCCAAGAACAGCATGCAGTTTTATGGTGTGCACCTCCTGCCACTCATTATTTTTCAGCTTTCTTGCAGCCAACCACAGGGATAGAATAAACTTTGCGAGGGGTGGCAAGTGTCTTAATAATTTGAAGGCCTGGTGGCAGCAACATGTACACACTGAAGAATGGCTCTTGGTGGCAAACAAAGATGTCACTGTTGTTGGTTTGTTCCTCAAATGGAGCATACTGAATGCAGAGCCATGCCTTTGGCTTTTACGACGCTAAGGGGAGGGTAGCAGTTGTCTTTACTAACAGGATCTTCCACTCCTGTCAGTGGGTGGTGTATGCTCAAGTGTGTGTACTGGGAGAGAGGGGATCACGCTGATGTGATGTTGGGCTGATGAGGGACACTCTGACTCCCCTCGTGGTGCACCAAGGGAGTGTTGTTATTGTTTGAGACGAGTGGGTGGTGTTGCTGTTGCTGTTGCTGCTGCTGCTGCTGCTGCTGCTGCTGCTGCTGCTGCTGCTGCTGCAGCGGCGGTGGCGATGAGCTGATGTTGCCCTGGGTATGCTGACCGGACAGTTGGCCAAGCTGCTCCGAGTTGGCCAGTGACTTCAGCACTGCGTTCTCGCGCTCCAACACTGAGTTCCTCTCGTACAGCTCCTTGATGTGTTCCTTCAACACCTCCACCTCCTCGCGAACAGCATACATCAGGTGGCTCTTCACCAAGTCCTGAAAGACAACAAAAAAAGGGATAGTATTGAGCATAATAAAACAAACACAAGACAGCTGATTATAAATCGTTTTTAAACCGCGGATTCCATCCTCAAACAAGGGAAAATGTCACTTCAGAACTTAAAGCAGAGAAATTTGATTTTATTTTGGCATCATTTTAGGCGCTGAGGTGAGATTGACACCTCTCATTTTAATGCATACATCTTGGTTTTCAGACAGGAAATAGAAGACTTTCATGAGCTGAATATAGGAGAGTTTAACATGGAAAAAGTTCAAGCGAGTTTCACACTTGTCTCTGAGATATTAGTTGTGTCACAATCCATTGCGGAGAGAATCAAAGAGAATGTGTGTTTCCTGACCGCATGAGTTGTAGCTTCTAAATCTGATGAAAACTCACCATTGCCTGCTCAATCTTGTTATCAATGGCGACGACGCTGGCACCGGATGCACTGTGGAGAGAAAGAGCAAGAGTGCTTTAGATTGATATTCGCACTTTAGCACTGACTTAATTGCCTCAGGGGATTTCACTGGTACCTCAGATACATGCTGGACTTTTACCTTTAAGGTTTATTTTAAACTTGTAGGATTATTTTAAGCTTCTGAGTGTGTTTGTTTCTAGAAGCACTTTGACATGAGCTTCCTATATTACCATACCACCTGTTTTAATGTATGTTGTCTAAGTTCCTCTGAACTTGTATTGCTGGGATGTTTGTATTTCTAACTTTGGAATTATGACTTTTCTGTCTGCACAAAAAATGTCCCTGCTCCACCTCTTTTTGTTTCTCCGTCCCTGTGTCTGCTCCGTAGACTTTCTGCTTCCCTCCAAAAACATAACCGCAGTTTTTGAAGTGTTTTAACAATCTTAAAACAGCAGCACAAGCAGCCTGACATTAAACAACACAGGCACACACAACAAATGCAAGGAAAACTAAACAAAAATAAATGTAAACAAAAGGTTAAATTACAAAACAAATTCACAACCTGGACATAAAACCCACATTTAATCCAGAGAAATTATTGCATTAAGACTCAATAGGTCTAATGTCAATATACTGATATACAAATGTTGGCCTTCATCGTGGACAGCATACACAAATGTGAATGTGAATATATATGTTGTGTGTTCTGAATGAACCCAAATAAACATTGCTGTTGTTTTACACTGGGCGTCCATTTGTAGGCCCATATTGGCATGAGGCTACACAAATGTGACCAAGAGTAAATTTCCTTCGAGGCAGCAGCAAATGAAAAGGGCTTCAGATGAAGTCTTATCAACATGTGTTAAGCAGAGCATGGTCGCAAACATAGTTTCAAATAATATCCAACTGTACGTATCGAAATGGATTTCACAGATTTTCAAGAAAGAAAGACGCACAAACAAAACATTTCACTAAAATGTTGTTGTTAAATCAGCAGCAGACGCGCCGCGGGTGCGGCTGACGTTGCAGTCAGCGATCAGTTTTCATCATCAGGAAAATCCCAATTGTTGTTTTCTGTATAAACCCATTGTATTGCCTTCTGGCGAAAAGTAATTCCTTATTGGAGCATCCCACGCCATTACTTAATCTACAAATCATTTCACAATAGCGCAACACTTTGATTTCCACCTCCTTTCTCTCTCCAAGGAAAGAAAGAAAAATAACGTCCAACACCTTGGATAAAAAAAAAAAAAAAGGTGCCCAACTTACTACGCCACGCACACGATCCACGTCCGAACGCCAAATTCAGGATCGATTTCACGAAACGAGGAAAAAGAAGAAGAAGAGATTTCTATCCGTCTCAACAGTAAACGCCGACTTGCTCAATCACTCGCCTTGTTCGGATTTTGATCCAAGAACAAAACGGGGCCGATGCGTTTTCGTGCCGCTAGAAGGTGCTCTAACAGGAATTTGGGACGCGATAGGGAACATAATGTGCAGAAAGCATATAATTATGCTTGGCAAGAGTCCATCCGTAATTTATATAACGTCTAAGAAGAAAAGAAATGTTAAAAAGACATTTCAAACGGAATAAAGTGTTCAAAACGGACAAAAAGTCTCTCCTGAATCGACTCATCTTAAATATACAAATGTTAGTGGTGTAGTTATGTTCAATTGGCCTTTATAGTTTGGAGACTTTGACGATGGGAGGGATATGTCTTCTTTAACGTAGATAAAACAGAGCTGAGCTTGGATCACTTTAAACTCCAAAATATAAAAGTAAACACTACTCATGATCACATTGTGGTAACAAACATCATGTGGACCGCCAGAAGTCTCTCCAGCATGCATGCATGCCCTATGTGCTGGAGCGCACGTACATCTCGCGAACTGAGCAGCCCGGAGGTGGGGGTGGTGGCCCCTAGATGACCAGCTGGCGTCAAGATACTACAAGCGAACTATACACGGAGAGCAAACGGACATTGATCAGATTGGATTCCAATCATGTCTATGAAAACGGCAGCGAGAGTTAATCCCATATGTCTGAAGTCCATAAAAGCACGCAGAACAGTCGAGTCGACTATTCAGAAAGAACACACAGAATATAGTTGGCATGTAAAACTAAAAGAATATGGAACCTAAACATACAATTAAACGCACGGAGCACAAAGAGGACATGACACCCCAACTCAAAAGTACGCGGGGCGTACAAAAGATAAAAAATCCGACCGTAAAAAACTGTCAGAGACTGTAAGAGTTTATAAATCAATTACCTGACGCATCTTGTCCTGTAGGACATCAAACGTCCCGAATATGTAGGTGTGCATCCTGGAGAGCATGGCAGACTGTAGCTCATTCTGCAGCGCATATTACCGTTTTGTCAAGTCTTCCTGCTGCGAAACTCCACTGAGTGTTAAAACACAGATGCCTCTTGTTTGAGACGGAGCCGTATGTGTTTTAAAAGCACGCTCGGTCACATGGTGAGAAAACAGGGGGCGGAGTTCAGCCTCTACCCGCCCACACCCTTTACTAATTTACTGCTACGGAGAATCCTCACTGATACAGTGGATCCTGTCATTTGTGATACATTTTTCAGAATTTTAAGAAGTTGCACAAGACAACTTATCCAGAGGCTAAATGTTTTTCAAAGAAGACAAAGTTGTGCCATCACAGGTCTGGGTGTCCATGACCCTTTGCGTTACAGTAGAATAAGCTGTACTTTTGAATTTGCAGCTTTGCAAAAAATATGCTAAGCTGTGTCAAACGTCATCTTTTACGTGAGTTTTCATGCACCGGGAGTTTTTTTTTAAATCATGTTTCTCCATGTGTCGACCGTCTTGTGCCGTTTTAATCATAATCTATATCCTGAATGCTGAGAAAAGCTATGTTAATTTGTCAAATCTGTGTAGACAACGTCAAAAAAGAAGCATAAAAAGAATGATTGAGTTTCACAAACAGTAGCCTGTAAGTGACAAAATCTTAATTGCAAATGAGACTGCTGTTAAGTTTTTATTCACATTGGTGCACTGAAGCACGATGACACGTCACATTGCTGTCATTGGTTGAATTTGTGTGCTTCAGTCGACTTTGAAATGCAATATTCAACATTTCTAGTCTATCTCCTATCTTTTTTCATTCTCAGGGCAAGAACAAAACATGTGAGGTGAATGTAATATTAAAAAAATCAGCGTATTTCTCTACTCATCTGAATAAAGAGCATGTAAAAATGGTTTAACTGCTGTTCAGATGTGTTGCATAATGTGACAGATCTACTCTGATGTGACGACAACGGGGCAAAATGACTCGCATTCCACAAGGAGCGCATCAGTCTGCCGTACGAACTATAGGCAATGCAAGAAGACATTCCTCCCTTTGAGCTGACCATTGACACATCTGGGACAATGAGAGGGAAGCATGTGGGGGAACAGAAAATACATGCAAGTAGGACCAAATTATCTTGTCAAGTGAATGGGAGATCTGGCCTGAGGGAGTTACAAGAAGTCCAGACTCATTTTTTTTGCCATTCCGTGTCCAAGGAAAACAAGGAAAATTGTACATTTTTATTCAAGGAGGAAGATGTGTTGGTTTATATAAGGACCACTTGCTGTGTAAACCTCAACTTGCGCCTTTCCCGAAGACTGCAGCAGCGCACACATACCCCCAAACAATTCTCCGGGACCACAAGACAGCACATTCCAGCTCTGGACACCTCCGGCCCTGGGGCCGCCTCTAAAGTGAGACATCTGTGTCAGAGCCACCATCATGCTGTTACAACACAGTCGAGTTCCTCACTGAGCACTAGTTATCAAAACAAAACTAGTTCTGTAAATTTTTAGTTGGATGCCAGCTAAAGAGAGCTTTTCCCATCACAAACACATCTCACCCATCTGCTAACATGCTTGCAGACAGCTCTGGAAAAAAAGCATAAACTCAATGCCTTAAATGTAAATATCACAATGTCTGTTTGTGTGTGGTTCTACAGGAGACACATGTAGGAGCAAAGCGTGGTCTCCGACGTGGAGAGGACACATGCACCGGCACTCCATCAAGGACACATGCACCGGCACACTTCTCCAATGCAAAGCACACAAACATTCAGTGTGGGGAGAGGCAGCTGAATAAATTAAACCTCAGCCTTTAAGAGATAACCCCCAAGCACACCCCCATTTAGCAAGTGTATTTCAAAACAATAACTGGAGGGGGCTGTAAGAACTCACTGTTGTGCTTTAGATGCATTTAGCCCTGCTTTAGCCCAGCTCATGCAGTCCGTTTTGAAAGATGCAACTCAGCTGCTATACCAGATGAGGTCAGCAAAGGGTCTGATCACTTGTGAGAAAACTTCAGTGAAAATGCTGAGAGCAGCCTCGGGTACGAGCAGTTTAGTGATGTTTACATGATCACAATGATTTCACTGTCAGGGCTCGAAACAACTAGAAGCTTCTGTTTTACAAGCTGTCTAAAAATGAGCATGTTTCAAAAATATCACCTCTCACTATTTCTGTTAGAGACAAAGTCATTCAATGGTCAATGGAATGCAGTCATGTTAAATGTTTTGTAAAAGGTTCAGAGAACTGAAAGTGCCTTCTAGTTCTGACATGCTGACTTGCAAGAAAAGAACTGTATGACCCTGCGACTTAAGTCACAGTCACCCAGTCTGAACAAGAGTCCAGTATTTTTTGAAAAACTGAGTTCTCCGAAGGAAGCTGTTAGCCACACATTCACTTCCATTCCATTTCCACGAAGGAAGATTGTGTGATGCAATCAAAAACCACAAACTTCTCTGATATCAAACTGGTCGAGACACTGTTTTGTCATTTCACATTGGCACACTGTTACAGAGAGGTCTCATTATGTCCTAAGCATGTTTTTTGCTTTTTGTTGTTTTCTTTTTTTCGCTTGAGTAAGATGATAATTTGCCTAACGAGATGTGAAACAAGAATCTATATGCCATCAAACAAATAACCTGAAACCCCAAGTATTGCAATGGATAAAGAAGTTACACAGTACATGAGGTATAGTTGGTATTTAGTGATGCACACTTGTAATTATCCAAAAAGACTTGAGTTTGCATATTTAACAAAAATGCCATATTGCTGGGAAGTGCTGTCGAAAAAAGTGGTCCATTCTCAAACAATGAAGACTAAACAAAATGAGAGACCTCAGGGACCTCTTTTCTGAAGCTTTTTTTTTCCAGCTCTAAATTAGAGTCATGAATAGGTGTCTGGTTCCAAAGAGCTTCCTTGAAAACAGGCCCACTCACACCCTCACTTGTTACATAAACATTTCAGTCCGCACATGTCCCAATGTGACGCACTCAACGCCAACAAGCCTGCCCTCCCTGAGAACATGGACACCTCTAGCAGACTGCTTTGGCAGATGAACTGGACAACAGGGAGCAAGTAAAAAATCAAGGCAATAATAAAATGAATTCTTGACACAGCGGATCATCACCCTTAATTCAATGAAGGCCTTGTTATTTCAGAAGCTAAAATAAATGCCAGCAGGGATGTTTGTTAATGGCTGCTGAGTAACCCCTAGAACTCATGAAGACATGATGAAGAGCCACGGTGTTATACGACCATCAAACTCCATATGTAAACACAGTGGGGGGGGATCCAGGGTAAGGGTCTTCCAGCCTTAAGTAATTACTGCCAAAACAGTATTCAACTAGAACCAGATTTTCAGCATCTAACAAGTCCCTTAATATTTTATTCTATTTTCTTTGAGTGATTTGTGGCTGTGCCACACATTTTGCTCAGTGAGAACTAAATAGACACTTCTGTTTCAAATGGTGAATCTGTCAATGCCAATATACTTCCATGCTTATTTTTTTTACATTGACATCGATACATCCACAAGAGGGCAGTGAAGAGTCAAAGGTTTTGACAGCAAAACTGGCGACTGCAGAGGAGGTTGTGATAATATACTTAGTAAATCAAAAGCGTAAAAAGAGGAGGTATTGACGTGCTTCGGTGGCCTTCTATGAGGCCATTAAATAAACTGCAACATGTGGGCGGACGCATGTTTTATACTTTACTTTTTCTTCTCGTTAAGTCTGTACACATTTGTCATACCTTGCTTGAATTATGGCTACACTGCCCCTACCATTTCCAGTGGTACCGCTCAGTTTCGTTCATATCAGTAAGCTCCGTATCCATATACGGTGATACAGTGCTACTTTTGAGACATAAGGTCTGTTGCACTAGCAGAGAAAATTTCAGATAGTAATGATCTCTGTCCATTAACTCTTCCCTGCACTTAAAAACAGATTGTCAAGTTTGAGATCAGAGCTCTGCACAATGTCAAGTCCCATCATGTCCATAAAGCCTCTGCAGTTAGAGATTTCGCCAGAGGACCTCCTCTACAACCGTTGAATGATCCATTCAAAATGATGTACTTACTCTTCTGCATGCCTCTAAGAGAAGTTGAACTGGGTTAAGTCAACACAAAGTAAAGTATGTTTGTGTTTGAGTGTGTTTTTTGTATGGAAGGAAGGTGATTCCAATAGAGTCTATGTCAACAGGCATATTTGGTGAAAATACATTAACAAAAAAAAAAAGACAGTGATACTTTCTAAATACAAAAATGACAACTACTGTAACTACTATACTGTTGAAAAATTACCAACAAAGCCAATTAAGAAGTTCACTGGGGCAGTACTTTGCTATCGGCACAGTACAACTGCAGCTTAACCATGTTCAATTTTCCTCCTCCTCCTAGTCCCCATAATGAAATGTTTGTTTCTGTGTCATAAACAGCAGCCGCATACCTGGTCTGGATCAAATAACTGGGACTGGTTGACCATGGGGCCACTGATCAGGTGTCCTTGGTCAGAATATAAATCTGTCTTTTCTTTATTGTCCACAATCATAAAGTTGATCATTATGGACTGAGAGCAGTAAAAGGGCTGCTGCTGCTTTACTTGGGACCAATCTCAGACTCACAATGATTCCATTCAACAGACCAACAAATCGCCTATCTGGAATGTTTACAAATGCAGTGTGTGACTTGTAATTTAGTCCAGCAAAAATAAATTCATCTCTCGCTTGTCGCAGCTGAAAGATGAGCTGTAAACAAGAAGAGATTTAAACAGAGCCATATGGGATCAAATAATTGTTGTTAATTGTCAGTAAGATTCTGAGCTTGTGAAATGATATTCAGAAATCATTGAAAAACCTTTGGATGCAAGTCCTTTGGAAACCCCTGGGGGGAATAAAACCTTTTCTGGCGTACACTTGTTTTTCTGAATAGTCGCAGGTATACATGAGTGTAATTTTGGAAGTGCGACTAAGCTATTAAAATCATTTAAGATTGCATGTATATATATATATATATAGGTTAGTGTGTAAATGTAATTGGACTGTTGTGTTTCTCTGCAAAGAATGTGCAGTTGCCAGCAGATAGGAATGATAGAGGGAGGGGAGATTGAAAATAAAATGCTAAAAATGCTAAAATGGTTGTCAAATATACTTCAGCTGTCATTAACATAGCTGAGCAGCTTCCCAAATAAAGCCTATGTGTAGTACTGTAAGATGACTAAAATTGTCTGATGACCAAAATCCTGCATATAGTTAAAACAACCAAGATCTAAAAAGTGACGGTAATGTGAAGTAAAACATTAAGATAGAAATTTATATTTCCCTGTCTTAATGGAAGTAGTTTTGATGCCCACAACATAATAAAAACTTTTTTTTTAAAATACGACAATGGTTGTGAAAGAGTTTAAGTAATGAAGGGGTGTGCTACCCAGCTGAGTTTTCACATATCTCACAATGCAATCATTTTCAGGAATGCTCCTTTGTGCCCTCAAACTGTCTGTGTGTAATCACTCCCCCCCCCCTTCACTTCCAACAAGTCTGACCTTGCAGAGGAGCAGGCTTTGGACAAAGGAAGGTGTAATGAGGCGGGCTCTCTCAAGTTTGGAATAAAGCTGCACTGTTAGTCAAAAAGCCCACAGGCAAACAAGAGCTGCATGGGGAATAGTGTTGAATCTTTCGCCATGCATGACGCTACACCCTCATTCAGCTGCTACTGTTTCACTTTAACACCAGCAACTCATCAGGACAGGTTCACTTTGAAGAAGAATGTGGTCACACAGATAGATTCATCAAACAGGGTGGTCTGTGGTCTTGGTTAATTAAATAATCAAAAAAAGCATCTGATTTTTTTCATTGATCACAACTGCGAAACAACAATTGGAGAAAATGAAACATATATACATCCCTGAATTTCAAAAAATCCAATTTTGAAAAATATTTGTCCAATTTTGATCAAATTACGAAATCTAAAATTGCATTAAGATGAGAGACAGACATTGTCCCGAGAACAACCATGGGCTGAAAAAGAATGTTTATGCACATATTGATATATTGAACCACCTGGCTAAAACCAATCCCCTGGCTAGAAATCACACACCGCCACTGTGCTCAGACTTGGATAATTAAGTAAAGGTCAAAATTAAAATCACTCCGATTTTGCTGCTGCCCTGAGATTCGCCTAGAGAGCCTTGCATGATATTGGGCCCAAACAGGTACTTGTTGCCTTGGAGTTGGACATAAAGGACTTGAATGAATAATGTGTTGGCAATGTCACTCCAAAGTTTGTTTGTCACTGTTTGTTGGCAGCCAATTGGTTATCTGTGGCAGAGAGTCAAGACTTAAAATAGCCTCCATGAGAGAGCACATGAGAACAAAAAAAGGCCATGGCTAATACGAACCACATCAAATACCAACTAGTATTTATTTTCCTAGATTACTGACATTGTTTGACAGGTATTCAATGTTTTAGAATAAATCCACAGATAATTTCACAGAGGATAGGCTGCATTAGCTGTGAATCAAGTGGAACGGCTGTGGCTTAGGTGGTAAGAACCGTCACTTACAGTATCAGAAGGTCGGTGGTTCGATCCCTAGCCCCTGCAGTCTACATGTCAAAGTATCCTTCAGCAAGATACTGAACCCCAATTGGCTCCCCGGGCACCGTAAGGGCTCCTCAGGGATGGGTCAAATGCAGAGAACAAATTTTGCTTGTACTGTGTATAAATGTAGGTCTTCTTCTTCTAAAAAAGCAATTAATTTACTCTACAACTCTGCACGTTATGTACTGTATCAGAAAACCGCAGAAATCAAATATGCAGTCCAAATGTTATTGGACTTTATTGAATAGTAAAAGGACATTAAATTCACAAAGCACTAACAGAGTATTGCTGCATAAATGGTATGTGTATGTGGAAGAAAAGTAAAGGGGATACTGTGTGAATTCACTCGAACAATTTTTTTTTGTCCCATTCTTGTTCAATTTCAGACTTTTTATGACCCAGAAATGATGCGGTGATTCATTTTTCATAGTTGGTAGATCCGCTCATGATCTTCCATCTCAGTCAACCAATTAAGCCAATGTAATTCAAACTGATAGAAAACAAAGCAAAGAGGCTAATTCTTTTATATTGGAGAAAATGGAACCAATTCATGCCTGGCATTTAGCGCAAAAATCACAATTGTTACTGATCAATTGTCTGTTAAGCAAGACCGACAGGTTGCACATGTCCAAATCTGTCAAGTGCAAAAAAGTATTAATTTGTCCCACCACTGTGCCTGAAATTTAGCAGGTTAGATTAAAATAAAATAATGAAAAATAAATAAATAATATTGAAATGAGTGAAAAACAATAAAAGAAAGTAAAAAAAATTAGATTAAATCGATTGTATTAAGTCAATTAAATAACAACATTTTAAAAGAAGTGCAGTAGTGCATACGTGAGAAGTAAAGTTAAAAAAAAGTTTCAGGCCTGTATGAGTAAATGTTAAATTGCTGAAGGAGCTGTGGTAAATGTATGTATGCATGCAATGTCAAAAATGGAAGTGGAAAATTGGAGGCTCACCATGCCAAATGTCAAAGGCCCCGTTCACACTGAGTCATCTCTTAAGGCATGGCTGCTTCAAAAACACTTTGGAAAAGCACGTCTAGCAAACCAGCAAGGTACACCAGTGGAGTGGGACTGTGTGAGGAACAGGCCGATCACACGTAATTAATAGAAAAAGTTGTGCGACCCCAGTGCCTTACGCTCAACAATTGAGAATATTTAACTGCAATGCACATGTAAAAATTGCTAGAATAGATGTGATGCATTGCAACACACAAGAATGCACCTAGCTAGGCATGTTAGAATTCTAATCAGTAATCACCAGCTTCTCATCCGAGCATACAAAAGAGACTAAAAACAATATTATGCTATACAATACAACTTCTGTCATGTTATCTCAGTGACACCTGTTATTTGCACTGCTAATCCACCAGCAATGGGCTGCACAAGATGTAGGTGTATGAGAAACCTGAGCCCCAGATCCTTGTGACTTGAAAAACGTAGACACTCAAAGTGTCTAGAGAAAGGGCCACGAAACACACCCTTTCCCTTAAGCTTCCTAGAGTTCCATGCTTTCTCCTTGCATTGCACATGTGCAGCTGCTGAAAAGTCAAGCCTGATAAGTCATTCAATTAAATAACTGGTCCCAAAATAGCACTTTATTTAAAAGGACTGAAGTGACAATTCATTCAAGTTTTTGGACACAACAAAGAAGTTACTGATAGCAGGAAATACTTGCCAAAAAAACCCCCCATAATTTTCATGTGATAATTTTTCAGTAAATTCATTTTTTTTCTTTGGCAATTTCTCTTAGGAACAGCAGAAATATGCATGAGACAAAAATTAAAATATATCCAAACACCTAGTCTTTGTTTAGTCTCTTTTGGAAAGTGCTCAATTATTTGCTTGCTATTTAAATAATTTTGACTTAACAAATCACTCCACTTAAACCAAATCTTAAAATACAGCTTAAACCTAATGGTTATTTAACTCAGCATTATCAAACCAAAGATCTAATTTAGATAAAATGACAAACAAAATTGTATTTCAAAACTACAAATGAAACATGCAAAGTGAGTGTACTGTAGAAAACGAGTATCATTGGTGCAAAATAATTCATGTAGCTGACATAATTGAAATCTGATTTGAATTTGCAAACAATGCAAGTTGAAAGATGTCATTTGTTCAACAGTGTTGATATGGGTTTTTTTTTGTGCGTGTTTTTTTTAAGAAATAATACACTTCAAGAGTCAATAAATCACAAACAACAATTCAAACGGTCCATTTTGTTGCAAGGTGGGCAGGGTTGAAGGGGTACAGGGTCTGGTTTAGTCAGCCGGGCAAGGTCATACACACACGTAAACACACCCGAGCTCATACCTATCGTTGACAGGCTTTGACCCTCGTAACCTGCTAGGCCGGAAAGCCTGGTAGAAAGCAGTGGATGGGTTCCTGCATTTTAATGGGGGAGGAAACAGAGACAGGAGAAACACGAGTAAAGGAAGAGAAATGTACAGTGGGAGAGAGACATGCTTTGAGAGGGAAAAAGAATGTGACTGAGAGTAGAAGCTGAACCTCACTGAGAGGTCAAGAGGAAATGATGATACAACCCAAATTGCCAAGATCTATTCAGAAATGACATGATGAAGCAGGACCAAGCAAATTATGGGCATACCAGCATTTAAACACCATAATATAGTGTCTCTGACTAGTTACATTAATGCCAATCACTTTCATATCGATACCGCACAAATGTTGTTTTTTTAAATTCAGATTGCCATGTACTATGGAGCAATTTATAAAATATCAATGGCCACCAACAACAGGGTGGCTGTGGCTTAGGTGGTAAGAGTGGTGATCCACTTATCAGAAGGTCGGGGTCCGATCCCCAGTTCCTTCAGTCTACATGTTGAAGTATCCTTGAGCAAGATATGGAAGCCCAATTTGCTCCCCGAGCGCTGCAAGGGCTGCCCACTGCTCCTCCTCAGGGATGGGTCAAATGCAGAGAAAGAATTTCCCCATGGGGACAATAAAGTATAACTTATCTTATAATAAAATATGAACAGGGAAATAAGGCGAGGTAATATGACTGTTTACGAAATGAACAAGTGCATGCCACTCAAATTTATGCCGCTTTCTCTTCTGTCTATGCCCTGAATGTAAAATCGTCTCTTGAAGGCTTGTCCTACAACAAGCAGTTTCACTATATACAAGACCCTGGAGGCCCGAAAAACAAAAGCCAGCATGAGAAAAAAAATAATTAACAAAACAAGAAAAGCGAGGTTACATCACTTCTGCATTGTGACCTGAGAGTGATTTAAAGCCAGGTTTCCATATCTGAGATAATGACAGATTTATTTGCACCACACCCCATACTAACAGCAGCTCAGTACCATCGAATTTCCTCATGCACTGGTGAGGCATTTAGACACTGCAAGTTTAACGAGCTCAGAGACAACATATTTCCACACAGCAGCTGTAAGCTGAGTGGGCCAAAATACCAGGTTTTAGAAAGACAGGGAGAGATTGTGTACACATTACAGCTTCATCAGGTGGAAGGAGAAGCCGAGTAAAAATGAGCTATTCAAAATTAAGGAAGGAGAGGAAAAATTCAGGGAAAACATATGTTACGTCACCTGATCCCTCTTGAGCAACCTCTGCAGCAGCAACCGTAGGATTGAAATAGAAAAGGAGGGCTCAACGCTAACTTTTTTGCAAAGGAGTATATGAGGTTTCAAATATAAAAATTAAAAAAAATAGGCACACATGCACACACACAGACAAAAACACACAAAGGGGGGTTGTGAGGACGATGCACTGTGTTGCTTCAAACCCATCTCCTTTTCACTTCAATGGTCTTCATTTTTAGTGATGTTTGCACTGCAGACATAGCCTTTTCTGCTCAGCTTCCAGAACAGGGTCAGGAATTAGCCAGAGATTAGCCATAAATTGCAAAGTGTGAAAGTGTGTTTTTCAGTGCTTTATAAAGTGCTCCGTACACACCACTGTAAAGAGAACTTTAAAGGTCCACCAAGTCCCACCATTTTTTCTATATACTGGCTTTTGTACTATAAACAGATGAGTATTGGATATATAGTCAGTCGACAGAAGCAGGCAGCTGTTAACGCGGGAAATGGTCCCACAAAACATGGCTTTGGACAGGTTTAGGATATCACTAGAGAAGGAGTCAACACTAGTTTCAATTAGCCCCATCGCAATTGTACAACCATTCTCAACAACATGAACTGAGCATTTTGAGCCTAAATTACATCAAGAATAAGTACAGGGTGCGACTGAGGGCTGTGACCCAGAGCTATGTGTCTCATCCATTCCTGCCAGAATAGGGCAAGCTGAGTGCATCCTCCTCACATTTATGCCCCTCTTTCTCTATAACCACTTAGTTTGTGCGTGCTTGTGTGTGTGCATATGTGTGCACGCATGTGTTGGCCATCAGAGGGATGTGTACATTTTTAAATAAATTTTGGAGTGGGGTGACTTGAGATTCTGCATACTTTTAAAGGGTACCGCGACTGAGAAAAGGTTGAGAAACACAAATCGAAAATGTCGATTTTATTGTTTTGATTATTTACTTGCAGTTCTTTGGGTGTTTCTTTGTTGCTCTGAACCATTGCACTTCATTATATGATAGTGAACTCAATATCTTTGGGTTTTGGACTCTTTTTGGAACAAAATAAGATTTCACGTTTGATGATATTTCATTCATTTTCCCAACTATCTTATCCTAAACTATCTTCTGACATTTCTTAGACAACATGATTGAGCCAAAATAAACAGCAGATTAATGTTGACTAGTTGCAGCCCTTATCAAACAACAATCAACAAGTCAAATTAGATCCTTGGAGATTGAAAAGGTAAAAGTAAGGAATGTCGGGAAGTATACTGTTTCATGAGTAAAGCTTGACATCTGGTTGCCCTATAGCCCCAAGTGATACTAGAAAACGTGATGTGATGTCATGTGTATTGCAATTTGATTGATGTTCACATGACTGTACTTGACGTTAAAGCAAGAAAGTGGGTCAGACTACCTAAACCTCAGACTTTTCCTGTGACTCCTGGAAAAGATTGGAAACCCATTAATTGTTAGGTGAGCACTTAACTTTCATTTCTGATCCCACCAATCAATGTATATGGCCTGGGTCTATTAAACTTAGCTAGATATGTAGGAGTGCTCTACGTAGCTGTTCACTTTAAAAATTACTTCAAAACTGAAATTGTATCAGGTCATTAATCGAGTTGGCACAGGTCACAGACACAACGCAGGATAATAAGTAGGTAATAAACATTATGAAAGTTGTCTCTTCCAACCTGTTTGGCATTTTAAACAAGTATACACCAGCAAAATGTATGTCATAATCTATCAGGGTCATATGACAGGGCTCCTACTGTTTATTCAACAATGAAAACTGTTTGAACTGTTAGAACATTCATTACTGCTGGCAAATGTGAAATTATTTATTTTTGAGTGGTATATCTGACTGAAATATTTACATTTCAATTTAAACAAAAATTTATTATGAAAATAGGATTATATCAATGTTTATTAAAAGCTGTACCTAACTTTATAATCATCTTTGTAATGACTAAGAATCTGTATGAATAAATACAGTATTCAGATTATTATTACAATCTGTCCAAGATTTACTTAGGTCTGTGAGTTTTTATGGAGTGTTGTTTTTATTACTATTCTTATTTTTATTATTACTATTATTATTGTTGTTGTTGCCGTTATTGTTATTGTTGTCGTTATTGTTTTCATTGTCATTATTGCTGTTGCCAAGTCCATTTTGGACAATACATACTACATACAAAAATTTATCAAAGCCCCTTCAGCAAGTAGTAATATTATTTTAAATGGATGGTGGATATATGTCTTTGCAGTTGATGACATTCTGAGACCTTACAGCAGACCAAAACATTGCATAGGCAAAGTTTGACTTACGCCAAACATGCAGATCATAAATGTAGTGATGACTAAATTAAATATTTTGAATAAAAGACCAAACAATGTTTCATGGTACATGACACACTGAGAAGCCACCCTGCAAAAAGAAGCCTAAATATAGATCACACGTTGGGGGAAACTTCCCTGAACCAAAGTAATACACTGTCAGAACTGAGAGAGCAATTTTCTGCCCTCATCATAAGTGATTGACGAGTGATTTAGAGAACAGAACTTCTGAATACAGAGCACAGTCTTAAGTGGCATCTGGCCAGTAAACCTTCGATCCTTAACTTGTGTAAGGGAAGGCTGCTGCATGGACCTGAATGAGCACATGTTCTCTCGGGTCACGTGAGCAAGGCGGCTGCTTTAAGCAAAAGGCAGAATAATTACAATCACTCCCTTAACATAACTTACAAAGGGTCTTTTGTCCACAGACTAAAAAACATAAAGGCGGCAAAGTATGAAAGCCCAAACACTGGGATTTTTAACCACAGGCAGATTTCCTGGAGCTGTTTTTCCCGTTAACTGGCTCTCTGACGTTGCCAAATTGGAGACACAGATTATACATCTTTATCTTCATGGTATTCAAACAATTCTCTCTCCCTGTTCATACCACCCAAGTCACATTTGTAGCCTTTTGGGTGAAGCCTGTATAGCAGGGGGAGACTGAGTAAATTGAGCAGAGGGATGAGATGTGGCGCAGAGGTTGGAGGAGTTCCTCTCGTCATGCTGTGATTAGGAGATGCTGTGGGAGAGAGGAAAAGACTCAATGGCAAAAAGGGACGTGACCCTCTGCATGGGCCAAGCCTGCAGTCATGCCTGAGTCAGACAATTTTCAGCTGTGCAACGAACCAACATTGACAATCCAACCCCACCCAGCCTCCTTTGAGAGGCTCCAGCATGTAGGTAGGATAAAGAAGAGGGGTTTGATGGGGTATTTGTGACTCAAAGTAAAAATCGTGGTAAATAAGATCACGAGTGAGGCCTCTGGGTGTTAGACGCAAACTTGAACACCAGCAAACATTCAAAGTCAGCGAAAGATGAGTGAAAATATGTCACACTGATATGAGCATTCTCGTAAGCAGAAGGTGTTAATTTCTGCTCGGGTTACACATGATTGTTACCATGATGACTGGTGAGTCAGTATATTTTCAGGATCTGGGGTGCCTCATTCAGCGGGGTGGCAGCTGATAGCATCAACCTAGAGCTACACAGCCACCTTATCTGCTCAATTTCACATATCAGGGATCAAGTTCGTTGACGCAGTCAGTGAAATAAAGTGTAGAATTGGTTCATGACGTGTGACAACAGCCAAGTAAACTCTGCCATACAGGCCCTCAGGTCGGTTTCTGTCTCAGCTTGTCAGCTGTTGTGAAACACTGGTCTGTCACTCTACAGTGACTTTGTCAGAGGCTGAGCGGGCAGGCCAGGCAACTGCATAGATGAGATCTGACCAGATTTACAAGGGATATGTAGAGCAAGACACCCAGCATGGCTTTCTGTAACTGTCCAATACCATACTCTGATTATTCCTGGTTGTTGTAATGCATGGACATTCATATCTCTGTGCAGACAAAGCACTAGCAGAGTCCCGTGACAAATCACAACCAACTCCTTTAACATACCATACACTGGGTGTGTTTTATGGCATTGCACTGCCCTAAGGTAAACTCTCTTTGATCAACAGCTCTCACAGTACAGGAAGTGTTCTGTATAATAATCTGGAAACATTTCTAATGTCGCAACATATGAGACAACATACAGTAATACAGATATATCTGTAGTGGACCAATATCGATAGACCAATATATAAGTCAGTCTTTATAATATAGAGAAGATCCTGATGCTGAATGTCGTAGACTGCAATATTATCATGTTTACCTTTGTATTGATTGTAAGGACAGGTAAGTTATGCCTTTCCAGATTTAATCCATATTGATGTCTGAACACTAAATAAGATTTTACCGAGTGTTTATATGTTTATGGTAAAGATTCAAGACACCTGACATCTCTGACAGGTCTAACAAAAAAAAAGCGGTTCTGCCCAACTTTTTAGGTGGTTCTTTGAGTCAGTCAATTTTCTTTATTACACACCTATACACGGAAGAACGCACATACCCGGATTTCACCTCTCCTGTGTTTTTCTGCTTTTTGTAGTCTTGTCAGTTTAGTTGGTTTTATGTGTCCTATCAGCAAGCACACAGTAGAGGTTCATCCAATTAAATGTCACATTTTCCCCAAGACTTACATTTTATTGTTTTTGCTTCCCACTCACACCTAAAATGAAAACAACAATGACTGTCTCACTGTCAGACATGTTTGATGCAATCCTAGATAAAATCCCAATGCACTGCCCTCCCTATTTTCAGCTGCTGTGCCAGCTGGGGTTCATTCATGCACAGCAGAGGAAGTGGTGGCAGCATATTTTCCATTGCTTAGAGTTTTTTGGCTGACCTCATTCTGAGCCAGAGCTGAGGGTGACAAAGGGGCAGTGCGAGAGGTGGAATGTAGTTAGGTACAGCTACTAAAGTATTGTATTTAAAGGACCTGTGTGGAGAATTTAGTGGGATCCAATGGCAGAAATGAATTTAATATTCATAAGCAATTTATCACTAGTGCATTATCACAAAGAATCGTTCCATCACCTTTGAATTAACCTTTCATATCTACAGAGGAAGAGGGTCCTCTTCATGAAGACTGCTAGGTTGCACTGCCATATTTATACAGTAGCCCAGAATGGACAAACCAAACAAGCCTTTCATGTTTTTAAAGGCTATCAAAGAGGTTCTAAAATGCAATCTCCAACATAATACTGAGATATCACTCATTTATACACAGTGGACCTTTAAGTAAGTGCCTATCCATCTATCTAAGAGAGTGTGTGTGTGTGTGTGTGTGTGTGTGTGTGTGTGTGTGTGTGTGTGTGTGTGTGTGTGTGTGTGTGTGTGTGTGTGTGTGTGTGTGTGTGTGTGTGTGTGTGTGTGTGTGTGTGTGTGTGTGTGTGTGTGTGCAAATTAGTGGTTGTTGCCTTAGTGTTTACAAGTCAAAACGTATGGATGGTGAGACAGAGAACAACAGCAACAGTCAGTAACGCGTGTGATCACCTCCAGCATTTATGATAGCGTCACATCTCCTTTGCATGGAATTGATAAAACGGTTAATCTGGACTTGTGGGATGGCATGCCATTCTTCCTGCAGTGCTATGACAAGTTGTGCATGTGTTGCTGGAGCAGGATCTCTCCGTCTCACCCGGCAATTCAGAACATCCCACAGATGCTCTATTGGGTTTGAGATATGGTGAATATGCTGGCCAAGCAAGGACAGCGACATTGTTCTGACCCAAGGCTACTCCTGACAGACATGAGCCACATGTGGTCTGGCACTGTCATGCATGAAGGTGTTGCCCGATTGCTGTATCTTGGGAATGACATGTGGACCTAGGACTGTATATCCATAACGGATAGCTGTCAGTGTACCGTGGATATGGACAAGGTCTGACAGTCATCCATTAGCAATGGCTCCCCACATCATGACATCACCAAAACGGTCCACTTCCTGGATGAATGCGGCAGGATAGTGTTCCCCATGGCGACGATACACACGCCTACGTTAACATTGCTTTGAGTACAGTGCTGGGTTTTAAGTACCACTTAACATGTGCTGTTATTTTTCACTTATGTTCTTGTTTCACAGATGTTTCACAGATTACAAGTGAAACTTAGAAAGTGACACAAATGAGGGCATGAAGGTGTTAAAGTTGAGAAGGAACTAGTCATCACACCACAACATAGTGCTAACTAGGACGTCAACGTGGCAGATGATGGCATATATAATGGCTTATGAGGGCAGCTTCAGGAGGATGGTCTGGTTTTTGAAAACATCATCTTCATCATCATCACATCATCTTGAAATGACATCTTTTTTTTTTACATTTCAACATATTTACTTTACTACTTTTTTACTATCAAGTCAGCAGAGACTGAATCACAAAAGCATGATGCAATAACTTCGACAAAGTTATGAAAAGAAAGATAATTTCCTAAGTGACAGCAGTTACACACAGACACACAGAGATGTAACCATATAATTATGGTATGGTATTTGTTGGATGCTAAGAGACAAATAATAAACATCATGTGGATAGCCTCACTGGGTGAAAAAGAGTACATGTTCAGACACTTACAAATACAACCTGATTCAGTAATGAACCAAGGCACCATTTGTTTCAGCACTACAGTTTCAAATGAGCCGCAATGACTCATGTCCGTTTTCTTGCAAAAGCCTGAGAAAAAGAGGAGGAAGAGGACAACAGCGGAAGAGTTTGACAGAATATGAAAGCGGGCATCAAAGCAAAGCAGGAAACCTTGGTTCACCAAACCTGCACCTTTCTCTCCGTAAGACCAAAAGGTGCCCTAAAGAATTTGCATTGCCTGCATGGATGTTAGTTTTAACTTGCTGAACAGATATGACCTTATTTGGCATTTAGAGTAGATTGTGGTGAGAGCTGTTGTGAAAATGAGAATTTTACATTTTTCAAGCAAAATAAAACAAATCCCCAGTTTTAGCCTCTCCATTGGCAGGTTTTGCAATATGATATTAAGAAAGGAAAGAGTTTTGGACTTTTGATAATCTGAAGACATGCTGTGAACTTTTTGAAGTTGTGATGGAAGACACAATTTTTTTTTACATTTTTTTTACATTAATCAAAAGGAGAAGAAAAAGTTTCAAAAATAATATATCATGAAAGTCTTTGTTCATTGCAGCCCTTATTTCTCTCATTCAATATCTTACACCATCAGGCATTTACAGCAACAGGATCTACGTAAGTGTTTTGCAGGATGTCAGTAAACTACAATTTGCATTTTTAACAAAACATTGTTGAAAAAAAACAGGCACTAATAAAAGGGCACATACCATAAAAACAGAGTATTTTAATCTGAAACCAGTTTTCTTTCAAATCATCTATACACATGTATTTGGCCCTGTGCTGCATGGTTTCCCATACATTGATTTATGTGTGGTGGCCTGGTACAATGTATCATGTGATATCATCCTGTGTTACTATTTACATCAGTGAAGTGTAAATGATATTAATAATTGCAGCTGTTCTCACACTGATATATTGTGTTATACAGGGTTCCCCCTACCATTATACACGAGACACCCTGCCAGGGCAAAAAATAGTTTTTTAAATGCCAAATATTGTCAAATATTCATTCATTCAAAAATAATTGTTCGCTTTTGACCGTTTTGCCTCTGTGCTGCGCTGTTCTAAAAGGCGCTGTGTTGGGGTGGGCGGAGTGAATGATCTTGTCCTTACTCATCGTGACTCTTTGTTCAGCATGGTAGATCTCCGTTTATGTCAACAAACCAGACAAGTAGCTGAATCCACCTGACACAGGTAACTGAGTTAACTAGTTGACTGCTGGTAGTTTAATGACCTTCCTCTTCAGACATCAGCTGACGAATAGCTCCTGTGCGGTCGCCATGTTAAACAGTGGTGTCCGCTGCCGGCTGGTTCTCGTGAGTTAATTAACGAGCTCGTTAGATTACATTAATTCATCCATCCGATGCCAGACTGGTAAACTTGAACAAAGGTTGAAATACTTTTCTTCAAATTCAGTTTGTAGGATTAACTCAGTGGAGGCGCTAACATTTACGTATAAATATCAACTGACCCTGTGTTTACTTTCTGCACCGACACAGACTAAAATGAAAGAAGACTGCAGCACTCATACAGTAGCTCAGGTTTGGGAAAGGAAGTGAAACAGGACATGATGAGACAGATAGAAAGAGAGAAGGTGATGAAGATGATGAAAGAGGAAGAGCAGGTACTGCCCATTGTGACCAGGGTAGGATCAGAATTATGTCCCTGTGCTGTTCAACACAAACTGATTACATTGAAACAATGCAGTTCTAATTACCACAGAGATTTATTTCCTTTGGTCATTACAGACCAGGCACCACCCCTAAATATCAGCCTTAAAAATCTAGAACCGGTCTGACTTTGGCAGTATTTACCAAAAACTGATTTGTCTCAACGTGAATAGATTTGGCCACAGACCACCTCTCAGGAAGAATTTTGGGATGGAAGTGGAATCAACAATGCAGGCAGTGATTGGTAAATGAAAAAAGGAGACTGAAAACAGCTCTCTCACCTTGGAGATGCCAAGAAGCCATGAGCACCCCCTAAAAAATCTGATTCACTCTGTCATCATCAGACAAACACTCTCACAAACACACACATGAATAGAGAATAGATGAACAGTCAAGAGCACCGGTAAACCAGATCAGTCGATGACACCCATTGAAAGTGAGCTAGAGAGGACGTATGACTCAAATGCAGCTGCCTACCATGCTTTCCACACATCCTCATTACTCACTGTTCAGCCCAAGCTTCAAGGGGCCCTAAGCATTGAAACCCCATTGTTCCGCACTGCTCAGCCCTTGCTTCCCATTCTGCAAGACTGAATGTCCGCAACACACAGAATTCACATTTCCTACACTAACTTGTTAGCTTTTGACCTGCTCTGCCCAGTAGTTGTTCAAAAAATATAGCTGGTGCTTGCAAAAATCCGTTTCATGAAAAGATCTTCTCTCCATCTCACTTCCTCAATTTTGTGTCAAAATACTGTATCTGACTTTACCGTAAACCAACAGGGTAAGAGAAAATATCTTCTGACGAAACTCAGAAGCATATTTAACACATTAAACTGAAGTTTTCACTATACCATAATTAAAAAAAATTTAAGACAGTACTTGTATAATAAAAACAATGCATGGCAACTCTTATGTTACCATGGCAAGAAGAAAGGCCTGGACACAAAAAAAAAAAGCTTTTTTAATAACAACCTGCACACTGTGCTGGTACAGAAAAAGTCACTTAAGACATATTTGTAATATACTATTAATATACTATTAAATGCAAATATTGCATTGTTTTTAAAATGTGCTAACCAAAAAATATACAAACTTGCAATAATCGCACTTGAATATCTTATTTTTAGAAAGTTCAAACAGATTTAACAGGACACCCTGTACGGTGTGCGGCATGCTGCAGTTTTAGGTCAGCAGCAACACCAGAACCCATATGTCAATGTCACCAGTAAAAAGTGCAAGTGAACATATGAGAAATTAGTTAGATGCTTAGTCTGTGGGACATTTGGCACTTTAAGTAATAAACACTTTTTGAACATGCTGTTGTAGTATGAAAACAAATTGGAATCAGTTTTCCATGGTGAGCACCAAGGCTGCACGCAAAAATTGTTTTTACAATTATGAATCTGCTTATTATTTTCCCAAATATTGATTGTTTTATCCATATAGTCAGAAATTGGGTTTTTTTGGTGGTTTTTTTAAATGACCCATCACAATTTCCAAAACACCAGTTTGATGTCTGCTGATTGCTTGTCCAAAACCCAAAGATATTTACTTTTGTATCAAATATGAGAGGGAAAAGCAGTAAAATCTGGTCTCAAACTGGTAGGAATAACCTGTCTACAGGTTTTCTCTTCGGTCAGATGAATTGAGTTATAGCAAACTTAACATGCTGTAACCAGCCATTTTGGAAAAGACAATAAACATCAACAATTTGTACACACACACTCCTATTTCCTGGAACATCCTGCAATATAATCTGTGGCTGATTCAATAGCCTTGCTTCGAGCACAAACTGAGTTAGTTATGGTAGGCTGCCAGGAGTTGGTTGTTTACTTGCTTTGGCAGGTCCACTCTAATTGGAAGAGATCCCCTGACCACATCATGCTGAGATAACTGGGTGGGTCCTGCTATGTTAACTTATTCTACGACTTAACCTCACACTGCTGGACTCTTCAGAACTTCTAAAATTTATATATAGAAGTGTGACAAACTTGACATGTTTAGAAATAAAAATCAATTAATTTGTACCAACTCAAAATGAGGACAATAGTTGTGCTCTGCCTCTAAGCAAGAAAAAAGCATAGTCTTTATCTGCACTATTATGGTAGTTCCAGGAGAAAACATCAAAAGCCAACACTAGGCAATTATTAGGCCTGTAGAGACATGCTCATGGACACAAACGTACCCCTACTGGAAAAAAACATGAATCTGTGCAAAATTATATGAAAATCGCCCAAGTTCAAATATGCCTAAAAATGCAAAAATAAACAAATTGAGGAAACAAA
Organism: Chaunax sp. Z400; assembly: GCA_037577475.1. Taxonomy (NCBI): domain Eukaryota; kingdom Metazoa; phylum Chordata; class Actinopteri; order Lophiiformes; family Chaunacidae; genus Chaunax; species Chaunax sp. Z400. The sequence continues at coordinate 18,716,686 of CM075188.1, read as the reverse complement.
TTATGAGATGCAAACCTTTAGGGGCCCTACAAAGTATGTGTGAAATTTCATTAAATTCTGTCCAGCGGTTTTTGAGGAGATGTGGATTGACTGTGTATGCTAAACATACAATGCCCCCTTTGGCAGGGCCATAAAAAAAGAGGTTTGTACATATATTGAAGTTTTCTCCTGAGCCAATAGAGATTATGCACATGCACCAAAGTTTTGGTCATTTATTTCCATGTAAAACACTTAAAACTAAAATTACTTCTAATTTTACTACACTTTTATGTGCCTCGGATTTAAGCCTAGACAATGACAACAAAAATCAAATGGGCAAAAACGCCAGCAACACTTGCAGTTGCTGGAGGTTTTGCCTTTTTGGACCTTTTTCCCTTCTCCATGCACCTTGTAAGTAAGTGAAGTTGTGCCAGAAACCCCTCTCTGTTTCAACAAAAATCAAATGCCCACAGTGCCAATGTTTTGTCAATGCATCTGCCCCCCACTCAAATAAGAATGCACAAAGATGTTACCACAAAGGTTGCCATTTTTCAAATGAAATTCTCTTCACCAGTGGAACCACCTAATACCCAGCAGCAGGAGCAACTGCCCTTGCTACGGCTGGAGGTGGACAACTCATAATTTCCATCACGTTGAACTCACACACACTTTCCAGATGATCTATCACAAAGCTCCCAATCAGATTAAGACTTAATGTGACATTCAACGTGTGTGAAGAGAAATTAATCTTGTTTGTATTTGAGTATTAATTATCCCATGGTGTAAATTTGGCAGATATGGCTTATTTTCCTTTTATTGGACGAAGTTCATCGGATTGCTTGCTTGCTAAATCAAGCGGCATTCTTAATCTGCCAGAAACAACTTTCTGTTTACAAAGCTATGCTTGTGACTGGATGGTGGTAGGTTTGAATCCCCATACTGACTGGGATCAATAAGCTTTGTATTATATACAGTAGCATTCATTCAGTAGCCAACAACAGACTGGTTAAACCGAGTCACTCATAAGTGTGAATGTATGTATATATGCACAAAGGTGGGGTCATTTTGAAAAAGCCTGCAGGTGCAGACCTACTTCTACAATCTGATTTTGGTCACTGTGTACAAGAATTAACATCACTGCATTTCTCTCCACTATGCAATTGAGCTACCACTGTTCTTCTGCTTGAGAAAATGTAATCAATCATTGGATTAATAATTAACATTCCTAATTGAGACTGTATACAGGAGAGGAAGAGTGGTCTGTTATGGGAGTAATAGTGTTAAAGGCCAAGTGAACCTACTGAAGGAAAGCATTTTTTCCCATGGGGCATCTTTATCACTTTATTTGGCAGAGATGCAGCATGCTGAGCGGAGAAGCTAACCATTCCATGATGAGAGGATATAATTCTAATCTCACAATTCCTTCCCATAATTCTTTGTTACATTTTTGTGATGCACTCTAATTCAAAACAGAACCAAACAATGAAACTTGGACCAGATTCCCTGGTGAGGATGAGCTTGTGCAGGAACAATGCACCTCTGAAGAAAAGGAGAAATTTAAAAAAAAATGTGTGTCCTGTTATACTGGGTTGTGTTCCTTGAAATATGTCTTTTTAAACCACTGACATTTACAAGAACATTGAGTTAACAAGGCATTTTAATGACAGCTGTGGGCCCCACAATCCAACTTAAAAACTGCTTTAAAGTTTTGAGGTTAATCAAAATTCAGCATATCTGTGTGTATACATGTGTAAGTATGCAACAAAACAATTCCTCTAATTTTATTTTTATTAAGTGTATAGAACATATTGGCCTATCCAGTTTTAATATAAAAGTTTTCATAATATACTTTTCATAACATACTTTTCATAATAGATTAAATGATTGTTCAATATTTTGTACAACCTATGTACATGTCTTCTATTTCTATGGTCCACTGTCCAAAATGCTATTATCCATTGAAACACAAGCTGATGCAATGTAAAAGGTTTGGTTTTGGCCAGTTGCAATGACATACCATAGCTCTAAAGCAGCTCCATGTACAGGCCGTTACATGGTTATTACATTTCATTAACAGGATTGGAAAATACAGTTTTGACCTCTGTGCTATCCCCTACTGTTTGTGTCAAATAGGATGCAGCAATTTAATCATCTGTCCTACCCTATTTCACAAAGGCTTCTTTAAACTAATGGTAAGTGAATGTGTGTCATAGATTTAAAGTTTCAACAATTTCCAATATTGTGGAAAAAATGAGTAGGTGCGGTGAGAAAAAGATGGAACTTAAACAGATTAGAGGTCTGGTTAGGAACAAGTAGACACTCTGTTAAGCTGATGCACCAATGACTCTCAAGTCTCAGAGCCACAACCAAAGGCAGTCATCGTACTGCTGGTTTATTATGGCTATGTCATCTCACAGTACATATGTTATCATTTCTTCACTTTTGTGGTTTTCTTATTTTGTGATGGAGCCAAATGCAACGTACAGTGTGTGTGTGATGTAGGTGTGTATGAGTGTGTGTGTGTGTGTGTGTGTCCATCTGTCTGTCCTCCCCACCACCTTGACACATCCTGTCCTGTCTGCTGCCAGCATCACCATAGCTACACAGACAGCCACTGATCAATCTCTCTCAATCACACATGCACAAACACACACTTTACTAGCAAATGGGCACTGGCTGTTCCTTTGATGAAATCAGGGACAACACACAATGTTTCTGCCTTCTGCACATTAGCAGCTCATATGTGATGCTGCTTGGAAAACATCTCTCAGTAATGGAATGTAAGCAATGATTAGCTTCTGGAATATTTGGACTGTGAGCGCTAAAAAAACAAAATCATGCCTGCCTCTTAAAGCATACATACACACACCCTCCTCCTCTGAGTGTATCATTCATAATAAGCACCTAAGAAAAAACAGAGAATACTGATTAAAACTGATGACAGCATAAATACAGGACAAACTATGCTTGTGTTTGTGGACTCAAGTTCTTATCTGGGTCATTCTTGGATAAAACAACATCTCTCCAACTCTCTGTTGCTTGGTTGGAAAGGCAAAGACTGGCAACACTTCATCTTAAGCTGTGCTGAGGGGCATCCAACAAACCCTAATTGCTAGTGTCTACATCAGAGAAATACAATAGGTGGGAAAAGAGAAGAGTTGGTATTTACAAGCTGTGAGGCTGGGGACACTGTGCAGGGCCAGAATGCACAGTGATCCCATAGAATATGTCTCTCCAAGGCAGACAGGAGAGTATAAATGGACTGCCTATGTTTGGCCCGTAATTCCTTTCTCAACTACAAAACAAAGCTACTGTATGCGTTGTAACTTATCCACGTGCTTGTTAACACTCCCTAAACCCAAACAGCCTGTAAGGTTGAACAGAGGCTTGAGGGAGGGGGTATGGTTGTCTAAAGAGTCAACACTATCGAGTGTTTTGTGGGTGGCCTATTAATGAAAACTTCAGAATATTCCCCCTAAGTCTGCCAGTTTTCATTGACTGCTTATGGCTTTCATCACTATTTCCTCCAAATATACAAGTTTTATAGTTAGAAACAAAACTAAGAAAAATGTGTGATTTGCTTTATTGTTGTTTTAAAACAAGACCTTTGGCTATAGCGTACCTAATTGTATCAATTTGGACCCCCTCGAAAACGAGATGGTTCATCTCAAGGGGCTATCCATTAATAAACATTATATTATTATATCACTGGTGAAGGGGAAGGCATTCTCCACAATGTGGAGATGACTGCACCGCTGCATAATGCAACAAGGATGTTTAATACCCATCTATCTATATTTTTTCCTTAACTAAGTTAGGCAAACTTGTATCAATACTATAGCATGACTGATAAGAAATAGCTGAACAAAAAAGCAGTAAGCAATATTAATAGAACTGATTTCACATTATAAACTCTTACCTGTCCTCATCCACATTCATGGAAATGTGGATGCCAAACAAGCTGTTGACAGCAGGAGTGGGTAGGTTGAGACCCTCGCCAATGAAAGGCTTTACACCATCTTTCACTGGCACCACACAGGCACTGGGCTGAGGTAGGGCATTAGACTTCCACCTATTATCTTCTACCTGGTTACTGAAGGCAGACGGAAGGCCTGTTGTGGTTCCTCCATGGGCTCCCTGGGGTTGAACCAGTCCTCCACCCGGAGGAGTGTTAGTGATACTGGGCACTGTGGCAGGCGCATTGTGGACATTGCTGTGGGAGGTGGTGGTGGTAATGGAAGGTACAACGGCAACATGTTGCTGCTGGCCACTTCCTGGAAGGATGGGCACCATTGCTGATGCATTGCCCACTTGAAGCATGAGGCCCTGTGTTGAGCCTGCCTCTCCAACCACCGCCTGGGCTCCAGGACCAGCACTGGTGATTTGAGGCGAGGATACCTGACTGGTTGGAAGCCCCACAGGGACAGTTGACAAGGAGGGGTTCTGAGTGCCGGAGGCAAAGTGCTGCTGACGATAGTCCGTCTGGCCAGGAGAAAGGCCACCAAGAGTAGAATAGGCAAACTGCTGGGCCTGCGTGGCAGGAGGTATAATGGGAGACTTCTGAATGGCGCCTTGGTGCACACCATTGAGGCTGTTAGAGAGTAAGGGTTGTGGAGCAACAGGCTGTATATTGACTTGAGCCTGTTGTTGTTGCTCTGATGCTGTAGATGTATACCCTGTGGGCTGGAAGGCACTTGTCCCACTCCCTATCTGGGGAGCCAAGCTGTAGCCTTGCTGCAGAGACTCTGAAGGGTGAGGGTGGGCGGGGTGCCCGACAGAGTACCCACTGTCTGAGGTGTTCTCCAAAACCTGTGCAGAAAAAGCAGTGCTTATGGTGGCCCCTATTCCACTATCCCTGTCTATACTGTGGTCAAGGGTTACAGTTGGTTTGATGCTATCCATAGTTCGATTAGCATTTGAATCTGAATCTCTCTCATAGAACTCAGTACATGTCCACCTGCCCCGTCTGAAGGACTTTCCTGTGCCATGGTCAAGTTTAATGACCCTGAAACGGGAACTACAGCTGGTGCTCACGGGGACAGTGTGAGCAAGGGGGGTGGCAGCAGGGGTCGAATTGATAACAGATACAGGATGAGTGGCTGGAACAAAGGGTTGAGCTGTAGCTGGCACAGGGATAGTTCCTCCTAAATTATTTGGGGTACCACGACCAGTGCCTATACTTCTGTAAGAGAGTCCCCCGTTGACAGGACCTGTGATAGGCGTCTGGCCCTCCTGAGTCTCTCCGACGTTGTTTAGGGTTTCCTCGGATGAACTCCTCTCACACACACCTATGTCGGCCCGAGACACATCAAATATTTCAGACGACACATCCTCTGTCCGGGACTCGTCCGGATCGTCCAGGCTCTCGGTGTCGTCGGTGATGCTACGAGCCGCCACCTGAGCCTGCGTTACACTAGTAATCTGGAAGCAACTTTTCTTCTTCGCTGGCATTTTCGACATATTTGCTATCTGCGTCAGGTCTGACTGCTCCCAGATTAAATTAAGTGTTGGACTAATGTCTTGCGAAGAAATTCACAGCTGGGGGATGAGACACAGAGGCGTACTGTCACAGGACATTTCCATACCGTTCCTCTTCCTCTCTCTTGTCGGAGAAAAGTGTCACAAGCGGGGCCAAACCCTGCGAAAGTCCCGAGACGTTCCTCTGTGTTCGTTCACAGTACACGGACGACTACTGTTCTCCTACTCCGGCCTCCCTGACACCCGGTCGGCCCTCCCTTTGTCCCGGCAGAGGAGTGGCAAATAGGCCCTTGTCAAAGTTCTTGTTTAGCAGCTGCCACCGGTACTTTAGTCTGAGGCGGGCCCGGTCTTGGAGCCCACTCTTCTCTCTCAGCTATATGTATTCCTCGCCGACTAGCTGAGTTAGCTCTTGTTGGCTAGTTTTCCTACCTCGGTACCAACATGAACGACATCATGATGTAAACAAATCCGTTGGCTTTTCCAGAAGAATATATAATCCAGCGGCAGAGAGAGAAAACGTCTCAAAGTCGGTAAAGTTTTGCTTCTCGCCGTGTGGACAGCTCACTTGTGGCAGCTGCTACTAGCAGCTAGTTGACAGATAACCACTTTTCTATAGTGGCAGTGAGCTAAGAAGCAGCTAACTTCTGCCTGCCGCTCTTCTAGCCCAACCACTCAACAAGATGGCAAGAGCGAAGTGCATCCTGGGTATGGAGGTCAAGCTAGCTTTCTGTCTTCTGAAAAATATTTTAAAAAATATGTGTATACTACAAGAGTTTATCTTATGAACTGTTTGTAAAGTTGTTATAACTGTTAATTGTTTTTTAATTATCAAAATTAATTTTACGCAGTTAAAAGTTATTTGTCGCTGTCGTCACTTCCTGTTAACCTGCAGTAAACGTTTCTGGGTGATGTAGGGTACATATGATTTGTTGATTGTAGTTTCGGAACATCTCACAAATTACAAGAATAATCAACATGCATACATTCGTATTTATTGTTATACTAAACCCATTATATGAAACAGTACATTTTATTTCATCAAAACTTGCCTGACCAAAACAAATATCCGTTTTTTGAAAGCAGAACCTTATTAACTGATCTCGGTTTAAACTTTCCGTTTCTATCTGGGTTTTAAATCTGAAACATTCCCTCTATAAATTCATAGTCAAAAGCGTCTGTGATTTATATCAAATGAGTCATGAGACGCTTTTGAATGAATCATTTATCTCCAGAAAATCTCTGAGTCCGTATCATATTAAGACACAGCTTTCCTGACATAATGCTGTGCAAAGGGGAAGGAAATCATGAATGAGGTCTTTGTAAATGTACAGGTTTGTGTGTGATTGTGCAATAGTTAGCTTGTTAGTTACATTCTTTAGCTGCATCGAAAGGGCTGAAAGAGATTAGTCACCAGTAATTATTGTTTTTTCATGAGCTTTTATTTTAAATAAGATTTTGTTTTTAATTAGTATAGTTACTATCGAAACAAAACACTGGTTCACCACTGGTTTGTAATATGTCAAACCAGTAATGCTGACAGAGTCTCCTGTACAAAACATGTTTTTGCCAGTGGTCAGTGTTCACCTGTGGTGATGTCCAGGCACCAAATGCCTCTCTTGTAGCCTATGATTATGGTGATGTCCATGGATTGAGTTTGACTTGCTCCAGAGACTAAAGCTGTGTCAGTATTGCACCTTCCTTTAGTTGAATCTGATATTTGACATTTGACCCCCCCGGTCCTGTTTTGGGAGAAAAGTAGACTACCTGATCACATTATGTACTGTAAGTGTTGTTTCATCAATAATTTGTAATCAATTTATAATACATACACACCGTAAAGCAGCTGTTCCGTCTGCACAGACAGAAATATTAGCATTTTGGACAGAAATGAAATATTGAAATAAAATTTAAGAAGGTTTGGGACAAATAAGCAAGGTATCAAATAGGAGGTTTGTCAAAGGTAGACCCCTTACCATACTGCCCAGCTGATTTCACAATTCATACCTTCATTTATATTATGACTCATATGTGACTTAAGCTCTTTAACACATAAAGTGTGACAATGAGGTTTAAATTATTTGGAGACCCTTCACCAAGAAAATGGAGGAAACCTTTTTATAGAAGGAAATGTTTTCAAAAACAAACACCTGTACCTGATTTCACCCACACTGTACTAAAGACTTTATCCCCCTATGGTGACTCATTCACAATCAACTTATGACAAGAGGTTATTGCTTCAATAAAGGTCGTCAAACGCTGGTGCTCGACTGCAAGACAGTTTGTCCCAAGATCAGCACAAAGAAAAAGAAATGGGCCATAGTAATGTCTGAGGTTTGACAGACGTCAGTTCAGGTCATGTTTTTTTACTCAACTCTGCCAAAAAGGATACATTTTCTTACCTGTTTGTCTGCTAGTAAGCAGAATGTCTCAAAAACTAGGACACATTAGACAGATTGAAATATAGTGTAAAGTTGCACCATGAGCCAAAAATGTAAGTGATTCATTTTTGGTGCAGATTTTGATTCAATCACAGATCTGGAATTTCAAAAAAGTTTTAACACGGGACATCATGGTGCCCTTGGGTTTGAAGACCATATAATTGAGAAAATCCCTGTAAATTCACCTGGGGACCTTCGTTGCATCTCTTTCCCATCATTTCTTGTCAGGCCTCATCTGACCTCATCTTATGACCTGCCAAGGGACTGAAGATGCAAATGAGCTTGAAGCTATAATCTGGCACAGTGCATAAAATGGAAACATTTATGTTTGAACTGTGTGTTGTCCCTTTAAATAAATAAATAAATAATGGAAATAATAATCTGTGACTTATCAAAGAAAAAAACTCTAAATAAAATAATACATTTCACTGCTGTACTTTTGCTTGAACTGCTACTCTTGTTGTACTTTGCCCAATATGTAAATTCATGGAGATCCACATCCAGATGCACACAAATGGATTAATTATTTAACGTTTTAAAAGAATTCTCTGACTGCTTTTTGTCTTTGTAGTTTTGTCCGGGTAGAAACATGATGCAGACCCCAGGCAATGTGGAAAAGGAAAGTGTACCTGCCTTTACAATGGAGGCAAATGAGTCAGAAATAGTGTAAAGGAAATGATCACCAAGTGTGGCTTCAGCAAACTATGACAGGTGAGGAAAATCTAAATTGTAATACACACATGGAGTTTTTGGAGGCTCCTCTTAAATTCTATTCCAGATGTGAAAGGTTTTTAGTTAAAATGTACATAAAATTAACAAAAGCACCACATAAAAACTACTCTAAGGAAAAAACCTTCATAAAATTAAGTAAGTACTTATTCCCAGCTCTATGGATCCTGTCATTGTCATAATATTTAACATTTTAAAATTACTAGTGAGTATGTTCATTTTTGATAAATACATTTCTAAGAAGCCTTTTAATAATGTAGCTGCTGAAGGCTGAGCTCATTTAAAAATGTTATATACTGTTGAGTAGTTTCATGTTTAAAGATAGATCTTATATTTTAATTCCTTTTTTAAAACTCTTTCCCACTAAGTACTGTTAATGCTGTACAACAATTTCCCTTGAGAACAATACAGTACTGTATTTCATATTATAAAATTATATTTTGTTTATGTGTGAAATCTGCAAAGTAATTAGTAATAATTGTAGCTTTTTAATAAATGTAATGGAGTAGAACGAGGAAGTTAAAGTACCTCAAAGCTGTACTTGAGAAAAAAAAGTAGTATTTTCATAAAATGTATTACATGGGTGATGAACAGTAGGGTTGGAAATAGCTTCCTGTACTATTCCACAACATGACTGACTAATCATTGAATTACACTGTTACATAATATCCGGGTGCCTACTCACAAGGTCTGTCTTACAAAAACAACTTAATCCAGTCCTCAGATAAACCAGAGGAGAAGGAAAACAACTCAATACAAATATGGGTTGAAACACAGCAGTATAATGCACCATTTGATTTTTACTTTATCTGCATTTTGTAAGGGGTGGAAACACAGTATAATACAATACAATGCTAAAAGTTTCTAACTTAATTTATGTAAACATTATGCAAGTAGAAGTAAGATTGCTTGAGTGGAAAACTGCTTAGAAGTTGATCTTTTAAAGGCTTATAAGCATTTATCAGTTTGTTGATATACAATAAAGTACCACAATGTGACAAATCTGCTGAATTACTGTGATGAGTTTACATTCCTTTGTTTTGTCTTTTTTTCAATCTTTATTTATACAGGGTGGCCCATCACAGTAAATCACTCCTGTGCACACAGGACAATAAAAACAAGCCAAAAATGTATACATTCATATTATTCACCTAATTTGTCTATAAAAATAGCAACAGAAAAAGTGGTCATAGACTAGAACCCTGTGGAACACCTTTGTTAGCACTCATAAAGCTTGACTGAAACCTATGAGCAAAAACAACTTGTGTTCTACTATTGAGATAATTGGCAAATCAGTTATTATCAAATCCAATGTATTCCAGAAGTTTCAAAATATTTTGAAGATTGACAGTGTTGAAAGCCTAAGATATTTCAATAAAAAGGGGGACCAATCCTCCTTGTTTTTTAATTCACTACATCATTCAATATTTTCAATCACAACCCTATACCTGGTCTACAACCTAATTGATAAGAATTTAAAATGGAGTATTGAGATAAAAATATTCTCTCGCTTTCATTTGATTTCAAGTAGCACAAATTTCACAGGGCAGTGGCATTTAAAATGCTTCAAGATATATTTTCATTATCCAAACATAACTTCTTAATCCTCTCTTGGCCTGGAAATAACTCCCTCTAAAAACAATGTTGCGACATCAGCTCTAACAGCACCCTCTATACTTAGACACCCTCCTTTAATAGTGAGCATCGGTTTCCCAGCCCCAGCCAAAGTGTTTGTATAGCTGGTTGCGTTTATTTACTCTGTGTGAGGGTGAAGACTACCAGGCTGTGCTGCGGCGTGTGTCACAGTCCAACATGTTGGGTCCACTTTTAGTGTACCACCACAGTAACAAGACTCGTGTTGTACCACTGTATTTTGGGGCCCAGGGTAAGTGGTCACTTTCAGCACCCAAACTTGTGAGACCTCTAACCTTTGGCAGAACACTGTGGGGTCTAAGAGTGCCTGATCAATAAACAGACTGACCAAACATCACACAACATATGCTAAAAGAAGGGCTTCCCCAGAAAAATGGTACAAGGGGTTGGTTCAGGGCAACTTGACCAACCTGAAAATGAAAAAATTAAATATGCACTTGAACCTCTTGCATGGTTTCAGGTTTATTGGGCTCCCTTTTCAGCAAAACACACATTGGCTTGTTGGTTTTTGACCTGGACCATTTATTTCCCTGTGTCTGACTGCTAATAAAAGTAAATGTCAAATAAAGTTAAATTACCATCACACGTGTGTTTCATGATGCAGCTCCGTCCCTTTTTTGTCCACAGAGGCTGTCTGTTCATTCCGAATATACACAATTCACTGAAGAAAGTTAAGGCCTGGTGAGTTTTTCAAGATCATCCGATTTATTTGTCTGCTTAAATAGGCATGTTCATTGTGCGAGTTTTCACTACCTCATGAATTTCTTCAGAGGTAGTCTATTGAGGCATTTATAGTTCAGTTATTAGAAAATATCCTGTCATTTTAGAATGCTTTATGATAGTTTAACATAAGTTTACTGCAAAAAAATGACTAAGACTGTTGTAACAAAGACATGAAAATATTTTGATGTTTCCAACTTCATTTTACTCTTCCAGTCTACATGATATGGCAATTATATGATATGTGTATACATTAATTGATAGAAAACACACAGGTAATAAAATACACCAAAGTAACCATTATTTTCCTTCTATATATTTGGCACAAAGTTGCAACTTACAGTGAATACTCCTTCGTTAAAAGTAAGATAGATGTGAAGTTATGATAATGGCATCAGATGTGAATCATTTCTGATACACCTGCTTGCGTAACATCTGTTCCTTCTAAATGTCTTCACAGACAAAGACAGGTTCAATATAACCCCAGTATAATGCATGAGCTCTTAAGCGGAGGTGATGATTCACTGGAAAATGGCATTTATTATTTTTGATGAAATAATTGCTGTCATGAAGAAAAAGGGAGAATAGCTGCTGAAAGTAGAATTACATAAATATGGTCAATATGTGCATAATTACAGGCATCGAATGGCACAAAAAACATGAAAAAGATTTGGACAGTTACTCTGAAGTTTGACGCTGTTCGTCATACTCAGTGTTTTAAATTGATGTATGATGTTGATGTATTGAAATGTATGAACTGAGATTGATCACAATGCTTGACTATGGAAAAATATATGATGAGAAATTGTGAGGTCAATTTTAAAGGTCCAGTGGGTAGGATATAGTGGAATCTAGTAGTGTTGCTGTAGATTGCAACCAGGTGAACACCCCTCATTTCACCATCCCTTACAGTGGCTGCTCAAACCATGAAAGACGCCAAAGAACCTTGCTTTGTCCATTCTGGGCTACCGTAATATGGCAGTGCAGCATGGGGGACTGCTGTAGATATAAAAGGCTCAATTTAAGGGAGCGAAAACATCAAAAAAAGTCTTAGTTTAAAGTGATTATACACTGATGAAAACATTATTTTGAATACTATATTCTACTTCTGCCAGTATTAAAATAAATTCCTGACTCCTAAATTCTACATGCTGGGCCTTTTATATATCTTTCATTCTTTTTGTTGCATAGCTCCTTCATTCTTTTCTTCAGAAACACCAACAAAACCTCTTCCAGGAAGGATATAGTCCTAAAAAAAAAAAAATAAAAACAACAGTGAAAGTGTAAGATGTACAACTTAAACAGAACAGATCCCAAGATTGAATTCCATATTTAGTCTGAGGCATTCGGTAACCTAGATGAATTCACCAACGAAAACAAAATATTTTCTGTTGGCTAAGTACAAGGAAATCCAATCCAGAGTAGTTCCAGTTATACCTGGTCATTGTTTTACGTTGTCTATAAGAATAAAATGGCCAGTGATGTCATAATCTGCACAAAAAAGAAACCAAAAAAAACAAACACAAATTGAACTTAACAGGTCTGTCTTCAAAAACAGATTTGGCTTTTACCATGAATGTATTTCACCAAAAATCTTATCCTGGGCAATTTGTAATGAGGACAACAACAGAATATGTTAAAATTCCCAAATCACAAAAATCACAAGCTGCCAAAAACAAGGAGTACAAAGTTCAGGACATTGTAGTCTTAAAGCCCTTAAAACACAAGAATAATGCCACGTTCCCCGAAAAAGGAGGGAACTAAACCCAGAGAAGGTGAGATAACGTTTCTAGTGAGGACAAAGGTTGAGCTGTAATCCTGGATGAAACATAGCTCTGATTCGTTGAATGTAACTACATCAAAGACAGAAGAAAACAATATCAATCGACCCTGTTATAAGCTCTTGGCCTAAATGCTTATCTAGTGTGTGTTTGAGACACAGTGACTCAATGACTGGTTATGCTTACACACCCATATATATATGAGTATATTTTCACAGGATTCTGAAAAAGTTCAGAGCTAGAGCAAACCAATAGTAAAGGAAATCTAACTAGAATCCAATTTAACAAACTCTTCAGATTTCTGGCATTTTAGTCAAGTTACTGTATGACGAAAATACAGGTGCCTGAATGGGGAGTGGCTGTTTCGGAGGAAAAACGGAGTAATGTTTTCTGTGGAAAATTTGACTCCCACACTACCTCCATGGTTGTAGCCAAATGTTTATCTCATTTTGCTGAGATTGTTTTGACCTCAAAAAATCAAGTAAAGCATCAAGCAAACAGATTCTTGAATCCTGAACAAAACTAAAACATTAGGACCTGTGTGTGTTTGTGTGTGTGTGTGTGTGTGTGTGTGTGTGTGTGTGTGTGTGTGTGTGTGTGTGTGTGTGTGTGTGTGTGTGTGTGTGTGTGTGTGTGTGTGTGTGTGTGTGTGTGTGTGTGTGTCTTTGTTTGCTTCCTATTTGCAAATTCACCAAACCTAACATCTCACATGTGAACAAATGAGTCACAAATTGCAGTCACTCTTGAAGGACAAACAATATACATACAATATTGTATGTGATGGTGTGTATTTGTGTGCCTGTCATCACCAGTGGTGGAACAATTTTGATCGTTTACTTGAGTAAAAGTATTAACACTACAAAAGTGAAAACTCCAGCAAACATTTTCATCAAAATTTACTTAAGGAAAGTATCAAAAGTAAAACTACGCAATATCAATATCAGTATCAATTATGTTTTGGATCAATAACACTGGTGGATTAATACAAATGTTGCATTATTTTGCTGTTTGTTCTGATATGAACCCCTTTATATACTTTATATGCTTTATATACTTATTTAACATGTAGCAAGATCATCATACAACCCCAATTCCAAAAAATGTTGGGACACTCTTTAAAACATTATTTAATCAAAATGCGATAATTGCCTAATCATTTTTGACATTGGGGAGAGGGAGGGACTGTATAATTGGGCATCCGAGAGTCCCTTAAGGAGAGAGGCCAGATTCGGACGTAGTACTGCTCCACTATCAGCCAGACTAAACCTGCAAAGCTCGTCGCGTGACAGGAACTTGCCTGGCAAGGTGGTAAAGCAGGGCCTCTAACATGAGTCTCCAGGGGATTCTCCATAATTGTGCAATGAGGATATCACAACCCTCAGAAAGTTTGCACTGCCTCACATGGGCTGCTTTAATGGCAGCCACCATGCCTCTGAGGGTCAATGAAGCCATCCCCCATCCAACCAGGCCTACTGGAACAGCAGGATCTCCTGGGCCCCACACATGAGCAGGTCGGCTTGGGTTTCTCTTCACCGTGACTCAAACATGCACGCATGGCATGAATACGCTGCTCCTGTGTATGGCGCCTGTGTCACCTGATGGGTCTGCATCACTGCATGTGGCATACCCATCGGCGGGAGGCCAGTCCTTTCAGGGGACAAGCCCAGAGCCGAAGTCCCCAGGGAAAGGGGTAAAACAGAACCCCTTCGTCTTAGGAAAGCAGACGAGGCTGGGAGGTCCCGTGCCGCCCCACCTATCAGTGGTGGGATGTCCAAGAACCAGGACATGTGAGGCTAGGCTCACAGTCACATTTCTTTCATTTCCTTCCATCCCTCCTCTGTGAGAGGGGCCAAAAGGCCCTGATCACGATCTTCGGTTTCAACAAAACATGGTTATGGCAGCAGATCTACAGTGAAAGCGCGTTAACTAGACTCAGCAATATGCTTTCAAGGCGCTCTGTATCGGACTGTGGCAGCACCAGGCTTATGACAGTTAGCACCACCTCCCAATGTCCTTACATTTCACCACCTTTAATCACCTGTCAGTGACAGGTTGACTTACTTATTTTCATAGTTTTTGTCTCCTGTAAACAAGTCCAATCCATTCCAATCCACTTTATTTATAGAGCACATTTAAAAACAACTGAGGTTGACCAAAGTGCTGTACAATCAAATCAAATAAATGAAACTCAATTAATAAAACATAATTTAAACTAATTAAGTAAAAACACATAAGAACACATCTCAAAAACAAGAACACAACTTAAAAACTACAGCTCAGAAAATAAATAAAAGATAAACAGACAGCAACCACATAACTCTCAAACTGAGTTAGGGAGTAGGTTCACATGACTCCGTTTTAAAGTTCAAAAGGTGAAATTTAACATCTCAACGGAAACAGACGATCATCTACTGTTTTCCCTGAAGCATTCATTCCAAATATTCCAGCAAACACATTCACTGCTGAAGACCTGCAGCTAGAGGTGGCAGATCTCTAGGTAGGATGATTTTAGACATGTGAGTCGCCTTAAAAATCAAAGCAAGTACCACAAATCCATTAAAATGGATGCACTGGAATCTATTTCATATTAAATAAATGTTGCTAAAAGTACATTAATTCAAGCTCTCATCTCACTGTAACCCATCTCTATCTACAGAGCCCAAAAACATGAAGCTGCAACTATTCAATTAGAATCATATCCAAAAAAAAAAAGATTTTATGGGTGGAGTCATCAAGTTCAAGACTGAAGGTTGTGTTTCGTGTGGCCATAACCAATAATAATACTTTTATTGTTAATCAATCTATCCAACATGTTTTCATTTCAAACTCATCAAAAACAGAAACTTGGTCAGTGTCCCTGAGCTTAAAACTATGACTCTCTATTACCCCTCTAGTGTCGGAGCTGCACAGAGCTGCAAACATGATTGTTTTGTTATTTGAAAACTAAATAAAAGTTCCTTATGGAAGTAGTTATCACAAATTAATGAGGGTGTGTCAGCTATTGCAATTCTTTTTTTCTTTCTTTTTTTCAATCTGTCTGCGTGTATATTTATGGTTTGAGCCAAGATTGGACACCATTTCTTAAAGAAAATACATGCAGTTTGATCTTGCAGCAGATAAGGTTTTTTTTTGTTTGTTTGTTTTTCTGTGCGTGTGTGCTTGTGACCTACATCAGCCCCCTTTGAGAGACTAGCCTATTATGGATTATTTGGAACTAATATATATTTCTCATCAAAGAGGACACGATACACCTTATGTGTGAAATACAGAGATGAGACAAGACAAACAAGGATGAAAGGACATGCAGTTAACATCGACAAGCAGTGTAGTGGTTTGTGTTCCATGCACTCTCTGTCAGGCCAGAGCCTAAAGAGTCCCGAGAACCGAACACAGAGCGGTGATGTTGACCTCAACACTGGCTCAGCAGCCACTGGTGGCCACAATCAACACTGAAGATCGGGTCGTAGATGCTGGTGTGTTGGGCCAGGGTCATGCAGCAAGATCCCCACCAGTGTACAGTCTGTAGAGCCAAGTCACCCAGGGCCGGAGACCAGGGGGGTAAAGGGACAGCCAGGCCCCTCATCCCCCCCAAAGCTCCCCCACGGCAGGCCCGACACCCAGGAGTACCCTAGTCTGCAGCAGCCCCCGGGGGCATGGGACAGGCCAGGACAGGTTATTGCAATTCTAATGAAGTTGTTTCAGCAGTGGAGGCACTCTGCGTGTCAATATTTTTCTCCAACTGTTTCTACGACTGTTTACAAAAAGACAAGAAGTAAATTAATACTTTATGATATATTTTGGATAGTGAAGATTAAAATATATGATAAAACGTTTTTAAAAATGTGAATCTTCTAAAAACCAATGAGCAGTTAAAGTGTAGAATTCAAATGCCTCCTGTTTTTCTTTGAATCAAAGTTGAATGAGTGGATTTTGGCAAGTGAGACTAAAGTCAAATGTTGTTTTCAATAGATGTGTAAATATTTTACTCAAAATTTTAGTTGCAAAATTGTCAAATTACCTGTCTGGTCTATTGACTTCTGTTCTCTAATACAAAACCAAATGAAAAAATCATTTTTCAATATATCTCATATATATATATATATATATATGAGATATATAATATATATCATGCACGAACACTCTCACACACTCATACACACACAGATGGTACAAGTGGAAGTGTTGCTACATCCATTCGTTTTCATTTATACAGCAGTAAATTGTTGTATAATTTTCCTTCACTAATATAATTTTCTCAGTAATTACTCTCAGCTGAATTTGATATTGGTCATACTAACAGTACTTGTGAAAATGGCAGGGAAAGCAGAAGCATAAATTCAAGCACATGTCATTCCACCCAGATCAACTGCTCATAAAAGTGCAAGCAACTCCTATGTGGGTCATCACCACCCACAATGGTGCAAAGTTTTGCCTGGAGCAAAAGATAAAGTTGCTTGCTATCATGTTTATCTTGTAAATTTAGGAAATATGCATGACAGAATAGGTGAAAAAGTGTAAGAAATGTAACTATGACCATTGAATAACTGTGTATGATGTTTTAACATTGTACACACCAGTTGTTACTACTTAACTCAGCCACATATGACCTTAAGGACTGAGAGTGGTTTTAATGAATCACACAGACCTAAAACCACAAAATACAATGAAACAAATGTCAGAATTATATCTTTACACGTTCACTTTGTTATCATGCTAACATTTCCTGCTGATGTTATTTTAACTTCTTCCAATGCCCATGGACCTAACAGGCCATGATATCCCACTGTTAAATACAGGTGTGTGTCCCTCAGTAAATCCTCTCATTGTATTTACAAATCCTGAGCGACCTATATTCTTAATTGCCAGTCTTGAAGGGGATTGTTGTGATGTATTGCAGTCTGACAGACAGGCATGCAGGGCCATCAGAAAACTTAGTGTGCGGTGATAGATAGGCGTGGGTGTCAAAGTGTTCAAACAACACTGGATATGAACATATAGGTGTTCAAAAAGTGTTATGGGCCCACATGGTAAGTTTGCAGACAGATGAAAGAAGAAGACCATACAAACTGAATGACCTCAGTACTATGTACAGTATATAAATTTAGTTGGGTCACCTTTAGATTAAAAGGCCACCTCGTCGATATTACACAGCATGACATTATTCAAATCGAATATGAGTTTGTGCAAAACCCAAAACTATATACACGATTACCTTTAGATTTGTTACCTGTAGTTAGGTTACCTTTAGATTGAAAGGCAGCACTCCCGATTTTACATATGAAGTTTTTTGTTTTTTTTAATCACAGGGTGCATTACTTGGACTATATCTTCTGTGGCTCTGGAGGTGCTTCCAAGAATTTTGCATTCTGATGGCAGAATGTAATTCTGCCATCAGCTTTGTTTTACAGATCACAACTTTTGCATTGAAATTGGAGTATATTTCTTTCATACAAGTCTTTTGAGATTTTTTGGAACAGTCTGAAAGACAACTGTGATGCATTACTGTTGTTGTTTTTTGTCATTTATAATTTGGAATAGATATTTCACTTTTATATTTCTGTGCATGCAGGAATACATGATTCTGTGAAAGAGGCAACTCGTTTGTGTAGCTTAGTGAAATTATGAAATGTTATCAGTTTATTAAGAATGTCATCTTTTTTCTTTCTTATTGAAACCTAAGCAGTAATCTTTGTTTCAATAATGTGTTCCCACATTGTGATTGCTGCCAGTGTTATTCCACTGGTCTGTTGGCCCATAACAAACCAGTGAGTGTCAAATAAACAATACTATTAGTATCAGAATCAGTTTAATTCCTGTCTTAAAAGGTCTGTAAAATCATGTTTTCTTTGTTTATGGTTTTAATGTGTGATACTGATTATAAAAGCAGAAGGCATGCACTAATTTAGCAATTAAAATGGATTTTCTGAACAGTGAAATACGCAACAGATAAATCTGCAGGAGAAAACTTGTAATGTCAAAGGCTGTGTCAAATATAAGTGTCAAATTTATAGGGTGACTTGACAAAGTTAGTACATGCTGCACATTTCAAGTCAGTTCATGAGTTCTAATTAACATTACATTTGCATATAATGTAAATGAGGGAGGAGCATGTGTATGGTTTGCTTTGGAACTGCTCTTCATGTAAAATAGTCAACAGTTACTTGGGAACATTGAACCAGTTTTGAATCAACTTCTCCCCAATCCTGCCTGCTCAGTTTTTTTGGCTGCTGGGAAAACTGCTGTTTTAACACAACCAGTGGCTCCAGTACACCATCTGTGTCACACTATGCTCAAAACTCTACTGACCTACAGAGCGTAATTAAATCTGTAGTAAGCAGTTGTGACCACAGGATGTCGTTACTGAGCAGTGAAACAGCTCTGCAGATACATCGCTGTACTGACTCTATCTTATAAACACCAAATAATAATTTAAAAAAAGTCTTATTACATTTATCATCCATTCTATGTATGTATGTATGTATGTTCTGTGTATATTTTCACTTATTATCATTATTAGTAGTAGTATTACTTATTTGTCTTATTCTATTTTTTTTTCTTTCTCTTGAATATCTTACAGAGACGGGTTTTATTGTTTTTGATTAATGTTATATATAAAAATGAGATCCATATCTAATGTAACAGTTATTCTGATATGTATATATTGCTTATCCCAATAAAGAAATTAACACAAATAAATTGCAAAAAAAGAATATAGTACAATGTATATGATAAGATGATGCATAGATTATTATAGTGATCAGAACCATAGAGGAAAAGAGATGGAAAGATGCTCTGTCACATGCAGTCATATTACTTCCTAATGTCATCATGAAGAACTATGATTAAAACAAAATATATCAGACATTATATCAAACATTTCTGTCAGACTTCAAACTGATTGACCAATGCGCACACACACAAAGTGCTGTACATTGCAGTGGTACTCACCACTTATTGCTCATTTTGACTCTTTTAAGAAGACTTTTGCACTTGAGGTGTGTGTGTGTGTGTGTGTGTGTGTGTGTGTGTGTGTGTGTGTGTGTGTGTGTGTGTGTGTGTGTGTGTGTGTGTGTGTGTGTGTGTGTGTGTGTGTGTGTGTGTGTGTGTGTGTGTGTGTGGTGGTTTGGACATGGGTGTGTGCACATGTTTAACTGAGGGTGTTTCAATATGACCTGTATACATGTGTTTATATCAGTGTGTGTGGTGGTCAAAGGGCGAACCAGGTGTTGAGCTGTTGACTGTAGAAGGGAGTTTATCATCGAAGTGTGGAAAAAATAACCCCAGCGTCACTCTGCACCCGGCTGTCACAAGAGGTTGCCTTCAGAGTCATGAACACCTGACTGGAGGCATTTAGACTTATGTTTACTGCAGGAGTAATTAAATGAACGATAACAAACGAGCTGCAGTGGTGCCTCTCAGTTTTGGTTGTCAGGAGTATTTCCCACATTTGAACATTTTCCATTTAAGACACGATCTTGACGTTCACTAACTGAGATGGAAAAATTCAATATTCATTGCACTTGATTGATTTGACAGTAAGTGGTTGAGTGGATATGGTGGAAGCTTCCATTCCACCTGCAGCATCTTGGGAGGCAATAGAGCTGTGCTCCTTAAAAGGCACATGTGGGAATTTCAGAAAGCGTAATCATCAACATCGGTGCATTCAAGACACCAAACTGGGATAAAAACCTATAGATAAAGTGTTGTCTAGTAGCTTTATATCATAAAGATTTTACACAACAAATGAGACATATTTTGACAGACAGACTCCCAATACCCCTTGGATTTAACCTATGGAAACAGAGATGAGTGCGCTGGAAATAATAAATACAATTTTCAACAACACTGTCTTATTTTTCTCCAAACAACAACAACAACACAGGCCATGGAATAATTTGAAAAAAGCTGTAACATAAACATTTTATGCTGTGCTTTGTATGTTACTTGTTCAAAAGACAGGGATCTCAGCTTTTAGTGTGCAATCAAACGCAGAATTATACAATGGAGGTAAAACATTTTGTTCTTTCTTCTTCACAGACACAACATACTTGTGATTAAACTGGCTGTTTGTACATGAAGGAATTTAACTTTTGCTTTTGTTGAGCATCCAATACAGTAAATCCTTCCTGGAAACAATCCTGTGGTGCACGGAAGTGATGTGGTTTACATTATGAATAAATGTTAGAGGCCGCAGGCAGTGGGCATAAAACTCACGAGAGCAGAAAATTCAAGGAAAACACAGCGTTTGATGATTTGACATGACCACATACATGCCACTGTACATTAAAATGTATGAGATGGAGTGATGCTGCTGTTAAGAGTCTATACGTCTCAGGAAAATCTGCAATAAACAAAAGGATAATGTTACTATAGCTTTATTTTTGTTAAGAGAGGGGAGAAAACCATTGATTATTATTATAGCATTTTCAAGGGGGCCTCATTTCACACTTTTAAGCCAGACCATTGCTCCTTAATTTTCTAACCATTTATGATGCATTTCATTGTGAGACATGGTCGGCAATGTTAGCAAGAAGGTTCTGGGTTTGAATCCAGACCTTCATTCTGTGTTGTGTTTGCATGTTCTCACTGTGTCAATTGGATGAATTGGTGACTCTAAAATTGTCTACAGCTGTGAATTTAAGCTGTGATGAATTGGCAACCTGTCCAGTGTGTACCCCACCTCCCGCCCAGTGTCAGCTGGGATACGCTTCAGTATAACCAGGATAAGTGGTTATTTTATGAAATGGATTCATGGATTCACTTCAATCTTTTAGATTTAGACCTGTGGTGGAAATCTGAAATAAAGATCATAGACAAACATTGTCTTTTGAAAGTTTCTTTTTTTTTTGTGATCAACATTTTTTATTTTGAATATAAACAGCATAACAGACATACAAACAACAACAACGGCAACAACAAAAGGGCGGCACATTAATAATAATGATCAAAAGGATAAGAAACACAAACAAACCAGGATCATAAGAAAATAGCAATAATAAATAATAAATTCTACAGATTAAATAGCAGAAATAAATAAGAGTGTTATTATTAGCACTGGCCTGCTCCAGGTCCTACATTACTGCATACAGTATGTGGAAGTGTAGGAGGGGGAGAGCCCTTTGTTTAAGGTAATCCCTTATAGACACAGATATACCTGACCATGCCTGCACGGTGGCAGGTTTGACTCTATTGACCTGTTGTACATTCGAGCGAAGCTACACTCTGGTAGGATGCCATCCAGTACTGGACCAGAAGAAGACTTGGGTTATCTTTTGAGAGTTTTATTTTTAAAAATAATGAAAAAATAATAATGCCTTTGCAAAGGGACCAGCACACAAAGTGACATACAGTCAGTCTCTGTACGATCTGGAAAAGAGTGTCTGGAAACATTGTGTCTTTATAGGGAAAGGCTATGAGACAAACACTGGAGGGAACCATTGAAGCGCATGTACTCCCATGTCTGATCGTGGCACAGAAAGTGAAAAACAACGCAGTCCTTGAGAATCTAACAAGTCAGTCCTGTGCATGATGTGACACCCTGTATGAGCAAGTCTGTGGCTCCTCATTGTTTGGCCAATCTGATCAGTCTGGGAGTATTTTAAGAGTTCAGGGAGAGTTCAGTTAATTAGCATAGCATAGCATGTGTATAAGTAAGCATGTGTCGAAGGCAGATACAAGAGAGTCCTATTACAGAAATAAGACTGGAAATGTCTTACTGTAGATGACTAAAATCATCAGGCCTTATGCAAAGTTGAAATCTTGATAAGAAGCATCATAATGTGGAGAAAGTTACGAGAGACTTTCAAGTGAAGCTGATCAGAACATGCAAACGTTCATCCAGAATAAGACTCAGCTCTCCCTTTAGCATGAATCAAGACCATTCATCTCGGCAGAACAGTCAGGCTTTATATCCAGTCAGTACATTATCATACCACGCTACCAGTGTTTGACTAGATGTACAGGAGCGTGTTGCCATGCAGAACAAGAACTCCGCTCTTCCTGACAGGCTAAAAATACAAGCAAAATGTATTCATGTTAAATGTAATAATGGAAGCCTATTGAAAGGTACTTCAGTAAGTGCCTCGAGAGTAAAATGACACAAATCCAGATCAAAACAGAAGAACTTTTCTGCTTTTTTACCGCAACTGACCTTCTTTAAGAAAAATTAAATGTGGGTGTTGAATGATTCACATTCCTCATATATTTTATAGAGACAGAGAAAGGAGGTTAAACCAAAAGGAGGAACAGGATGCAGTGAGGCAAGCATGGTTAAAGGAACTGAGCCACAAAGGATGTGGTTTTCCTCAACATTTGCTATGCATCATTTGATGGATTTATATATGTATCACTGACAAATACCTTTATCATCCAATGCCTTTACCACAACAATACATTCATTATCATTACTGTAAATAAATAAGACAAAGGGGGAGATAAGTTGAGTTTCGTCATTTGTCGATTCCAGGCGAGGCCTTCTGGTTTCATCATTGCTAATCAAATCCATAGTCACCCACTGCCCCCCAGCATGCCATGGGTTCATGGAGGCACACTTTCTGAAGCTTACAATCTGTCCATGTGCTTCTCAGAGTTAATTTGCATGTGTGTGTGTGAGACAGCCATGCTTTGCAGCCATGATCAATGGTGGTGTTGATCCATGGTGGGTGGGGTGGGGTGCAAGCCTGTAAAAAGAAAGTCTCTTTGTGTGTCCCACTGTGTCTAACACATGCACACTGACTCTGGCCCTGCAGATGGACCACCTTTGATCTTCCATGTTGACCTTTGTCAGGAGGCAAAAGTTGTCACATGTTTTATCTCATATTGCTAAGAGATATATTATGGAACGACAATGGTATTTTTCAAGCTCTGCCTGACCTTTTTGAGTAAAAGTCCTTCATAAACATTCTTGAAGGGATATTCATCACATGAAACTGCCCCTAACAAGTCATCAGTCGAAGCTTGTGCTTTTCACAAATGCTAAGGATGCGTGCATCCTCGGTTTCCACCCATTCTTGGCTGCTATTGATTTCCTTTGTGTGTGACAGGCCCAGGACCTGGTGAGCAGAGAGGAGGAGACATTTTCTAGGAACACAGCAGCTCCAGCGCTCCATCTTCCCTACCTGCTGCTGCTCAATATTTAATGCACTGCTCCTGAGCTGCTCCAGGAGGGAATGAAGATGGAGTTACTTTTCAATCGTTGTCCCTATGTTGATTTTTGTTTTAGGAAAATGCACACTCACACTGATGAAGCTCAGCCATCCTATAAAGTATAAAATTATCTTATATATTAACTTTAACATGAATATGCAGAAGGATAACTTACATTGTTATTGTGAGCTCTCAAATGAAAAAAATATTATGAAAATAAAAAATGTATGCCAAAATGGAGTGATTTGCACATAAACTGCTGAGTTAAGGCTATCACATGTCAATCATGTGCCAATTATTTATTTAGCTATACATTTTATTAAAAATACACCAAAACATATCGACCTTTGAGAGTGTTCATCCCTCTATGTTAAAAATAGATCTACTTCTTCTGCTGCCATGCAAGACAAAGAGTGAACCAAGGTCATGAATAAATTATTTTATCCAATTGTGGAGGAAAAAATGGGCTGAATTGTGTTCAGACTATGCAAGACAAAGCAGAGAACCTGAATAGTTAGAGGTTAGATAGATAATAGTACATCAGAGGTAACTTCGAACCTTATCAGACAGCTGAGGCTTTGACTTTTGATTTCTTTCTGGTTAATTTTAAAAAGCTTCTGCATGTTCCCATTTCAGTGTAAACTCATTGATAAGCATTGGACACTGGTATTTGGAGTGTTGATAAATACCTGTGTTACAGTTAAACCAAAGACTATTGTTTTATAGCTAAATGGAAATATGAGAAGTTCTGCATTAAAAAAAAACACAAAGAAAGCATCAAAATGACTATGTAGCTACATACATAGGGATAAGTGAGGACAAAGACCTCACATGTCTCTTAAACTAACATTGTTTGGGAGAAATCATGGAATTCTACAGATATTTTTTTTTACTGAAAGTAAAACATTTGCATCTACCACAAAATAAAAAAAGCAAAACCATCAATGAACTGATTCTACCTGGTTCCAGACCTTTTAACTTGTGTATATATCTCTATAGATCTATATATCTATAGATCTATAGAGATATATAGATATATATCTATATCTATATAGATCTAGATATATAGATATAGATATATATAGTGTCCCCCTGTTTGAGTAATAATTATTAAAGGTTACAGCTATTACATGAAATTATTTAGCCTTTTTTACATGAAATGACAAAAAATACTGACAGCCTTATCCTTTAAAAACAGTGAATAAATACTGAAAGTGCAAAATAAAATGCTTCCCTTGTTTTGCAACTTATGTGTTACAATTCACCTTGCTGGTTTTACACGATTGTGACAGGAGGTCACAAGTACGTATTAACTTGTTTAATGGGGTCATGGGCCATAAAAGCACACACTACTGGCTGTCAGCAGCTCCACTGCAAAAGTATTGGTATTACTGCTGTCTTTCAAAGACCTTTACTTTTACCTTCTTGTATTCTTAAAGCTAGATCTGATCATTTATTACCTTTACGAAGGAGATCATGTTTTCAATGCCCATAATTGCAGGCTTCCACAAAGAATATGTTGCTGAAGCTATTGAGCCAGTTATATAATGTTGGAGAAAGTACGTAGCCAAGATTTCTTAATACAAACATGCTAGCATGGCAGCTCTGAGTACTAACAAAAGCCATGGCCATTGTTTATATTATATTGCTTGTGTTCATAGAATTTAAATAGTTTTTATTTGTGCATTTATTATCTGAGCCAACAGGAAGCCGTGTGCTCTATACTGACCTATTTTCTTTAACACTGAAAACAATGGTGTTTGTTTTTACCTTTTAATAGTACCCTCAAATCATTTAGTAAAACTTCTACCATGCATGGAAAAATATGGACAGTGTCTTTGCACAAAAGAAGAAAATAAAGCTGAGATGGCTTGAATGAAAACTGGGAAGTTGCTACTTGTTTATCCAGCTGTTGTGATGATAATGCACAATACTAATGACCTTGTTCAAAACCAAGCCTTTTCTAAAACAAACAACTTGACTCTTTTCTCTAATCTTCATGACTCATGTGCAGCCTGAGTAGTTTGGCTGTAAGCGGTAGTAGGCTACTATTTTGACAGAGCACAAGTGCAAAACAGAGGTGGCCATGGAAACTGACGGCATCCAATGAAAGACCAGGATATGGGTGTGGCTGGCTGACTGACAAGTGTTTCTGATCTGCTCACTTCCTTCTGCCTGGTTAATTAATAACTTTTTCTGCACTCATTCCTCCATAGTGAGGGAGAAAGATCCAGAATTTCCTGGATGTTTCTAGATCATGATGAAACTGTCATATGATATAGGGCTTCAAAAAAGACTCAGATGAAGGGAGCTGTATATGTAAAAAAAACAACAAACAAAAAAACAGTATGCAGTATCTGCAACAGGAAGCTATTTCAAACTGTTGTCTTTTTCTTTTCACTTATTTTACACCTGAATGAGGCTGGATTATTCTCCCCTTATGAGTGTATAAGATTTTTGATTGTAGCCAAAATCCACAGTTTTCCAACTCTTTCTAAAATGATTCCTCTGTGAAGCTTTAAGGCTGGTTTTCATACATGTCATTTCATTGAGTCATGTTGACCTCAGAGGAGAAATACTCCTCACTCACTCCTTAAGTGTGGCTGATTTTTCATTGAAGAAAGTTTAACCTGTGTATGTAGTAGAGGTACCTCCAAGGTGTGAACTTTTGCAGCAATATAAACGTGAACCAGAGAGCATGTTGCTGAAAATGAGCCAAAGTACACAAATGTGGGGGGGGGGGAAATACATGGAGAAAGGTCACAGACCAACATGAGAGAAGTAATGCAACTTTTCAGACAAACATTTTTTCTCTTCATTTGAAAAACTGCAGAGTTTTGAGTCTGTTCTGCTCACTGATGAAAGAAGGAGAAAGATCAAGTGGTTATTAATGGTTTCCATGGAAGAAACACAAACATACATGCTGTAGGCTACAACACATGGTAGCCTTGTAAATGAGAAGTTGCATGTGCCCTTGTTCCAAGGTTTCTGTTCTTCTTTAGTTTTAAAAAGAAAATGCCTATAAACAGAATTCCCACATTATTCACAAGACAGCTCTTCAGATACTGATGCTTTGTCGAGCCCATGCACATCTAATCCAGAAGCACAAGGTGCCCTTTAGCCCATAAGCTTTCTTGCCTAAAAGCCTTTCTAACAAAAACCAAGCATGAGACACCACTTTAGTTGTTTAGGAAAATACAGGTGACATGTGACATGGTGAAAGTTATATATGTGACCCACCACTCAACCCCAACCTCTACCCATCTTGGTACGCTCTGCCTTTGTGAAATACATTAATGCTGAGCAGTAGCTCTGATCATCTCATATGGGTGCAGATGTGTCTCCATTGGAAGTACATTAAGGCCTGGTGCGTCTCATCCACTCAAGGATACCTTCAGTGTCTGGGTGTGATGCCCTGAGAATCAGACCAGGCTCATCAAACATAACGACGTCAGAGAGTATCTTGAAGAGCAGATGGAGGTGACACTGGTTTAATTTCTATCCTACCCAAAAATGTTAGCATCAAAAGATGTTTAAAAGATGTAATGGAGATCCATATTTACTCATTGGCAAAGTGAGTGTATGAAACCCATTTAATGTTTTACACTGTGATGTTGTAGTGGCCTTTCAAAGGTGTTTCCCTGCCCATCAATGAATGATGAGTGTCCCTTATGAATGATAAAAGAATTTTAAAAAATCGTGCCTAAATACTGTTAATTCAAGTGAGTTGTGTGCATTTGGTCATGGTTTTTAATCCAGGAACTGAAAGTACAGTACAAACCCAGTGATATAGTGCTAAACTAAATATTAGATAACAATTATGAATTCAGTGATCATCATAAGATAAAGAGAAACTGAAATATCTATTCAACACTGTTTTACAAACAGTATGTTATAATTAAATATATTTCACCAGGTTGATTTGAAAATTAAGTCTTATAGATTCACAGGAGCTTGAAACCAAGACCAAATTCTGCTTTGCAATTTTAAAGCCGTATAAATGGGCATTTTGATCCGATGAAGTGGAGAAAAATTTGCTTTCTTTTTACAACGATGTATTCATCCGCTGCGCAATATGTTATTCAATGAGAGAGCAAGCCGAACAACGAACCAGGCGGAGTGATTTAGTGAGGACTACACCCAATCGCCTGTCCGATTGCAGCGGCGTCTCTCCTTTGCCCAGAACAGAAGAAAGCCGGGACGCAACGCTGCCTGGGGGGCTTCTGTTTACTGGAGGGCCGTTAATCCACTGATAAAACAGCTTCCTCGCAGTTTTTCGTCGCACAAGAGACTTTTGTGACCTAAACTGACCCTACGTATTTTTCTTCTTAGAATTAATTTCTCAAACATGTCCTGGCAAAGCTACGTGGACAACCTGATGGCTGATGGCAGCTGCCAGGACGCGGCCATTGTTGGGTACACGGACGCCAAATACGTCTGGTCATCGTTTTGCGGCGGTACCTTTGCCAAAATAACGGTTAGTATCATTTGTGTGTCACGGGGTAGGATTCAACTTAGGTTGCATTTACATTTTGCATACTTATGCGCTTGTCTGCATAGCCAGGCCTTGTTGAATGAGGATAAGGCGAGCAGTGTGTGGTACACATGGTATCCGGTCATCTCACACAAGATGCATTGGCACGTATATTTTAAAACCTAATGACAAGTCGTCGTATATTTCTTTGTAGTATATTTACTATATATGGCCTCAACATTTACATAATGTTTGATTTAGAGATAGCCACCAAAATAGCCATTGATAACCAAGTCAACGACTAACAGTAATGTGAACTAGGGCTAGCTTAGCAACGCTAGTAAGTTAGCTAGCATCATCTAGCCGTGATTGCTTGGGACCGGTAAGTCAGGCAAAGTATAGACAATAACAAGTTTATTTAAAAAATAGTAGGCCATGATAGCGTTTTTCATGGACTTATCATTACGTATGAAACAACCGCTCATAAATTTCTTTGGACGACATCACCATATACAGTGCACCGTTAGCGCAAATCAGGCTGGTCATTCCAACTGGAAAATCATTATTAGCTAATGCTAATCGCTCAGAGTTGACGGTGCTCGTTGCTGGCCTTCTATTGGTCTTTCTCGTTTTTTTCCCTATTCGGCTTCTGTGAATCACACTGCTGCTGCCGCCCCTTTTTTCCAAGATGGTGGACACACTCCCAATTTCTTATTCATTTTGTTCATGTTGGTCAACCTAGACCAAACGTCTCGTTTTAACATTTGAAGCAGCGATAAAATTGGTGCACTTTTTTACGTCTGTAAATAACAAGTAGACCAGTATAATAAAGCAACATATATAACATGTAATCCAACTTAGCTCAACAATTGTTTCGGATGCTTCCTTGAGCCTCCATTTTGTCTGATAAATAAATTATTGTCCTAAAGCTCAACTATTTTTGTGGTTTAGTGTATAGTGATTCATAATGTGAATGTTTATACAATTCGGCGATCCTGTTAGCTATGAAATGATAACACATGCTCCAAACAGTGAACTATAAACGAGTGTGCCGCTGTTAACTTGGGAGTGTCCACTCCGGACATTGGGCCAGGGTAACGTTACTTCTTTGAAGGAGCAAGTCATATAAATTGACTCTTGGGTTTTCTTGTCCGTGTTAAAGCCCATCTGAAGGTTGAACTTATTGCCTTACATCCTTGGCAACATTAGACGGGTAGTTTTTCCCCAGAGAACGGATGATTTACATATTCTATACAAAATCGGCTGTAGGCATCCAGAAAGCCTACCCCGACAGTGTAAAATAGCGGTGCAAGTTTCATGTGGGACTAGTACACTGGATTCCCCATGGCGAAAGACCGGTAATGTCATTAATTAGCTAATCGGGCCCAACGTGTAGCTAGCTGCCATGCTAACAATGTCAGAGCCTGGTAGAATTCCTGTGAGGTTCCTTTTTTCCTGAGGGATTTTATCTGAACATGACTGTGCAGTTCTGCGCTTGAGGGACAACACCTTTTGTTCTGCTCATTGGTTTAAATCATAAGCCCAGTTTAATAATTTGTTCAAATAATAATGGTTCAGTGATCTGTGTCTTTTTACATACAAGAACCAGTGGGCTCATCAAGTGGAATAATAGCAGTAGTCAGGTTTTTACAACTTATGCTGACTTTATACCTAACAAATTCTCCAGAGATTTCACTAGCGCAGACAAATTTCCAATGTCTTAATAAAATCATGATAGTTTTACCAGAGTTGAGGCATGCTCCTGTCTCAATTGTCTTTAGATCTGAGTGGGTGTAAAACTTGAGTCTCTTAAAAGTCTTTTCAAAGTGTAAGGTAGGCATTAGTTCTCAGTGGGTCTGTGAGACTTACTCCGATAAAGGCATCTCCTGAGTTTTTGTTGTAATTTCTCATGAATATAGGTGTGACACTGAAAAGTGATAGGTAGCTGTCTTCGGGCCTTGAACACTGAAGAAAGTAAGAAGTTAAAATATTTTTTGTTAATGAAAAAAACAAACAAAGGAACTGAAATATTAACAGGCATAACAAGTACTTTAAGAAATTGAGTCCATAGGTCATAATCATGAACAAATCCAAATCATGAATCCTGTTCTGTTTCTTAGTTGAAATTCATCATACCATTACATCTCTGGCCCAGTTACAGAAGCAGACCTTTGCTGTGGTTCACAATCAAAATATCAGTTCAACTCAGATTAAGTTATCCCTTGTCTTGGATGATATTTGACCTCTGATTATAGATTTAGATTTGTACAATAATAATTTAGGCTTTATGTTGTAATTAAGATCGGTTTCTTAGTCTTCGAGGCTCCATGTAGTTTTACAGTACCAGTCAAAAGTTAGGACACAAGAACGTGTTTTGACTGGTATTGTATATGAAGCACATGCAACTATATATAAAATGCATACATGCATTTTATATATAGTTGTTGCACTAATGCAGTGTCTCTTGAATAGGGATGGGCATTTCAAGCAAAATTACTATTCAAAAATCACTTGGCACTATTCGCCACCTCGGTGTGTGCATTCACATTGTATGCTTGTGTTCCGCAATGTTAAGAGGTGTGATGTACAACCCTCGCCTTCAACAAAGATGATAGGAAGCATGTCTTTAGCTACCATCTGTGAGATTCTGCACTTCTAACATCAAGCTTACTTTGTCTGCTTACTAAACTAATTGACTGTTCAACTGTGTGAAACTTCTTCTGCTGGTGCTCTGTTTTGACTTGTGATAAGATAGTTTTACCTAGCGGAGTTGGTACTGTACTCATTTTCCTTTATTTAAAGGAGTTCCACACCAGACTATGTTACGGCTAGCGTGCCTCTATCTGTCTTGTGGTCCTAGTGCGTTCTTCTTCTTTTGTTAATAATGGTTGCAAACAGCCTGTAGGTGTATTACCGCTACCTTCTGGTGATGGTACTGCATTACCACCTGGTGCAGGTAAAAACAAGGTAAAATATTATTATGACAAAACGATAAAACGTTTATACTAATAGATTGGTGACTATTCGAAAATCAATGCCCATCCCTACTCTTTAATTGGCGCTGTAGCAGAACATTCAGTCAATCCAAGATTACCAATATTACATGCAACTAATGTGATAAATGAAAGGTTGAAAGAAAGATTATAATATTTATGTCGCTAGAGGCCGTCTTAAACAGCAATACTCCAAATTTATTCTACTATAAATTCAGTGAAATTTAAGGTGATGTGAAGTCATACTATTTTGTTTGTCTTTCAGATAAAGGGTGTGTAGTATTTCCTAAATATGTTCATAGTATTGCACTCTACAACCATCCACAATTGAACCCCATATTCCATCCTCACAGTATTCATTTTGTGAATTTAAATCATATACTCTGAAAAAAATGTTCATCTTAAACTGTGTGGTTTATTAAGTGTTATAAGCAGTTGGATGACTTAATTTCTCTAAAAAGTTGTCTCGTGAGTTTTATGTTGCTATGGTTATTTACTTATTTTTTCCCATCATTTATTTTAAATAGGTCACCAGAGCTTAAGAGATTTCTACTACTTCCACTGCTGCTTTTAATCATCAGTGTTAAAACATTAGTATCAGTCTTCATCTTTTCAAACATATAATGTTTAAACAAAATTACTTAAAGATTGGTTGGTTATTGCTAATTTAGCAAGAAAACTCCAGGGGATGTCCAGTACTTTTAAGAGCACTGTGAGGTATTACTTGTAGAGGGGGAAAATAGATTGATGGACAGGTTGATACTCTTATTCTCTCTCAAAAGGCTTCACAGCACCCACACCATAGAAGAGATTAGAATTATTTTCAACGAAAGCAATAAAAAACACCCACAAATCTCACCAAAGACCTTGGTCTTCATCGGAATAAATGGGCATTTTACATGAAGATTGGCAGAAATGTACACTGACTTAACTTCTTGATTATGTGTTCCCCTTCAGCCTGAAGAAATCGACACGTTAATAGGAAAAGACCGAACGGGGTTCTTCACCAGTGGACTGACCATAGGCAATAAAAAGTGCTCTGTTATCAGAGACAGCCTCTATACTGATGGTGAGTGGACAATGGACATCAGGACAAAGAGTCAAGGAGGAGAGCCGACATACAACGTTGCTGTAGGCAGGGCCGGCAAAGGTGAGCCTTATGTTCACTACTAGTGGCATACATTTTAGTCATGCTGCAGTAACATAGCCTGCTTTTGATTTATTGCTTTTAGCTGTGCCACATTTATTACTTTTGTGTCATCTGTGCATGTGGGATGCATCTTGAATGCACCTTTCCTCAATATATGACATACAGGGGTTGAAAGTCTGTAAATCATAGGCTATTGCCATTGAATGTCATTTGATTATGATGGGGAACAAGTGCGTCCCAGCTAATAGTGTTGTCAGTTAAAGCAGTAATGAATTTTGATTCAATTTGGATGATTTACGTTTTAACATTGCTATTGCTATTTACGAATTGCCTTCTTAAAAATGCATCTAGTATTTTCCCTTCTTTATTGTTCTTTAGCATCTGTGCATTTGATATTTTATGCTTCCTTGCTCTGTACACTTATCGCCCTTCTAATTCTATTCTGATAAGATTTTTTTCGCTTCTCTGATTTATTCAGTAAATTAAATTTTCACTATACAACAAGATCTATGATGTAACTTAAAGAAAATAATTGCATTATACTGTCACTTTTAATTGAATAATTAAAGTGGTAAAAGTATATTGGGGTACCACTCAGCCCTATACTAAGGTAATGCGACTGAATTTTTTAGTCAAATTGGGACATATCAGTTGGTAGTAACTTTGACAAGCTGGATGCTTGTCAACCAGAACGATAATGAATCGGGCATGTGTTTTGTGCTCTGCACAGCTGTGAGGTCACAGCTCAGGGATCCCAAATGTATAAAACAATGTAATGATTATTCATGTTCATCTGAAAATTCTGATTTGATGCATTATCTGAAATCCTCAGGATCAAAATCTTGAATGCCTGCAGATGTTTACAATGAATATCTTTAAATGCTTTTGCTGACAAAATCACATAATGATACCTTTAGCAGGTGACACTAACTTTAGCGATCACAAATTCTCTTTGTATCACACAAAAGCGCTACCTTTTTTAGGACATTGAACTCAAGTCACTTTTGTGGACTTGCCTGAGAGTTTTGCCAGTTCATGTTGCCTATACGGGCCCCGATGCCATGTGGTCCCGCTTTTTAACAGACAAAAAGCACTTTCAGGTGAGACTGTAACTGGGTCTTATTCTCCACACACTGGGCTCATTCTTTGGACCAGGATTGCCTGACAATTTTCCTGAACTGCATGCACCTTCCTTGGTTAATACACGCCCTACCCTCGAAAGTATGAATCTGTTCCTTCGCTCACATGCTTCTTCTACTGTATGAAATACTTATTTGGGCACTTGAGGTTCTTGTATTGAGGAGAGGTACCACAAGCATGCTCCTGTATCTGCATGTGTACTGCATTAGTCATGATTGTAAGTACTCAGTAGAAGCTTCACTTTCCTATTCTTTGCTGCTGGCATGGTGCATATTGATTACAGATGAAGTAAGGATTAGGCGCTTCAAGTCGAGTGCAGTTAAATGAAAGAGCAGACAAGGAGAGTAATATCAAGCTGTTTTGTTACCCTACACACTAGCCACTTCCATTACTACCATATCCAAACAATACCTGGATAACTGTCTAACAGAAATTGGGTGAAAAAGCTAATTTTGTAGTCATTTAGAAATTTTATGCAACATGGTTAATATTAATACATTTAAAATAAACAGGCAAACAGTGCTCTGTGCAGAGCCAGGGGGTGGGATGTGTCATAGTGATGTCATCAACAGTAGCACCTTGCCAAGATGGCTGCACCTGGTTCAAAACAGCACATCCATGGGCTAAAGCATTATTCTTATGGAGAACAAGCTACTACTAAAAATCCTCGCCCTATTTAGGCGCTGATGCTACCTTCCGAGGCATCAGAAAGGTGGAACAAAATGACACCCCATTACGCCTTCATTGCGTCCAAACAGACAGCCAGGGCAGAATAGAGGCACAACAGGCCCGCAATTAAAACACTGCCTGAATGGGGCTTAGGAGTGTTTCTCAAGAAAGCTGCAACCAGCAATACTATAGGCAAAGCCAACAGCCATTCCAAACAGGCATGTTTAGAACAGTCACTGCACTAGCTCATATAATTGTGCTCCAAATGGATGGTTATTTTCAGTCACAATCGATCAAGAGCACAAAGTTGGGTTCAGAGGTATTTCAAAAGAACTGGGGTGCAATGTTGGTCATCCACACTCGAACTTTCTTCAAAAAACTTGAGCCATGCCTTATTTTGTTACCTTTTTATCAGTCCATTAAATGTCACTTTTGCTTTGGAGTCAACATAGAACCTACACTTGTGAGCCTCTTGCCTGGTGAATGTACTGACCGACAAATGGCTTTGCATGTGTCTTTTACATTTATTTTCTCTGTGTATTCGCACTCTGTCTTCGTAATTGCAGTGTGTGATGTCTTGTTTCACCACCACCAGCAGCACTGATAAGAAAATGAATGTTAAGGCTCGCTACAGCCCAAAACACCACCATTGTTGTCCTCTGTAGCTATCTCTGTCTGCCTGCTGCTATGGCCTGCACGTTTTTTCTTTTCTTTTTTTTCTTTCTCCAGATGTGATCTCCACACCATCTCTTAATGTCCCTTCTGTCTCTTTTCTTTCAGTCTTGGTCTTGGTAATGGGCAAAGAAGGGGTCCATGGAGGCGGATTGAACAAGAAGGCATACTCGATGGCAAAATATTTGAGGGATTCAGGGTTTTAGTTTACTTTTGACGTAGCTTATGTAGCGTAGGTGGGAGAGAAAAAATAATAAAGGAAAACAAAAAACACAAAACTTGAAAAACAAATCATAAAAACAAATCACTGTCAAGCCGATTATTTCTCGCCCAAAATCCCTGGAGCATTTCTAAAATTGCAGGTTTCAGGATCTGTCCTCGGTGTAGCCCCACGTTTAACAAGGTGGCATTAAGTTATTTTAATTTACAGCCCTGCTATAATCATGTCCATTTATTATGTTTTTTTTCTTTGTACTCCAGCATTGGTTTTTGTCATGGGGAAGGAAGGTGTCCATGGAGGAGGGCTCAACATGAAAGCATTTACGATGCTTGATTACCTGAGGAAGTCCGGATACTAAAGCCACCTGTACCCAGCCACCTAGCAGCTCA
Source organism: Chaunax sp. Z400 (assembly GCA_037577475.1). Taxonomy (NCBI): domain Eukaryota; kingdom Metazoa; phylum Chordata; class Actinopteri; order Lophiiformes; family Chaunacidae; genus Chaunax; species Chaunax sp. Z400. The sequence continues at coordinate 18,681,056 of CM075188.1, read as the reverse complement.
CCCTTGCCTACCTGTTGCATTTCACTCCACTTCCAGTCCTAGCTGGTAGTTTCTTTGTTTTTCTTTGTTCTGCCTTCTCTATCCCCCATTTGTTGTACCCCCTTTTTTTTTGTCATATTCCCCTACCCGTCCTCTTCCCTCAACACACTTAGGCTGTGTATTCATACCCCTTGAGCACTAAAAGATGATTCATAGCTGATGATTCAAAGATGAGCATGTAACTAACAGGATGTCACAACTTCACCAAGACCAGCAAAAAATCTGGCCAAACATCTGAACAATGAAGTTTAACGTCGGTTTGAAGTAGATTTTTCCTTCATTGTCATTCTGTCATGGTGTCCATTACTTAATCCCTCCCAAACCCGATTGAACACACTTCCTCCCTGAGCAGCCGATGCCTTTAGAGCACTTGAGCAGTAACCAAGCTCATTGTCTTCCTTTTCTATTTTTCCCATCATGTCTGGGAGGACAAACTGTGTGAATATTTCTGTCCACACATTTAGCTCTCACATCTCCCACTATTCTCCCTCACTATTCTCTCCTGCCAAAATGTAGAGGTCCTCCGTCACCTACTCGTTTGCCCATCCCGTTTGCCCAAAGCAGACGACACGACTAATGTCACAGGGGTCTCATCATCTTCAAACACTACACACCACCCAACCAGTTTGAATAAACTTTATACTAAAAAAGGGGGAGGATGTGTGTGGCAGTAAATGATCACAAGCTGAAGTTGCACAGGTTGGTGTCGTCCAGATGCTGGTAGCCTTTCTTCCTGTCATCACAACCTCCTAGAAAACATGAAAAAACCATGGACATTCCACAGTAACAATAGCTCAGGCACTTAATACTTTTTTCTTTGCCAGCTCCTGTAATATATAATTTTTTATTTAGTTTTTTCAAAGGCTGCCGTTTTTGGACAGTAAAAATCCCAGCATATAATCACCTGGAGTGTGTCCAGTTGGAAAAAAATTTTTTTTTTTGTATAGGACCAAGTGTAGACGAAGCTCGGGTGTTAATACCATTTTCATCTAAATCATGAAAGGATGACTGCTTCTTTTCTGATAAAGGAAACACTAACCATAAAGTAATACTTGCTATGGTTAAAAAATATGAAGCTATGGGGGAGGTAAGGTGGAAGTATCTGAAGAAAACTATCATTTAATTTTTTTTTCTTTGTTCAGAAAACGAATGACTGCATTTGTACAAACCCATGCTGTGTTGACAAAACTGTGGAATAAATTGCCTTCTACTCTATAGTCAGCTGAGCACTGGGGTATCACACGGCCTGTCCGTGCTCGGTACTGCTAAGTGTAATGTCCAACTGAAAATAAAAAATGCTTTAAAAGTAGAAATGAGACTAGATGGAAGATGGGATTGTTTGAAACAAAGACACTTACAGTTAACTAGTTGAAACTTAACTGCAGAACCTGTGTATCCTGTGCCATAATCTAGAGATCTGTTGCTCTTGTAAGATGGACTTCATCCATTGTCCACTACGAAGTAATTTCATCGGCACTTTTTTTTTCCTGGCTTCAGCTGTTTCCACTGTTTAGGCCTTGTAGGATATGTGTACTCAAAACTGTTTCAAGTCCTGTTGGCTGATTTATGTTCATTTTCTTTTCCTCACCACTTTTACTTACATCTGGGATACAGTCTCGTTAATGTATCTGATTTCATATGCATAAAACCAAGAAATGCCATGAATTGATTTATCACCTTGTTTACAGAAAGATCAAATAAATTTATTCCAACCAGAAATGTTTCTTTTTTCGTCCCCAAATGTTTAATGCTGCCTTTATAATGTTGGTCATTTATTTGTTTTTACTATAGCGGGTTTCACAACCCAACTATTTGTAGTCATACTTAGATCATGTACACAAAAATAGTAGAAGGAATATGCATATGTTGGCCTTTTTGTCAGTCAGATGAGATTATTGGTACCATTTGTCTGTCTGCCAACATGCAAAGCTACAGGCAGCAGCCCGCTAACTTTACAGACTAAAAAGTGGGAAACCTGCTAACCGTTCCCTGTTCAAAAGGTAAATGGCAGTGTGTGTTATGGGATAAGGCCTTCAGTCGAAAGATGAACTGAGAAATGTGTGATGTATCAAATCTTGGACGAGAGTCCCTTAGATTACCAAAGTTTACGAATGACTTAAAGTAAAACCCATTCAGTTAGAAGTCACAGGAAACAACTGTTGTCATTCCAAAGTGTCATCTCTTAAGTTTCATAGTTGCAGCTGATTTGCATCATTGAACTTGACAAGTTGGTTGGGCTGCATTCAAAGTTATCTACAGTTTGCTTTACTCAGTTAAATATGAAGTGTTTGACTATCCACACTTTCTTGAGTGTTCTTTTCTGCAGTTGACAAATGGCTTCATCCCAAGATTCATTTACTAGCTGTTCTGAAGCATTCGATGTATCAGATGGAGATTTAATATGGGTGACCTTCAAGAACCTCATGGAGAAATGGTCATCTAAATTTTTGCACAACAACCAGATAATCTAATTAAGACATGATGACTGAATATGTCAATATGGTATTTTCACTGAGGTTAAAGGTCAGATCATTTCTTGGGGCATTACATCTTTTTGTATTATGTATTCAAATTAAAGAGTATTAAATCCTGAATGAATGTTACTGGAAAAATATACTATTTATCCACTGTTTGCAAAATCCAAATCAAACAAGAACAGTTTAAACGGCTCAATGCAACAGCTTCGACCCCCTGATTAGCGACCCTCAAGAGCACACATTTGCAAATCAGATGTTAAAACACCGTCCCAACCTTCACACACTCACTTTAGCATATAATCACAAAGTTGTTGTTTTTCTGCAAAGGCCTAAATTTACATCAGGGCTCTATGCCTGGACTCCAGACGTACACCGCTGCTGATCCAAAAGCACGAGAAAAGTCGGCTCCAGTACGCTCAAAACCATCTAGATAAGACACGGGTTTTGGGACGCTGTTCTGTGGCATGAAACAAATGTAACTTTTCAGGCCTATAGATCAGCTGTATGTCCAGAGGAGGAGGAGGAATGGAGCATATGCTGAAGAACACCCTACATACAGTGAAACAAGGCAGTGGCTCGGTGATGCTCTGGGGTTGTTTTTGCTTCCTCGAGCACTGGAAACCTGCAGCAAAACAGAATCCATCAAGCATGGGGAAATTTGGACATTGTAAAAAGTTGATAAATGGTACATTTTGCCAATAAACCGAAATATACAATGGAGGTTGAATAATTTTGCTTCTAGCTGTAGAGATGAAATTGTACCCTTCACTGAGAAATTAATATTCTTTAGAAAGCCTATAATTTCCACTTGATCATAAACAGGCCAGGATGTTTTTTTTGTTAAAAGTTCATATGAACAGTCCGCAGCTCACATCTAACAACAACAAAAGTCTGCAGAGCCCTCAAAATGTGCAAACAAGTCTCTTCAAAACAAAATGGAAACCATGTGGAATGTACATAGAATGGATCTTGATAATCCATCATGTTTCCAGTATCAGGAAAACACAGCAGACGACTAAGACGCTTCCTTGTCAAGTGTCATTTTCGTTTATTTGGAGTGAATTCAGATTCAGAGTACATATCCGTACACGAGCAGGAAAAAAACATGAACAAAGACAAAATTTCTCGACTGAAAAAGGCAACAGGTTTCATGAACCAAACTTTGAGCAATATTATGAAAACAAAAAACTGATTTATATTTACTATAAACTGTAGTAAAATGAGATAAGGTCAGTTAAATATGTATTATAAGTCATATCAACAAAAAAACAGCTTATGTTAAATATAGTGGTAGGTCGGCAAAAAGAAGTTTACCACTGGGAGTGTGGATACTCCACAATTAGAAGGAGCATAACCCAGAACATAATGAGACATCAAATGGAGAAACACATTCTTAGCTCTGAATCAGTTTCTCAAACAAGTTAGGCTTTAGGTTCTCTTAGGCCGCGTTCACACTGTGTGGTGTGTGGTGACACTGTCAGCTTTTTAAACCGAGGGCAGGAAACAGGATTTGATTTTACCGTTCTCACATTTACCCATTAAAACCAAGTCTCCCGGATGTCGTTGCTGTGACCCTCTATATTTGAATTTGTCCACTCCTGCTGACAAAGCATTGACGTGAGCGTGCTCAGTGGGAGAAAAGCCACATGAACTCTGATGTGACTGTTCACACTGCCGTCACATCAGCAGGAATAAGACACAGATCAGATCTAGGACCACATATGAAAGCGGCCTAAATCAGAATCGAAACGATCAGATTCCATGTGATTTGTACGGTTCACCGTGTCCCGAATAAAATAAAATACGATTTGGGCCACTTTTGCCTGCAGTGTGAACGCAGCCTTAGTGTAACAGAACAACTGTGGCACAAAACACAAACAGGAGCACCTTTGCTCCTTCATATATCAGGCTGGAAATTGGCAAAACCACATTTGCTGTGGCTTCAGATGATTCTATACTTGCTGCATGTTAGTTTAATTTCACGGAAAGGATGCTGCATAGTGGTTTAGGGTGTGTCAGTGTAGCATGAACTTACAATAATGAAACTTTCATATTATCTGAAACGTAGAAAGAGCGATAATCAAATGCAAAGTTGTCAATTATTGTGATTATATACACAGTATGAACAATGTGTCAAGTGTGATCTTATGTGTTTTGGACCGTTCCATCCATCTGTTTATGACTAAACAGAATACAGTATAACAGTCTACTGTACATCAGTGTCACAAGCCCTATAAGATGTTCTCACTGACTTCCTGTCACACATTTGGAAATCAGCACTTTATTCAGACTTACTTTGAAAATAAAACATTTGTATTTGAACTTACAGGCGGGGATAAATGTAAGAAGTGAAAGAAGAACTTCAATGATGAAATTGTTTTCCGTGACCCCAACAAAAGTCTCTGCAGATGTGTGGTTGGGGGAGAGCCAATGAACAATCAGGTCAGCCACCTATCAGTCAAGCTTGGGGCAGGTCGTGCTCGTGGCCTTCAGAACAGGGCTGTTGCATCTGCACCACCACAGTCTCCACGGTGACCTCTTCCTCGCTGTCGCTGCTGTCAAGCTCCTCGTCCTCGTAATCGGATGACTCTTGGTCTTGCTCGGAGCGCGACGCTCCTGACATGGTGCCAAATGAGTGGGCGCTGGTGGAGGCCAGAGAGCGCAGCAACGGGGTGCTCTCCGACACCTCCTCATTCTCATCGGGCCCGCTCTCCCCCTCTGAATCAGAGTCAGAGTCACCCTGTGAGGGGATCACTTTCTGCTTGCACACCGGACACGTTTTCTTAGTTTTGGTCAGCCAGGGGTCCACACACTTACAGTGGTAGGCTGAGGACGACAAAGGCACAACCAGTGGAAAGGGTTATTCAACAGACCTCGTGTCATTTCTTTGCACTTTAAGGAGGGGGCAAGTCATATTTCACATTTTCCAATAATTCAAGACCAAATCAACAATGAATTGATCATTCACAGTGTAATAGAGTTTCCAATGTTGTCCAAAACAAACACAAAGACATTAATGAGCTATGACAGGTGGCATGTTCCTGCTGCCACAAATACTTGCTAAAGTATTATAGCTAATGATATTGATAGCTTAAGATGTGCTTCTAGCGTACAGAGCAGAGGTTGAGGTATGAAAAGCTAAAATTCAAATTTTCTCCACTTAATAAAATGCTTGCAATTTCCATAGATAACTGAATACATAACACGGGATCTTGAAATCTGATGCCAAGCATTTCCTCAGCTGGCCTGTGTCAACACTGGGTGTGAGTTCAGCTTGTAGAAAAGAGTCCATGTTGTGACGTTGTCGCATGATCTCTGTGTAACAAAGGCTTGAGAGAGCCGATGAAGCAGTGGGACAGGACCGGGGGGGTGATGTTTTGATGATGTATTATGCAGGTGACCCACAACCGGGAGATTTAAAAAGCACCTAGTAGCGGTTAGCAGCTAACTCAAAGGAGAAGAAAATCAAGCGGAGGTGTCTCCAAACACAAAGCGCTGCTCACATATATAAGACATCACTGCCGTGTTAAACGTAAAGCCTCTTTTGCTTGCATGCTATCAGAAATCATACAGTGGTGCAGCGTTATGCCGCCGCTGGGTTCCTCAGTGTAAATAAACAACAATCTCTGAGTAAAAAAAGGGCGTAAGAGAGGTGAATAGATCGCGTAGAGTGAAGAAGTGTTCAGACCCACCGTGAGAGCATGGCAGGACTCGGAGTTTTTCACCTTCTTCATATTCATCCAGGCAGATAGCGCACACATCATAGTTGTCCCCTGGATCAAAAGCACAACACATATTCGTCTTAGAACTGCTTTACACTGAACACATTAGTCAGAGTGCTTTCATGAGCGTACTCATTTCATATTGACCAGAGGAAGTGCATTATTATCAAATACCTGTAGGACTGTGACACAGCAGAATCCTCACAGCTATAACTCCAAAACTAGTGGCTGGATGTCCGCAGTTAGAATTCATTCATTCATTCTGAGTAACAAACGTATGTGAAGCAAGTCTATATTTTGATTTTCCATCAAGTGGTCATTGTCCAAGTGTGATAATCCATTATGACCTGTGCAGTAATGTAAAATAATGCATGTTGTAAAGGGTAATTATGTATCAATAATTCGCTCGTCTCGCCCTTGATTACACTGCATCATCCTGCCTGTACAGGTAGAAGAGAGGGGACTGATGACACAGGTATGGGCTGTGAGTATATGTCCAGGTTATTAGTAGTGCTCCAGAAGCCTCGCTAATTTCCTTACATTTATTTGCGTCACTTTCCTAAATATGTCCCGGTAACCACCCGTGCAGTCCACAGCCTTTGGGTTAGAATCATTGCTCACTGCATTTACTGACATTGCAGGAGGCGCAAAGTCTGTGCACTAAAGGCTCAGGAATTTATCAACGCACTCCTTTTCGAATTCCACATCGCTCTTCGCCTTTTCCTTCCCTTCCTCTTCCCTGCCCGGGCTAGAAGGAGGGAGGGACTGGGGCTGTGGGCCGTAGTGTTTATGTAAGCTTTAAATGAGCATGTTTTCCCTGACTGAGCTCTATGCGTCGATGCCAGGGCTGCATGTGACCGTATAAGGATGGGGAATCACATCCACCCGGGCCCCCTCCCTCCCTCCTCCTCCTCTTCCTCTTCCTTTTTCTCTCTGAGCCTCAGAAACTTACACTCAAGGCGATGTTTTCAACTCTGCTCCTTCTTCCGATTCACACTATTTTTTCCTCCACTAAACATTTCCCTTACTATCACCCACAATGTCGCCCCCCCCCAAACACTTCCTTTTCATGACAATAGTCCATAGCAGCCTCCATCTTTTTCCTCTCTTTCTGACTCTACTAGGCCAGTGCTGGACAGTCGGGGGTGAGGGAGAGGAGCGTTTGTGCAGGCATGGATCCAGTATACAGTCAGGAAATGCTGAACTGTGGCATTGAGCTATTCTGAGTGAAGCAGAGAGAAACGGTCCAGTGGCTTTCTGAACTATGTAGAGATAATATGAACAGGGCTGGGCATCATTGGAAATGTGTCAAATACCATTACAACACCACAAAGGATCTTTTTTTTCTTTCTTTTTTTACAACTTGTGTCTTACTGTTGTCATGTGAGCCATTCTTTATGGTGATAACACCAATCTCAGTGAGTTCATTGATGAGACTTCTTAAAACAGTGACATCACAAAAGAAATAAGTCAAGAGGTGAGAAACATGAGCGGTCAGACAATCAGGCAGGCTTTCAACAAACTCCCAAGGTAGCAAAAGCTAATCAGCCCATACTGTGTTTTAAACTTTGTCATAAGTAACTGAACAACTTCATAGTTCAACTTTGACTGTGCAGGTCTGTGGGTCGAGGCCAGTTTTTTTTTGCAGAAAGCTTTGGGCTCAGGTTAGGTTTTTGGACTTGGTTATTTTCATATGAAATCTATAAGAGCACCTCTTTCCCAAGGGGATAACACCAATAGTCAAATCCTCCGTTGAAACATCACCAAGATAAACATGGAGATTTTGTTTTTTTGTAACATAATTCAAAAGATATGGATACTGTAAAAAACAAAAGGCATCCAATGGACTCCAAAGCCTAAATGTATTGACATGCGACACAGAGCTCTGCAGCAAGCCATGATTCACGGTCGGCTCCTCACGGAACAAATGACACCACTCCTGCTGATCAAAGAGCCTGCTGTGGACATTGACCCACTTCGTCGAAAGCTGCACACTTCAAATGTGGATGCTTCACACACATCTTCAACCAGAACTTTACAATCACCACCGTTTCACGCTGGGCACCGATTCCATATCAAACCAAATGTGGAGAAATAGCCATGATGTCTCGTTCTGTTCCTGACGTCTGTCATTAGATCAATTCTAATCAATTCATCCTTGAGTTCATGAGGACATTTGTGCCAAATTTGAAGAAATTCCATCATATTCACAAAAATGGGACAGACAGACTGACAGACAACCCAAAAACACTAGGTCTCCTTCGCTAACGCTCCCGCTGAGGCATAAAAACAACTCCTATTAAAAAAAAGCAGAGATGATACAGTACATGTTCTCTTCTTCTATCTAGTCTTAATATAAAGCATTGTGTGCTTTATTTGTTTTGAGTTAAGGCAGCTTTGAAATTGGATGCTAAAATATATTTTCCAAGACCAATGAAACATACAATTCCTGTTTTGGCAATGTGTGCACTGAACAGATGCTGGGGATCCCTTACATTCTGGGGCCAGTAGCACATTTCAAAAAAGCACTTTTGAGCCAGCGCAGCTCTTCTCCCCTCTATGTTTCATTTATCACCCAGCCTGCCAGCATTCCTGGCTCTCTGAGGAACCCTGCTGTCCTACTGAACTTTCAGATGAGCAGAAAATGTGCGTAACAGAGCGAGAGAGACAGCGGCCGCGTGAATGTGAGGGTGACAGAAAAGAATGAGTAAAAGCAGATTTGCACAGTTCCACTTTTCACAACTGGCACAGAAGTCAGTGAGCAGAGAGACGGAGAGAGAACATCAACATGTCTCACACTCTGATGGCTGAGTCACTGCAGCTGCTCTGTTCAGCGTGTGTGCACTTCAGATTTCTGCCTATGCTTTGGAAGCCAAAAGCCAATGGGAGGGGTTGGACTAATCACAGACAGGTAGGGATCAGACAGAAGGTCAGAAGTCAGAGTTAGAGCACAGTCAGTAAAACCGGAGCATAAGTCAAGCTACAGAGCGGTGTTGCGGGCCAACAGCTGTGGCAGCTGGTATTACAAAATCATGTACATTGACACAGATCCTATGTTGCATGCTGCTGGTCAGGCTGGTATTGTGCATCAATTACATGGGTACCGTGGTTTTCATTAAGGCACTGCGCTCCATCCATAAAGACTGCATTTGTAATCAGCCTGTGCATTCCCTTTCCCAAATGTGCAAGTCTGACGCTGTCCAATGGCCTAGATCTATACCAGAACTGTCACAATAAAAGTATCACAACCAAATATTAAAAGGTATAAATTAAATACATGCTCAACAACAACAGCAGCAGCAAGAAATACATGACAAACAATTAATTAAGAGAACGCCTGACGCAGTGTTTGTGGATTTGATAGATAGATGACAGATTTTTGCACTCTTAGCTCCTCTGCCAGAGAAGGTTGTCAGATATATTCATCGGCAGAAAGACATCCTGCGAGGAGAGCAGCAGCCTGTGGCTGATCAGCTGGATAACATCTTCCAGAAATAACTTCATTCACCCATCAAAGACACAATGCTACATTTATAAACTAAACTTGCACTAATTCTGTACAGATGGATCATAACCTCAGACTTTAGAATCACAAGCTCCATAATCAATATCATAATGGAAACGTCACAGACTGCTGCCATCTTTGTTGTTTCTGCAGCCAGAAAAATGCAAATGTGGACAAAGACAGATATAACACACACACACGCGCGCACACGCACGCGCACACACACACACACACACACACACACACACACACACACACACACACACACACACACACACACACACACACACACACACACACACACCAAAAAGTTAAAAAAGCTATTAAGCCCATAATGTCACTGATAAAAATGTAGTGACTTTGCATATTCAGGGAGAAGTTGGAAGTTCTCCCAGCAGTGTAGTACAGTTCTTGGAGTTAGCATCTGGCGGCCACCGGAGGAATTGCAGCTTTCCTACATTTGCATATGATTAGCTTCAACATGCTACATGCTGCATCAACATGTCGATTGAATCGTAAAAAAAAATATTTGCAGCTGAATATCTACACTTTCAAACTGCATTTCCAAGAAGACATGACCGAAACAAATGAAAATAAAAACTAGAAAGTTTAGCCACGTTTCCACTTCGACTCCGAGTTACCAGGTTAAAGTTACCAAGTTAAACAACAGACGCACTGTCCCTCTGCTCTCAGGCCCTCCTGTTACAGCCTTCCCGAGCTCAAATCAGGGCGCGCAGTTCCTTGCCAAGCTAGCATTGCTCCAAAGCAGAGGGCTTAAAAGGTGATTAGGTAGAGATTTGGTGTCCCCTTCCTGTGTCGCAGTCTGAGTCTGACTCAGCTGACAGGAGCGCAGACACCGAGGACGTTTCCTGGACATCTGAACTCCCTGCTGCAGTCAAGGTCGACTGTTAGCAGTGCCCGGTGGAAACCCTGAGTCAGGATGGGTACAGAATGTAGACACAGCAACAGGAGTGAACAAACCACAAAGCCACAGCTATCTGAGCAGCACACACTGCTTTTAGCTGGTGTGTTGCACGTGCATCTGTTACCGTCAAGTGGGGATGAGCAGCTCGACTCATAACCCCCTCAATTTACAGCTTTGCAAGGGGGGGATATTCATTATGAACCAGCGGTAGCCTACAAAGCTCTGCGGTGTTCCCCTGCACAGCTGATTGTGGTCAGGGGGTTTCCAGTGTGTAAAACACAGCTGCCAGAGGAAACGGAGCCAGCACCAAAAACCTCTGAATACACAGACAAAACTTACTTGACCATAGCACAAAAAGGATTTGCATTGCAAAACAATGCTAGGGCCTGTTTGACCCTTGTACAGAGACAGAGGCCGGAAGCTTACAAACAAACAGCACATACTGTAATCTGCTTTTTGGTTTGAGATAAAACCCCCCCCAAAAAAAAAACACTTAACTTTCAATCCCTGTAAGGCCTCTGGAGTGACTGAGACCACATTCCACACCTAAGTCATGTGTCCAATCTCAATAGAGAGGAGCTCTAATCAGATACGAATGGTTTTATGGAAAAAATTACATTAATCAGATTAACTCCAAGGTGCAGAGCTCCAAAAAGGAATTAGGTTTACATTGATGATGATGATGATGATGATCTTTCCTCTGGGCCAAATCGTGTGAGGAAAGAAGCAGCATCGTCGAGGACATAAATAGAATTTCTACAGACTCTTAAAATCAAAAGTTAGAGACAGGATGTAGCGGATAAAAAATGATTTTCAGTCCGTCGTTTCGGGCCAAACAATCCTGGTGAAGCAGAGTATATAAGTCCAGCACAAAAATTATACACAGAGTCTGGCACCGACCACTCAAAGCGCTTTACAACACAAGGCTAACATGCAAGGCGCCATACGGAGTGTAGTGTAACCCACCACTGGAGCAATGACCATTGACGCAATCACTCACACACCAATGGTACAGCCACTGCTTGTATCATGCTCAAGGGCACTTCGACATGTGGACTTCATGGTCGTACCACTGACCTTCTGATAAGTGGACGACCGATCTACCTTCTGAGCCACAGCTGCCATCAGTCAAATGCTAACCCAAAGAGCACATACTGTAAATGACTGTACATATGTAAAAAGGGTACAGTCAGAAGTTCTTCAGACATTTGAGGTGGCCTCTATACCTTTTTTGTACTTGTGAATGGGAAGTTTCTTCAGCTGATCTTTGCGCAGGCGGCTCCTCCGAGCCCTGTGTCGATCCTGGACAAACTTTGTGATCTGGGAACGGCGGGAAAAAAAGAAACACGTCATGATCCTTCAAAATCATATGCGACACACGCCACACTCTCAAAATGTATTTTTCTGAAACACGTGAGTAGAAATTTCAAACACTTCAATCATCAGGTTTTCCACAACTACATTTAAGTAAAAAATAATTAACTAATATGCTCAATAATCCTTGAAGGAACCCGAGTGATTTGAGTATAAAAAAGGACGTCCCGTGCTGAACTTACCATAAAAACAACAATGAGGATGAGGCAGATTCCCACGATGATGAGGAAGGGGATCAGGTAGTATTCCAGTGGCAGGCTGAAGTCTGGCATGAGAACCACATGTCCCCTAGAGAAACAAGCAGCTCTTGTCAGGTGCTATAAATGGAGGCTGTATCACAGCAGCATTTCATTATGGCTAGTCTTTGGCTGCAACATTATAGAGATTCATTTTAATGATATTCATGTAAAAAAACAACAAAAAAAAACAAACATGTACGGACACAAGGATATGACTCACAAAAACCTGTTTTGTATGGTGTTCCATAGAGACTGTTATGAGACTCCTGGTGTTTTATCATATTATTACTTTGCTGTGACAGTAAGCTTCGACGCTGTAGTGTACTCGTGGTGAAGGCATCGCCGTTGTGGGGATAAAGGGCATGCTGGGACGGTGTCATGTTTGTGAATGGAGTTTGCCGTGTGTGAAAGATCAAACACGGAGGTGTGCAGCCAGAAGCGAAGGCTCCAAGTTGTATTAAACCCAGTGGCGTCCCTGATGGCACACTGCACACTGTTAATTAATACAGGATATGGGAATGTACATCACAGAACTCCTTCAGCAGCATTGATCCACACTGACAAAGAAAACGCTGCCAATACCATGTTTGGTGTACATTCCTCTGCAAAAGACTTGGGGAATAACCCTCATGTAACAAGCAGCGCACACACACACACACACACACACACACACACACACACACACACACACACACACTCCACAACAATATTAGGTTAAACTTCTACAGTAAGACTGGACAGACAGTTTTGAGTGTGGAAAAAAAAGCAAGCAAGCAGCAAGTGTGAGGGGTAAACACCTTCTGCTTACGTTCAAAATGAAAACTAGACTTACCCCTTATCATAAGAGTAGTCTTCTTTCAAAGAGTTTGCAGTCTCTTCGCTCACAAACACAGATGGAATATCTATCTGCTTCATAACATCCACTAAAAAAAGAAAGAAGAAAAACAAACAAACATGTGCATCAATTCCTGTCTCCATAACCGACCCTGAAACACGATGTCCTGTTATCAGAGAAAAGCTAAAACAAGTTGTTTGACACACATTAAGTGAAAGAAAAAAAAAACTTTACTCAGGGTCCTTTTTTTTATATTTCTTTTGTTCAACTGACAAAACGTCTCCCACCGATGAAGAACATGACGTGGTTGAAGTAGAACAGTAACGATAAGTTGATCAACTGATTAACTGATCGACAGAGAATTTATCTGCTATTAAATTAATTTAAAAAATGCTACAGGCTACTTAAATTTGAAGATTTGGAGAAATTCTAAGTTTTACTTTATTTAGTTTTTGGTCTTTTATATCACTAACAATCATTTTGTTGGCTTTTGGACTGTTGGTCAGTCAAGACAAGGAATTTGAAAATACCAACTTGGGACGATTTCGGCATTTCTGCTCAAACAATTGATCGAGAATGCAACCAGCGGATTAATTCATATTAACTACTAGTTGCAGCGATGGCTAGAATGATTTAGAGAGTTAGTAACTGGACTCTGAATTTAGTTTTTTCTGTCAGACTACTTTCCAAAGCGAAGAATAACCTTTTGCTCCGAAGTCTGCCTGTAAAAGTCATTGTGCTTCCAAACAAACTAAGATGCCAGCTTTGTGTAAGTAGTAGCAGATTTTTGCGGGGTCATGGTCAAGTAAATTCAATAATTGTGCAACTTGTCATTCGACCACATCAGTGAGGTTCAATCAATCTCAAGGCCATTGAGCCTCGTTTGTAAAATAGGGGAAAAAAATAGTTTCGTGAAGAATGAAATATAGATCTCGAAAGAGACCCAGTGTCTGTGCAGCACTGAAAATAGGTAGGTGAGACATAGTAGGTGAGACATAGCTGAAAGAAAACCAGACATTACCATAGTCCAAAGGTGGGTTAGAGCAGGGACAGTATGGCTTCTTAGTCAAGGAGTACTACGGTGACAGAGAACATTATATCCCTCACTCAAGTATAGACATGAAACGGACTTCTGACCCAAAACTGAACAGCTTTCCCTCAGGGTTAAGAGAATAACAAAGAGGCACACCATCTATCAACAAAGACACGTATGCAGGCAGCTTTGTTAAGAGATGCTAAATGCTTGTGTGTTGATGTATATGAGAAGGAGGTGGTGGTGGTGGTTATAACTTACAATCATTGGATCCCATGCTAATTAAGTCATCAGAGTCCACATTGTGAACAATGGCTGCCTTGTAGCCAGCTTTCTGGGCATTGAGGACCTGTAAGGAGATAAAAAAAACATTTACACCCTGATTATCAAATGAATGCAGTGCAAACAGCAGCTCCTGCTATCATGCTAAAATGAAGGCGGCGTGTGTGATAACAGAAGTTTGAGTGAGATTGTGTGACCTAATCTGATTTCTACTGTTTGACACAGCAGCATCAAACCACAGTAATGTTAGCATAAAAATGGACCAGGGTTGTAGTTCAAAATCACATTCTGAGCTTAATGATTTTATCTCTGGCACCTAGTTCCTGGTGTTTTTTTTCACCACACAATCAACAAACTAACAAAACACTTGAGGCCAGGCCTGCTCACGCATGACATCTGTGGCTATCTGTCAGGGATAATGTAAGATACAAGGTGTAGTCCAAACGCAAATACCACCATCAAAAGAACCAAAAACAAACAAGACTGGAAGCTGCTATCAGGAGAAAAAACATCTAAAATTGTATTTAAATTATTTTTTAAATTTAAATTCTAATCAGTTTATAAGCTAACAAATCAGTCTTTCATTATTTATCAAAGCCATGTTGCTTTGACGCCAACTCTCTTCTTTTCAGCAACGGCGGTATTCACTATTCCAGTCGTGCACGTTAAACGTGTTTAGATTGTTGTATAAACATGACAACATGTCTACACAGTCATTAATCATACTTCTTTGGAAAAAGGTTGGGCCTCTCACTGCTGCACAGAAACAGTTTTCACTCAAGTGTAACCCTTTACTGTGCATGTATGTGTGTGTGTGTGTGTGTGTGTGTATGCAGCTGTTATTCTCTAAAAGGAAATGTATTTTTCTTTTCATTTCTGTCAACACCTTCATATTCAGCTGTACACAACCAGTCAAACTGAGGCTCAGGTATTATTGTCCAAGTCATTATGCAAAGTGTCAATGTCTTAAACCCTCTGGGTTTCCATTCAGCGGTTAGCCCTGAAACATAGATTAAAAATATTACATTACACAACAGCTTGCAAATCAGGTTCGCAGGACAGCTTTCTTATGAATGTGATTGTGATTACATGCAGCGCCCATTCAGGCGAATGGGAAGGTGTGTCCAAACGTTTGGATATAATGAAAAAATGAACTAAGATCCGTGTCTTATTCAGTGCCATGTGTGGCTGTTTTAATGACTATAATAGTTCCATTTTAAGGATTCATGAGTGAAGAAAGAAACAGAAATCCACAATCAGGAAAACATGAAACTAAAGTCACTTAAAAAAAGGATTTTAACAGGGGGGGGGCATGTGTGCTGCATCACTGATGCTGGGGAAACTGATGTAATGAGGATCCTCCACTCGGGAGGGTGTCTCCGTGGCTCTGATACAATATAGAGGATGCAGTATCTTGTATAGCTATTGTTGTGGCCCGACAGCTCACAGCAGATGTGGTGGAGGAAATAGGATGTGACAATATAACCCTGGAATGAATCACTGTGTGTTCCTACACGGACGGAGAGAGGCTTCAAATTGTTAATGCTTCCTCTGAAATTGAGGGGAGAAATAATTTGCATCACATCATGTAAATGTCACTCAAACTCCGACATCAAAATAATAGGAGCGAAGGCAGTGATCCTCCAGGATATCATATTTACAGCAGGCCTGTGACGTAGCCTAATTCTAAATTCATTTCAAACACAAACACAAATAAAGAAAAATCAATTTAATTAAAACAAACAGCTAAGAATGAACCTCACATTTCTGGTGTCTTAGAATCAGAGCTTGAGAACATTAGACTCACATCCTCACTCTTAAACTTACCTTGCTCGAGACAGAGTTTCAGATGTGTATGAAAGGCTACCACAAGATAAAATGTTGTGAAGACGTTATCTTTTACAGCTACAGTCAAAGTTCAGGAGTTTTTAACATTATCAACAGAGTAAACATCACATCTGTGGATCAATTTCTCAGACTGAAAGAGCAGAAGCTTCTTACAGCCACAATTTTAAAGCCATTTCTGTCCAATGTAGAAACGTATTTCTGAAACAGAGGCAGAAAACAGAACAGGAAAAGCACTGAAGATCACAGAGAACTGATTTTACCAACTTAAAACTACGGCTACCTGAAGCCATTGTGGATAGGTTTTGAGAAATATAGAAGAAAAAAATTTTTTTTATTTACTCAATGTTAAATGTTCAAATGAGCTAAAGATGGTTAGGCTTTATTTGATAAAGGTTTTTTTTAAAAGTTTGATTTAATGCTTTGAGACTTTCATTAATTTGTGAAAAAGCACAAGACATGCTGCTGAAGCGTCTCTTCTTCTGTTGATTTTGTAGGTCTGACTAAGATGATTTCTGCTTGGTTGGATCACCTTGATGTTCCAAAAAAACAACAACATTAAGACTGCTAATACTTGGGTTTTTTTTTTAGTTTCATTTATTTATATACCAGTTGCTTAATATGGGCATGTGGTTTAGAGCAGATGACTGCTCCACTGCACTCATCCATGTCTGTTGTTTTGACAGCTTCCTTGACCCCTCCGTCTGGCAGCAGTCTTTATCAGGCTAAACCGTTTTTTCTAATTTCACTGAAAAGTTCTTACTTCTGCATATACAGTATCAACTGTATCACTTGCACTGGTGATGTATTTCCATGCTTTGCCCTTTTAGACTGCTGACCTCACTGCTCACACTTGAAAAGATGATTTTATTTTTTTTATCGTAGCAAAAGTGAAGATTTTTTTTCTTTTTCCCGCCCTTGGGTGGCATTTACTTTGTTTTTTTATGTCTTTTCTTTAGTCTGAATTTAAAATGACCTGTCAAATACGTCAGTGGGCGATTGGTTTGTGGATTGAACTGAAGTCTACTGCACTTATATGTGTTTATTAGGGCATTTCCATGTGCCAATTACAAATTGCCGGGCACACACATCCAATTTAAGATCGTTTAAGATTATACTGGGATAAAACAGACTTTGTTGTCAGTGCACATTTCATCATTCCCATGCGAGGCAGAGCAGAAAAAAAAGAAATCGGTTGAGCTGAGGTCACACTGAAAGTTGTGAAAGTCATCTGCTCTGTTAAATAACAGGAGGGGTCGCTCACATTAACCAGTAGTGAGTGGTGGTGTCAGAGCAGGTCCTTAGTCCTGCAGCTCAGCCTGGCCTCTATACCAGCCAAGCATTGTACTTTTTTTTTTTTTTTTTGGATGCTAGGAAATCCATTTAGCCACGTGAGGGATGAAGTGTGTGTCTTTGTGTTTGTATTGTGTCCTGCGTGGACACTAATGTCTGTTCCTTGTCATTGTAATTTCATGCATGAGAATATGTGAGGCAGCATGTATGGCATCCACACCATTGTGATGCCATGCGTTGTTGTTTTTTTTATAAGGGTGTATTGTGTGGAGGTATCAATGGCTACTCTGTGCATCTAGAGGCAGCTGTCTGGACTCAAAATGTTGTGTCTGGATGTGTGCGTTTCAGAAGGCATGGGAAGTGAGCTAGCTGGAGGATGACTTCTGTCGAGCCTGACGAGGCTGTGACTGTCAATTAACCAAATAAGGATAATAATGACAATAATAAATAATGTGTATTGGCAGGAATGTGGTGATAGGATACATATCACAATACAGGGGTAACGATTTAACATATTGTGGTATATTATAATACTGTAAGCAAGGTGATATATTGTTTCATAATCCATTGTTCTTTGTGTTTACACTAGCGATATACGCTTAACTTCCTCTTGTTTAAGTTGACATTGTTACGTCAAAAGATTGAGGTCAAAAAGTAACAAATATATACAGTTTAAACCCTAGACCAGGAACCTAAAGCAGAGACTATTTATAAGGAGCAATAGAGTCATGATTCATTAATGATGCTGATCATCAAGCTGACAGTGTGTGTGTGTGTGTGTGTGTGTGTGTGTGTGTGTGTGTGTGTGTGGTTTGTCTGCCTGCCATCTGCAGAGGAATTCAACCTCTGCTGCTGCTCACCCTTGTGTTTTCACGGGCAAAGATAAGGACATTCACTGCATTCCTGAATGCCTGAGTAGAGGGAGAAAAACATGAGACAGAGAGGCCGGAAAAAGACAGGGAGATGTGAAATGTCCAGAAAGAAACACTATATAGAAAGCAACTGTATGGCTGTGAACACACACGTTGTCTCCAAAGATACATCGCCATGCGCCACACCAAATCTATCTTCTGCTGGTCTCCTTCAGAAGCTCGTCGTTGTGCGCACGCCCAACGTCATTGTGATGGTAAAAAACATCAGAACCAAAATGTAGATTCTTAACCATTTTATTTCAACAAAACATGATGCCTATCTATTGTTTTTTGTTCAATATCAAGGTTTGACATTTACACACAGACGGCTGCACTGTACCATGAACGTGGAAATGCACTGGAAATACTTGGAAAAGTGCCCTCCTCTGGGGCATCATGAAATCTATTCATGTCATGTGACGGCAGCATGACTTGGCTGCAGAAACCTCTCGCTGTTCTCTTCTTTTCTGCCCTCCAAATGAGTTTTGGAAATCATTGGATGTGAAACAAAGTCCAAGCATAGTAAGCGTCTGATCCTTGTTTTTGTTTTTTATCATGACACCCAGTGGTGTGCTACCCAACCTACCCTGTTGGTTTTATTTATGAGGTTAGACCGATGATTTTAAATTCTTTATTCAATTATTTTTAAGTCAGACTGGACTTCATTTGGCTGTTTTGTTTTCGGGGTCCTGCTAGTAAATCACCATCATCAAATCACAAGGATGGAAAGAGAGGCAAAGATCAGTAAAGCCATGTTTGCAGTGTTTTCACACCACCTTTTAGTACCTGCTCAGCCTTTCCGGGACCAAAAAGTAGGTACCAGGTACTTTTGCCTAATGGAAAAACCAAAGAAGGAGAGTAAAGTCGAGCCGGTATCACCTATTGGTATTAGGTATTATAGGTGCAATCCATTGCCAACATTACATTTCATAAATCTGAAGTAATGTCTTCTGACAATAGCAGAGGCACTCTTTATTTTAGATGAGGCGGTTCACCTCTTCAATAAAACACTGGATCAGGAAAATGATTTCTCTGATACTGCATTAAGCAGCGGCTTGCAGCACTGCACTATGCATCTGTACAAAGTAGCGTCCTGTGAATGTGTGATGGAAGATGTTGTCAGCTGTAACATTGGGTAGTTTTCCACCACAGGGGGGCTGCACTAGCGATACGTGTTTGTGCGTTACTGCTACCGCACATGTTCCTAATTTTATTTGCGTAAGACCCGGCTCGTATCGGTCACAGTTGACTGGAGGTGTGTAAACGGTGCCACATGTAGGAGCCTAACTCCACCGGTGCTAGACTCAAGTGTTTGGATCCCAAGAGGAGCAGAACATGAGTATGACTGTCTCGAGTACATTCTGTTAAAAGCTGATTTAGCGAACATGCGATACCTAGATTAATTCAATGACAACAGATCTGCCTAAAGATGTGAAAAAACAGCGGCCCATGACATTAAACATGCTTGTTCACGGTTCTATCTTCCTTTCCATTCCTATACTAGATTGTGTAAGACTGGTGGTGTGGACAGAGAGTGCTAATAGCATCATTTCTGCTACATCATGACTGTGTGTGTCTGTGTGTGTGTGAAAAATAATTACTGCATCTTCTCTTCTGTATGTGTCTGCAGCCAACACTACACAGTCTCCTCAGGCAGTGCTGCAGCTAAAACAGATCGACAGTCCTTCTCTGCACTCGTCTCTTCTTCCACCGCTGATATTCCCCACTTTCCTCTTCCCTCTCCTTTCCTCCTTAGTCTCGTTTCCTATCCATTGTTCCCCACTGCTGTCCTGTGACGTTCAGGCAGTATTAATAATCAGTGAGTGGCTTGTTACAGGCACTTGGCTGCATTTGCATGGAGCAGATTCTGAGCAGCACAGCACACCTTTCACACCTTTGTCGCTGCATTTTCAGTGTTTTCATGTCAGTGGTGTGCTTTATCTGTCTTGATGCAACAATACAGGTTTGCTTGCCTTGTGTTATTACACCAGTATTAAAATAATGGTGTGGTCGGTGAGATGGTGCCTTTTCAGGTGATGGAAAACATTTTCTTAATTGGCAATGACCGATGGCATATCTTGCAGAACGTCTTAATTTGTGCTTCATCGTTTTTGGGATCTCCAAACCACTTCCTTGTAACCGACATCGTGAAACCTTTTTTTTTTTTTTTTTTTTTTTTTTTTTGTAAAGCTCCTCCCTTTGGAGTATAACACAAGCTCACTTGCATAAAAAGCTCCCTTTGTCTATGTAATAAAAGAGGTCAACTGAAGATGACATGTCACATGCAACCCCAGAGAAAAAGAAAATTGCACGGCAAATGCATCAATAATCTTTCCATGGAAGCCAGGTTCTGGGAACCTGAAACTCCACCCAACGGCAGAATTAGGATGGATCCGAATCATCCTCGGTCTAACCAGGTCGGGCAGAGTCTCTCTGCTCGGTGTGAGCTCTGATCACGTGTCGTTCATCGCAGTTAACCAAAATATCTTTGGGCATCAAACATCATTTTTGATTCTCAGATGATTATTATGTTGCCTAGTTGTTGCAAGGCTTCTCTTAAATTAGTCACAACTAGTTATTAAGACTTTACATTTGAACCTTTCTTAAATGGAAAATGTTTATTTCGCTGCCATTTTGACTACAGCTGCTCGTTAATGCTGCTGTTGGCGTTCTCTCTCCATTTCGACCTGACCAGCTCGACCACAGAATGGTGTTGAGGTTTCCCCTCAACACCAGTCATCCTCTTTTTCTCCCTCCCCTCCATGTGTAACTTTCACTCACACCCATCCCTTTCCTCCTCATCTTCTTTTTCATTTTTCCTTCTCCTCTCACCATCTCCCAACTGAACTATAGGTCAGGTTATTTTTATTCATATTGACCAAAATACACCTTCTTGAGTCTGTAGAGGGAACAAATAATTTCACAAGATAAGAAGTTTTGTTGTGCTCCTCTGCTGTCTGGACAGCAACTCCCAATTAGCTCCTCATTTCCTCCTCTCCACAAGAGTTATCCTCCGACGGTTCTTTTTTATTTCTTCTTCCCTCGTTTCCTTTCATTTCGTCTCCCCTCCCAAACCTTACGGTACCCTCTGTCTCTTCCTCTTCCCTATACCTACGTCTCCTCTAAATTTAACCTCCTTCTTCTCTCCTCACTCTGCCCTTATTACACTTGTTACATCACCCCTACTGACTACTTCTCCTGAAATATGGCCAGCCCCTACTCTGGTATTTCCACCTTCACTCCTTTACTCTCCCTCCCCTCTTCCTCACCAACTTGTTCCCCCTTCTCCTTCATCCCACCCTCCTTTCCCTCTACTCTGTGTTTCAGTGGAATGCTGCGCAGACCGGAGGTGGGTTCAGTTTCAAGGTCCAGACTGCTGATTAGATAAAGAGTTCAATAAAGCTGCAAACTGCAGGGAGAGGCTTTGTACACCGATAATACAACACAGCTGCAATTCAGGAGATTCACCTTTCTGTGTATGAGAGAGACTATACATGCACTAAAGGTGTTAGAAAGATAATAACTATAACACACTATAATGATGAGTCCTTGCCTCACTGCCTTGCTATTCTTGAAAAAACGTTGCTTGTCCTTGATTTAAGTATTTATTCAAATGCTTTTTTTTTATTTCATTTGTACATTTGCTCTGCCAGCGACTGAAGCGCTTTGTAATCATAGTTGAAAAAAAAATTCTATCCAAATAGAATGTTACCTACTTTCTTCAAATGTACAGTATGTACTCAGGTCCTTTTTGTATGAGGACATGTTAAGTTCTTGTGATGTTTGGCTTTCCAAATGTGAAGAAACATTTGTCCAGAGGATTAACTGGAAAAACATTTCAAAGATATTCTGTATGTTTGAATAACGAGACAGTTTGATCTGCTGGACCCCCCCCCCCCCCCCCCCCCACTGCCAGTTTTTAAATCCCGCCTTATAACCCATTTTTATTCCTTGGCTTTTAACCCAGTATGAGTTTTGTACATGTCTTTCTCTTTCATTGTGGTTTTATTGGTTTTTATTGCAAGCGTATGGTTTTATTGTGTGTCCGTCTTATTGATGACTCTACAGCACTTTGCTCAACTCTGTTGTTTTTAAATGTGCTTATGAATAAAGTTGAGTTGAGTTGAGTAATTTAACGAATTTCTGCCAAAAGTGCATAATGTTCTATGTACAGGGTGGGTATGTTCGTGTGTGTGTGTGTGTGTGTGTGTGTATGTGTGTGTGTGTGTGTCTGTGTGTCTGTGTGTGTGTGTGTGGGTGTGTGTGTGTGTGTATGTGTGTGTGTGTGTGTCTGTGTGTGTGGGTGGGTGTGTGCCATTTAGGCCAAAGGGATCAGACTGAGCTGCTTGTTGCCACAGGAATTTTCAACAGACATATCAACAGCTCAAAAAAAACAACAGACCCATGAGATAAGGCTGTTTCTCTCTCTCAAACACACACACCCACACCCACACACACACAAAAGCTAGTCATACATCCAGTCAGCCATCGTCATACCCTGTCATGAGACAGAGTGAGTGTGTGTACGAAGCTAGGTCATTGTTTGAACACTGAGGCCTGTGTGTGTGTGTGTGTGCGTGCGTGCGTGAAGGCCACGCGATGAAATGCACTTACTGTATACACAGAGGTAAGCAAAAAGGTTGGATGGAAACGACCAGCCATCAGAGCAAACGCCCTGATGAGACAATTTTACTCAGCAGCTGACTGGACTGACAGCACATCAGTTGCTGGAAGCCCTTGAGATCATCCCAACTCATCAACGGCCTATTCAGACTATAGGGCCAAACGAAAAACTGGCATTTCATGAAACATGTCTGTTAATCCGATTAATATTTTCCCCAATGCGTGCACGCAGTCACTCCCTCCGCCCTGTCCAACTAACGTTAGTCCCTGAGCATGAAGTTGCATGCGAAGCGGCATGGCAGAAATATGCTCCAAAACATAGGCGGCCATTGTTATGATATATCTGAGGATAAGAAATAGGCTCAAGACATTCGGGGCTGAAGTGGCCGTCTGCGGGACCTACAGGACGGACCCAAAGATTTAGCACTGTGCTCACAGCCACTGTGTTCAATGTTGACATGAACTGACGTGTTGACGTGATACAGGAGGCTTTCTGTGATCATACACATCCAGTGCATTTTAGGGTCTGTTTAACTCTGGAGAAAAAACAAATCAGCTTTGTTTGAGTCTGATGTCGAGTCAATTTCAGTTGCTGGTGAGGGGGTTAATCTCCATGTGCACAATCACCCGTCCCCCACTGTGATTGTGGAGCTACCCAGTGCAGTGAATCCAGTCACCATGCAGTGCTAAATCCCGTGTTTTGAATAGAAAAATAGATTTACAATAAATATAAATACAAGATGCAACCATTTAAAGTTGCATGTCCCTCTTCTGCATGCGCTAGGCCAGTCAGGCAAAATTATTAGAAGTGCCTCCCCTGTTTAGCACCACTCCCTCACCTCGCATTAATAATGAAAATAAGATAAGAGAGAGATAAGATAATATAAGATATCCCTTTATTAGTCCCACAGTGGGAAAAGTCCCTAACATTACATGATGAGAGAGATTTGTTTTTGTTGCAAAACAAAATGTGTCCAGTAAAATGTAGCATTAGGGTAAGATGTATGGTAATGTCTGAAATCTGAGATTGCTTTGGTTCATGGTGGTGGTGGTGGTGGTGGTGGGGGAGGTCCCAGAGGAAACAATGAGAGGAGCTAACACCTAAAAACAATGTTGTGTCCGTCGTGTGGGCACACTGGAGCATTGTAAAAAAAAAAAAGTATATGAAATAAATAATCGTTATTAATCAATTAATCGAGTTAAAGATTTTGAAAATAAATCATGATACTAATTTGAAGTCATATCGCCCAGCCCTAATTCAAACATGTCTGATTTGTAGATACAATTCTGAAGAAGGAAACTGGCACAACCACACCTAAAGATAAGCAAAGGGACTTTCATCTCTGTCTTTTGTACCACTGGTTTTCCTCCTCCCTGGATTCCCTTCACAAACATTTAAAAAGGAATGGTACTTTACAGCCGCTCATGGACACTGATCACTGTTTGGACTCTGATGTCTGGTCACAGCCCCATTATGGGTGTTCTCCCCTTCTATCCGTTTATAATACATATGACATCCAGGTAGCAACCGAACAGGAAATCTCATGCAAGAACACAGGTTCAAGGTCCATAAAGGTTATAAAGCCTTTATTACCTCACCTACTTCTAGAGGCGGCAGCACCACACCCACAGCTTTTAGACGTATGCATGCGTCAACAGTTTTTGTTTCCTTTTACAACGTTTTTTTAACAGCACTGCAATATTACAACGACATCAGCAGTTAGAAGGTTTTTTTTGATGTGTTCCCAAAACTATCAACGTTCAATCAACAATCAGTGTTATTTCTGCTTTTGTTAAATGACTTTTAATTGACTGCATGTAGGCTAAAGACACAAAATAAACAGGAAAGGCTCAATTTTCAATCATTCATCCATTAAAAATGCCAAAATATGCAATTCAAACATTTGATTGTAGACTTGTACTATCAGAATACTGAGTGGAACATTTTATAGTTGAGTAATAAACTAAAAGGTATTAATTTCTATATTATCTCAATATCATATGGTGTCCATCAATGCTTTTTATCTGCACAGCAGTTACACTATATTCTGGCATTTGCCGTTACTTCACAGCGGTCAGTTGCAGCCGCAGTGGCCACAGTTCAGAGGAGCGTGCTTAGGTTCCCTTTAAAGTAATGCAATATCCCCCCCCAACAAACTCAGACTAGATTTATTTACATGCTTTTCCACCAGCACCCAAAAACTTCTCCTTCAAAAATGTCTCTCCTGTGTTGATGAAAACAGCCAACTAATCAAGAGAGAAAGGAACAACATGGTTCAATATCCAAGTACATGTTACATAACTAGGAGGGAGATTATGTCCTAGTGTATATAGACCTGCTGTGTGTCTGTGTGCGTGTGTGTGTGTGTCATTGGAGAGCAGCAGGGGGATGGACCGACAGTCTGCAAAGAATCTTGAAGGAACGAAGGGAGGCACAGGGGTTGTTTCTGTGAGGGAGAGGGGAGGAAAAGGGTATTGAGTTTCCTGTTGCCCGCCTCTCCTCCCAAAAAGGTCAAACAGGTCATCACTGACCGCCAAACCACCTCAAAGAATCCCAGTGTGCATCTCTCTCGCTCTCTCTCTCTCTCTCTCTGTCTCTCGAGTGCCGAACGTGCCTATTAACACCCCTTCACTTGATACCTTCCACCCTCCCCATCTCAAACACTTTCTCTAGACATTCAACCTCTTCTCAGTCATGTCATATGGCAACACACACACACACACACACACACACACACACACACACACACACACACACACACACACACACACACACACACACACACACACACACACACACTTCAGGAGGAGGAGCTAACACTTAATGGAGGGTTAAGTGGGTGATGTTATCGCCCATTATGGCCACGGACCTATTAAAAAGCAGCGCTGTTGCTCACTGGATGCTAATGGCTAAATGCTATGGAGGAGGCTGCGGAGGGGCAGAAAAGGATGGGAGGCAATGGAATGATACAGTGGGCTTGCTGGGAGGTGACACCCCTGCAACAACAACCCACCCCCACCCCACCCCCGCGCAGACACACACACACACACACACACACACGCACACAGTGCCTCATCTCAAGCAAGATGGAATCTATTATTTCTTTGTTCCCCTGCAGCTTCTACAGGGAACTGAGGCCAGCTACGAGAAAGAGAGGGAGTGTGTCTGTGAGTCTGTGTGAGAGAGAGAGAGAGAGAGAGAGAGAGAGAGAGAGAGAGAGAGAGAGAGGGGGAGAGAGAGAGACGGAGCGTGAGAGAAAGACAACAGTACACCAACAAAAAAAGAGAAAGCGTCTAGGAGAGTGATGGAGAAACAAAGACTGCCAAAAGCAACAAGAGAGGCAGAGGACAGGGACAGCTGTGAGTGCATATGATCGTAGACTGTACAGACAGATTGTGCATGTGTCCGTGTGATGATGTGTGTAGATATGGGCAACCATTAAACCAGAGGTAAACCTCACATACATGTAAGTGTGTGTGAGA
Organism: Chaunax sp. Z400; assembly: GCA_037577475.1. Classification (NCBI taxonomy): domain Eukaryota; kingdom Metazoa; phylum Chordata; class Actinopteri; order Lophiiformes; family Chaunacidae; genus Chaunax; species Chaunax sp. Z400. Next base: position 18,654,470 of record CM075188.1, on the reverse strand, counting down.
GGGCAAATATATGGGAGACTGATGGAATGAAATCACAGACAGGGACTGAGAGAAGAGCAACTGATAAGTGATTAAGTCTGAAAGAAACCCTCTTTATCATAGGGCCCTTTTTCCTGTTCTGTATTAAAGTTACAAAGGTGCAATGGAGGGTCAATGTTGTTCCACCTCTGAGCTGGCAGCAGCAGAAGTACTAACAGCCCTGGATCGAATCTCTATAGCCACTTTCAGACAGGCATTGTGCAACAGCGCTGAAACGAATTCCGACAGACAGAGGAGTTCAGACAGACGTCGAGGCGGAATAAAGGCGCATCAGGCCCATAATGAAAGCGCTGTCTGAATGGGGCTTATGATTTGCCTGGAAAGTATCTAAAATCATCATTGCCCAATTCTATTAAAAACAAAAAACAAACAAAAAAACCCTCAAAACTAAAAATTGGATTGTAAAACTGTGAAAATGATCGATTCTCATTTATTTTTTCACTATATTTTGTATGTGACAGAGATACCGACAGGAAATGGAGGGACGCGATCATTTATTGTTTTCTTTTTAAATCATCATTATATATTATGCATTCCTGCTGGTAACTTTTCTGGAGGGCCACGAATTCTATAAGAGGTCGACTCCCTTTAAGTACCACTCAACTTTGTCACTTTTTCCTTTAAAACAAAACAATTGTCTGCTCCTTACCAAAGCAACTGACATTACTAAAGTTAAGATGGAAAAAAAAGAAAGAATATGTTGCATCACATGCCTGCCTAAGTGGTGCTCTTACGTTACATACTGGTGCTCCTAAATTCTTCTGTGGGAAGCTGCAAGTGGAAAAAGTAGAAGTCTGGAGCCCTTTTCACACCCAATAACGCACCCGCCAAGAGAGAAGTCCATTGGATGAACAGGACGGGCAGAACAACAGATTCTTTACATTTTAGTTAGACAGCCAACAAAAACAACACATCAACCGGACCTGGATGTAAAAACACACTTTGAAAGTCTATAGCTGCTGGTGAGAAATACATTATCACGTTAGTATGCTGTAAGTTTACTCTCAAAATGCTGCCAAACTTCAGCAGCAACAACAAAAAAAACATCAGCGTGAACTTCAACAAGTCAAAGCCGCTCCTTTGAGGGCTGCAGGAGGTCAAAGGGCAAATCTGACACAGTTCAGAGAGACTGGTGTGTGTGTGTGTATACATTGTGCATCTGTTTAACACGTAGCTATGTGGAATGGAGTCTGGTTACACTCCAGCAAGGGGAACACCTCACTGCCCTGTCCGTCAACATGTTTCTATGGGTGTGTGTGTTTAAGTGTGCGTGTGATGCAGTAAGACCTTATAAGGCCGTATGGCTGGTTCAGAGTTACAATACGGTGAAAAAAAAAAGAGCAAGGAGGAACAGGGAGTGCAAGGAGGCGAATAAAATACTTTGAAAGAGACGGATGCACAGGAAATGTGAGAGTGAATGAACACGAGGAGAAAACGAGAAGGTAGGGAGGGAAAAAAAACGAAAAGACTGAGAAGTTTGAAGGACGACAGAGAGAGACGAAGAGACAGATGTTAAGAGGCTGCATGCTTTCCTCTCCTTCACCCCATTACTCATCCCTTGGTTAACCCTGGTTCTCATTTCTCCCCCTCATCTCCTCCCCTCTCCTCTCCACTTTCTTTCTTCTGTTCAACACGAGGCTGAATCCGCAGCGTTGAAGACGCATTTAGGGAAATGAGCTTCCTCATGGTGTCACCTGCGTTTGGGCCTTTTTTGTTGCCTTTATTGCAAAGGTTAAAAATTAGGTGAAAGGGGGGGGGGGAAAGAAGGGGGAAAAAAAGGGAAAAACTTCACTTTGAAACATTTCAGCGTTGTACTAATAATAAATCTCATAGTTAACATGCTAACAACTACATTACCAAACGTATTAATTGCTCAGACCACGGAGTTTTTCCTCATGGTCCTGTGTAAGTATGTCTGCTGGTCCTGAAAAGAGTCTCCACCCTCTCTGCGCTGCACACGGCCTCACATGAGTGACATAGCTCAGCTCTCTCCATTTTTCAGCCATTTCACTAACGTATTCGGTGAACAGAAGAAAAAAAAAAAAAAGACAGAGGCAGTAGTGTGGGATAGATGTTCGAGCAGGAAATTCTGTTTAGGGAAATGGCCGCTTCCTGTTTTCCTGCCCCCAAACGGCTGATGTAAGAGCTTCAGTGAAATCAACTCTAAAAACCATACCGTTATAAATGCAGTTTGAAGCCTCACACACGCCATGGTAGTCTTGGCAGCTTGCCCTTATAAAGGGACCAGCTGTTTAAATAAAGGATGTTTTCAAATCGGCATTTCCAGAAAACTAGACTTTCATTAAACCAGCATTGGAAGCCTGATAATGAAATACAAGTGAAATTTCTTTTTAAAAAAGGGCCATAATTCAACGTACAAACAATGCTGCACATTAGGTCAGACAGTCAGGGCCCAATCAGAATAAAAAAAAGTTATATATGCTTAGATGTAAAGATTAGATCAAAACTGTGAGGCGTTTGATTGATTAAGGTTGTAGCATGATTGAGTGAAGAAGGACTCCCACCTCTGACAATAAGCACACCAACACCAAAACAACAAGTAGAAACTCCGTACCTTGATGTCAAAGTTACAGTCGAAGCGCTTGATGAGGACGATGAAGGCACCGGTCAAGTTGTCCCTCGGAGGGGGTTCGATAGGCTCACATGCATTTTCTGGCCGTGCCCCAATCAGGAAGCCCTGCGGTGATGACATCATGAGACATGAGAGTGAACGAAACACATGGGTGACTTAAATCTACATTCAAGCAGTTGTAATTTCAAACAGACAGGCAAAGTTAAATGAGGGGCTATTTTCCAAAAGACGATATCTATTCATTCATTTGCTTTGATCGCTTATCCTGTGTAGGGTCGCATGGGGGGGGACTGGAGCCTATCCCAGCCAGTTCATCACAGGGCAACATAGACAGACAAACAACCATTCTCACTCACATTCACGCCTACGGGCAATTTAGAGTCACCAATTCACCTCGACTGCATGTTTTTGGTGGTGGCAGGAAGCCGGAGAACCCGGAGAGAACATGCAAACTCCACACAGAAAAGTTCCAGGTCCTCAGGTGGATTCGAACCCAGGACCTTCTTGCTGTGAGAAAACAGTTCTAAGCACTGCGCCACTGTGCCGCCCACAGGATTGGGATCTATTTGATGTTTTTTTAAAAGCGTTATCCAGCCCTAATAATCAATAACATGACAATTGAATTTTATTATAGACTTCATATAAACAGTTGTATTTTTCACACCAAAAACAAATCCATAATAATGAACTATTCTATTGCTGACAGAGTAGAGACAGTGCTCATTCTGTTTTATTCATTCCTGCATCCAAAATTGTGTCATTGAATATCAATAAATAATAAAAAGGAGCAGTTACTGTTCTGGTGAAGAATTCCATGACAGGAATGAATGTCTGCACATTCAAAAGTGACATTAATGATCCACACTGGTCCCATCCAAACACATTTAGCTGATTATTCCAGTGTTAATTGTGATTTAGGTTCATAGCTGATGGACTTATCAAAAATCAGAATACCTCCCGCTGTCCCTACATTAACAGCTGTCGTCACAAGGATGGACGAAAAAAGTTAAACTTGGCAGCAAAAAATGATGCTGAGATGCAGCATTTAAATGATCACGATCACGATCGTGTTCTGTGTGTGTTTTTGTCACGCATCACAAAGTCTAATATCTTTGAAGGATCAATTTGTCAGGGTCTCAGTTTGGTCTGAAAACTCAGAGCTCATCCATTCCCCGTCTCTCCTTCTCCCTCTGCTGTGACTGATGAGAGGGAAATAGTGAGAAGAGAGTTAGACAGAGGGTTGACAGTGATTAAGGGAGGGAGAGGAAAAACGGAAAACAGCAAATGATACAAATATAGAGAGAGAGAGGGAAATAAGAGACGCACTGAAATCCAGACAAACAAAGGAAAAACTGAGGGAAAAAACCAACAACAGGAGAAAGACAAAAATAGAAACGTAAAGACAAGACGAGGCTGACAGAAGGTGAGAAAAGAGAAAAGAAGCAGGGTGGATGAGGAAAGGAAAATCCACATGAGAGGAGGAGAGAGGGACCTGATGTGATATACATTTCAAAACCTCTGCTGCTCTTATGCAAGTGTAACTAACACCACTGTATGTGTGTCAGCGGCAGGGTGGTAGACAGGAAGTGTGGACTGCTGTGGGACTCTGGGACTCAGCTCTCTCTCTCTCTCTCTCTCTCAAAAAAAAAGAAAAAAAAAGGAGTGTCAGTCACACACGAGGCCCGTCTGCTGGCAGCTAAATGATCTGCTGTGAGTTAATCTTATTGCTGACGTGACACCAAAACTGAGCCATGTTTGGAAAATAGCCACAGTGACAAATCGCTCAAGTTCACCACTATTACAATATCATTTACTAACAAAACCAAACGCAATGCACGACAGAAGAAACAAAGTCGCTGACTGAATGCACTGTGTGGTTGCAGGTTAACATGAATGAGACTTGATGTATGAAAAGGTCAAATGCAGGGATTATGTGTGATCGGGGAGGAGAGGCATGTGAGGAATCACCCACCGCCCTCACCAGCGTGACCTCTGGGCTCCTCCTCCAGTGCAGCCCTGCCTTGCTGCTAAATGACATCACTGTGCCACTGCCTCACTTCCCCCCCCCCCTCATGACTTTTAAACCAATGGTGAGGGCGCCCTCTGTTGGTTAAACGACTGCCCAAGAGGCAGAGAGCAAAGGAAGGTGAAAAGCAGGAAATAATATTTATATAATAATAAATAGATTGATATAAATAAAATATCTGTCCTTAAATTTATTACATAATTCTACTGTTCTAGCTAGGTGACATGATTTGTTTGTTTATTTTTGTCATTCGGTAGTAACCCCCGTCCCGTTGATATGAGGTTCTGTTGTCTGCATGGACGAGGTGTGAATCCATGTCTCTACGACGGATGTGATGTTCTAAATTTTTTTTTTTTAAATATAAAAAAATCACTAGAGCAAAAAAACAGTACTTGTGGTGGTGGATTACACTGACCAAAGCTTTTCTAGGACCAGATAAGGATCTGATATCTGTGCACTGATTTTTCTACATTCTTGGTCCCCTAACCCTTAGGTAACACAAAAGTCATGAAAAAAATATCTGCACTTTAAACACTGTGGCTGAATGAATGTAACTAATTAAGATTTCCCCTTGAAGAATTAAGTATCCCTTGATCTGGCTCCGTTTGAATGATGAATTTTATCCCTACACAGAAATTAGATTTAATCTGGGTCCGTCATGTCGCAGCAGTACTCGACGGTCTTTCCTCCTCTTTGGTCTATTTCCTCAAGTAAATCTTTTGGCTTGCATGGATTAAAGCTGACAGACCTGTTGGAACTGCTGTCTCAGTTAAGTTATAGTAGAAAACAGAACATCACAAAGTAAAAGTAAGATGTCCCTTGCTGCTGCTTTTTGCCCCCCCCCCAAAAAAAAAATAATAGTATCTTAAAATGTAGACAGCAACCAGAAAAGATTTGAGATTTATATGTGTAATTCAGTTCTTTCTGGAGCTGTTTTCCTGGAGATCTAGAAGTGAATACAGCCGATGAACAATTAAGACAAGCAATGAAAAATATCATCAACATTAATAACTAAATATTTCTTCTTGTTCTTTGCTCTAATAATGCACAGCGTCATTGGTGACAAACTCAGAAGGATTTTCTATCATTGCATGATTCAAGAGCAGAAGAGGGGGTTTCTCTGGTGGACGATTCCAAATCACATTCAATCATGACATTAAAAAAATCTGACTGTAGGCCTTGTTTTCAGATTCGTCCTGGGTTCAGGTGGAGAAAAACAGAAGAATTAATAACTCGCCCTGGTATTACTGGGCCTTCCTGTAAGCAGATTAAAGCTTGTGTGACTCCACACTGAGATTCAACAGATTCCAGCCAACAACTTTAACCCCCCCCCCCCCCCCCCCCCCCCCCCACCACCACCACCACCAACCCACCTTACACCAACACCAGGTGCAGCTTTGTTTCTGGGTCATATCTAGACTGGCAGAGAAATGCGGCGTAAACAATATATGACTGAACTTCTTCTTCTTCTTCTTCTTCTTCTTCTTGTAAATCTAACAAGTCATTTGGATACACTGACAGGAATGACCGCCATCTGCAGCTATTGTTAGTTCATTACTATACATTTACCAGAAGCAGGCACCAGACAAATGACTCATGCATGTGCCATAATGTGCCTTAAATAACCACACAGGTGCTCTCTGTCTCTCTCACCATCACAACCAGTAATGGAACTGAAACAAGTTTAACTTGTTTTCAACTTTGAGGAAACTGGCATGCAAAAAATAAAAGTACCTACTCAGAGAATACAGCTTCCTCATAATTTCACCATATTTCTCTCAATGGGCGATACTCAAGGCAAGATGTGAAATGGGAGATGTGTTTCCTAGGCACTCACACAGAAATCAGTCTTTAATGGCAAGAAATTAATACTCCTTTTTTTTTAGCATATTTTACAGGCTACGTTTGTGCTTTAGGGATTTTTTTTTTACCAGTTGTCAAATCACAGTCTCTGTTGGTGCACCATCCAAACCACAGAAACGCTCCACTGGATAATTAAATATATCCTCCCAAACTGTGTTTGGCAGATCACTCTGTGAGTGAAGGTGGCTGTAAAAACTCTGCAAAAGTACCAAGTGGTTTGTCCAGAATTTGCTGCAAAATTGAAGCAAGGTTATTTTAAGATGGGCATCGATTCTTTGCTAGTATAGCTGAACAAAATATCAAAATGCTGAACCTATTTTATTTTCATCCTTATTTGAGCTTATTTTCATTCCTATGCTTTTATGCATCTCTACTTTTACTGTTATTATCAAATCTACATTTATTTTCTATTCCTATCTTTTATTTTCTTTCTGCCATTGTGCATGTAATTTCTTTGTTGTAAAGCACTTTGAGCTTCATCTCTTGTATGAAAGGTGCCATTCAAATAAAGTTTATTATTATTATGATTATGATTATGATTATGATTATTATTACTACTGCATCACTACGAACCTTTTCTGAAAACCTTTGGCCGGTAAAACCTTTGGCAGATAGAAGAAGAGGTTCATAATGGACCCTACCCAGAGACAACTGTAAACAACTATGGAAACAGGGAAGGCTCTGTTTGAAGCGTTGTTCCCTGTGGAAATCCTCTGGAGACAAACACACTTTTACCATCTTGTGATTCCACGGGTTTCTCTAGTTATCACAAAGATGCACCAATGCAAGGCTACAACATCTGAAGTGAGCTTAAGTCATAATTTAAAAAGGTTACTAGATTTTATTTCAATGTACAGTGTGAAATAACAGCATATTATTTCATTTCAAACTGTTTCGTAATTTACTTTCATTTAGAAAAACAAGTTAATCAATCAAGTCTAGATGTCCAAAGGCCTTGTAGCTTTTTTGCATGGTGCATTTCATTGGTAGGGACAGAGTTGTTATGTTGTTAAGAGATTGATTATGCATTGTAATCATTTACTAGCTAAATCATTTACTAAAGCTCACAAAAACCTGCTGCATTTAATTTTCATCTCGACAGCAGATGCAAAATGCAGTCGTAGAAAAAAGAAAAGGGAACCTTTGTTTCGTAGAATTCTAAATGGCAATGGAGTGAGTGCACTGCCAAAGGTCAAGAGAAATCTGCAGTGCATGCTTTGCAAATCTTCAGCTCATCTAGTAAGAAGAGAAGCTCCCCTCTACTCCTCCTTATTCTGTGATAATGGTGAATTAAGCCATCTCTCAGCTGTCACAACACACAATCTTGCATAAGAATAATATGCTGTGTGCAATAATCCCTGCTGTTAGCCTAGATTTAGGTGACACATCATTCACAACAGACTACCTTTGGCATGACTCATTTCTCCAAACATGAATACATATAATTTACTACACTAGGGATGTAACAAAATACCGTGTTCTGTTTTAGTACAGGCTAGCAGTTCTGTGGTCGTGTGGTTTGCTACGTCTCAGTTTGTAAGCTGATGACATGTTAAATGTTAACACACAATGGTGAACCATTGCGACAAGATTATATGGTATGTGCATGTAGCAGTAGACTACAGAGAGCCCCGACTTTCCACTTATTAACTAACACAAACATACAAATACAAACAGGTATGTCTTGTCCCTCATGATGTCCCTCTAATGTCCCTCAGAGACCACAAACCTCATCCAGTGCCATTGTCACTAATTAATGATATGCAACCAAGGGCAAACCAGACATTATGTGATGTGTGACATGATGACATCTGCTTTTTCTGGCCTGCCTAATGCAGAATTAAGTAATACCACATAATTCCTTGACCCAGAAAACCTACTCCCAGCATTTAAAAGCATCAGTAGTTTATAAGTCATTAACAAAAAGTATGATTTTCCATAATGGCAGATCTGGATCTATTTCTGCTCTAGACGTAACATTTTGCCTTTCACAGATGCATGAAATCCATTTGAATGAATCCTCATGATATCAGCTACATATTGGTGGCACTGCCATGTCTCTACGCCCCATTTCATATTGACCCCCTCCAGATATACGTATATTTTAATCTCCCAGATCTGGATGATCTCTGGATCTGGATCCAATTACACACAGAGCTGGAACATCATGAGTTTTCAACGCCTGGGTATTTTTTATTTTGGTTGGCCTATTATCTTTCATGAAACTGTGAAAATGTTACAAAAAAGGCCCGATCTTGCAATTTTGAAGAAAAAACAGTTCAGCATCCACACCCGGATCTACCTCAAAATTTAAACAACTCTTCCTCGACCCAAGATACATCCTTACACAAAATTTCTAAATCCGTTGACAACTTTTTTTCTCTCGCAGAAAGATAGACAAACAAACGAATGTGAGTGATCCTTCAACTCTAACTGGCGGAGGAATTAAATTAGCCCAATTAGCCTGTTAACCAGTTAAGTGAGATTTAAAGCTTGCTTAAACAGTTCTGATTCTTTTGTAAAACTGTCAAATATCTGAATGATTTAATTATTAGATATTTGTTAGTTGGAATTCCCATTGCTGTCACTTCCCATATTTTCTGTTTATTAAAAGCAGTAGAAAACGGGAAACAAACTCACCAGGTGTCTTCAACTACAGACAATTCAAACTTTATAGTGTGAAACCGACGCTAACAACCATCTCAACAAGAGCCTTAATTCCTAAAATATACCATGGCATCACGACTCATGTGACAATGCATCATTACACCACTGCATAGTGGTGTAATGATGCTGAAAATAGAATCCTTAAAATAAAATAAGTGGCAGTTATTATGAATGTCCAAATACATATAAAGACACATAAACACTGAGTAAGGAAAACAAGCACTATCTTGCCATCAGCTTGCTTCTGTTCCCCCCAAAAGCATTTGTACAACAACAACTGAGCTCTTGCTTGTGAGAAACATCACAATGACCAGCTTAGATATCAGACATGAATCATCCCTTCTGTTTGGGGAGCTTTGTGGATCAAGCAGGGTTGCTGGGTAGGGGGTTGCATGCAGAAAACTTACAACAACATGCATTATTACAATCCTCAACACAGTGCAGTAATGTCTGGGATGCAGTTTCATTACATGTTATTGAATTGTGATGGAGCTTCATTAAAGCCCAACCACAGAGTAATTTGAATACGTTTCGCAGTCGTTCTACAATATGTGCCCTTTTGAGTCCAGCTGGCTGCTGGAACAAATATATTGAGATTTTTACTTCTTCTTTTTAGTTCCCCCTTGTAAAAAAATGATTATTTTGCTCACTTCCTGATTCATATATGATCTTATAACATCTTTTTCTTTTAAGGTTTTCATGGTTAAACTTTAATTTAGTGGATATGTGAAGTGGAAAACATGCCATTTAAAAAAAATCTGATCAGTCATCATAAAAACCTTGGAATGTTTTTTAGGGACTTGACTTTTAAAGTTTTAAAAGAAATTGGCTTAATAGCATGTCAGACAAACACCTCTATAACGCTTCCACACTCACCTTCAGTCCATCACTGGGTAGTCGATAACCAAACCGCGCAGGCAGGTCATCAAAGTTCTCCGTTTTGTTGTCAAATGAGTACTGAAACACGAAAATATTAAGTTTAATGACTTCAGAGTCAAGATACGTTACAGAAGCAGATGCATCATAAAAATGTGAATGAATGTATAGGATCATGTTTGGCCATTAGGGAGCATAAAGACACAAAACGCCAGCAAGCGCCACACTGTTGCACTACGTATAGTCCTACAAGCGTTGAGATTCACTCACAGCAGCGATGTCGGCCTCCACAGGCAGCAGGTTGAGGAAGGCGAAGAGCTGAACAGTAAAGATGGTGTAAATCTGCGTGGCCGACAGCATCAGCATTCCCAGGGAGAGCAGCATCTTGGCATCACGTTTCAACCCTCCAGCGCTATGCCACTCACTCATAAACACACACAACCATAAACACCATGCACACTGGCCTGCAGTGGAGCTCGTATACACCGCCTGTTGTCACACCTAGAACAGACACCAATGTGTGTATGAGGTCACATAAACCGATCAAATATTATTCAAATTGATTGACTGATAACATCTGAAATTTTACGAACTTTAATTCTCAAGTATGGCACCTCAAACTTGTATTAAGAGCTATGCTCGTACTCTCATTCTTGTGATTTTGCACAGGGTGAACCTGACATTGACACGACATTTAAAAGGAAAATTGTATTATTGTCATTTGCTTTGTTCAAACAGAAGCCCATCATGGTCCGGTTGAGCTTCAACAGAGCATCTTTCATACATTCAGTGGTCAATGCTTGTGGACCGTTTCACGCTATTTACAGGTGACTCATGCTTATTGCTGCGGCAGCGCTCTGTCCGAGCCTTGCTCTTTTCCAATTATGCCTCTGGTCTGTCGATTATCTCACTCCGCATGTGTACAGCCTCTGGGAGGCTCATGTGAAGTGGAATTTAGTAGCGTATCAGCTTGCAGACACATTTAGTGAAGTCATGAATTTGAAAACTGAATTCTCCTGCAACAGTGTCTAAAAGCAACGTGCACTCTTTGGAGAGACAGACCACAGACCTGTCCTTAGAAGACGTTTCGGTCAGATGGCGTCTTGTCTCAGCTTCAGAACTATCTTACTGTTTCGCTTATGTGAAGCTCCGCGTTTGAGTCACTTTTGTTTCTTGACAGGCTAGTTGCCTCTTGACCACAAGCTCGCAAAGTGGAGGGCAGCATATGATCAGGTCAGGAGAAACGTATCATTATGGGCTTGCCAGGTTTAAGACCAGTGAGCTATGTGGACAAGAAAAAGTAGGGCAGCTGTGTTTATGGCCTTGTGTTGTGTACTTTCTGAAAACAATGAGAATGTTCCAATTAAATCAATGCTTCATGGGTGAGAATGGGGCTGTATCTGGACATCGGAGTCCTCCCCAAGATTTTGTGTCTTTTTTTATACATCATTACAATACCACAATGCATGTAGATGAAGTGGAATTTATCTATTGCACTGTAGCAGTAATGTTCAAATCGATGGAAGCATATTTTTAAAATACAGTTTTTCTCGCACCTGTTCTCATTTATTACTGAATGAATGATAAATGAATACATTTAATAAGTGAATACATTTCGATGAACAACATGCCGTCTTCTCTTAGAGACTAGCTTTACTGTATAGATGAATGATAGAGAGTTTGTCGAATGGTGTAACGCAATCAGCTGAAGTTCAGTATTATCAAATGAGCTTGTGTTGGACTACAATCAATCAAAAATGGTTGTTGCTGCTAGGAAGCTGCAAATTCTAAAACATGGATGTTTTGCGCACGTCTTCAAGGAACAGAAGACATACAAAGTGGCCTCTCAAGAAAAACAAGCACATGAGTCCATCACCTCATTATTCATGGTGCTTTTAAACTTGTAAATTGATACCAGCTAATCTAATTTTAGATCCTTTTGTAAATTGTTCCACGCCCTTGGTACATACTAGAAGAATGCGGTTTTAACCAGATCTGTCAAAACAAAAGGTACGTTGAAAACCAGCCACTTCTAGAGGAGCGTAGCTGGTAACAACCAGAACTACCAAAGAGAAGGGTAAAAAGATAGGCTGGAAGTTTACCCAGTATTGCCTTTTAGATTTAAATGTACCAGTGCTGTTGTCTGAGAGTGGTCAATGACGTTCAACCCACCAAATCATACAGAATGCAGTGATGAGTGGGGGACTTTGCATTTGTAATGAATCATAGAGATGAATGGTACATTGATTCAAGGCTACATAAAGTGGATGAGGCTGTGTGCATGTACAATATGTCACCGTAATCAATTACAGGCAGAAAGGAAGCTTCCACAAGTTTTTTCTTAGCACTGAAAGTAAAACAAGTTTTATTTCTACAATAAAAGCCAATCTTCATTTTGAGTTTCTTGACTCGGTTTTCAAATGAAAGTCTGTCAACTAACCGTATACCCAAGTACTTGTATGAGGAGACCCTCTCAATGGATTTACCGTCAGATGTAAAAATGCTAAGATCATCACACAATTGTAAGTGAGCTTGTGAAATACTGTCACAATCTCGCCTCTTTCTCTTGATTCATGGCATTGAAAAATGGTCAGAAAAGTGTTTTGTGGAACATTAGGCCACAGTGAAGTTTACCTTGGTACAGTTAGTGAATCAATTCTAGTTATGGCCAAAAAAACAACACAGTGACATTGGCCTTTGAATAAAAGATTCTAATCATTTCATCCTTGAGTCGAAATGGATTTCCGTGTGAAATATATTGAAATTCACTTCAGGTGTTCAAGAGATATCGTATTCATGAGGATCGGACAAACATGAGGTCATGGAGACCTTGATATTTGACCATCAAAATCTAATCACTTCATCCTTGAGTCCATGTGGACTTTTGTGCAAAATTTGAATTGATTCCCTCAAGGTGTTTCTGAGATAAAACATTCACAAAAACAGGACAGACGAATGGATGGATGGACAACCCAAAAACACATTGCCAGAGGGCCACGGCTATCACCAGGCAGGAAACCATACAAAAGCATTTATATACTAGTTATTGAGATAGATATATCTCGACTATTCATGAAATCACACCTACTTTATCCGTCCAATCTGCACAATTCATTTTAAAGAGGCATTGAGGATCCATTTTAATCCCTAATCCTATTTGCAAAAGGGGAGTGAGGCTTCATTATGTCATTTTCCAACAAGACTGTCAAATCAACTATCTTTATTATCCAAACACCATTATTATCCACACCATTAGAGGGGTTTGGAGATACGGTGGTGGGAAAAAACTATTTTCATATTAAAGTCCAATTTCAATCAATGTCATAAATTATATACCCAAAGATGACAACTAGAGATGGGTGACATGGCCAAAATGAATACAGTGAGTACCATGACAACATCATCAAACATTCAAACGTTACCAGTGTTTATAAACACACAAGAGAGTGTTTACTTAATCCATATTAAGTGTGGGACATTTGGAAAATATATTCTATTACGGTGTATGTATTTGAATTTATATATATTTATATCATAATACATTACATTTTCATGAAAATTAATTGAGGAACAGTGAATCCAATCTAGTCCTGCCCTGTGATTTGCAGTATTACAGGGAAAGCTATACTGTATTACAGTAAATCAAAACAATTTTGTCTTTTAGTATGTATCATTATCTTACCCAACTTAAGTATTTTTTGTAGCACCAGATGTCAGTGTCATGTAACATTTCATAGAGGAGTTGCATAGAATAACAAAATATTTTCAAAAATAAGTAACTCAAATGCTCATTCTAACAAATGTTTGAGATGTAAAAGCGATGTGGCAGGATGGGCAGAGACCTTTCACCCAAAAGAGGTTATATAGAGGATCTAATAGCAAAGAGCCAAAGGGGAAGTGAAGCAACATCAGAATTTACATGATGACTTACCATCAAATGACACCGATCACATTCTATTTACAAAAACACCGATGAAGCAGTGAGATGGCAAAAGTCTAAATCCTACAGCTGATGACAAAAATAAAACAATACTGCCAACAATGTCACAGTAACCAGACACCACACTTGTAAACCCCAAATCTCAATGAATAATGTTCAGCTACAGTTTACTCAACTTTTCCAAAATAGCAAGTAGCGTTCATGCTAAGAAATCTGAGTTAACTACAATTATTTTGGCCATATAGTTATATAGTTTTAAATATATCAGTAGAGTGGACACCCTACAAGGTGTGGAGCTAGCTATAAAAACAGAGCGTCCTGTACCCATGTTAGCGTAATGCTAATATGGGGAGCTAGCTGGCTAGTCGTGGGTGTTTACCTTTTTTCTGCCCGGAGATTTATCTGGTCCAGGAATTTAATTGCTGGCGGTGACATCCATCTCCTTTACTATGCGTTCTGTCAAGGAACATGCACTACAGCGCCTATTTTGGATGCACTTCATCCCGTTTCAACAGGGTCCGTGAATATGAACATATACGTTACAGTTTAATCCCCTCGGCAAGCTCCTTTTTCATTTGAGGGCACAAACTTCCGCCACACGCACAGCTCTATATTCAGCTTCTGACTGGACGAATCATCTGCCAGTCATTCTATTCCGGAAATTATTCCGGACGTAAACATATCCACGTGACAGCACCACGCAACCATTTGCTGCCATTTACAGTCACATGAACTGCCTGAACCGAGCAGCTAGCCTATTATTACATCTGTATTGTATTAGAGCTACATCCGTGCATTACGACATTCACTGCAGCAGAATTGGATATATAGATAAGATATATATTTCAAATATATGTTTAATGGAAATTTATGTTTTTTTGTCATTCCGATGAAAATGTTGTTACCACTGTCCCGCAAGAAAAGCTTTGAAAACAGTCGACACTTAGAAATCTCTAGCACCCTCTGTTGCACGTAGGGTGCATCCTCTAGTGTTAATGGGTGTAGTCCATGTAGTCCGTTTTCTTTAAAGATACAAAAGAGGTGGAAAAAAAAACCTTATTTACTAGAATAGTAGAATATTACAATTTAGGGGTTCTGTATGTAATGATACTTGTGTAAAATCAAGCTTGACATCTATAACACGCATTCGGCTAAGTTACTCAAATATAATGCATTGTTACAAGTTTAAACATTACATATATACACACAAACTGTTAAATATACAATACATCAAAAAAAAATTAAATTTATGGTAAAAATGGTATAACGGTGTTATGGCTTTTTAAAATTACATTATTGTACAGCATTCTCCCATATTTCTACATGGAGATTTAATTTGTGTTCTGATTTGTGCACAAAAAACCGAAACCATCACAACGTGAAGGTCTTAAACCCTGAGAAACTGAGGCACCGTTCGCTCCAAGCCAAGAACACAAAAACACTGTGGACAGCTTCAGATTTTAAAAGGTCAAATGCAAATCAGCAGACCTCTGTAAAACTATCAAAGAACATTTGAAATTGCTCTAACATTCCTCCAAGACAGTGTGAAGCCAGTTGTCCTTTTATTTTCCAGTAAAAGGCAGAGCGAAGAGCCGACACAAGACCATGTTGGAGCCAAGTTTCTAACATACAACTGTTGACACACTGCTGTGTTGGATTGCTGTGTAATGTCTTCCTCAGGTAATATGTTTTCTACACCTGAACTTTGTCTCTAAGATTTCAGGCACGTGGTGAAGTTTTATCAAATTAATTGTAAAAACAGAGGTCAGGTGTACATATGTCATGAGATTAAATCTAAATTCAGTTTTGTGGCTCCATAATTTGCAACTGTCACACACTTTATGACATGACTACAAGTGCTGAGATAAATATTTTCTTTATGGCATACAATGTGCTTAATATATAGGCATTCATAATGTAGTACTATGATTGTTTTTTCTCTGTATAAGGTCATTCTATGTTTGTCGGTTCAGTGAGAAACAAAATTAACACATTTCAAAGAAACCCTTTAGAGATGCAAATGGGTAAAATATTTTTTTTTTTAAAAACACTTCACCAAGCCAAAACTGCAAGTAAAGGTTAATCAACTTTTTACAAATATAATTGTTTGAAAGCTACTATTAAATATATATTAATAATTTGGATCTAAAAGTGTTGTCTTTTGTTGACTTGCTAGAACCCACTTTGAAGAGTGAACCCTCCCCACCCAATTCCAGCCGTCTCCCCAACATAGACTGAAGAAATACACCACCCACACTCCTCTGTACTACCAGAGCACCACAGAGGAGCCAAACGGATGGAGGGGGGATCTCCCAATCATGAGGGTCTTCATCTACTTTGAGGGCTCCTGTGAGCCTTTTGACATTGCTCCAGATCAGACTGTGGGGGCCATGAAGCAGATGGTGAAGGTAATGAAAAGCTACCACAGTACTGGACTTAAGAAATCACTGTTAATGGACCTTAATAATTACATATTTCTTGACTGTACCATTTGATGATTTTGATGTATTGAAAGAGGGGAAAGAGATTTAATTGAATTGCAAAAATATTTCATGTATTTATGTGTCTGTGCACTGGAAATAGCAGTTATTAGTTATTTGGTTGTTATTATCTTATTTATAAAGGAAAATGTTTTTCCATCTGTGGGGACATTTTTATTAAATTCACAGAATAAAGCAAATGCAGCGACGGACACTGAACATGGTTTATCAAGAAATCAGTTTCTTTGGTCAGAACTCAATAATGGCTCCATAAATTTCCACTCCATTTGTTAAGGATAATTTTCTTGTGCAACTCACCGATGACAAGCAGATCCGGCAGTACTTGGAGCTGAACTATGGTGGTGCAGCACTATGGGATAGCTGGGCTCTGTGCGACTTGGGCATCAAAAGTGGAAGTGCCATCCGATGCCTGATAAAGGTATTGAAATATCAAAAATGTTGGTCTTGTGTTGGGATTTGCATTAAATTCAGCCGGTTAAGAAAAATGTCCATTAAGACAGAATGCTGCAGTGCATCATAGCTTTCAGCTTCACATTTCAGAGGCCATTATTACAAATGCTTTGCATAAATAGATGATTGCACTTTATTGGCATTATGATATATTTTAATTGCACACAAAAAAGTTTTTTTTTTATGTGAAAACTACTGCTCATCAAAGTCAAAGGCCAGTTTTATAACTTCTACACCTTGAACTGATGTGTGTTTAGTTTCTTGCTCAATAGAACTTCAGTAGGGTTTATGTTCGCTTTGACAGGAGCTTTATGCTGAACCTATATGCTGCAGTCCCCTCACTCATCAGGAACAGTCACTGACAAGTCACTTCAAAAGCACATTATTCATATTCTTGCATCTTACTGCATACATATTCATTCCTTGGGATTATTTCTCATCAACGGCATCCTTCTCACAGTGAGTGAATTTTGTGTCAAACAGTTGAAATAAAAAGGAACAAGATGTTCCCATGCATGCAGCAGCTTGAAGGGAAATGAGTTTATGTCTGACTGAAGTCTTTAGTTTGTACCTATTATTCAGTTTATGGTATTGGAACACATTCCAGGCTTATCACCAGGAAACCCTGTGTAAAAGCTGACAGTGCAAAGCATGTGTGTGTGCACCTCTTTTGTCATCGTTTAACGTCTTCTCGTAAAAATAGTTGTTTTATACAGACCCAATAATGTTTTGTTCTGATTTCACTCTCGAAACCTTTGTATGTCTTCATCTGAGTCATTTTGCTTTGGTATTTCACATCTTTTGTTTATTTCACATAAACACATTTTTACCCACTTTAATGGGTCACCCCAGATTCTCAAATGAGTATCTATATACTTGTATTCAAAAACACTTGTTTGCAAGATGGTAAATCTTATACAGAGTTTTTGTAGATAGATGCACAGTATATGTACATTGCAAGAAGAATTCAGGTTCTGGGTTTTCCTCAGTAAAGTTAGTGAGACAATTTAAAGCATACATTGTATTTCAGTCTTTTCAATAATAGGAAATAGCACTGAATTTAATTGGATGTATGTAAATTCAACCACAAAATGGCTGATAACTCCTCTTTACTCATTTCTTATGTACGACAGTACTTCACTGTATTTTACATTAAACAATAACACAAATATTAGCTGAAAATTTTATTTACACCTGTCACTTCAAACCTTTGTGTTTGCTTCTTATAATTTGATGTATAACATTTGAGTTATGAGTTAAGGGATCATACATAGTGGCAATAGCATGGCTGTCATCCAAACACAAATAAAATGCAAGTGAATTAACTAAAATCTAAAAGAGTGAAATTATTTCATGCAACGCTGAGTGGAAATTTACATTTTAAATGTTTTTAGATGATGCTATAGAGTTTAGCATTCAGGTCAACTCCCCTTCAACAGGATGTGACCGTTTTAGGTAAACACAGAGATTGATTGTGTCATTTCAGTTCCTGTTTTGTTCTATTAACTGTGAAAGGCCACTGTGCCATTATAATTATTTTTCAGAGTGAACCAAGGCCTGTGATGAATGTGTTCAACGCTGTGACAGGAGAAACCTTAGCAATCGTGGAAAGCGAGGCTCTTCTGTATAAGTCTGTTGCTAGATTGAAAACTGTGGTGTCCTTGAAAAGTGGCCTGCCTGTCAGCACCATCAGACTGAGCACACCCACTGGTGTGCAACTGTTTGACTGCAACCAACTGCAAGACTACGCCATTGAAGTGGGTATGGCCTGCTTTCTCTCCATGCTGCTATAGTGACTGATGTGTGTAACTTCATAGTGAGTACTGTGTAACAATAGTTTTCAAAGTAATATGAATAGTCTTGTTCTATTTTAATTGATTACGTGAGACATGTGATTTTTATTCATTTAAGAATGACTTAATTACTTTAAATTGTATAATGTATGCAGCAACCAATCTATCTGAATGACTCTGATTCAACAGTGCTTCAGTTTTACATGTACAACCAAACAAGTGGTGTTGCACATTCCAGTGAGAATCTTAATTTTCTCCACTCATACGTCTATCCATGGCTTCTTCTTTTTTAACAAAGGCACCACTCTCCGTTTGGACACCTGGGATGGGTGGGTGGAATTCCTCCATGGTTGCCTTCTTGGCCACAGATTGACAGTCCAGATCCACCTATCAAAGAAGAAACCAGTAATGAGGTCAAAAATTCCCTTCATGAGTAAAAGTGTGACAAGGCTCTTACAGTATAAGTGAATTTTTCTTGTCCTTCTTTTCCAGGTTTCAGCTGCAGGTAGCACTCTACATTGCTGCCTCTTCAGGCCACCTGGATCTGACTGACTGGCTGCTGGGGAGAGGGGCGCATGCTGAGGAACCAGTGGGAGTCCATCCGTACCGCCAGTGGTGCCGCCAAACCGCCCACCGCGACACCAGAAAGTGTCCCATCCATGTAGCTGCAGAGAGCAATCAGCTCCTCATCCTCAAGCTCTTCATCAACAAGAACCTCTTGACATTGGCTTGTCGGGACTCCGCAGGTCGTGACCCCTTGAAAGTTGCTCTTCAAGGTGGTCACAGAGACTGTGTGCGCTACTTAGCCAACAAGCTATTCTCAGTAGTATCCCTGCCAAACATGTCCCTGCCCATGCGTATCTACCTCCAGATAAAACAATGGGTGAGTTTGGGGCAGAAAAGGGCAGCCTCCAATCGACACGAGAACATCAGTGCTACTTTCCAAGCCAGGGTCAGGGATACATTGCTGGTAGATGGCTTCAACCAGCCAAGAATGACTTCCAAATCTAGGAAAGCTGTGACCAAACCAAGCAGAGGAATCGAGGCTAAAGCTTTTCAGCCCTTACCTCCTATCAGCAGCTTAGTTTCAGTGTCACACCTTCTCTCCAAAATGGCACCATCACAACTACCACAGTCTGTGAACCCTATTGATGTTGAAGAGATGCAGAACAAGAGGAAACAAGATGTAAAAAGAGGAGAGGATGGCCTATTGAATGAAATCAATAAAGGACGCAACAGATCATGTGGTGGCAAGTTTATACTCCCTCCAATCATCGGCAGAGAAAGGATTCCCAGGCCGATGTTCTTTGGTGCATTACAGAAATCTTCCCATATCCTGGATTCCTTCTCTCACCACTGTGGCCAAACATCAAGAGAAAATGCCACATACTGCTTGACAATAGCCAGGTCTCTATTGTTTTTACTGTATATGTTCATATGCAATACAAAAAAATCATAATATCTAAATGAATTTGTGGCACAACAGAGTTAATTGATTAATGACTCATAATGACTTCCACATGTTAATGAAATGTTCTACATGACAGCTTTTGTTTCCTATATAATGTTTAATATATGTTTCTCTTATATAGTACTTTCACTGAGAAGCCTTGGTTGAAGCAGCTGAGCATAGCACGGACCCTGATCAGGAAGCATGTCCAAACCCTGACCTGATACTCATGGATCACCGTGCAACAGACAACTCTCATCCAGATCTGTCACCCTTCAGCCCAACTTGCATCGACAGTCCGAAACACAGCGAACAGCTAAGAGTCCTTCAGAGTGACGACTGAGGAGTTTATCTCAGGATTGAAAATCAAACCTTTATATGCTGTGCCATTGATCACTCGATATAGAAGAGACAGATATAGACGTAACAGATGTTTTTATTTACACACTGGAAATTAATGGATTCAGGAGTGCAATTTTGTGCATGACAAAAGTCCAACTATAAGGACTAGCCTAATGTTTGAAATGACTTGCCTTTGGTTGAAATTTAAGGCTAAGAGTACTAACATACTGTATCTTTGCTCCTAACTATGTGTGTGGATGCACAGCTATGAAGTGAGCTTAACAAACTTCGAACAAAGGCTGATCATGAGAGTTAGTCTTTGGGATTTTTGTTATTTAATTGTGTTTAACTGGATGCGGTCATCTAGCTACAAAACAAGAGTGTCAAATGCTAATGAGGGACTGCCGGTGTGCCAGAGTTGCTTGATGAATGAAATTAAACATTTCTGCATAGTAGAATGTTCAGTGTTCTCATAATAGAATGTTCAGTGTTGACATAATAGAATGTTCAGTGTTGTCATGGTAGAATGTTCAGTGTTGTCATGGTAGAATGTTCAGTGTACTCATAATAGAATGTTCAGCATTGTCATGATAGTATGTTCAGTGTTGTCATGATATAATGTTCAGTGTTCTCATAGTAGAATGTTTTGTGTTCACATGCTAGAATGTTCAGTGTTCTCATAATAGAATGCTCAGTGTTCTCATAATAGAAAGTTCAGAGTTCTCATTGTAGAATGTTTAGTGTTCAGTTTAATGAATGTTCTGTTCTTAGCTGTATTGCATCTTTACATCCATGTTAACACTAGTTTCACTTTTGCTTGACACTTTGCGACTCCTAGGGGGGAGGAACAGACCTTTTTTCTTTATGTTTTTTAGTGATTTAATTTTTTTCTTATCAAAACAGAAAATGAAAATCAAACCGCTTTTTTATTTGAAGATACACAGACCCTAAAAATATACAGTTTGTGCGCGGGACAGGCAGCTGTAAACTCGCGTTTTACAATCTCGCGATGTTTTAAGCCTAACCTAGCCGCTTGTAGTTTTGTTACACCGCCAGTCAGTGAACAACCGGAGGGTAGGCATGCATCACCGCTGATGCACATAGTGTCTGTCCTAGGTTTCTTTTGACTCTATGGAAGAGCATTAAGTTATGACGGGGAGCGTAATTAAAACTGGACCTGTCTTTGGTAACTGAGTCACAGAAATCATTGCATTAGAGAAATAGTTGAAAAGAAATAGTCGACTAGCGCGACTCTGACAATCAGCGTGTGGGAATGGCAGCTCCCCGGCCGATAAAAGGTATCCTGAAAAACAAGAGCAGTGGGACAAACGTCAAATCACTGCCCGACGACGTACAGGTAGAGATTCCTGAACAAGCCCTTGGACTCTCAGAGGATGACCAACAGTAAGTTTTCTGCTTAACGCTAGCTGTCGTGAGGTTGGTAGCACGGTAACGTTAGCTAGCTCCACACTTGTTAGCCTAACGATACTCCCCTGCCATGCTAGCGTTAACGTTTGGCTGTCAACGGTCGTCAACAGCTTGTCTGTATGGAAACTTTCTGGTTATTTCTTTGGGCTAGCATATCGTTTCCTCTCTCCGATAAAGTCTTAATGATATATATAACCAAGAGCTAACGTTTACCCATAAGAACCATTGACAGGTTAGCTTGTAAATGATGACCATAATAGGGCGAGTTAACACCAACCTAAACGTAGGTCACACTCTACTGCACTTTACAGTAAATATTGTTTACACCGTAACTTAACGTTGGCAGTACGTTATAGCATACCTCCCTGTATGTAAGCCAGTTTTCAAACATCCACCCAGCACTGATTTAGTTAATTATTTAAATGTCCCAAGTCATGTCTTGTCGCATTGTTTAGCAGTGAACTTTCTGTAAATTACACGATCAAATACTGATCGAAGATATGCTTTGCGCGTATGAAAAAACATAGGCCCACTACTAACATCAACTTTAAGGTCAGTACTTTGTCTGCTACAAGTTAGATTGATCAAGATCTAGGTCATCTCTAATTTAACAAAGGTTTAGGGTATTCATACTCAGAGGTTTTGTGAGAGGACATTACACACTGCTCTGCAGGACTTGATGATGGCTGGAATGACAGTTTGGTTCATTCATCCATTTGTAGTACAGGTGGCCTGACTAAAATATGAATGCATTTGAATGATAATGGGGATGCCTCCGATGAGGACAAGAGCATTTTGGGCCAAATCTAACAGTGTTGGCTCCATAAAGATGTAATAATGAGCAGATTGTGAAAACTCGGACTAAACCAGCTTGTCTAATAGATGATCAGCCTTGGTCAAGTTGACAAGTGTCTAAAGTTGGTTTCTCTCTCTAGTGCTTTGCCTTCTCCTTTACATTGATATAATTGACACTGTGGCAGTGATACATACTGCTCCAGATCACTAGCCCCTTTGAAGTCACTTCAGTACTCTGCTCTCACACTTCTCTTTGCCCCCAGATAACCAGACATGCAGATATACTGGGCAATGCTGCTGAATTAGGTTGCATTATTATCAACATAGTCAGATTTTAGCTGGCATTGAAATTGAAGTAACTGAATATAAATTGAATAAAAATGCAGCCACTGCCACATCAGGGTTGGAACATTATGAAGTGCCCTTGAGCAAGTGTACCTCATTACAAAGCCTATCTGCCAGTTTGCTTTTAAAACACAAGCTGGGAACTTTTACTGAAGAAAGCAGCATTTTTGAAACATGTTGCCAACAAACAGGGTTTAAACATGTTGATGTGATTAAAGCTAGAAAATAAATGAACAACAAACTAAGGCTTTTAAGGCTTTACATGAATTTAATTCTGTGTAATTTGCAGTCAGGGTGATGAATTAACACCACCCACGTGCCAAATGCTACAAAACCGTTGGTGCTAGCTTAAGATTCCACCCAGTGGGTTTGACCGTATCATCAGTTGACTCTATAAGTAAAATCATATTACCATTTGTCTCCAGTTAAAATGAGATCTGATAATAGGAGTCTTTTGAGATCATTGGAAGAAAATGCATGATTATACTGTAGCATAATGTGTCTGGTCATTTAGATCAGCATGCATGACACAGTGTATGATATATATATGCCAACATCAAAATGTTTTAGCTTTGTGGTTATATTCTCCATAAGTCCTGACCGTTTCTGTGGAAGGCAACCAGCTGTTCTTTCGTCTATATGCCGACGCGTCTAGACGCTAGTGCCAGTATTCTCTTAGCTTAGAAATTAGGCCATAGACGGATAAGTGATGAGGAAGGAGAGGGAAAAGTTTTCTGGAAGGATTGTGTGTGCAGCCAAGCACTAAATACTCAGAGAAGTACAAGGCTTGATCGTGCTCTACCATGCTGTCACTGTCAGCTCTGAGATTAGTGCAAATGTGTACACAGGCAGTAGTGCACATGCTTTCAGATCTGTACATACTCCTATGTTGATTTTTATTGGCTCAAATATTTTAATAATTTCCTGCCTTCATTTTTAATTCATTTAACTCCTTATTTTCACATTTATTGTGAATTTTTTCGTGAGTCCCATGTCAGTGACAGTTGGCTTCTTTTTTTTGGACATACCTTAATAATGACCCTCCAATCTAAGGGTCTTCATGATTTATATTCTAAATTAAAAATTGATCAAAATGTGCTTTCTGTTTTGATCATTAAAATCAAATGTAGGATATGAGATTCTGCCAGAATTTCTTTCTCTCCACCCTCGCCTCCACTGTCATTCCCTGTCCAGTATGCGAAAACTTTGGTATAGATAGTGAAATACCACAAATATTAATGAATTTGTCTGAAGGGCTCTGTTTTAATGGAAAAACCTAAAGATTGGCATGGTTTACAAGTATATTTTCCATTACTCAGTGCACACATCGAACCTTAAAACTGTTTTCCTT
Organism: Chaunax sp. Z400; assembly: GCA_037577475.1. NCBI lineage: Eukaryota > Metazoa > Chordata > Actinopteri > Lophiiformes > Chaunacidae > Chaunax > Chaunax sp. Z400. The sequence continues at coordinate 18,630,011 of CM075188.1, read as the reverse complement.
CTTAACTACTCAATTGTGTGGAACATGATCCCGTTACCTTCCTCTCTCATTCAATAGGACCAAGGGGATATCCTGAACGAGCTCTACAAATATCTACTACCCAGCATACTGGTAGATTTGTTCAACCACCTGTTCTAAACAATTCAGCTTCCCGTCAGAGATTTGGACTCAAACTCAAAGTAAACTAAGAGATTTTGGACTCTCTTGGTTACTACCATTAAAGTACGGCTCTCTTGAATCCTGTTTTTTTTTTATCACCTGTTATTTAAGACAGCCACAGTCTGTGGAGGTCAACTTAACTAAAGCCAAGATGGACAATTAAAAATACAAATAAATTGTGTGCGTTTGGTAATAAAAGATGACAAACACAAAAAAAATGGACAATACAGGAACTCACATTTATTTCCTTTGCAGTTCAAGTTCATTTTCTTTAGCCATGAAGGGAAAAGTAAGGTCTTAGCCACTTTTTATAGAATGTAACCTTTGTTATCCTTTCAGTCACACGCTGTTTCGTTAACAGTGATGTATGAGTCTCACACTCAGACATTTATAATTCATGGATGCTTCCATGAAACTCAATCTCCCCTTCACTGTCTTGCAAGCCTCATCCCGATAGTGTGATGGATAGTTTGACTGGCAGGTAGTGAAACTCCCGACTTTACATAATATGGACTTGAAAACATTGTGTAATATTCTAGCATGCTCACTGCTGCCTGAGGAAGGAGCCAAAGGAGTAGTGATTTGCACTTGTGTAGAGTGTATACAAACAACTGCAGAAAAAGGTAGAAAATCTGCCATCCACAAAGTTTCGTGGCAATCTGCCCGCTAGTTTTTGTGTAATGCTGCCGACAGACAAGAGAAAGGGAGACGGATAAACAGTGCATGCAAGCAGTGTATTTTGTTCGCTCCACTGTAAAACAAGGGCCTGCTGCTGTTAATGCTGGTGGGTTCAGTCAGTGGTGAAGAGCACAGAGCTGGACCTTGTCTCACTGCTCTCTGACTATGCTATCTGATAGCACAGCTCAGCTCTCAATGATGACTCACTCTGTTTAATGAGTTCTGTCACCAGCTATTTACGTTTCTTGAGAAATATGGTCATCATCACATACAGCCCTATGTTTAATGTGTGCTAGTGCCTGCTCCCTTTTTTCCTCTTGCAGAGGCGAGGGCATCTTTATTGTACAACAGTTTTTTGTGACGGTTGAGTGAGTGGATTACAGTGGATTTAAAGGCAACAGCGGTGTGTTGGAAATAGATCTTGGTTGGATGATTGTGGGATGTGTTGTGTAACCACACACTCTATAGTGAAGCACTACAGACTAATTAACACCTACATTGTAACACACATACCTCTACAAGATGTTAAGTAGTAGTAGTGTTCTTTTGTTTGTGGTGTTCATTTCTCAGCTCTGAGCTTGCTTTACCAGCTTGAAAGGTATGATGGAAGTGTGGTCTAGCTTGAATTCAGCATGCCATCAATGATAATGCATGCATTCTGAAAATAAAGTCAGAATTCTGAGAATAAAGTCAAAATTCTGAGAATAAAGTCAGAATTCTGAGTCAGAATTTTGAGAATAAAGTCAAAATTCTGAGAATATATAACAACCCCATTTCCAAAAAAGTTGGGATGCTGTGTAAAATGTAAATAGAAACAAAATGTGATCATTTTCAAAATGTTTAAACCACATATTTAATTGAAAATGGCACAAAGACAACTTATCAAATGTTGAAAACGAGAAATTTACTTGTTTTTTGAAAATGTTATTGCCCGTTTTGAATTTGATACCAGCAACATGTTTCAAAAATGTTGGGACAGTGCCAACAAAAGACTGGAAAAGTTTAGTAACATGTGGCTTTTATGTGACTAAATGTTTACCAGTATTATAGTTGCTTTCGCTATGGCTCTAATGAACATTTATTGTAAACTTTTGTTGTGGCTTAGTTTGGGATCTATTTCCTGATTGCTCCAGTTTAAATGAGCAATTTAAAGCACTCGGTATCTGAGTGCTTTCCTTTTTAATTGTAGCCTTAAAGCATTGTCACTACGTCTGCCACAGATGATTTTTCCTGCCTTGTGAAGTAGCGGTACAGCTGTATGCATTCATAAGAAGCTCATTTCAGTGGTGATTTTTTTAAAGACACTTTGAGGGGTATGATGATAATTGATTTCTTATGCCTCCTCCAGTTTGCAGCTTGTCTTTGGACTTCATGTGAACCTTGCCTGTCTACCTGGCTCAGGTCTGTTTTGAGGAAGAGGCGCAGGGGAGTTCTCTGGGAGCAGGCAGTGAATTTAGCCTCTCTCTCCCAGGTCTTACCCCCTGCCTGCTTGTTCCATGAACAAGGTCTGGACTGATGTACCTTGGCAGGAGAGGCTAGGGAGAGCAGATGTGGTTTAATTTAAGCTGAGATAACTGAGATAACCCGTAAGCACATGGTTTTTATTGTGTTAGTTAAGAAATTAAAATGACTGAAAAAGTGTGAAAGAAAACAAGAAGCAAACATTGTGATAAAGAGACACTGAAAACTGCACAGGCTTGCAGTAAACTGAAAAGAGAAAAATGAAGATTGGGGCTACAGAAGCCAAATGACAAAAAAAGCTTTGAAAAAAAAGATGATGAGAAATACAATAATACATAACACTAAATTACCTGGCATTTGAATGATAGAATTTTTTTCTTCCCTTTAATATAACGACAGCTGTTCTCTCTTCATCCTCTTCAGCCAAATGTCTCATTCGGTGGACAGTTGGTCTGTGTTTCTTTTCATTTCCCTTAGGGATTTGAAAAGCCAGCAAGGGTTAGAGTAATCTTTGAACAGAAAGCACTCATGGAGTAAGCAGAGGCGACAACCTTATTCCCCAGATGAGAATGGAACCATTTGGGAGATTAGGAACAGGTGTGTCACGGGGGAGGTCGAACAGAAATCAACTCTAGAAAAAGCAATCGTGTCAAATGAGACTGTCGTTTGACTGTTAGACGCATTGACTCGCAGCTCATCAGCCTTCACTTCCTGAAAGACGTCATAAATCAAGCCGTCACCGACATTTATGGGCTACGTCGTCTGTCTGTTCCCAAAATATGTGGTCTGTGTGAAAACTGGGACAAGCTCAGTCCTAGATTAAATCCGGCCACTCTTCTCTCTGGATGAATCTGTGGGATGTGATTGTGGGCGGGTAGCTGGTGTGCAGTGATCCAAAATGGAGTGTCTTCTCATTTTGTATCTTACCGTTTTTGTTTTGATTCCTCAGGAAGAAATCCCAGAAATGGGATGAGATGAACATCTTGGCCACATACCACCCAGCCGACAAAGACTATGGCCTGATGAAGATAGATGAGCCCAGCACACCTTACAACAGGTCACTTTTCTGACAACATTTCCCTTTATGTCTCTCCATTGATAACACTTCCTTTCATTTAATAGAGACTTTTTAAAAAGGCACCCGATTCTATACCTCTACCCACCCTTAAAATGATCATGTAGCCAGTTCAGAGCTCTAACCAGTGCCAGTGTAGCAGAGTTGAGTTGGCGTGTGTGTTGGTGTTACAGGAATGTCTCAGCAGGTTTGTAATCCAATATGTGCCGCAGGGAAGGTCACTCTTGTCACAGACCTTCCCTCTGTTCCTCCTCGTCGTCCTCTATCCTGCCTACGTTTCCCTCTTTGTTTTGTTTCCGTATTATTTCCTTTTCCTTCTCAATCCCTCCTCATTTTCATCTCATCCTAAATCAGTTCATTCCCCTCTTTCAGGATGGTGGGGGATGACGATGATGAGGGCGCGCTGAGTGACTCCGACGACCACAGTGGACTCACAGCTGATGACCTGACATCAAAGTAAGAATTGCATATGAATGGGGGCAGACGAGGGCGAACCAAGAGCAGAGGTAGAGAGGGAAGGAATCAAGCAGTGAGAGGAGGGATGATTGGCTACTGTAGCAGTTCTGCTACCTTTGAAGGTTTTCTCTGTTGTACCTGGTGCAGTTTGTGGTATTTATATCAGGTGTGCCCCAGATGGACCGCACTGAAACACATTTGCCAATGTCCTGGTCGTCGAACAAAGAGGGGACATAACAATAACTGATAAGAGTGTTTACTGTACAGCCTCAGACGTCTTAAAGACTCTCAGTGACCACTTTACTGCAGCATTACACTGGAATTTTGATAACATGAAAAGTACACAAGAAGTTCCAATACTGTAATTGTGGGAAAACTTTCACACGTTTCCATTCCCTGAAAGAATTTGTATCCCTAAACCTAAATGTCTCGCTTATAATTTAAATTATTTCACATATTTATATGAAAGGGAGCTGAGAGAGACACGACAAAGGTGAGCAGTATACCCCAAAGTAAATAAAATTGTCCTTGTAGTATATGCATGAACCATCATCATCTCGTGGAGTTTTTCATGGAAACAGTAAATTATGAACTAAAGCTTGAGAGCACATTGAAGAACAGCATTAAGTTAATCACAGGGGAACACTTAGATAAGCCGGAGGAAGGACGGAAGGAATAAATAAATAAATTCCGTCTTTATTGTCTCTGGGTGGAGGTTGTTCTTCTGGATGGAGATGAGAGCGTTACCTGTGTATTTGCTGTGGGCCGTCATGCTTACAGTACATAAGTGTATGGATTCAGAGGCAGATTGAGCTAGTTTTAGCGTGTGCCACAGAGGATAGTGATTAGCTCCAGGTTTGCAACACAGTTAGCCACCTTTGTTTTCTTCCACACAAGTGTTTTACACTGAAGCTCAGCGATAGCTCAACAGATACCTCCAACATCCCCTCTCAATCTCATATCTCATCCATCACTTATCCAGCTGTGCTTTAAAAAAAAAAAAACCCAACTCACTTCCCATCTGTCTTTATCTCCCATCTCCTTTTCTAAACCTACTACCATTATCGATGCGTTTCGCAAACTGTAGGTACATTTTCTATCTTCCGTCTGTGTGAAATACCCTTGTTTGTTGGAGAGTGCAGCAAATGGCTAGCTTCTCCGAGGCAGTCGCACTGATTCACTACCATCCAGTGAGCCATGAATCATTATTCATTTTGCCCTCTGCTGTTAAAGCTCTTGTGAGTGTGAGAAACGAGAATAGTAACTCTTGGGATTTTTTTTCTTCTCATGCTTGAGTACTCACACACATATGCTCACATCTCTTCACTCTTGACTGTGCCTCTCCTCACCCCTTCCCCTCCCCTCCCCTCACCTCTCTATGTTCCTCTCATGATCCGTTCCTCTCCATAGAACACCTCTTTAGGAGTATTTCAATCACTCCACAGCGACTTTAGCAGGATCTTGTGTTTCTGTTCAGTCATGTGCCCATTTAGTGTGGTCACAACACAATAGAGGAAAAGAAGGACTGAAAATATTCTAAAGAGGCGATCAATTGAAATTTCTGTTCTTTTCATCTTTCAAGGCTGGTGGCAGCAGAGGGTTTAGAGCCTCGCTTCATGAAGGAAGAAGAGGAAGAGAGCAGTGAGGAGGAGGAGGAAGAGGAGCTAAGTCCTGAAGAACAAGGTAACCATGGACATTCTTTTCCTTTATTTGATGACATCTAAACATACTAGTGTCTTCATATATCAAGTATATCAGTTTTGTCATGATAATATGATATTGTATAGACAGATGCACTCACAGTGTCGGTATGCTTTGGACATACAGAGCTGGGAGCTTCATAGCACAACTCACACACAGGAGAATATGGACAGGATTGATTTTGCTTGCAATTGTTCATTCTTGCTTATTGTTCTATGTTTATATTCAAACCTAACAATATAACACAACTGCAGACCTGTGTTCCACCTTTAGGAATTTCTTCACATCAGTTTAAGAGCTGTAGATAAAGGCATGCTGATTCACGATTTAGTCCCATGAGTAAATACATTCTAATCAAAAAATTTAGAGTCAAACATGGGCAAAATCAAATAGCCACATGTGTTGACTGAGATCTGTTTACGTGTTAGATTTCTGCCTAAAGAGTTGCACCGCAGTGCTGGGATGAAGTGACCCCATTGTCACTTCCTCTCCACCCGTCACCGATGTGTAAACACTAAAATTGCCAAACTTGTCAATGGCACACGATTCACATCTGAAGTCAGACACAGAGCCCAGCCATGGCCTTTGTTAGCATTGCATTGTTTCCATCAATCACAGAGATGCAGTGAACAAAAGATATTGTTTGCTTCTCTCTCCCCCATTTCTCTCCCTCACTCTTGCTCTCTTTCAACCCAGTGGGTCACAGCAGAGCGCTGCCCACCTGGAATCAGGATCTGCTCGTGGTTTCTTCCTGTTAAAAGGCTGTTTTGTTTTTTTCTTGCTACTGTTGTCAAGTGTGCGCTCATGATGGAATTGTTGAGATAAATTTGGTTGTGATTTGGTGCTTTACCAAATAAGGTGACTTTACTTTGTTCACTGTATCCCATTTGGGTTTCGAAGTTTTTTTTGTCATAGAAACAATAGACACGTTAGCTGAACGACTTCTATGAGTGAATCCTCAGCAGTCTTTCTACGGATCCTGTTTTTAACAGTCAAGTTTCACGATGCCAGCAGTATAATTATCCACCCTAAATTCTGCATGCATTGTCAAATTGTAATTATTTCAATCGCATCTTCCCCTACAGCCAAAAAGAAGCATTTTCAGATGATGAGGAAGATGCACTACAATGAAGGCTTGAACATCAAGCTGGCACGCCAGCTCATTGCCAGCGAGGTGGAAGATGATGAAGATGCAGACGAAGAGATGAAGGATGACACAGAGGAGACGAGGGAGGACGCAGAGGAGACGGAGGAGATAAGTGTTGACCCGCCACAGGAAGGTAATGAGAAGGAGAAGCATTCCTGCACGTCAAGATAAATAATTTGGTTTCTAGTCCAACAGTTGTTCAGTGTGCGGAAAGATGCCCAGTCATCTAGAAATTCAGAAATAATGGCTTTGTGCAGTGATACACAATGTCTTTGTGGATATACTTTACTCTTTGTGTGTGCCGCCCTGTGTTTCATGTACTCACAAAGCTGTTCTTGATCGCCACCATGCTAACCCAATGTTTACGTGACGTGGACAAGTGGCTGTGATAAAGGAGTGGGCTTTGTTAAAACACAAGGAACAGTTTGAAAATACGTTGATATACCCTGGTAGTCTAGCAAACCTGAGCTGTCTGCTAATATTTCATGGCAATAAAAGAGATGGAGGTAGACCGGCTTCTTTATGGCTAACAGCTCTTTAGTTAGCTGTAGTTAGTTGTTGTCTGACTTAAAATATAAGAATATACAAATTTCCATTGACAAAGTTATGTAATATTCAAAAATGTGAAAAAATAAAATTCCAACAAGAAGTGTGTATATGAAGCTCACAGGAAGCATCAATAGTAAAAAATATAATATCTTGAGAATGAAAAACTTGAGTGTAAATCACTTGAGGGACAAAACAAACTTTCATAGTGCAGACTAATTATACTGAAGTTATGAAACATGATGTCCAAAGAGATGATTAATCTCAGATTTGTTCGTTAACTCTAGCTACTGTATCAGAAGGATCAAAGTACAAAGGGCAGAAAAGAAATAGTGAAGTATTGCATTTTCTCTTAATAGCTCTGTCTGTCTGTTCTCACATCTGCCCGCCTGTTTGTCCTTTTGTTCATTTTCTAGCTGATTCTCTGGATTCATAGATGAGGCCTCTCTCCCACCTGCAGCCCTGTGTGCCGGCTCATGATCCGAACAGACAATGCCACTGCGCTCTGTGTTTTAAACCTGGTCTCTGCAGCAGATACTGCTTCACCGCATGTGTAACAACCATCAACAGCCTACAGTAGAACCTCCCGGTCACTTGTCTGTCTCTACTCTTCCTCACAACTGTGCAATATAACCCGCAAACACACTGATTTTTAACTCCCAGAATCAGTGCACACAAGTGGAGACTGTGGCTCCCTCCCCCTCGTCCTCCCTCCCCTGTTGCCAAGAATCCCCCCCCCCCCCCCCCCCCCCCCCCCCCTCCTCTGGACTGGCGTCGCACTGAAGAATACATATTTTTGACCTTGAAAGGAGGATCAGGGCCTTTTTTTAGAAAAAGAAAAAAAGAAAACTGCCAGATAACCAGGACTCCCATGAGGCCACTCCACAGCCTCCAGGCCACAGAGCCAGTATGTCAGTCCTGGAGGAAGCCAGGGGAAACCCCATGGCCTCACTAAAGGCATATCTGAGGCATGACGACAAGGCTTATACTGGTTGAACTTCAGACAGCTTTTCTCTCCTTTGTGACCCACACCACTGTTGTGTTTTCCTTGCTCCTTCAGTACTTTTTGTGGTAAAAGTTGGACACCATGATCACCAGTTAAGTTGTTTTTGTTTTTTGTCCCCATTGCCTACCTGGAAATTCAGGTATGCTATTCATATTGGCATCATTTAGTTTTGATCGTTTCAGAGCTATGTGTCCATTTAATAGTACAAGACTACCTAACGTAAGCTAAATTAAAATACACATGTATTCTGTGGTATCTCACTTTTATGCTTGCAGACAACTCTATGGCTTTTTGCTTAAGATCAAGGAAAACAACGTTGATGGTAAGAACAATAGTGGTACTTTGCCCCCAGCACATCTTATTTATGTCTGTAAATCTCTTGACAAGCAAGAACCCACACAAAACGTCATTTTTAATTCTGCCAGTTTCAAAAACGATCTTACCTCATGGAAACAGACTGCAGAATCTACTGATAAATTTGTCGAATAGGAGTAAACACACACAAATTGATTTGCAGTTTTGGTCCTGCATCATTTTCTTTGGTGGAGGGGGATTACAAAGCAATCTAGTAATTATTTTCAAAATATTCCTGCGAAGACTGAGTCAGACCCCTATGTTTGTCCTAGTTGTAGCAGTAAGGTAATGAAATTGGCTCAGAGGACATGTTATATTGTTAAGATAAAAGTTGGATAGTATTGAAGTGCCACATCTGAGTGTAGCACTACTGTTCAACAGGACTGTGTCCTGGCCAATGAGCTACAGTGCTGAGCACCAGGCTCTGATTTACAGTACCAGTCAATAGTTTGGACACAGTTTCCCATCCACTTGAATGGGAAACTCTGTCCAAATTTTTGACTGGTAGTGTAGATCTGACCAATAAGAAACCAACACTCTGTGTTCTCCTTGAAATCATTTCTCATTGTGTGGGAGCCTCACAGACAGTTTGTCAGTACATTCTTTTACACCACGCTTTATTTAATGATGTCTGATCTATTTAAGTGTCTCGTACGACACAGCCTGGGAATGTAAATGAAAGAGTTGTTATTGAAACTACTGACTTAGTTAAAGCACATGTAGGAGGTGGAGTTGACCACTAAGACCTATAGGAGGTGTTGGGGATATTTTGGGGCTTCCTTTTAGTATATATATATAAAAAAAAAAAAGGATTTGACAAAATATTGTGGAGAAAAAGACAATGATCGTTGCTTTCTTAAGATTATTGTTGACTGTCAGTTGCCGGGGAACTATCCTCAGTGAACACTCACGCATGGAGAACTGAATGCCCTGAGAGTAAAGTATACAGGAACCCTGAGTATATCTTGTGCTGTGATTCTTCATTTTCTTAAAACCCTTTAATTCCCTAAGTGTGACTGAAAGCGTTGAGCTCTGTATTTTGAAAACACAAAAGATCATAGATCACCGGTGTGACTTCTGCAACCACCTCCTCTTTGCAGGTTTTTCCCCCTTTAGTTTAGTATTCCGTGGCGTTCTCCCTCCATGATTTTTGACTTTGTCCACCAACCAACAAGAAGTCAGTATATTGAGTAGACAAATTTTGTGAACGGTTAATTACCCCGTGATTATTGTAGAGGGACAGGAATATGTCTGGGAATCCAGATTTTGACGCTACTGTTAAACAGACGGAAAAGAAAAATGCTGAAAAGCTTATATAGTTTATTTTCTAACTTAAGACAAAAGGACAAGATTGTCCAAAACATGACTGATATGATCACCCCGTAGGTGGTTATTATCTGTCAAATGTGCCTCTTATGCATTTATGTACATGTGTGTAAAATGAACAGGCTATGCTCCGTCTGGCATTTCTCTTTTCACCGTATGACCTGTCCACTGTCTTGCTTTTTGTTTTCAAGCTATTCTGCCCCAGTGGGTGTTTTTTAAGGATGACAGACAGTCCAGTGACTGCTCAGTGTGTCTGTCCCAGAATGACGTGGATGTGAAATCCATGTGTTTTGTATTTCCAGTTTGCATGTTCTTAATCCATCAGATTGTGAGTATTCTGTTTTCTTTTTGTCGCCTACCATTAAACAGATGTTGTTATGAACTATTGTCTTTTGTGGCTTGTGTTTGATCTGAAGAGACAGATACTTAATTAAATAGTGCAGAAAATCAGGACCAAACATGCAGATCTCCCTGACACTGTTCGATTAAAGCCTCTAGAAAACAGCCTGTCTTTGTCTTCCTTGAGAAGAAAGCCTTTCTCCTCTCCTTTGCTCTCATCATTCATTGAAGATTACAAGCTACTGTAAATGAATTTGACCCTAATGTTTATTATATTTAATCTGTGAATGATTTGAATCCAGCAGTTGTATTGTATTTTGATATACAAGCAGCATACCAATATCTTCATTTAGTTTGATTTCAGCTAAAATCTAGTGTGTTAATAGGCTTCAGCCCTTGCAAAGCAAGGGAATTAAATAATAGAGACCAGAAAAGTGCTACGCAAGTACAGTCCATTTACCACATGTAATTTATTGTTGGCTACATTTTTGCTTTTTAAGTAACATCTTACTAATTAAAAGGTCACACAAATAACATGCAAGTTTGCAGATAATGGTCTCTGTGGTGGTTAAGCTGCTGCAGATTAATGATTTTTCTAACTCAGGGGCCACATTCTACACAGAGGGGCCAAGTATATGTCCAACATCCATGCATATTTCCTTGTTCAATAAGATCTACATACATTTAATTCCTTGTTTGCCATAGGCTCTATAGCTTTGGGAAAAGACACATAATGTAAATTTAGCAAATTGTGCCTTGTTCAAGCACATTGTGTATGTCAAAAAAGATCAGGAAATAAAAGTTCTTAATTTTCATATTTATTGATTTTCAAACTGGGGTGGAGAAAACATACATAAGACACTTTATTTTCTTTCCAAATACAGTATTTAACACATGAATTTAAAACGGGTAATGTATATTATTACAGCATATACAACAGGAAAACTTGACAGCTTTGCCACTGAAGTGAGGGCATCTTTGAATGGTATGTTTACAAACAAGGACAAATCCTACTTAAAAAATGTTTTCTGTTCTTAAAGTTAGGGGGAAAAGACAGAATTCTGACTTTATTCTAAGAATTCTGAGAATAATGTCAGAATTCTGAAATTATTCTTAGAATTCTGACTTTAATCTCAGAATTCTCATTAATGTTTAATGTAATTAAACAGAGTTTTCAGTGTAAAAAACAACTAAAGAACAGCATGAGCTCCTCCTGCTAAGTTTGGGCATTGTACCAAACATGTATTATTAATTTTGTTAATTGCCTGAAAATACACTGCTTTTCTGTTGAGAGGTTTTGTCAGGTGATCGTTTACGTGTCGTTTACCACCAGATGGCGGTGTTACATTCAGAGCTTTCACTCCCGTTGGATTTCTAGTAATTCTAATAGGATAAAGCGGAGGACCGTGTCCGTGCCAGGATTATCCGACATGTTTCGTCTCGAGGGTTTGTTACAGCTAAATATGGACGCATCTTCTTGGCTAGTGTGTCATTCACAAGCAGAACGGTGTTTCAACGCAAATGACCAGGGCATTATTCTCATCTTTAGATTTTTTTTTTACCGTATTCGTCTTGTTAACGTTTAAGTAGTTGTAGATTTGTACTTAAGTGATTAAGTGACTTTTTTTATGACGACAGTGTAGTAGTGAGGAGGCTGTCCTGACTCCACGGTAATTCCAATGAATCAGGAAGCGCCTGTCAACAGACACAAAGATCGCGTAGGCGAAGACAGAGGGACCGTTCTTACTTTTCATTGCAGGTTGAATCTCTGAGCATAGTGTCAGAGATTTCAGAAATCACACTACCTATTACACATGTATTACAATTTTTTCATCCAACAGAGTCCAAATTCCATCCCAGTTATGAGTTAGCTTCTGTTTCACTAGCTTTCAGTTTTGAACGTAAATTAAACATTTTATCTTTACAGAAAACTTATTTAAAGAATCACCCCATAATCTTCCTTAAAGATTTACACCAGCAACAGTATTCAATTAATCCTCTAGAGCATCATCCATCATCCATCATCATCATCAAACTTAATCAATGGTTAAAACTACATAAACATCAGCACCCACCCATTTTAAATGGTAGAATAATCATCATTCATATAAACCTTAATTTCTAGGTTATTTTCTTGGCCTAAAATAAGCAGAAAATAAATATAGTAAGTCTGAATATATTATAAAATACCCACCATATATTCATAAGTCTTAAAATTACAGAGTGCAGTGCTACCAGATGTTTATCTTGTTTAAAATTCAGAGTTCATTAGCTTTTTCCACGTTGCTAGCAATACAGTCAATACACATTTAACTATAATTAGATGACCAAAAGCCTCCTTTTCATTCTCGTTGCATTACTAACATTCTTATTTTGGGAAATTAAATTGAGAAAAAAAGAAAAAAGAAACATAAATAGACTCATTCAATAAGTTCTGGAAGATGTGGCTTCTTTTCCTCAATATACCAGAAAGTTTAGCTAGCTGGTAATTTCTGTCTCTAGAATGAGATCTGACTGTCCAATCTTTCTAACATAATGTGCCTCTGAATGACATTTCCCCTTTTAATGTAACGTATATAATAATAATAATGACAATAATAATATTGCTGTATATTGACAGGGGCAACCACTCTTGTTACTGCTGTCCCTGTTAATGTTTGTTGTACAAAAAATGAAATAAAAAACAAATCACAGCTCAGTCCATTCCCATAAACTGGATCTCAGGAAAGATACATGTAGACGATCTTTGTGCGAGGTTGTATTATCTGCGTTGGAGAAACGCTCCTCTCCCACTGGCTGCTATGACCTAGCTACCGGACGGCACTTTCTGTTTTCACGACTGACCGCTGCGTCTGAGATAGTTTTGTAGCGTTTTGGGCAATCATACCTTGAACAAACAGTCATTTATGGTTGCATTGCTGTGACTTTTTAATCGTAGCTGCTGGCCCCCGAGGCTAGCTAGCAGAGTGGTGACAGAGTGGAACCAGCTGGTAAGAGGAGAGAGGTGCAGTAACGTTAGCAAACAAGCTAATTAGCCAGAAAGACTCAGCCTGGATTACTGTCTTTAATCAAGGAGAGCGCAAGTCTGCGGTTTTGCTCGCTGTGGCAAAATGAAGATAACTGTGGATTTCGAGGAATGTTTGAAGGACTCCCCACGGTTCAGGTGAGTGATGGCAACCTGGCGTTTGTCCCAGTTCGTGGTTTTAAGTTATTTATCTCTGAGAAAAGTATCCAGCTAGCTGCCTGCTAACATACGTTAATCACCAGTAACTAGCTAGCTGTTTGCTGTCTGCTACTTTTCTATTTTTGAATCCAAGGAAGCTGGGGCCAGACGGGGAGTCTGGTTGATGGGGTAGGAAACCAAACATAAACTCACTGACTAGTGTGGTAATGGTACATATGAGAGGTTGCAATGCAGAAAGTCTGTCTGTGCCAGCAGTCTTTATTTGCCCTTGTTTAACATTTTAAGCAGTTCGAGATTATACACTGTATGGTCGTGTAACACCCCAGCTTTATTCTTCCTGCAACATACTTTCTTATTTAACTCAAATTAAATTCTGTCCTGTATTGGCAGGACAGCTGCAGCAAACTATTGGTTTCAGTATGGATACATCTGCCAGTTAATTGTGATTGTTTGCCCATAAAATGTAAGGAAATTGCTAAATAATGTCCAATATAATTTCTAAAAGATCAAGATTGCATATTTAGTTTGTACAACACCAAACCATTAAGTTTAATATTCTAGAAGACAAAAAAAGAGAAAATAGTCATATTGAAGTCGCTGAAACCACTGCTTTTTTTTCCTCAAGTTTTTCTTACATGACTTATGCTGTGTAGTTGTAGATCAACTACTCCATTAAGTGTGTCATCTTTATAGGACTCACACTTCTTCTCTCATCTGCAACATCGGCTGGTCAAACTAAAACTATAATCCATTGTTTCACCTGCTAGCAAGTATTTGAGACCGCAGAATAATATAAATTTGTTGTTCATGTGATGTCTTCCTGTCAGTAGTTTCGCTAATGGCATAATTACAGCATCTTTTGTTCAATTAATTAATCCTAAATGTTATGTAAAATGGGACTTTTGCTCTTTACTTCCCCCTCACTTGCTTTGCATTTTCCAGTTTTGAGAAAGTGCCTCCCTCCTTCCACCCTCAGTCCCCCGCTATTTTTTGCTGCTGCTGCAACATCCTCTCTTACAAAAACGAGGAACAGATGTTAGAAAGTAGTTTGCAGAAGAATTTAAGTTTTTCAATCTGAGCATTTCCTTAAGGATCAGATTCAAAGCTTTGAATGTAAACTTTCCAGTCAGATTTGTTACTTGAAGTTGGCTGGTCTAACGCTTTCCTGACATATACCACTGTGTATTACAGAGACTGTGGGACCTCAGTCTCTTTCTAACTTTTATGAATTGGGAATTTTGAGCCAAGCAATCTGAGTGGTCCAGTATCTATGAGTATTTAAAGCCTGGCACTTTGTGTGTATGACACTTGTAGTTGCAGTTTTGTAATCTAGTGTGTGAACTTTTTCTTTCCTCCTTTGCATCATCATCATCATTACCACTTTAGATTGATTCCTGATAACAGAGACTGCTAAGTTACTGCACACAGTGTGTCAGTGATGCTTCAACAAAGCAAAGTTAGTCATCACACAGGTCAATTATCAAGTAGAAATCTTAAATGTTAGCTAATTGCAGCTTCTCCGGTATGAGGATTTGCAGATTTTCTATGTCTTACGTGATAGTAAACTGAATATCTTTGTGTTTTGAACTGTTGGTGAGGCAAAATATGCAATTTAAACATGTCAAGGTTTTAGATATGTTCAGACATTACAAATATGTCTCAGAGTTGCATGTAGCTACAGCGTCCAAATGTAGATTATTTTAGGGAAATATGGTTCAGCCATTTTCCTAAACAAATGTGGTTCAGTACTTCCAGCTCACTTTACATGTCAAGTTGCACGTGAGAGAATAGAGATTTTCACTCATAGTGCAAAATCTTTGTTTATAAACCAATCGACTGTATCACAGGCCCTTAACACAAAATGTACCATTCTGCAAATGCAATCACAACACTGTGTGTTACTTTGTCTCTGTAGTGCACCACCAGAACACCAAAATTATCAACAATCTCCAGCTTGTCTGTAGTCATGTGTCTCCCATAATAGGAAACCACTTCCCACAGTCCTCTGCAGCTTGGTGTCCAGCTAGGCATAAAGCTCCAGCTCTATCTTTCTTCTTAATGATGCATGTCTACTGTATGTTCATCCCGTTGGGTTAGGACTGGCCAGAGATTTTCACAACACAGTTTCTAACTTTGTCCACCATTGTTTTACTCTTATTTTACCCTCCCCCACTCGTTATGTTTGGCCAGAGAAGAGGACATAGTGGGACAGAAAGAGAGAATGGATGAAAACATGGAATATACAGCAGTGTGGAGCAGCTCTCGCTCGCCCAACATCTGTTTCCATTTTGGTGTTTGCTTTCAACTTTGTGCCAGAAAATATGGAGCCCCCAAATGCGGAAAGAGTTGTTTGCAAGTTGTAATTTGGCACACCCCACATATTTCATTTTTTTTTTTTTTTTTATCTCATCCTCATTTTAGTTGGGAAGCTGTCTATGGTTGCAAACCATGCTTTCAGCCTAGAGGAGAGATCCTCCAGTGCAAAAATTAGTTTTCCACTTGTCTGAATGGACAGACTCACCCTTTTCTGGCTCCTCTTCAAGTATGAAAGATGAAAATTCCCCTCAGATGGCTGAGTCCTATTTCCTCACATGTATAGTAGTGAATGTTTTTACATACTTACTATGTCTTTCTATCCAGCAAGGTCCCAAAGAATGCTAAAATTTACTCTATATTCATATTAAGTCAACAGGATGTTGTTGGTATTGGCAATTTAACGTTTTCTGTACTTCCAATTGAATCCAATCCAATCTGTTGTGGAGCTGAAATAGTCAAATATCTGGTTGTAATTGACCCCACAAGGAAGCATAGCACAAAGATATTACAAAATAAAGACATCATAAGAGTAAGATGTTTTTTACTTACTGTGTAAGACAGTGTTTCCTGTCCTCATTCTCTCCTTAATTATGATAACATTATTACTTGCTTCTGATTAGTTAAGCTGATTCTGAGCTTGGCTGCGTGCCATAATATGAGGTCATTGAACAGATCCGGTTGCAGTTTCCCCTGAGTCATTGACAGCAGCTGTAGAGCCAGCATTGGCATTCTCCTCCAATACAGAACCCGATCCTGTGGAGGAGCGCTCACACTCTGATACACTTTGGTTAGTTTCTCATGGGAGCTCAGTTGCTGGCTTGTTATCATGCTTGGATTGTTGTGGTTTGATAAATTGAGCTGAGGTCCATTTAATGATTATTAATTAAGGCAGCTAGCAGCTAATGAAAATGGAGGACTGAATTCAGTGGGTAATGGGCTATGTAGTAAATAAAATAACAGCCAGCGATAAATAGCCTATGAAACTTCCTACATTATTTTATCAGACCAGTGGCAACTCAAGAATGTAATTTATTTCCCTTAAGTTATTTAAAGTAGAGCTGAGGTGGTCCATTATACAATTAATCAACTAATTCAATGATATTAATTAACCAACCACCTAGAAAATATCAAGTGAAACAGCAAAAATTCTGTCCAGTTTCTCAAATTTGAGGATTTTCTCAGTTTTCTAAACTTAATACCTTTCAGTTTTAAACTGCTTGTTGGACAAAACAAGATATTAGTAGATGTCTTCTTTAACTTCTCATGTTTACAGGCCAATTGATAATGAAAATAGGCAGAATGTCCCCAGAACCTGACTAACCGTTTATCTTTAAATAATGACCTAATCTTGTTGATGTTGTTGAAGCTTGTGCCTTGATTGGTCAGTTTTTACCACAGCAGGACCCCCCTCCATATCACCATTCCTCCGCTCTCTAACAATTACAGGATCTACGTCACAGCATTGAAACTCCCCCCATTCTTCACAGTCACATCAACAGTAACAGATGCAAAGTGTTGAATTGTTTGCTATGACCACCATCACTTTCATTTGTGTAAAGTGTGTAAAGTAATTCATTCCCACTGGGTTGACTTTCATGGTTGATGTAAAATTGTAAATGAAATACAAAAAAGCAAACGCTGCACGTAATCTTCTTTCCCTGCAAAAATATTATTTACTGCAGAAGCACCAGAGGGAAGATGACAAAACTCTACTGGACACTCTACGGAAATACAATTTAAAAAATATCAAAGTTGTAATGCAGCGTTATCTAAATTGAACATACAGTATCTAAACTGGAATAGTTATCATTTTGAAGTAAGCCTGCCAGATACGTACACGACACGACTCAGTTATGCATTATGGTGTGAGGGCTGCTACTACCGATTATTTTCATGATCAATTATTGTGTCCATTATTATCCTGATGAATCGATTTATTGCTTGGTTTAAAGTTTGCCAGAAATTTGTGAAAAATGTCCATTGAAATGTCCTTAAGCCCAAAATGACATCTTCATATTGCTTTTTCAGTATATAACCCAGTATGTTAGTTTACCTTCACATGCAATAAGCAAAAAGTTATAAGATTTTGGATTCTGTGAGTGACTGGTAATATTTTAAAATGTTGTTTGTTTTTGCATTGGTCAGTCATAACGCAGTGCATTACAAGTTAGGAAAACCCAGAAGATCTGCATTATGAAGTATGTTCAAATGAGGACAAAAGTGAAGTGAAAAGAATATGGTCTTTGAAGTGCAGCGGCCTGTGTGGTCATAGAAGACTCTATTGTGTTGGCAGTATGGATGACAAACCTGTTGAACTACCTCACTGCAGAGTGCAAACAGCCTGCTGGCCTCCATCCAACAGCCACACAAACCCAGAGAGACCACACTCTTTATTTTGGATCATGGTCACTGAATCACTGTAAAAGAATTAGATATCTCCATTTTTACAGGATATGTTACTACAATATGTAGTCAGAGCTCTAACTAACAGGATGAGGGCAAGTAGCACACAGAGGATTTCAGGCTGTGTCTGCTTCTATTTTTTATTTTGGTCAGTTGTTGGCAGTGTAAGAATTTTAGTCACCCACTACTAAAATAACATTTTATTTTATATACATGTTTCTTTGGCAAGTGTACTTCTGTTATCGTACAGTCTATTTCTGTGCAACCCAGTCAGTGTGTGTGCCATCTCTACTTTGTCACAATGCAAGGTAATGTTATGTTCTGATCTACAGAATGTATATAGATCATAATAAAAAGATTGACTATGTTTATGTTTATTTATAAGTACCAAAGGCATTAATCTTCAACTTAATCCTCAACTATTGTTAATTCACTTCATTTATTAAAAACAATGATAAAGATGCTGATTCCAGCATATTAAATATGACAATCTTGTGCTTCTATCTTTTTTATATAATCATAAATGGACTATTTTTAAGTTTGTGGACCATTGTATGAAGAAAAAAGCTATTGAAGATGTCACCTTGGACTCGAGAAATTGTGATGATTTTTTTTACTTTTGTTTGACATGTAACTAAACTAAAAGAATCAGACATATCTCTGTAGAAACCTGAATCAAGACAATGCTGATAACTGGTTTTATCAGACTTGAACTGAAATGTTTCATGTTGGGCATTAATGTAGCCGACAGCTCCTTATTGGTTATGAGGTCATGTATAATAATGTAAATATGACAGAGTGATAGGTTAACAGGTATGGCATTAATGTAATGTTATGATATATTGTACCTCAGTAAAACACAGTGAACTAATAATGGTTTGAAGATCAGAACTAACTTTATTAGAATATCAAAATATCAATTATTTACCAAACCAATATAATCCAAACAGGTTGCCTCTCCTATTGATGTACAGTATTGCAGGCCTCTGTCTGGCATGCATTGTGGATCAGTCTCTTTGCGTGACTTAGATTTACTTCAAGGAGGACCCAAACATTCCCTCAGTGATGTTGAATTGGCATCTTTCTCACTGATGTGGTTTGCAAAGCATGCTTTTTTCCTCTTTTCATGCGCTTTAGTCTCCTTCACTTCTCTCTTTATTTAGCCCCAGCTTCATCCTCAGACCCAAGCAACATGAGGACGCCTTCGTTCCCTAATTTATCTTGTTACATTAATTTGATGGTAAAGCAAGTAATCTTTATTTTCTTCATTCTTTTGACATTTCTGTTGGAATTTACTCCTACCATCCCAGCTCACAGAGGGAGAATCCTCTCTTTGCTACAAGGGTCAACAAATGTGGTGGAAATAATTTCTTTGTGATGCTGAATGAGTAAAATCAGGCATTATTTAGTCACAGCAATTATACTGTAATATAACTAACTAACTAACAGACAAACAGATAAATACTGATGAAAACATAGCATCCTTGGTGGACACAAGAATCACAAACTGACAAGAAGATGCGACCACATATGTTGAACGTGTTTCACTGTTGGTTCTGATAAAATATGATGGGCTTTTTATAGACCAAACAATTTTTTTAATGTACAACATGAAAATAATCTTTAATTGCATTAACTATAGAGAGAGTAAATCAAATTCAAATAGAATCTTTCAGAATCCATAGATGTATGCACAGCAACTGGAATATTATTATTGAATCAACTTTACATAGTTACTAAATTTCTTAACTTACGGCCTCACAGGTCCCTAAAAGTCGATCCAAAACTCTTCTCCGGGAAAGGTTGCTCTGGTTGATCTGTAATTGACAAAAAGTGTAAATAAAATCAAAAATGCAAAATATAATGGTGCAAAGAATATGATGTATATGCTCCAATGCAAGACTCCATTCCATGTTTCAAAACAAAAAGCACCAATGATGCTGCCACTACTAGAAATGGAAAGTACCTTCAAATGGGGCGTTATGACAATTTTCTGGTCTAGGGACATTTACATCAATGAGATTAGATTGTCCACTGATTACATCTTCATCACATAAAGCCTTCCTCATTTGTCTGCTTTGGCTGCTGCTCTATCTGAGGTTGCAAAAGACAGAAATCGGTTGTTTTGCCTGAGTCTCTTTGCATTGAGAGCAGAGCACCTGCATCATCCAGGCTGTCTGCGCATCACCCAGATGACTTCATCACAGTGAAAAGAGTTGCAAGCTTATTGATGCCCAAATACAGTGTTGAGGTAACATTACATCACTATATTGAGGTCGTAGAAGTGTGCCTGAATGTTTTTGGGAAAACGAACCCCCCTCCCATTCACTCTCTGCTTTGTGTGAACTATGAGAAATTCCTTTCCTTAAAGTTGGAAAAATGCATCATTGCTACATCTCAACTTTCTGTGGCTTTCAAACACCTGGTCGCTACTCTGACCAAGAGGTGTGAAGATGATTAATCATGGCCATCAGCAGACACATATTCATTGGAGACTTCTTATAGCTTTAGCTCATAACATTCACAGAGTAAAATTATTATATCCTCTATTTTCTTTAACTCAGATACGTTTACAGACCTGAGCAAATATTAGGGCTCTTGGTTAGTTCATACTTAAATATCCAGAGGTGTGTATTTTCTGTGTATACTGGTGTTCGTGCATTCTTAATTCTCATGACGACCATACGTCTTGAAAACTTGAGCACTTCTATTGGTTTAATGAACTCTTGACGAACTCAAGCGGCAAAGAAATCCCTACTAAGGATGGGCATTAATTTTTGAATAGTCATTAATTAATATAAAATTGATTAGTATACACTATTAGTACTAAACCTAAGCCACTAATTGATTAGTAGTCGATTATTGCAGAGCAATTTTTGATTAGTATTTTTGCTTGAAATGCCCATCCCTAATTTCTACTGGAGTACTTCTTGCTCTTTGTTCAGACAGTCCTGGTTGGAGGCCCTGCAATGCCACCATTATTCTTTTGAAATCCCGGGTGGTTCATCATCTAACTCCTTTCACATAACTGTTAGTATTTTCCTAAATAAATTTAGAGACAACTTTTAAAGAATTGTGACCCAAAATCAAAAGTGTGTATCAGACTATGAATTTTGCAGACCATTACAAACCTTTTGGAACCATTCACAGCAAACTACTCAGCTATGCCTGTTATTCAGCAATCAATATATCAATATCAGTTTAATCACCAGGCTGAGGACTGCTGATATATCTCTGAATTATCTTTATATATTGTGTGTAGGTGATTTGCGCTGTGGAGTTATGGAAACGTATTTTTGTCTTGTACGAGTACCGAATTTTATAGCATCTGTATAACCAAAGAGGTTTGTGCGTTAGAATTAAATGTCTGTGTTCTCTTATGTTTTCTTCTTCTGCTCATTATCCAGACTCAGGCTGGACATGCTCCAAGGTCAGAGCTGTGAGGCAATGGCCCAGATTTTTTTTTTTTTGCTAGGGCCCCTCCTTTTCTGATCCTCTGTCAGCACTTTCACAAGTTCACCCTGCAGTTTCAAGTTGAGATAAGAAGGAAGTACCTGTGTTCTCATAGTTGCATAGAATACTAGGGAATGACAGGATTGAGTTAGATTTTCAAGCAAATTTTTCTATACAAATATTTTTGGTCTGTGTATCTTTTGGTAATTCGATGTTCGTTTCAGAAAAATGAACATGTGTTTTGGGCTATGTGCAGAGACACGGGGAGAGCATGCAAACTCCACACAGCTTTAAAGGCCTATGGTTGGGATTCAAACCCAGAGACTGAAGCCGACCCCCTGAGTGGCATTAGAAGGAATAAAAAACAAAGATTATTGGAGTAAAGCAAAGTTGGACACTTAGATAGTTACCACTCTGGATGATGATAATTTTTACTATTGCAAAATTTTAAACTAATAAAATCACAGCTTCTTCAGTAGAAGTATGTAGTTACAAGAATTTCCTTATCCGTCCGTCAAAGGTGGTGAGGATGCATTTCTAACTTTGCTATACTGCCTTTTCAAACATCTGGACAGATTGAACAGAACATTATTTATTGATTTTTTTTTTCCAAGGACAAAATTGCTGACATAAAAGATAGCTCAATGTGAGTAGCCAGACTAATACATAGTAGTATTTATGACCTTACCACTAAATACGAATTAGTAATTGAAATAGTAGCAGTAGTAGTAGTAGTAGTAGTAGTAAATGATTCAGTAGTAAATCCTGCAGAAGTACTACTAGCAATTGTAGTAGTCTCATCCCTAATTGCCTGTGTATGTATAAATAAAGTAAAAGACTTTGGATAAGATTGGGTCTGGAGGATTTTCTAAATGATCTCCATTTTAGCTAAGCCTAAAAAAATAGTGGAACATGAATGGACTGATCAGGACTGAGGAATTATCTGATTGGAGGTTTAATTAGCTAATCAACATCAGCTGTGTGTAACGGTACTGAGTGCCTGAAAATGGTGACTCATGTAGGTGATTTATGATTTGAATCAAGTTTCTATCTGACAATAGTCAATGCAGAGTCTAACCTTTGAACAAGACAGGTTTAGGAAAAACATGTAGGTCATATCATTTAAATGACCTGTTCACTACTCTAACCAAATGTGGTTAGAGTAGTTAAGTTGAGAGTTAG
Source organism: Chaunax sp. Z400 (assembly GCA_037577475.1). Classification (NCBI taxonomy): domain Eukaryota; kingdom Metazoa; phylum Chordata; class Actinopteri; order Lophiiformes; family Chaunacidae; genus Chaunax; species Chaunax sp. Z400. Next base: position 18,607,225 of record CM075188.1, on the reverse strand, counting down.
GTTGGTTACTTTTTCCTCTCGTTTTTCTTAAGCTTGCACCCAAATCTTTCGGGGAAATCTAACCTGCAACATGCTGCTCTGTTAATGCCTTGGCCCTGCCCTCTGGTTGATGGTGATGGTGGTGAGCCAAGAACTGGAGCATTTACGCATCACTGTTGTATTCACTGTATTTATTCCAACAAAATGCCCAGTGTGTAATTATGGCAAAATATAAGAAGAGGCCAAATCCTGTTGAACTCAGACACTGGAGTCTTTGATTCAGAGTCATGATTCTGGGTGATTCATCAAAGAAATGCCTGTAGCAACTGACAAGGACAAACAAGACTGCTAACGTTCTCTTAAGCTTTAGACTAGGATTAATGTGTTCCTGAGAAGGAGACTCTATTTTAGTCTACTGGTTTACATTAGTCCCTACTCCTGTCCACTGTTTGTTAACAAAATCTCATAGAAACGAACACCACAAAAGGGTCGAGTACCATACTCTGTGCTTTTTAGGGTACTGACTGAGTTATGTTGGTATTACAAAGAAGTGATTCACTGTCCCTTGGGGTGTGTTGTCGATTAGTGCCGAGTGATTATCAATAAGTAATCAATATTTTTTGCTTGATATGCACACCCCTATTTTCCATAAGGGAATCAAGTGACAGTGAAATCAAAATACTACTTACTTTGCCTAGTATACAGATGCCAATACAATGTCCTAGATTCAGTAAACAATGTAAAGCATGTTTTATACAACACCCTTCACCCACATACAATGCAGTCTTGGCATGTCTCCCCAGAAAATTTCACCACCATTCACACTTTGAATCAGTGAAACTGATAACAATGGTAGTGGCTCACATGATGCCCCATTAGGCAAACAAACCAATTGTGTCAAAAGCACTATAATGGGTCTACGGTAACGACCATTATAGTGCTTTTGAGTCAACTGTAAATGTGTGACCTACTTCTCCCTGACAGACGTCGGCAGCTGTCAGTGTGACACCACACAGAAGAACAAACAGCTGGACAGGGTTTAGGGAATACCACCTGCTCCTATACTGCATAGTGTCACTTAAAAAAAAATCCATATGCTTAAACTGACACAAACATACAATCTAACTTGTACAGTGCTACAAGATATCTTGTGTGTTTTCATTTATCTTAACACAATGACACTTGCATCAACTATTAAAGTTCTCAGATCTCGTGATTTACACTGGGGGCAACAGCATATTTAGCCTGAAATCCATGTAATCCATTCTACAGGAAATGACTAGAAGGGGACAGTGTGCTCCAACTGCTCTAGTAGATGTAAACCATTTCCAGTGTTCTCGTTGTGTGGGAAATGAACTTGCCTTTCTGCAGACTATTACTGCTAAACTGTTGGAAACTAAATACTGATATAACTGAATGCCATAGAAAAGCAGTATTGTGTCAACTTCATTTTTTTTAATGTGTTTTAATGTTTTACAATATCACCTTGAACTGTCTAAGCATATTCCAGTGTGTTCTACAAGTTTGTAGGGTGGAAAATGAGACATATATACCTTAATGTGGCCAAAGTTGCCAACCTAAGTAATGAATAGCTCTTATGAAGGTGCTGAACATGGGTGATGTGCATCTTTCCAGCTGATGTATCATTGAATAGGGTAAACTACACAAGTCTTTCAATAACATTATTAGTGGTGGTTGCAGCTGTTTTACTTATTGTGTTTTACATCTGTTATAAGTTTACTATGTACTGTAGTAGAGCCATCTCTCAGCCACTTATGTATCTGCACCACACTTGAGAAATTCCACGTTTCACTGCTTATATTATTATTTAAAATGAATAGAGATTAATTAACCAAGCTTGTACGGGGATGACATTTTGAGGGGTTTTTTCGTCATCGCACTCAGATGCTTGTAGGCTGTTGATCCTGTGGAGAATCAAGCTGTACTTTGTTACGTTTTAAAGGGCAGCTCTGTGGCATAAACCAAAATGGCAGCTCTCAGTTTGGCTGCCTCTAATGGTGTACGTTTCTCTGCATGTGCTCCTGTCATCACTAGAAGTGTATAATATGGTGTTGTATAATTGGTTATAATTTTAGGTATTTTGCATCATTGTGGAAGACTTGCTGTTTTTTCCTAATGAAGTAAGTTTAACATAACATAAGCAGACGTTTTGTCTTTTTATGTTAAAACTTTATTCATTAGCCTTATACAGTGGTTGCAGGACAGATGGAAAATGGTAAGAATGTGGCAACGATGGTAAACCAAATGGGGGCACAGAGGGTCTTCATGTTCTTTGAATAAGGATTTTCTCATAGTATGTCTTCAATCCTCTCTTCATCATCTAAAGCGTTTCCATTGCCTCTCAGTGTCTGTAAAGTTGACAGTATTGAGTCATGGTTACCGTCAATTTCAAGTACTCTTTTTTTTCTTTCCCCACAGAGCCACAATAGAGGAAGTGGAGGGGGATGTGTGTGAGTTGGAATCCAAACTCGACAAAGTGAGTACCACCCATGGAAAACATTGCTTAATTGTTCATTTGTTCTACTGTGTGAATTGGCAACTGGAGGCCAACCTGTGAGTAGAGAGTAGCATGTTTGTCCCTGATCTTTTACCCAATATATCCCCGGGCAGACTGCCTTTGTCTAATATAGACACTGTGCACCTGGCCTGCACTTTGATGAAATATGGGAGTGTCTGTGTGTTTCAAAAGTATATCACACCCATTACATGTCACTTTAATTGGACAGTTTATGGCTCATAATTATGGTTCACTCGAATCATGGAGCAGATCACATCTCTGTTCATTACTATGATTATGTAGCGTCAAATTATTGCCAACTACAGGCAAATGTTGATTTAGCTGTGCCTGATTAGTTTACTCAATTAACCTTTTTGCAAAGTAGCCTGTGAACATCTTTTATTCTAACAATCACATTTTGTATATCAAAATTATAAAAAAAAAATTTGTGACTGTTGGAATCTGCTTTAGTGATGACCAGGGAACTGAAACATTTTGGTTGCCATTAAAGTATTCCATGTGTTTTTTGTTTGTTTGTTTGTTTGTTTGTTTGTTTGTTTTTTAAGGGGGGGGGGGGGTAAAAACTGTGATGGAAAAACAAGATTATAGATTTAGTTTGCAGGTGTCCATGTAACTTATAATAACAAAAGGAGGGTAAAGTTTGGGACTCTTAATCAAAGTTTGCCATCTCTATCTCAGGATTTATCAAATGGACAACTGTTACTCAAATTTCACTGTGAACCTGGACTGTGTCTTGGATGTGTATAAGAACACAGAACACTAAGTAACATTAGATCCTGTTGGAGTAAATCATTTATAACATTAAGCTGTTCTCCATGGTATGTGAATGCCACAGACACTGCAGACGCACTTGTTTTTCTGTGGGAGAGCTGCATGACAATTTTTAATGACCTGGTCAGCCGGATCTGGTGATCCGCGAGCATCACTTGGCCTATTATACACTCAGGGATGCATAGCAGCCCTCCTCCTTGGTTAAATATCAGTATGTTTGCTCAAATGCATGGTTAAGGGGATTGGAGACTGCAGGGGCAGAGGTTCCACCAGCCACGGACCACAAACCTGTTTCTCAGCGACGGTTGGGACTGTTTAAATAGTAATTCACCAGGGGCAGGTGCATCTGACTCTTAAATGTAATGGGAGATGACACTCTAGCCCTTTTTTACACAGGGATGGTGCAGCAGATCTGCCTTATGATACGCCCATATTATGCTTTTGTTTAACTAGCAAAAGGGAATTAGACACACCCTAAATGAACTTGTGCCATGCACTTTAGACCATGTGCTTAAGATTATTTAAGTAGGGCCCCTAGTGTTAATCAGTAGTTGTATCCTGGCCTGATGGCAAACCAGTCCCTCTTCCCCGTGAATCCTCGCAAAGCTGAGAGTATATTCCCTCGCTCAGGGTGACACCTCGAGCTGAAAAGATCCTAGTTCATTGTTCCTGAACTTATAGTCTTACGGAGTACTACCCTTCTCCTCACCCCACCTCCGTGACTCAGTCCCGGCCTCACTTCCCCTCTTGCTCTGGAGAGGAAGGATCTGCAAGGGAGTGGATGTGTATGAGTATGCCTGAGATAGTGTGTGTGTGTGTGTGTGTGTGTGTGTGTGTGTCAGAGTGTGTATGTATTATGGGTGGAGTCGAGAAACAAGTGGCTTACGAATCCAAAGTTTAGCTTTTTCTGGGAGCTTCCTATCTGCCAGATATGTACACACACACAAAGCCTATTTGTCATAAGAGACTGGAAGTTGAAATGTTTTTATTTATAGCTGAGGTCTCAGTTCTTCTTATAGGTTAGGTTATTACTGGTGGTGAAAATTCTGCTTTCTGGTTTTGCTGTTTCATGATAAAAACCTTTGAATAAAAAAGTAATGGACGGCTTTGATAGTGAAGAATTTAAAGGAAATTAAATGTTTCACACCAAATTACCAAAGCTTTGTTCCGGACTGCTCTACAATAATATGGCAGGGAGGTAGAATACAAGCAGACACAGCCATCGCAAGATAGATGAGAAACTGTGTGTGTGTCATCAGTTTAAGGGACAAATTCAAGAGAATAACCCTGTTGCAACTGAGACGAAAATCCCTGCTGTGCTGGGCTGATGCGCCAAGTCACACTGAGTCAAGCTGAGTTAAACCAAGCCAGAACATGTGCATGAAAGAAAGCATTAGTTCTTACCTTTTACCTTTTGACCTTTGCTACAGAGACAATATACTTGTAATTTAAAAATTCAAAATCCTTTATGTAAATTACCTAAATATGGCTTTCCTAATGGTTGGACAAGCTTCTTTTTTATTTTTTTTTTACAGTTGATCAAAACTGCTTAAAATACACATTTATGTTGGTTTATTGAGCAGTTTTGGCTGCAGTGGCACATTCAGACTGTGTAATCTCTTGTGTGGGAGTGGATGGAGAGCAGCCAGTGTTTGTTGTGAATTTACATAACCTGGAATTATCTTTGCCTCCAATGAGTCAGAAGGGAAGGAAGTGCCTATTGTTAATTACCAAGAATAGGAATAAACCTCTTGCTTCCAAGTGTTTGTCTCATGCTCTGCAGCAGCATTTTACACCAAATCCATCATTTCTGCAGCTTTGCTTCTGCTATTACCGCATTTTGTAATTTCTCTTGTTCCCCTAAGCATTTGTCCCTTTCTCTCTCTCTGTCTAGTTGGTGAAGTTGTGTATTGGGATGATTGATGCTGGAAAAGCCTACAATGCAGCCAACAAGCAGTTTGTTAATGGAATCCGGGAGCTAGCCCAGCAGTCTACCAAAGATGAGGTCATAGAGGTAAATAAATACACACTCTGACTTGACCTGACTCATAAAAAGTCACCAGCATTAGTGCAATTATAATGTGTATTTTCATGACTGACTTCTTCTTAGTTCACAATTATAATGAGGCTTGTACTTCCTCGCTTGCTAGATTAAATTAAAATTATAATTAATGAGGCCTATTGAAACCTTATACTGTCCACTGGGTCTTGCCAAGGTCTGTTGCTTTTGTTTTTTCTTTGTTTTGTTACCTAATATATATTTTACATGGCAAGGCAAGCACGTCCTGTCTGCTATTGTGTTTTGCTCATTGCATTCCTTGGGTTTGAAGTTCAGCCTCTACGTGTATTCAGTGGGGAATACATGTAGATACAATAACTATAGAGATACATGCAAAGAGATAGAGACAAAACTATCCAGCAATAGCAATACCTAGTCTATCTAGACTAGCGATACCTTTTTGACAGAAGTGTTTGTCTGTGATGTAATATGCATTAGAAATTTGATTCCCATCCCATTGTATTATTTGTGGAACCTTGCTTCAATACAGGACTTATTTTTATTGTTTGTCCCGTGTCGTTATTTGTGTATTCTTCTTATGACAATGCATAGTGATAGTCTCCATGTCTGCCTTCTTTTCACAGTCCAGTCTCACCAAGTTTGCTGAGAGCTTGCAGGAGATGATCAACTATCACACGGTATGCTATCACTGCCATGTGAAACCAGATGCATTGTCTTTCTTCTGTCCTTTAATAGCTGTGTGATGACAAAGAACAGCGTGGCAGACAGTCTGGAACAGCTCTTAAATGTCAGAGTTTTTATTCATTGATAGGATGGGCCGATAAGAGGATGGCCACTGGTTGAAAAGGAAGTAGAAAGTGTTCACAAAACATTTTAAGGAGGATTAGCAATAATATCAGCTTGCCTTTGAGAAAGACATTTAATCTTAAACTGCGTTCATGGGGCTATTTAGTGCTTCCAGGTGGGATTTTATATCGGTGTAAAAATGTAAAGCAGGGTGATGTTGTGCCAATGTGCCTGTCTGCACAGCAAACACTGCCCTCAATATGGAGTGCGTAAAAGAAAAACCATCGGGTGAGATGCAAAAAAAAGAAAAGAAAGATAAGAAATACTGAAACATTACAGTATATCAAGTCCCTGGTGTAGAGAGGTTTTCACTTTCTAATAAAGTCTAATCCCTGCCTCCCCTGGTGTGTATTAAGAGTGTGCGATATTGAAAAAAAAATGATACCTCAATCTGTTAGGATTTTTCAATAACGCTAATTAGACAATATTTTGCAAACCCAATGTGTCCAGTTGAGCTCTTTGCCCTGGAACTCAGAAGTCATATTCTATTGGATGTGTGCATTCTTAATATATCGGTGAAGCTGCCAGGGTTACATTTTTAAAAAAGACATCTGTAATAATTGATATTGACCCGCTAATCCATCTGAGCCTTATTGATATGAACACGATTAGCTATTGCTGTGGTCAACCATCAGGACATCCATTAAGTTTTCCGAGCTGATCATGGTCGAAAATTCCCAAAATGTGATTACCGAGTGTATCGTCGTCCTGAATGCAGCACTAGCACACACTGCATGTACTCTCAATGAGCAGACTCACAGCGTGTGTTTTTGATTTGTTTTTGCAAAGTCAATGACACACTGTATAATGTCCGTTTGCACATCGTTTAAACAACCATTAAGATATCATGGTAGATGATACAGTATATATCGTACACCCTATTGTGGAGTGTAGCTGTGATAAACATAGTCTAATTTACAATGTGGTTGTCATGCTGGGGACAGCTGAACTACAAGAAGAACCACATTTGGCTTCAGTCAGAGTAATAGAAGTATTCCATTAGTCTTCTGGGTTTTTTTGTCCCTTACCAACCTCCCCAAGCTGCCCAGTAGGTCAGATCTGATTATATGAATATTCCCTCCTGGGGGCCCCTTGTTAGCCTCTTTGGTTGCAAGTTCTAGTAGGCATGCTGCTGACATTTAGAGATGGAGACACATATATCTGTTTGTCCCCCCATTAAGAATCATGCAGTGATGATCTAGCGGTATGTGCTGTCCAAGTGCCCTTCTACTTTAACGTATTGATTATTAGGTTAGCAGAAAATATATCTCCGGCTATTTTGCTGGTTGATTTATCTTTAAGTGATGTTTATAGTCAGCTCAGACAATTTATAGAGCAAAGAGTTAATAAAAAACAGATTAATCTATAATATTAATAATGTGTTGTAATGAATCTCATATTTTGAAACTGATAAATTGAACATTATTCATGCAGCTGTTAAAGGTAAAAAAACAAAACAACAACTTTAAATTTATTCCCAGGGATGAAGTGGACAACAGTACTTTACATCACATTTCTGTTTATGATCATTACATGTTTATCATCTGATTGAAAGTTTTGTTCAGGTTTGATTGACTTTGATTCTATGGACAGTCTTTGGTTGCAAGTTTAAGCCAGACTTTAACATACCCTGGTTAAATGACAGACGGTATATGTCTTTGCAACTAGTGTCCCAAAGTCTGTGGAGTGGCCAGTCTACCATGACTCGACAGTGGAATCTGTTTTCTCTTATTAGCTCCCTTGACTACACCCATAAAAGCCTCTAGGAGCCACAGTGCAGGCCTGGGACTGTGACTCAACAGTGGAAACTGTGGTCATGTCAGCTGACTGTCAGATAGTTTTTTGCCACTCAGCTATCTTTCAGCACATGATTCACCCACAGACAGTGCTCAATCTGTTTGTCACAAGGTAGCCTCTCCTAGCCACACTGCTCATATTGTCTTGTCCAGCCATGAAATCATGCTGAAGCCCGATTCAGAGAGAAGTGTTTGTCGGGACTCATCCTTGGTCGATAATTTTTAAGGAAACATGCACATTAGTGAGGGTCTGACTCAAATATACTCAAGAATTTACAAATCCTGTCTTTTTACAATGTCAGCCTGTTTGTTAAATATAGCTACGGTGCTTCATTCCACACTTACATGATAACAAAAATACTCCTGAATAGAGGTGCAAAATGCTTACTAGCAAAACATGCTATGGCCTAACCAGCAACCTCTTTCATACAGAGATCGTGCAACAGCGCCAAATCAACGTCCTTTCTCTACAACACCCTTTTTTTGTTCACACTGAATAATAATACAAGGGCGATATAATTATGTTCAGTCAACAGGACTAGAATAAGTCAAGACCACACAATTAATGGACAACGCCGCTCCGGGGTGTGATTTTAAGTAGCGTGTCGACGTTCCACAAGCAACTCTTTTCACTGCTTTTTAGGAGAAGTGCCCTGGAGATGCTTAGATTTTGAATTGTTCAGTTAACCAGAGATGTTGCCAAACAGCAAGGAACATTAACTTTTTTTTCTTTCTTTGTATCTTCACAGATATTATTCGATCAGGCCCAGAGATCAATCAAGACCCAGCTTCAAACATTTGTCAAAGAGTGGGTATTAAACGAATAAAGATGTATAAAGCTTTATATCTCTCAGCAAACTGTCTCTGCTTTAGTCCCGGTATTACAATATAGGCTTTTTCCAGACACATTATCTGGATGAGGACAAACAAATGTTAATGCATGTATGCATCAGTTCACAATCACTCTCGTTCCCAAGGGTTTTTTGTTGTTGTTTTTTTTTGTCTCCATGTCATGGAATTAAAAAAAACAATCTGTTAATGCAACTAGCCTATTTACCAAATATCACACTGTGGCTGATGTGAAATGGAAGTAAGGTCAAAAGTTCAATGCCTAATGCTCCAGTTGCATTGGCTTTTTTAGTCGAAAGTATTCTTTGTTTTATTAATGATTTATTTAATAATTAATAATGGTTTATTTAATCATGATTTAATCATTTCAAAACATAAATTATTGAAAATTATTAATAAACTACCACATAAATTCCTTGAGGGTGCCACCGGGCTGCTATGGTTATCCTTGGGGTAGTTACATCACCCCCAAGCCCCTCCATTGTGCCGCCTATGGTACCAGGTGTAAATGGGGTGTGAAAATTTGAAAAAATGACCTAAATTCACTTTTTGGCCTCAATTTCAGACTTGCTTGCTTACGTACAAGTGCAGGAAACGGTGAGGCCTTCAGGTTGATTTTATTGTAAGGCACACTATGGCTAAAAACCCACATCAGCATCACCCATACTTGTGAGAGCGCTATGAGACATGTTCCATCATAATTCCTCACTACCATGCAGCACTCAAATATTAAACTGACACAACACACACCAAAGAACAAATGTGGTGATTCAGAGTTTTATTCAAGATAGGTGCCACTGTCCAATCACTGACACCAACATAGCACCAAGACCTGGTCAACAAATAATTCTTTGTTTTAACCTTCAGTCGACCAAGATTTCTAGTCCTGTTGACTGAACATAATTATATTGTGTCATATCCAGAGGTAACTTTGCTTCTGTTACCATTCAACCTTTTGCCTCACAAGGTTGTTGACAACCATGGGACAAATTTTTTTGACCTTGGTCATAGTTTGTGAAACCTAGTAAACTTTATCCCTAAATTGTGGGAAAACGTTGTACTAATTTAAATATTTGTGGCTTCATCTAAGGGTAGTTCCACCCAGCTCTAGTAACAAGACATGTTTTTAATGCGCAAGATTACCAGAAAAACTGATTTGTTTAAGCTTTATTGTCACATCCTAATTAATAAATTGTTAAAAAATTCTTACTTTTAACTTGATTTTCCCAATTAGAGTCCAGTATACTAATAAATGCTTTTGCAATAAAAACAGAATTTAGTTAGTGTGTCTGTCTTTATACATGTCTGTCCCATCCCCTCCTCCAGTGACCTACGCAAGTTCAAAGAAGCCAAGAAGCAATTTGACAAAGTGAGCGAGGAAAAAGAGGCGGCACTGATCAAGAATGCGCAGGCTCCCCGCAACAAGCAGCATGAGGTGGAGGAGGCCACCAACATCCTCACGGCCACACGGAAGTGCTTCCGACACATCGTCCTTGACTATGTCTTACAGGTACAACAACTCACCCAAGGATTTGAATTTTAGCACTTTTTAAGTAACAGGTAATGAACAGGAGAGAGGTCAATTTTTTCTCTAAGAGAAAAGTGTTACAAGTTTATTGCTGCACAGAGGTGACGGACCAGCTTCAAATTTCAACTCGTAGTGGCATGAAAGTTTAATTCTAATATTGGAGTGCATGCTGTAATCATGGAACTCCTTCGAATTTGAGGCTCATTTTAGACCATATTACTACAGTGCATGAAATAAGACATTGCCTTCTTTAAAGTTTTACAGTTTTCAACACAATGATATGGAATATGGCAAAAGATTTCTGACGTGCAGCTTTTAGGACAGAGAAGCTTAAAAAACAAAGCTCAACAACACATTGTCATCTAGAATATCACTCTCTGCAGCCTAACTAATGTAAATTTTGAAGTGGAACTTGGTATGCTGAGTCAGGTTGAAAAACTCCTGATGTAGCACAGAGAAGAATGAACAACAGCTTTTGCTCCGTTGGTTACATCCAAAGTGAAGCTCATCTACTCGACGTGTTCCAGTTTACCATAACGTGTGAACTGACTCAAAAGGAGTAGGTCGTAGTAGTTCTTGACCTGAACAATGACGTGATAGTATAGTTCCATACTGCATCTATATGCACTTGCATATAGATGGATTCATAGTTTATTATTCTATTATTACTTTTCCTCAGTTTGTGAACACACAACACTTTAATTAATACATGGATAAAATGTTGATTGAAAGTGGATTGATAGAAAGATTTCACCGTGCTCTTATGACCAACAAGCCATCATGTTTTGAGATACTGTGGTGAAGAAATGGTTAAATCTTTTAGGCAAAATCAAGAACAGGCAGAAAAAGAAGACAGCAGGAGAAGGAAGTACATGAGAAACAAATCTGTTTATGTCTGTTAGATTTTTTTCAAAGCCACATACTGTAGAGTTCTTGTACTCTAACCTTAAGCAGTAAAAATTGCTCATGTATCATTGAATACATCAGCTGGTCTCTCCTCTGGGCCACAGTTACAGTAGACGAATGCTTCATGCTTTCTTGTAAGGCAGTTGCCAGCCATGTTATTGAATCTCACTCCAAAGGAGCAGACAATGCTGTATGGCACAGTCTGCTCCAAAATTAGATTAGAAACCCTAAAAACAGGTTTCAAAATAGGCTTGGCTGTCTGCTCAAGTGGCTCACAGCATAATCACTCTCTCATAATATAAAGGCTGGCTTGTGGAATTACATGAGTTTTTATCTTGCCTGTTAGTCTGCTTATAGGAAATCTATAAGCCCTACAAGCTAGCATAGTGGATTTAAATGGGTCTCCTTCAAAGTTTCACGTTTGGATCGTTCTGTCAGCACGTTAAGAATGCTGCTCACTTCTGCAGATGTGCTCGCAGGAAACATTTAGTCAGATTTAAGCTCTTTTTGTTATTTTTATATTGTTTTTGTGGCATTTTCTTCTTAATTATACAGTGCACCGTTTACAGTGACATGCAATATGGTAGAGGGAGAGGAAAATATATGAGAGGTTGTACGCCAGACTTGCATTCATGGCAGTTTAGGAATGGAGCACGTCTCTTTTACCCTGTGGTGCCACGTAGTGCTCGATCATTAAATACTGAACTTTAAACTCTGGGTTTGCTTTATTGTCTGTTGATTAAGTCTAAAAAAAAAAAAACACGTCTCATGAAACAATATGCCTTAAAACAGCCGTCTGACATACAAAGCAATGCCTAAAATTCAAATACACACATAACACTGAAAAGTAGGAGCACAGTCGAGATGATGAGAAATTTCCCTTGTCTGACTAGTCTTGCTCAAACCTCGTGTCTTTAAAGGCTTACAAGTGTTACCAAACAAATGCTCATGAGTTTTGCTTGTGGCAGAGGAGCTACCCCAATCAAAACTACTAATAACTTTAATTGAGAGGAGGGGGCTTGTAAAAGTTGTGATTCACCAGTCACTGTGGCTGGTAGAGAGAAAAAATAAGCTCCATTTCCTGGGTGTACATCTGTGTACTCACACAAATGTGGTTAGTGTTGCCAAGGAAAACTTCCTACAAACCCACAACTAAACAAATATTGCTGACCACAAAGAAGATTTGAAAGGTTCATCGGTGTCCCTGCTTTTAGGACACAAACAAGAAAACAAATTCCACCCTAGATAACCCATAAGTATCCAACAGTGTTAAAATCAGTTTAGAAGCTGCTACCTTTTATATCCACCAAATGCATTCACCGACACAAAGCAGTCATCAGTTCCTGTCAGTCACAATAAAGCCTAGCATCACCGTCAGTATTTACAACATGCATTAATTTGTCTGTGTTCAGAGAGAGGAGCAGTGTAATGTGCTGTATATGATAAGTGAGACAGGCCACAACTGCATCCCTCATTTATACACGAGACCTGGTGCTCCCCCTGGTGCTGACTCAGTTTATGTTTGACTCATTTTACATTCATCTGCCTGTTGTAACTTTCTATGAAGTTCTTTTTTGGTTTAATCCCCAGATTCTTACCTCATTCCCCCTTCTGTCATGTTCTTTTTGTCTCTTTTTTTGATCAGCCCCACTGCCACTTCCTTTCTGTGTGTGTATCTTTCTCACATGTTATATTGTTACTGTAAATTTTGGTCTTTAGTTGTTAATGCTTGCCTCTAGTACGTGTTTAGTTTTCCCTATTTCAGCACTACTGAAAATTAATGATAAAACACCATTCATAATTCTCACTTTTTTTCCCCATTAAAGATCAATGTGCTACAATCCAAGAGAAGATCGGAAATCCTGAAATCAGTAAGTATACTTTTCTTACACATCAAGTGATACTTGCAGCAGCTCTAATGACTGAATTTTCGTGGTCTTCCCACAGATGTTATCGTTCATGTACGCCCACCTGACATTCTTCCACCAAGGATATGACCTCTTTAGTGAACTACAACCTCTCATGAAGCTGCTTGGAGGACAGGTACAGGATACAGAACACACACACACAAATTCAGAAATTGACAAAATCAACCAGCTAAATTTAAAGTCATTTTCTTGATCTCATCTCATTGTGATTAGCTATCAAAATTGTATAAAAATGTAGACATGTTATGTAGAAATTTACAGGCATCATTTCACCAAATTTATAATATCAACAATAATGAGATAACAATAATGATTGGTGGAAATTTAGTTTTCTGATTCAATATTACTCATAAGATGGTTACATCACTGCTTTTATTTGTTGTCAAAAAGAATTGAACTTTATTAGCTAAGAAGTTAGTCTGGACGGCTAACAATTTATGTGTCACTCATTTCCTTTAATTTCAATTCAGTACTTATAAATAAACACTAAGCTATTTCCGAGGAACACTTCCAATGTTATTACTACACACGTCATCAACTCTTACAACATAAGCAAGCAGCTATTTTTTCAGATTCTAGAATCTGTTTTGAGCGGATTAGCAGTATAAACCAGTGCACCATCATGGGGTGGATGTGCATGGATAGAGATGTGTATATGCAGACTAGGATATTATTGTTTGATTACTTAAACACCATTCTTGTTCAGTGGCTCATTTAGAGCTTTGAGGTCAGGTGATGACTTTGAAATCTAACTTTTGGCCATCTTCCTGCGTTTACACTGGATCATTACAGATCAGTACAACTGAACCTTGACCTTCTGTCTTCACCTCAGATGACCCCTATCTTCTTTTTGTGTGTCCACTGCTGTCTTTTTGATTCGGTTCACCTCTTTGTGTGTCTGTGTGCATCCTCTGATAAACAGAGCCTTCCCTCTGAGCCAGAGGACGGCCCGAATGTGACTTGAAGATAATTATCACAGTGGAGCTGCATTGACAGTTAGCAGGAATGAGGAAGAGAGCAGCCAGCGTCCTGGGAAAGGGTTTTCCAACAGTCACACTCATAGGTTTGACAGTCATTCGCGCAAACACAACAAAGAAACCAGAAATTGAGGCTGAAGGTGTGGATATAGACTCTGAGGCCAGAGCAGTCGAAGAGCCGTATGAGAGGATTATATTTCTTAAACTTGGGTACAAGTCCATGGAAGAAAGGATTCCAGCTTTGGATTGTTGAGCTGGAGAGGAGCAGAAGAGTAGAGGGAACCTCTGAGGAGAAAGCTAGCTTGAAACCATGTTTTTATAATGTTTTCACCAACAAAAAAGATTACCAAAAGGAGCCTGAGGGTTTTTTTTTTGTTTGTTTTTTTGAAAAACAGAAAACAAGGCCATTTTAGAGGCACAATCTGAAGACCCAGTGATCCTTTTGAATTGGATTGGAGGGAAGAGTGGTTTCTAACCCTCTTGCTGTGAAGTCACCACCAACTGATGTTGGTCTCAAGGAGTTGACAGAAAGCACTAAAGAGTGCTGGGGAAGAAAGCTGGCAAGGCAGGACCCACTTTGAAAAGTCAGATTTTATGAATGGATGAGAATCAGAATAACATGAAAAGTGATTGACGTAGAATGGGAAGACATGGACTGTAAATCCTCAACACTCAAAAGACTGCAATGACTGTGGGAGGAGAAGGGGAGAGAATTGCCAAAGACTGTATTAGAAACCAGATCGTGGAGAGGGAGGTTAAAAGAGATCATCAACCATAATATAAGTGCATTGTAAGTTTGGAACAGTGCAAAACCGAAAGGAGAGGACAATCAGAGGCTGAGCAGTGGGGAGCAGTGACAAGAGGACTGTGGATATTGTCTTTTCTCTTCTCAATCATGAAGCTGAAGAAGGTGGAGAAGCTATGCAGGGAGGTGTGGAAAGGCTGTCAACAGGTCTGATAATATGACTTCAATCCCGTCAAGGGTGGGAAATGAATGCTAGTACATTTTGTGGTCTTTATTTTATTATTAAAGTTTGGAGAGAGGAGATGAAGTAGAAGTAGTTGGGGATGAACACATAAAACTGATTATATATCCTGGCTTGGAGTAAAAGCGCTAAATTGGAGGACATGGGCCACTTATTAACTAATTGTCTTGCATGATGTTCCTGTCAGTGTTGCTAGTGTTTTGTTTTTTGTTTTTTTTGGGGGGGGGGGTATAAAGGTAAACCTTGTAAGAACCCAAAAAAAAAGAAATTAATCTGTTAAAAAATTTAAACAGATAGAGGCCTGAAAATAATATGAGATTGGTTGCATACAGTACTTGCAGAACACAGAGGAACTTTCACAAGAACGTTCCTGTGGTTGTTTGTGAATGAGTTACTGAGCTGGTGTATATTAAAAAAAACTACTGATACAGAAAGTTAGAGTAGGGGGATGACAAAACACTAACACATAAATATTAACTGGGATCAACTCTCTTGTTAATCATGTAAGATTTCTGATGTTCCATTCTTAATGCGTTTGATTCATGGCAAATATGCTACTTTTTCCACCCTTAAGCTGCTTCTATATATAAAATATTCCTCTGATTGCATCTTTCCATGACACATAGCCTCAGGGCTGAGCATGTGTTTAGTGAATATATTTATTCAAAAGGATGTTTTGTATCCTTTCCATGAATCAGGCAGCTTGTTATCATTGTTACATGTCAAGACCCATCTGCACAGAGGGTTAAGTGATGAAATGCGTCAGATTGGTCCAAACACAGGCAGATTGAAACATTGGAGGTGATTGTCTCTGCTGTCATAGTCACTGGGGGCCGTATAGTTGCATAGATGATAGATTTTGAAGTTAAGGTGAGTCACTGTCACAAAATATGTGGAGAGCTAAAACACATAAACACATACACTACTGTCTTGCAGATTCAGATAGAGCCAGATAGACGTGGACTCGACTGGACTAGTTGTTATGATGGGACAAGGGAAACATTTCCCATCTGATGTTATCAGCCTGCTGCTCTGCCGTCCACCCATTTCCTTTCTAAACAAAACAAAAGACTCCCTCAAATGCTGTCTTTCCAAAAACTTTTGGATAGCAGCATTTTTTTCAGATATTCCTCAAATGTTCTATATTTTCTGAAAGAAAGAACAGCCAATCAAACAGATAGTCAGAAGAAATGATTTAGCTGTAAATTGTAGCTACTAAAAGTTACAATTGAAAAAATTGTTCCATCAGACAGGAAGTCAATGTTAGGTCCACCCTTTTCTCATTTTTTGTGAACTTGCTTCCCTGTAGCCCATTAGTATAAATCAAATTTGGTTTGAAATTGTGGTACATTAAGTGGTGTTTGTAAAACCACCACTGCTTCATAAAAATCAGAAGAACACAGCTAATCTGTTGTAAACATAACACACATGTTTAACATGTCTGTTTTTCAACATTTCTATTTCCTCTTTTCTCTCTTCTCTCCTTCTTTCATTATTGCCAGTTTCGCTCACATCAAATGTGTGTGGCCAATCGACTACTCTCTCCTGATTTTAAGAAAATGAAGGCATTTAATGCATTGGCAGGGTCACAAAGAGGCTGATAATGTTGAATCAATCCAAATTTATTGGGGGGGGGGGGGGTTTCAGAGCTTTTAGTTACCCAATTAAGAGTTCTAGATTATTCTGTGACAACTATTTAAAGTTCCTTGACAAACCTGTTATTAAGACAGGGCTAGGTTAGAAAGAAGTTAAACTTCCTCCAAAGTCATATTGTGACAACAGATTATCAAGAGGAAAACTCTGAAACCTCATCCTGCGAACACCATTCAAGTGCAGTCAAAAGTCTTTTATGTGCTTTTTCTGTAATTATTTTAGAAGATACATTTTTTTAAAAATCAAAAGAAATAAAGTGATGAGATTTACCTTGAATAAGAATAATTGATTGTATTTGTCTTTTATGTGTCATCTTGGTTTTGAGTCATTTCAATTTGCCCAATATAAAAAAAAATTGCATTTCTTAAAAGAAAAGCACTAAAAAAAATGTAATTACTCAAAAATTAAGTACATGTGACCCGGTGATTCAGTAAGCTTGATGAATCATTTGTTCTGTCTCTTGCAGTTGGACCAGCTGGTGGTGGATGCTGCCAAAGAGAAGAGGGACATGGAGCAGAAACACTCCACCATCCAGCAAAAGGTACCCTCTCACAAGGCTGTCCCATTTTCCCAACACACTCTCACAAAGCACTTGATAACCGAAAACCACATTTACATTTAGCACCTGGCACACAAATTTCAAAACGCATATGTATGTGTGCAGTTGCGAATGGGAAATCATCACGACTTTATCCACCTTTTGACTGCCTAGCAACCTGAAAAACACAGAAACAAACACACACACACTAACTCTGTGTGGTGACTTAATGGCTGGTAGAGCCTCTTAACCTTCATAAAGCCTGTCTTATTGCATGTAGGCCTCCTCTCATTAAAAGTAAACCAAAAGCATTCAGCTGGGATCTTGCAGGAATTGCCTTCTACCCCATGGCCAGGTGCTCTTACCCCCCTCATCACAACGCCCCTCACTGGCATCACTTTGTTTGGTTGATTAAAATTCAAATAACAAATAAATTATTTGCAATTTAAAGTAATACTCAAATAAAAATAATTAGTCCATCCAGAATATTCATATATTTAAGATATTGATTTCAGCCATTTACTGTAAATTTGTCATTTAGGTGAATGGAAGTAGTAGCCCGCCGTCAGGTGCAAGGTGATCCCCAGGATGATCTCAGCTACGCACCCATGCATTATTAACGGCTGACGGAAACCCATTTCCAAATAAACAAGGTTGGGTTTCAGCTCGCTCCATCATTGGTTGGCACCCATGCCATTCCTAAGATCCCTAGTTAGTCATACCTTTCAATTTATTGCCAGGTAGAAATGAAATGTAAAAAGGCGAGGGCAGAAATAGTATACTTAAAACTATCAGGCTATTTTTAACCTCAAACATTTAATCTTTTAATAATTTAAAACAATATCTAGATATCTTGAAACATTTTTCCCTTTGGCCTCTGTTCATTTTAGACACTAATTCCTTTGTAGCCCTATGAACCCTCAACAGAATACAGGCTAAGCAGGATTTGGGTTGTTGTTTTACAATATGTGAGGGCCCTTAGCTTTAATTGTACATCACAGAGCATAGTTAACTCCAGACAACATCTGTTGGTTCTACACCCAGCTGCTGCCTGCTGGGCTTCTGTTAATTTTCCTGTGTATCTCTGACATTCATTTCAGTCTCTGACTGTATGCAAGTAGTTCTTCTGAGACACCTTGCTGCTCGTCCCCTCTGTTGCTCTTTTCATCTGTCACTTTGAAATGATTTGTTCTGCCCCTTTTGCTCAGTCAGTGAGGGCACATGTGGCAATTTCCACCTGTCCTTGACCACTTATCCTCCCCTTCCTCAATTTATCTGATGCTATTTTTATATTGCCTCCCTCCCATCGCTCTCTCTCATCTGGCTGTTTATACACAGACACTCCTAACCAACCATCTCCTCTTTTCTTCTGCTACTGCTCTTTCTTTTCCCCATCTCTTCCCCTCCTACTCGCCTCAGGCTGCTCTGCAGGTAAGCTCTCTGTCTCTTCCTTTTTATTTCCCCTTACTGTCATTTGTGCATCATGTCTGTGTGGTAGAATAGATACTGTACACTTTGCTGTAACTGCTTAGATGCCACTTCTGAAGCTCACATTGTAGCGAGATGAGCGAGCTTGTTCATCACAAGGTTAAATTGCCAGTTTACATAATGTGATGCACTTTACTAGATTTCTAGTTGTCACACGTGTCCTTGTGCCTTTTCCAGTTAACATATGCATATGTCACCCTCAGTGCATTAATAAAATTAAGATTAGTAAAGCTTACTAATAGGACTCCGTATGTGTATGACATTCTGCAAGTGCAGTTGAAAAGAAATGCTTTGTTCTGCCATATTTATAATGGAAATGGGCGATGATAAGATGATTTGGTAACTCTTTACCATGGCTTTACTCTAGCATATTAACAGTGCTGTAGTACTTAATGAAATACCCGTAACGTTAATAAAGTGAACAAATGTTAATTCAATAACATTAAATTAAAGCACACACTGTGATTTAAAGTGTGGGGTGTAGAATCCTATTTAATGACAGCTTAGCAGTTTGCATGTATGTGTATAGACTCTCGCTACATAGAGTACTTGCTGTGGCAGGGACTGTATCTGTGGCCTAACAAGACAGATTCTTTATCACTACAAGCTACTTTACCACCTTCCAGAAGAACATACTTTTTACTGATTTGATAAAGTATAATATATATAAACTGATCTACTGAGTTGTATTTGCTTTTGGGACATCAATTACTAGTTGAAAAATAAGTTAAAGTTGGACACACTGGTAGTGTTGCGAAACTCCATTGGTACAAAATATTTCTTCCTTTCTCTTACACCTGCGACCTAAAGTGAGTTTTAAAAGCCAATTTGAAATGTCTTATAAAACACTAAAACCTTTACTTGTTACATGTTGTCCTTTCTGCACATAATGTTATTTTATATACATTGTGTTATTTTCACTTGCACATGAAGTTTTTTTCATTATTGCGTTGATGAAACCTTCCATCCTCATGAGAGTTGAATGGGTTGAGATTCTGTATGACGGCTAGCATTACTCGGCAGCAGCACTGTGACCACAGAGTAAGGCTGTCACAGTAGAGCTGCAGGAGAGAGAGAGAGACCGGCTGCTAATTTTCCTGTCATACCTAATAAAGACATAAAAGGTATCATTGTTTTTGATACCAGTACGGTATTAAAATAGTCTGATTGTTTCTCTTTGATAACAAGCCAGAGTCTCAGTCATATGCTTTTATTGCACACATTTTAAAGCCTCGCATATTTAAAAACATTCAACATGGTTGAAGGATTGGCTGCTTTATTTACATGCGTATGAGTGAGGGGAAAACCTGAGTGCATGTCTCCTAGAGTGAAGTTCTATAAATGTTTGATGCCCTCCACGGTCCACTTGATTATTCTAACCCAACAGTCACACCAGCATTACACACACATGCAGGTGATATTCACTTGGCGCACGCTGCCTCAGGAGGAGGAGCAGAGGCAGTAACCCAAGTTTTGGTTGACTTACACAGCCAATGGACAGGAGGAGGTGAGAATAGTTTTTTGAAGACACAAGCCAGGCTGCTTAGAGTAACGGCAGCTTTGAGATGCTACACAGGGAGACTTTGAAGTGAAGATTCATCAGCCTCACGTGGAAACTCAAAACATTCATGAAAAATGAAGATTTTCAGCCGTTTTCACTACGTTTGGTATCTGGTGAGTGCACCAAAAGGAGGGATATTGCCTTAGAGTGATGTATGTGTCTGTGCACGCAGCAGTGACTCGGTACCATGGCTGTTTATAGTGATTTTCTGTGTTCATGTTTCGATAAGTCTATTATATCTTACCTTCCTCTATGTTGGCTTGAGGAAATACATTTTTCTTTTCTCTTGCCATGTGTGACATTTTAGGAGGTGACTGAACACCCTTTACCAGACTGCCGCAACTTTTGCGCTTGGAGGCCGACCTCTGTACGTAGAGTGTGACCCTACCTGCTCCTGGCTTTCATCTCGTTTGATCTAAACGCTAATAGACTGCAGTGTGTGTTGTGTAGATGTTTGCACCTTCGTGTTGATTTGTCTTGATAATGCAGCATGTCTGTTTTGATGCCTCATTGTTGGTGTCAGTGACTGCTACAAGTGAAGTCAGGTTGCTGGAATGAGGTCAGTGAATGGATTGCTGTTTCTTCGCAATCCATTGTCACTGTTTTTTTTCATTGGATAAATACCGTTGTTAGGCAAAAATGTTTCAGAATGTAGGAACAACCGCTTTACTTATAGATTGACCAAAACCTGTTGTTAAATGTAACAGGGTTGAAAATAATCTCCTAGACCCCAAGTGGTCACGAAAATTCCTCAACCCATAGCCAAACCGGAAAGTATTGTAATTGATGAAAAGCATCATTCTTAATTAGAGATTGTTAAAGGTTATATGGATATTTATGCTTGTGTGTGTGTGTGTGTGTGCTTGTGTGTGTGTGTGTGTGCTTGTGTGTGTGTGTGTGTGCATGTGTGAATTAATGCACACATGCATCAAAAAGGTCAGTTTATGTCTTCCATGACCTAAGTTGAATTATTGGTGGTTTTCTTATCAGGTCAGGTGTCATACCACTGCTGAGTTATTTTTCCATACATTATTAGCTTAAAATGTAATTGTGATGCTAATAATGACATTTGAGTGTCCCTACTGTACGTTAACTTTGTACCACTTTTAGAAAAATCAAGGTGATCGTATTTATATAGCACCAAATCACAACAAAAGTTATCTCATGACACTTTCCAAAAAAGCAGATCTAGGTCACAATTAACTCTAGGTGGGCGTTCCTCTGCCTTAACATTGCAAATAATATAGAACCATGTAAATAGTATATACAACCATGGGGAGGCTGATTTGACCTCAGAGTTAATGAACATATTCAAATTCATAATAAACAATAACAACTGGCAACTCAACATCTATGTAGCAGACCACTTCAGTTTGTTTGTAATCTTACAATTGTTTTGATCGGAGCACTGGTTTTTATGATAGAGGACAAGATGAATCAGACACATCTGTGTCGGGGGGGAAAAGTTTTTGGAGGTTTCTAGAATGACAGTAAAGATGACTCTTCTCAATTTATCACAGTAACAGACCTCAAACTGTAATTGGTTGTGGAGATGGTGACACTCTTCAAGGATACACACACATCATTGTATTCAATGGCACTTGAAACTGAGGAAGCTGGGTGGGTGTTGGGAGCATTGGCATCCTAGGCATAGTTAAACCTCGGATGTCCATAGGAACAGTCCCATGAACGCATGAGACTGGGTTACAGCAGAAGAGTGGATGAGAGAAAGGATCCATGTAAGCTCACTTTGCAACTTCACCCTTTGGAGGACAATAATTAACCCGCTAACGAGCTACTGTACATGTAGCTTAATAACTAGGTAATAAAAACCCTACAGTGCCATTTATCAGTGCAGTTTGTCCTGTGACCTGCATTTTTTTGTCATCTTAATTAAAAGACTTTTTGTGCATCAGCACAGAACTAGGTCATTCCTGGCATATCTTATTTTTCCATATGGACTTGTCAAATCAAAGACAGAGGGAAGATGTGGATGAAGTAGAATGGACTACATAACACAGTTTGAAATCTCAATGAAGTGGCATGTAACTCCGTATATCTATGTTTAACTTTCGTCTTAAGTAAGATATTAAATGTATTGTAAATTATTATTACACTGTAAGCATGCCTGTTGTTGCTGTCTCATGCAGTTTTTGGTTTAAAACTTGATTCAGGCCAATGTGAGCAGCCTAAGTGGAAGTTATTTAGCCTAAGAAAGGTCTGACTTGTGACTTTGGGAAAAGTGCATTGTCATTCTTCTTCAGGAAATCCCCTAGGTCTAAATGAAAACAGGAGAATTCTTATTACATAGAATACTTTATTTTAATGCTGCCATATTTTGTTTTCTTTCTCTGTATTTTCTCCTCTCTTTTCTTTGTCTTTGCTCCTCCGTCTTTTTTCTTACACTTCGACTTCCTTTCCAACTTTCTCTCCTTTTCACCTTTGTTCAGGACTTCTCGAATGACGACACCAAGCTAGAGTACAATGTGGATGCAGACAATGGCATCGCCATGGAGGGTTATCTCTTCAAGAGAGCCAGCAATGCCTTCAAGACATGGAATAGGTACGACACACGGAGCTCAATTAACATCTTTATGAATATAACGCAGCTTCAATTTTATGATTAAGGACTAGATCTCGTGGCCTGGTTGTGGATTTTGTAGGGCAAGCACTGTCATCAAAATGTAGACATATTAAAGGTGCTTTACAGTTTAAAACCTCATCAAGTACTTTGACATTTTATTTTGATGAGGAATTTTTAAGCACAGTATAATTGGGTTGCATATAAATATAGAACCATTTGAATGACTCATACCAAAATGTCGCCTCTTTCTTTTAAAGCTAAGATGTGTTTTATAAACAGGTCTTTATATTTTTTATGAAGACATATTTTTTTTTTCAAATTGTAAAGAACGTGTATCTTTTTTGAATACCAGAGTTTACAGTCTGTTCTAACATGAGCTGACCCAGTGACATCCTGAATAAATATATATACTAATCAGCACTGTCTCTGGGCGTTGCATCCACATTGAAACAATGTCAAAGCCTGTTATTTTAGGAGTGTCATTGGCACCTGCATGTGACTTTGTTTTTCTCTTGATCTCCTTCCAGGCGTTGGTTCTCCATCCAGAACAATCAGCTAGTTTACCAGAAGAAATTTAAGGTTCGTCAAAGTAACTCCTATGCATGTGTTTGACATAAGCACTTAAAACTCCCCGTGCATTTTTAACAGGATGCTGTAGCTTATTTTAAGAGCTGTGGTAGGCAATAAAACAGACAACCACAGTTGTAAGTTTCTGTGTCAAATTGATGTAGATGTAACCATTATGCAGCTCAGTGTATACAAGAAAAATAACACAATGCTTGCTTTCTAAACTTTAGAGTTGACATTTATCATCCATGTGACAATATACACATTAATTTTCATTGCATAAACATTGAGGAAATTATTTTGTGTTATATTTTATTGCATAAGCCAACATATATGAAAACATATCTGCAAAGCTATTCTATTTTCAAGCTATTTCCATTCCAGAATGTAGCCACATCAACTCATGGTATATTAATTATAGTAGCCTTGTCTGTACCTGCTTTATTAAAACATTGGAAAACTTTACACGTTGTGAATCTGTGCTAAATATTGCAACTACCGTTGAGCATCACCTTCTACCATGTTGTAACCAAAGCTGCTGTGCTTTTACTTCAGGACAACCCTACAGTGGTGGTGGAAGACTTGAGGCTCTGTACAGTCAAACACTGTGAGGACATAGAGCGTCGCTTCTGTTTCGAAGTGGTGTCGCCCACCAAGTAAGTCGAGTCAACAAATATGACTCCCTATCTGTCTAATGAGCATGTTACCAAAGGTGGGAAGGTGGGGCAGCAATGTACCCACCTCTTACCACACGCACACACTCACACTCACTAACACATTAGGCAGACAGCAGTTGTGTGATGCTCGTCTGTCCCAACAGGAGCTGTATGATGCAGGCAGACTCAGAGAAATTGCGACAGGCCTGGATCAAAGCCGTCCAAAACAGCATCGCCACCGCCTTCCGTGACAAGGGAGATGACGGCGAGGTAATAAACAAACACACTGACACCGTGGGACTAGTGAAAAGGATTCACGTACACTTTAAATAAATAAATCGATATATAAATCACAAGTTAAAACTTAATGCTGGCATCTTTCAAAACCCTGTCTCTCTCATGTCAGAAGCTGGATAGGAAGTCGTCCACATCGACAGGGAGCCTGGACTCTGGTGGGGAGCCGAAGGAGAGATCACTGAAAGGAGAGAGTGCCCTGCAGAAGGTCCTGGCCATCCAGGGCAACGCCTGCTGCTGTGACTGTGGCCAGCCAGACCCCCGCTGGGCCAGCATCAATCTGGGCATAACCCTCTGTATACAGTGCTCTGGAATCCACAGGTAAAGTAGTAAGGTGTTTCATAAGCAAAATTAAAACACAAACAGCTCGACACATAGGAATGGCTCTTAAAGCTCTTATATTATGAACATTTACATGATTTAAATATTTAGGAGAAACTGAGACAAACTAATAAGGAGAGAATATCAGCACATTTTAGTTTATTTTGGTTCAGTGAATGGTGGACAGGATTAAAAGTAGTCATTGCGTGTGGCCTTAGTTATGGAAAATCTTTTGGTGTGAATCTATGAATGTAATTTAGATCTTCAAGGATTTATGGAATGTAAACTCACTGTTATGAGCCCCCAGCCTGTGTGGAATGTTTTGACAACTGGTGACAATACAGTCACAATATTACTTTAACTTATTAAATATTACTTTTGTCCAGGTCAGTCCCCATGTTATCTTTATAAAACAGTAATCAGTTGGGATTCAGTTCAGATCTCTATTGTAATGTCTTAACCAGAGTGGGTTCAGGAATTCAAATAAATTTGACTTGAGGCGTTTACGTAAACAACTTTGTGACTTCTCTGGCATGTTCCCTCCTGTTATAGAAGTATATAGAGCTGTCATGGTGCTGTTTGTTTATCTGAAAACTGCATCCTATATGTACTGGGTTTTTGTGATCTAAGCTGATAACTCCCATGAATCTGCAGACTCGAATGTCCACCTTGTGGCTGAAACCTAAATCACAACTGGGTGTTGAAAAGTGTAATCTTAAGGATTCAGCAGCATTTAACCATTTTATTCCGTCCAAACTAAAAGCACAATGAGAAAGGAGATTATACTATTTTTAATGCATCTTTCATCTGCAGGAGTCTGGGAGTGCATTTCTCTAAGGTTCGGTCTTTGACTTTGGATACATGGGAGCCAGAACTACTTAAGGTGAGTGAGGACAAACTGATGTCGGTATATAAATATACATGAGCATCTATTTCAAACGCAAAGCCTTACTTTTTATTAAATCTGATATCAAATTATTTTTCTCTTGATCTATTCTCTTACATGTTGCTGTGTTATACATTTTGATGCCCGCTTGATTATCCCAGTGTGGTTTTTTTGTTTGTTAATAAACTTATTGTTGTACACCTGTCACAGTTGATGTGTGAACTGGGAAATGGAGTCATCAACCAGATCTATGAGGCTCGGCGAGAGGAACTAGGATCCAGAAAACCCCAGCCAGGAGATCCAAGGTACACAACTTGTAGAAAGCATATTTGTATTTTAAGAACCAAAGATCTACCTTTCAGTTCTGCGAGCAAACGGATAAATAAATAAATGCTTATCTTCTTCTCCTAAACTAATTTCCCCACTTCATTTATTTATTATTTCATCTGTATTGGGGGAAAAAACTGAATGTGCTTTATAGGTTTTAGAAAATAATTAATTTCAATAGAGGTATTTTAGTCTTAATGTATCAAAAATTGACTTAGGCCTAATTATGTTAGCTTTATCAGACAATCTGCAGTTCATGTAAAGCTTAAGAGCTTAGTTATAGTGGATAGACCATAGTAGAAATTTAGCAGTGGTAGGCTGACAACCAGTTTAACCTCAGACCCCTGTGTGTCTTGTTCCGAACAGGCATGAAGTAGAAGCCTACATCAAAGCCAAATACGTGGACCGCCGGTTTGTGCGCCGGCCGTCGGACGAGGAGCTTCGCGACAAAGTGGTTTCCCTGAGCAAACAGGAGAAGAGGCTGAGTAGCAGCTCTGAGAATCTGCCCCCAAGACCGCCACCCTCCACCCCAAAACTCCGACCCGGTTCAAATGTCTCCAGACAATCAGGTCGGTAGAAAAATTAATGAACAAGAAACACCTTCTACTTAAAAGTTTGTGTTTTCCGTAATCATTCACTCATCTCGTAACTTAATGGATGACAGATGATTTAAAGAGCTCAACTGACTGACAAATAAACTTATTCAAAGGTACTGATTCTGGACCTGGATGATGTCTGGCAGTCACACAAAAAAATAAAAAAGTTTTGATTTTATACCACTAGTTCCAGCAAGCTCTTGGGACTAAAACACAATATTTACCAGTAACGTTTAAAAATCACTCAATCAAAAATCAACATTACCAGTAGTTGGGATAATTTATGTTTTGAAAAGTGAGATATTAAGTCAGATGACTGATGGCTTGAACATTAGTGAAACAGTAGATTTTGCTTTTTTTGGATTAAGCTCACATACACGGAGTTATCATTTCTGGATGAGGAATAGTCGTATTGTGCATTACTGTATGTGCAAAGCCAATGACATTTGTGATTGTGGCCAGTTGTTCTATTGTATGCTCTGTGATTTTTTTGCACTGCCTTGGAAACGTGTCCACCCATCGGCATACTGTTCTCTGTGAACAGCACATGTCTAAGCCCTCTTTGCCTTCCATTGCTTCTCGTAGTCTGTCTCTTCCAGTGTCGAGCGAGTTGGTTGTCTAACTATGCCTTCGCCCTGCTTTCCTCTTTCTCCTCCTCCTCAACCTCTTGTTCACGCTATGTCTTTTCTCCCCTGGCTGTTCTATGCTTCTGGACTGACCCTTGCTCTCACCGCCTACCCTAAAACCCCCCACCCTGCCACTCAATTTACACACTTCATCTTCCAAACTTCCATTATCCCTAACATAGCTGTTGCCAGTGGCTCAGAGGTCCGCCGCGACTCTCTCTTCTGTCCTGACGAGCTTGACTCGCTCTTCTCCTACTTTGACAACTCCTCCAAGCTCAGGAGCAGTAAGTACTAAATGCTCAGTGTTTTGCTTGCTTCTCCATCCCCTCTGCCCATTTCTGTTCACTGCTTTTGGGCTGTGGACTAACAACCCTTCATCCACTCCTCTGTTCCTCCCTCATTCAGACCTTCACAGTGGACCATCCTGCCATGCTAAGAGCATTACAGAGTTTACCGTGTTTTCTTTTTCCCCATTGTGGGGAGTGTTTGTTTCACACAAGGTTTTGGTCAGTGTTTTCATCTGTCTCATCATATCTTTGCTATTTAGGGATCTGAAAGAAAAAGGTGATGGTGGGGATCTGTCATCCAATTCACTTTTCTGTTAAGCTGGTGACTAATGCACTGTGTAAAATATAAGGACCACCTGCTGTTTCTAGAAACAAATTGTAACTGTCTAGAGCCAGTAGATGTTCAGAAATTCTTACGTTACACATAAACAAACAAAAACACATTTATTAATGTTAAAAGGCTTTTGATGGGCTATATGAGGAAGCTGTGTGATCATCTGCCAAAATAGTTTGCTTTCTACCACCAAGAAAAGCAGAAAGGTGTTCCTTTTGTTTTACGCACTCTGTGAATGATGTGTGTCTGATGTTCCTCCAGTAGTGATTCAGACTTGTTTTACAGTAAAGAACCCAGACAGTGGCATCCAGAACAGCGCTGATGGGAGCAAGGAGATGGTGGCCAACACCCCTTCAGATAACAGCCTCGCAGATGCAGGTAAGAACAGGTGTACAGTACATACACTCAAACACCTCTGTAATCAGGCAGAAATCTCTCTTTATTTACATCTAAAGCCATCGGCCGATTAGCCAAGTTTTTTTTTTTTTTTTTAAACAGCATCAAATTGATTAAAGTACATGTCTCATGTCTAGAAAACCTTAAGGAATATATTTTTTCCAAACAGGATTAAGTTTGGAATTTTTGTAAACAGCTTAAAAATCAATTGTCAGGAAAACAGATGACTATATTCAGATTCATTTCATTCACATATTGTTGTATTTATTGTTAATAAAAAATATCCCTGGAGTAAATGTCACATGGTTAATCGTTAATAACTTTTCCCACCCACAGAATTCACATCTCTTTGCTCCCATTTTTCAGAGTGTGCTGAATCTCCTCCCATGGCGATGCCTGCCACACTGCCTCCTCCATCACCCTGTAAAGAGATGGTTTTCTATGAACCCAAGGAGTACAGCCCTGGTCTGCAGCTCTACTGGGCCTCATGTGCCCGCAGCCTGCCGGATATGGCAGAGTCACTGGCCCATGGAGCAGAGGTCAACTGGGTGAACACAGAGGACGACAAGAGGACGCCGCTTATCATGGCGGTGCAGGGGGTGAGCATCGCTTTACTGTACTATACTGACAGGATAGTTAAGACCAGTAAGGAAACACGTATTTAACTTATTTAATAATTGAGTGAATTGAGTTTTAATTCATTTAGTTAAGGAACAGTCTTTAAAGTGATGCATATCTGTGATGTAAAGCCATTCAGTGATGGTATTTCATGTTTTTAAAATAAGAATAAATTTAAAAAAAATCAGCATTCAGGCAAGATTTAATGACGTTCCAGCCAAGTAACAGAAGAAGAGCAGAACAACAGATCTTTAGTAACACATCTGTGTTTTGTCACTGCAAATTAATATAAAGTGTTGCATGAATGGTTGATTTCAGGGTTCGCTGGTCACCTGCGAGTTTCTTCTCCAAAATGCAGCTAATGTGAACCAGCAGGACGCTCAGGGCCGAGGACCCCTCCACCACGCCACCATGCTGGGACACACAGGGTTTGTTTTGCACACCTCATCATTACTTCACCAAACACGTAACACGTGGGATTCAAATCAGATTATGCCTCATCCTCCAGAAAATAGTATTTCTCTCTGTTTCAGGCAAGTGTGTTTATTCTTGAAAAGAGGAGCAAATCAAAATGCTGCAGACATTGATGAGAAAACACCCCTGATAATAGCTGTGGAGGCGGCCAACGCAGACATCGTCACACTGTGAGTTCTATTCTTATTATTACTTACCAATATTTGTTGTGGGACAGTTTTCCAAGCGTCCACTTTGTTTAACACAATCAACAAGCACAACTATCTACATGGAAACAGTTTGGTTTGGTGCTCAAGAGAATACTGACCATGATCATTTCATTATCATTGCTCCAGAATGTCAATGCAATAGTTGGAGGAATGTTTTTAAACCTTTTTGATCATGAATAAACTAAATAAACCCTGACAGGATGAAGGAAGAAACAGACACCATGCTTATCAACCTGTAACCAACCAAGTAAAACTAACTGACTCCATTTAAATTCTCACATCCATCACACACACAGCCCCCCCCCCGTGCAGCAGGCATAATCTTTTACGTGTCAGCTGTTTCATGATTTTATTTTCACTTCATGATTTATTTCAAGATAAAAATCAAAACCTAACCCAGCAGAACGTTCCGCATTAACCAAGACGTAGCTGCTTTCTCCACAAGGTGGCACTAACTTATCAGTTTAGAGATCTTTCATCCATAGATGTAACACAATGACATTGCTGTTTTTCAGGGCTGAATTTTGCTGCGTATGTGTGTGTTTTGAGTTTTAAGAGTTTGCTTTGTGACTGCGTCTCTTAAATGTGGCTAATCGGTCGCTTCCTTTTTCTGAACTTGCTCCCCAGGTTGCGACTGGCTAAAATGAACGAGGAGATGCGAGAGGCAGAGGGGCCCTACAGCCAGTCAGGTCAATATAACACCAACAGCCCCACCGAGATGCAGTACAGGAAGTGCATGCAGGAGTTTATTAGTCTGCAGCTGGATGAAACTTAAAAACTGTCTGTTCTCATCAAAACACAGGGTCAGCTGCACCTTGGTGTGGTGTATCATCAGGTGCTAGACTATATCAATGTGACAGGGTTAAAGCCATCAACTGTGAACATTACTGAAGAGTTTTGCTCCAAAGTGGAACAACCATATTTTCAATTAAGTGACTGTTAATTAATGTACAATTATTATTGATAGCGCAAATTTTAATTTGTCACTTTTTTTTACATGATGGTCTTCCTCCCTTTATGTTTAAATTGTACCACTTTTTGCTGATGCACTCTATTTCAGAGATGTATGTCAGCTCAAAGGAGGAATTATTTTTTTTAATAGAATTGCGTCTCTGCTATCAGTCACAGTATCTTTACAAAAAAGAAAAAAACTCACTACCCAGTAACTGCCACCAGTATCCAGTTACATCCAGACCTCAAAGCGACAACAGCTCTCATTATATCTGAATGACTTCTCATCTGACCAGTCTGGATAGGCATAGTGTTTATCTATAGCTCACCAAGATTCATTTTAAATGTACCTGTCAGAAGTCATTCATGCACATTCCTAGTAATGGTTATGCAACTACTGTACCATTTCCCTGCGATTCCATGGTTCCCATTTCACCATTTCCTTGGCCTGTTTACTTATTTGAACTGTTTCTTGTCCAAACGTAAAGCTGTTGTGACATGCCTGGTCAGAAAAAAAAGTCTATTTTAGAAATGTTTTTATGAAGATGATTCTAGGAACCATATAAGTATACGTATTGTACATTTTGTAAATAATGCGGCTACATACACTTTTCTTTTGTGATTGTGTGATACTTACGTCCTGTCAAGACAATATTATGTCTTGGTTATTTTTTGGTAAAATAACCATAGTAAATCCTGAATTGTAAAATGATGAAGGCCTTTAGTGCCGTTGCATTGATTGTATTGAATCTTAGTGGGTTTTTCTATGAATAGACATCATCAAGAAACAAGTGCAATAGTCTAGAAAAATGTCCACATGTAACCATGTATAGATTTTTACCTGCTAGTCCTAACTTATATCTAACCTAATCATATTGGAGCTTTAAAAAAACAACAACAACTAAAATAGATATTTAAGAGTGAGGATAGAGGCCAGAGCTCACTTTCCTGACAGTGAAGGAATGAAAACGTTCCCTGGTTTCATCCCATGCCTCCGCTCCATGCAGCCCATAATCCTTGGAGGGCACCGAAGCACTTTGATTAAATATCTCTGTTCCGTTCATGTACATTGATGGAGCTCTACTGTTGTACCACCTGCTGCTGGCAGAACAGCATGCGATGTTTTGTACGGCTGACTAGTGTGAGCATGTGTTCAGTGGTTAGAATAGGGATCACTAATTTTGTTGTGTTGTGTTTACATATAGAGGAAGTTCTCGTGGCCTTAAGAGCAGATGCTGAGGTTTTTTTTAGATTTTTAGTTTTTTTTTAGATTTCCTAGATTGTAAAAAAAGAAAAGAAAAAAGGAATTCATGCATTTATGTGTGTCGGCCTCAGGAGGGAGGGCTACACTCAGATATGTCATGGTTTCGATGCAGAAGAAGAAAGCATCTTATTTTGAGGGCCAGATGTGCCGCTGAAGGTACCCAGACTGTTATGAGCCTAAAAGGTGGAAAACCCTGTGTGGTTATTTTTTTAAAGTAAGTCAGGAATGTTTTGGACCTGAATGACAAAGAATGAAACATAATTCTTCCTCTCGTTTCTAAATGATTATGTTTTGCATGCAAGGTGGTTGATAGGGAATGGTACACAGGCTATTGCTTCCTTTCGTCGCCTTTATAGGTGAGCAGCAAATAATAGAACAATCATGAGAGGAACGGAAGGAGGATTGTCATTAGCAGAAGGAGCAGAATAGAATCCAAAGCGGCAGATTTGTTATCACTGAATGATCCTCCATGTTTTGAGGCATCAGCTCGACACCGTTTCTGATACCCAACAGTCTCTTCATCAGCTCCTCCAATCAGTAGATGAATGATGCGACTGATGAGGGATATTCAGGGGTAATGAATGTGAAGGTGAACTAAACTCATCAACCCCCCTGCCCCACCCCCACCCTTTTGTTTTGTTTTTAATTAAAATTACAGTTCCCTTGACTCAAGTGTTTCAACCTGATTGATTATGTTGTGCAGAGCAGCAGTTCTCAGCCTGCAGGTTACTCTGTGATTTTTGTGGGCCTTTTATGTTTATGAAATCTTACCACATTTTTGAAAACATAGTGATGATTTGAAATTTCAAAAATAATTAGAAAATTCGAACAGCTTGAGACCTGCTGCTCTATAACACCCTCTTTATTTTTTTTATTGCTTTTATATCAGTAAATTCGCTCTGTTCTGTACTTTGCTTTGCTTTTCTCCCTCTCCTCCCCAGAGTTCGTGCCTTTCTTGCTTTCTCTCTTTCTTTTTGGGGAGCTGAGGCCAACACAACTCTATTTTTGTACATAAACTCCTGCACTTTAAACATAATACAGTTGTTAACAAAAATCTCATCTTTGTGGGCTTGTCTTTTCTTTCTGAGTCGATCTCCAGTTGCTAGTGACGGGCTTTAGTCATGTATCTCAAACGTATGCCTTTTTGCCGCTTCTGTTCTTTCCCATCTTTTCTGCCTCTGCGTTGTTCTGTTTCATATTTCGAGCCACGCTGACACACTGACAGGTATGGCCGACTTTTTCCTTTTTCATTCTTTTGCTGATGATGCCTCCACTCTGCAGATATTTTATCCTGCTGTACACCTGCATAAAGAGGCATTAATGAGTTCAACATTATTTTATTTGTGACGCAGTTTAGATGTAATATAATATTTTATTGCACAATATTTAATTTCACATATATGCAGAAGGTTGATGTGGTGTAGAGAGAGAAGGCTCAGACTCGAGAAAAACACCTAATCAGGCGAAGCGTAATCGGTTTTCTCTTAGAGGTCCTTAAAGCAGTTGCTGTTTCAGCAGAATCTTACATTTTCATTGCCTCAAAGAGCATAAAAATCAGAACATGCAACCCTGCCTGACAAATGCAAACATCGCTGTTCACTTGTTTTTGAAGACTTTTCTAACGAGCATTAAACTTTTACTCGCTAAAATCATATATGAACATATGTACCTGTATTTGCAGAAAACATTGGAGTAGAAGAAGAAAACATTTGAGGTTATTATTTGCACTGTTCTGAGACATATGTACTGTTGTTAAGACGAGTTAAATAATACAGCACTGTCTCTGTCTCATTGGTCCACAAACTTTGTGTGGCTTCTTTAAACTGAAGTAATATCTACTTTGCTTTGTTGTTGTTGTTGTTGTTGACGTCTCACGTCCTTGTTCCTTCTGCAGGAGATGAAACCTACCAGGACATTTTCCAGGATTTCACCCACATGGCTTCCAACGACCCGGACAAGCTGAACCGCTACCAGCAGTACGATCCGCAAAGACCCTGACAGAACAGGAAGGCCGTCCACTAGCACTCAGAGACACTGTCTACTCAACCAGAGGGAGGCTAAACGAGGCCCGGAAAGACACCGTCCAATTTCCCTCCAACGTCATCGAGCATTAAAGCCGGTTAGTGCTGGCAGAGTTGGACTTATCATTATCTAATGTGGCCGAAGCCACCATTCATCATAATCTATTAATTTGACTCGCAGCTGTGAATCCGACATGCATTTCATTTAAGTGAAGGGGAACTTCTCCCTCTTTTTTTTTTCTTTTTTTTTTTTCTAAAGCTGTATTTCCCAGTAGGACGTATATGTAAGTGAATGGTACAGTGTTAAAGCCTCCAAAAAATCCCGAGACAATTGAACTCGGTCTGAATGTAGAGCTGCCTTTAAGGCTGTCAGTTATTTTGACCGAGTTTAATCTTTTATGTCACACTTCCTGACAGAAGAAATTCAAAGACAATTTCTTTTAAAAAACAAACAAACATATATATTAAAAGAAAAGTGTGCTGCATCAGAGCTGTAAAGAGGTAAATGTATGACAGATTGTTAGATGTTCGTTTTGATTTTTAACTGCTTCTTTTTTTTTTTATTCAATAGGATTCTTAGGATGAGCGTAACGAGACGCCACATGATCTTTTTTATATCAGTCTTTCTCTTGTGAACCATCAGCAGCGTATACACAGCAATATGCTTTTACTTTTGATTGCACAAATTCCTTAATCTTAAATCCCCACTGATATTTACCAGTTTTGATGGTAAGACTTTGACATGTTAAACAGTGTACAGTGATTACAGAAGCAAACATGTTATTGATGCGTCTGTATTGTTAAATAGATAGTAGTTTGTGTGATTTTTAAATTCTAGTTATTTTTCAACACATTCCTCTGAATGATTAGAATTTTCCATGTTGTCACCACATCAGTACCTGCAGTAAGTATCACCGAGGCGACCAGCACTTCAATGTCGGGATTCTGTGAAATTAGAATAGCTCCAGTCATGTTGAGATGATCCGATTGTAGCTTCAGTCTCATGCTGATATGAGAGTAAAGAGTTAAGATGTGACGTTTAAGAGCTCTTCAATAATTTGGACCTAAAATGAACAGAGGCCACTATATTTCTGTTGATTCTAGAAACACCATATTCTACAGGTTAATAGCAATTTCATGGGAACTTTCCTAGAGGGAACTGTGGAACTTGGTTTTAATTATAGGGACTATATGATTTTTCCTTAAAGAGGAGCTTCATTAAACCCAAGTGAATGTTTGTTTGACATTCTAAGCTTAAGGTAAAATCATTAAGATTCAGTCCTGATTGGTTTGGCAACACCTGTGGTTATAGATTAATACAGAAAACCACAGAGTTTTCTTGGGAGAAACAACAAAAGGGACGACGCTGGGAGACGATGTTGAAATGTAGAAGCCTAGAAAAAAAAGTGGAAGTGTTGGCAGGTATGGAAATGTAACTGGTGTATCTGTTCACGGCATCCAAACAAACTCACGTGGTCGTGCTACCGTATGATTCAACAATCTGATCTCATGCTGCACGTGGTGACATGGAGTAGTTGGTTACGTTGGTTCCTGCAGCTCCTCATCCAGCTGCTCAGTGTGGCTGCTGCTGCTGCTGCTTGTTCCAGTACTCTGACATATTTAATGCTGATCCACTGACATGTAAGATTTGAATCTAGTGTGTGAATCCCTCTCCCCATCACTTAACAGCGAAAGCTGCTTTATCAATGGATGATTGCAGAATGTAATTGCATTGAAATATAATTAGAAGCAATTACACAGAACATTCGAGGAAACTTCCCGGGAAATTATTAGGAAAATGTCTCAATATGTGGAAACATTATAAAACAGTGGAAAACTGTTGTCATTTGCTGAGTTGTTTTTCCACTTAAGAGTGATTTTGTTTCATGTGGTTCAAACAACAGGTGACTTCACTGGAATAAATTCTACAAATGTCATGATAGAGGTTTTGTACTGTGAGTTTGCCTTAAAACGTGTAAAATCTTCACTTCAACTTGATTAACATCATATATGATCTGAAACACGGAGGAAAGCTTTAGCCAATGAAACATGGGATACAGACCTTGTACATTTTGTACAGAAGCTTTTGAATTCTCCAGAGAAGTGAAGTATAAAGTTAGTGGTACTTGAATCATTAAATAAGCTTTTGTATATGCTGTTCTTTGTATCCTTCGGTAAGCGTATGCCTTATTTTATATTACCTGGCTGTGTACCATTATACATGTACTGTATATTCTACCTTCAATACATATGGACTGAGATCCAGTCATTCATGTAGAATGCTGATGCTTTTTTTTTTTCAAATTGTTTGAAATTTTAATCACAACCACTTTTTTTCCTCATGTGGCGTCATTAAAGTCATCACTTGAACGAATTTGTGTGAAGACAAAGAAAAGTTTACTCTTCTCCTGAGCTCATGTCATCTTTGAGTCATCGATTTGTTTTCAGATATTCATTACAATCCAGAAGTATTCATGCACCACCACCCAGTATAACATCACATGTGCTGGTACTGAGATTTTATAGCTTTTGTACTCAGAAATCCCCGCCATGCATTACATTCAAGAAAGACATGTAATGCGTGTCTGAGAAAAAGTAAAATTTAGCAATTTATAAACAATTAAAATGCTCACAATTCCCAAACAATGAAAAGGCACCTCTCCAGTACATGGGAGATGTGTGCCTGAAGTTTTCCACTCATAGAATTTGCCTAAGTTCAACATTGGAAATGGAAAAAATAAAAATGATTTTTTTTTTAAATCCCTAAATAGGAAGAGGCACCAGTTTTGGTACTTGATTTTTCTGTGTAGAAAGTTTCATGAAAAAATATTTCCCTTTTTCAGCAATTATGGATAATTTCCTCAATCACAGATGAGTTTTTCAAGGACAGCAGTGATTCATGAGCAGCCATTGTTCCTGGGTTATTAACAAAATTACACAATTGGCCTAAAATGCTTTTTTTAAATATATACAAGCAAGATCATTTTCCAATTGAAGCTACAAGGTTGCAATATAATGACATCATCATCTAAAAATTCATTTTGAGCTCAAGCTCTTTCTCTTCTCTGTATTTGTTTCTAATTATCTATCATTTCAGCTCCTTTTACTTTGGCCTTTGTACGTAATACTGAATGAGGGCTAGGAAACACTAAACATTACAAATATGGTTTAATGATGTCGAATCATCAGATTTTATTTGCCGTCATAAAATGTAATGGAGACATAATGTTTTAGTGTGCATTTATACATATTCATGCTTGTATGTGGTTTATGACAAATCTGATTTGTCACAGAATATTTCGTGTAGCACTTTGTTTCCTGCATCATTACTATGTTGAGCCTGTTTACAGGCTTGTTCAGTCGATAAGAGAACAGCAGTGTAACCTGTCTGTCCAGCAGAGG
Organism: Chaunax sp. Z400; assembly: GCA_037577475.1. Taxonomy (NCBI): domain Eukaryota; kingdom Metazoa; phylum Chordata; class Actinopteri; order Lophiiformes; family Chaunacidae; genus Chaunax; species Chaunax sp. Z400. Next base: position 18,570,047 of record CM075188.1, on the reverse strand, counting down.
GAGGGCTGCTCTGTCTTTCATATATGAAGGGTAAACTATTGACCTGTACAGCCTGAAAGTGCAGCAACTTGATAGTCTGATTTTTTTCACTTAAACTGTATTATAGGTTATTGTCTTCAAGATTTATTTATAGTTTATAGAAGTTTATTATTTTTAATGACTCAACCTGTATAGAATAAAAATAAACTTACAAATCTCTAATGGCAAACATCAACTGAGAAGAGTTAAGAAAATAAAGCAATCTATGCAGACACGTGTCATAAAAAAGTTATTAAACAAAATTATTTTTTTTCCACTCATAATTCTATAGTGAAGATTTAAGCCTAATGTATTTATGCCGCAGATGCTTCACCGAATGCTTTAAACCTCTATATTTACAGGTTTATATATGATCCGAGTTTAAAGATCAACCGATGCGTACCGGCCCATCTGTGCCCGGCTCTCGGCCTTTGCTCTGTAAAATCGGCCACCGGGCCTTTTCCAGGAAGTCTGTGGTCTGCTTGCCTGTGGAGAAATGAAGGGTCGCTGCTGGAGATATTTCCCTCCATAAAAACAACATGTGGACAGATGCATGAGAGGGCCAAGCCCCATTAATGCCGCTCAGACTGCCAGGGCCCAAACTACAGAACAGCCATGTTAACAAGTCACCAAGTCCAGTGACTGATGTTACTTTCTGTAAGTAAGTAAAAAAAATAAAATAAAATTTTTTTTAAAAAAGCCAAGTCGGCTGACAATTACTTCTCTTCAGTTACTTATAATGCAAAAATCAATTTGAATCATACATTTGATTTGCAACATTTGAACTGGTAATACCCCTTAAATGTATTCCAGAGACGTGCTGCATAGACTCTACAACATAGCCAAGTAAGTGGTGGAATCTTCTGTGTCAAGTGGGCCTGCTTCTTTCTCAGTGTTTCGCTGATGGGCTCGAGAGGGATCAGCAGTGAATCCCAGCATCCCGGGGTCCCCCCCTTAGATACCATTCACTCCATCGGGGGCCGTGGTGGTGTCGTTTCTCTTCATCCAGAGCCACTGACCGCTCTATTCGGCAGCTCTGGAGAGGTCTTTTGACTGCTTGACGGCGGGCCCTCCCTCACACTCCTATCTCCCAGAGGAGCCTTGAAGTGAAAGTATCCCACACAGGGGTCATAAATGATGCCTGAACTTGAGGATAAGTGCTAATAAAGGCTAATTGTCGCCAGCATGGAGACTCGTTGCATAATATTTAGAGGTGTAGACATTATTTACAGTATCTATCCTATATTTATTTCTATATTTCAGTATAAGCAAATGACACGTTTTCTATTCTACTTGCTTATTCAATCAGATGACTTAGATTGTAAGAGTCATGGATTACAAATCTGATTTTAAAGATGACAACATCCATGCTGCAGAATGAGTTTCATCCAACTGAACATGTCTCCTTGTGAAAATGACTTGCAGGTTAAAAAAAACAAAAAAAAACAACTAGATCCTCCATTTAGGTATTTCTGCTACATGCAGAACCATGAGTCCTAATATGTACTCCACCCACATTCACACTGAACAGAAAGGTTCAGATTTCATATTTGTGCTGGTAATCCAAACAGCTCTGCCTGTATTCCCTGAATTCTGATGATGAATGGACAGACGGCATGAATAGGCGCAGTGTTACAAGCACACGTTCTTACCACAGTATCCTCCACCACAATCGGACTGAAACGGAGGGGGAAAAGATGGAGGCTAGAGTGTTAGAGAGCGTGCAGTGTACCATGCACCACCTTCACCAGGCTTCACCTTCCTAATGCTTGTTTAGTTTGTCTCGAGCCCGTGTTCCCAGAATGGGCAGACCTGGCTACCTCCAAAGTTGTTTTTTTTCCCGTTCCGTTCTGTGCAGATTTCCTTACGGGTGATGCCTCCCCCAGAGAACAGTGCTGCACACCACAGTGAGCTGTCAGCCTCCAGCCTGTGGTCTGGTGTCCAGCTGTTCTGACATGCAGAAAACAGAGTCCTCCTCTCAGCCACCTGCAGAGAAATGAAGTAGCAGACTGCTCCTCTTACCCAGAGAGTATTCAGGCAGTGTTCAATGGTCAGATGAATGACTTCTGATGAGAACTGATCAAATTTACCACAACAGCTGGGAACTAAACAATCTATAAGTATAAAATCTTTGATCAAAGCATTCAAAAGATGAGTTTTGGGGCACTAAAGATTTATCTTACTGTCAACAAATCCCATAAAAGACCAAAACGGACAATGAATCAATCCCATATAATAGTATCCAAAACCTGATATAGCCTATTAATCTGTTCATCATTGCTGTCTAAAAACCATTTAGAAACACACATTTATTGTTTTCAGACCGATGGGGCACAGTGAGGCTTAAATATCCTTTCCACTCGTTTTTAAAACATTTTCCACCTCAGTTCAAAATCCAGAAAATGCAAATATGTTTGGCCAAAGGTATCTCCTACTTCACTGAAAGGTTCCTACTCCGTACATGTGCGCTGGAGGGTTCAACTTTCCACATCAGCATCTTACAAACGAGGACAAATCCTACTTATGACTCAAAGCAAAATCCAGACACAATGTACTGTGTGTTGTGTTTCTCTCAAACTACTTTTTTTTTAAATGACTGGAACTGACACACCCCACAAATTCATTTATATCCAGTGTCTTTGCCCATCTAGACTCAAATCTGAAGTCTGAAAAAGTATTGTTGTTTTTTTGTTTGTTTGTTTTAAAGTCTCAGAATTCTGACATTATCATTAATGGCATGCCGGTGGCATGGTCCCATCCCTGGATTCATCCACAGGCTAAATCTGGAGGAGTTTGTTAAAGTACAGGTACAACATTTTTGCAACTTATCTGTCAACGCCTGAATAATACGACAGATGGAGGATGTGGACCGGTAGAATCACAAGAATCAAACACCAACGTGTAATGAATGGACCTTGTAAAGATTTAGGTCTTCCCTTAATCATCTACTGTTGTGGCATCATTGAGCAAGGCACTTCAAAAAACACAGGGGTTGCACTCACAAACAGTTAAGTCACTTAAAAAAAGGTGAGTTGACAAATTGCTCTAAGAAGCCCAAATATGTGTGTGACTATAAAAAAAAAATCAGTCAAGTTTTCACACTCAAGAAGCTGCAGCCAGAGAATTTTATGATTTTATTTTACTCATAAAAATGACAAATTAATCATAATGTCAGGTGACTAATCATCTGATTACCCAAATAGACTGGATCCAAAAAAAAGAAGAAAAAAGACAGCAATCTTGGGTCCCTTATTTTCCAATAAATCAGAAATGAGGGTTTAATGATGAAGTATTTGGGCCTGATAATACTATAAATATATAAAGATGTCTCATTTCGATCTTAACTCTTGTGTATCGTCTCTGACAGCCACACAGAAAGTGTCCTGCCTCTCATTAACTCTGGAATCCAAGCACAGACCTCAGAGGCTTCAAGAAGGCAATGAATCAGTGAAGTGTTCGGGGATTAAAAGCAATGCTGAGACTTGTCCTGGCCAGCAGCTGCCGACGGACGCCAGCAACTCCAGAGAGCATTATATAACTATTCATACTGTTTTGACATCAGTCGCCCTTTCAGGGCCCAGAGGGGCCAAATGAACGCCAACGCAGTAAACTTTAGTGACCGGGGCAGGGGTAAAACAGGCAACTCATGTAGCAGAGAAATGCTGGGTGAAATGAGTGTCATGTTGTGTTTCCTGAAGTTGTCCCTCAGATGGAACAGAAACAGCCACTGGTGATGCATCGCCACCTGTTAGTAAAGACTGATGAACCGAAACGTTTCAACGAGACACGATCCCTTTTTTTCTTAACACAAACTTCATCAAACTTTAACTGAAAATTGCATTCGGTGCAGAGCTGCAACTAATAATTGATAATAATGATTAATTCATGCACGTCGTGGCTCTGCAGATGGCAATGTTTGTCTGTCGGCCTGTGCTACACTCTGGTCCACACTGACATATCTCAACGACTATCAGAGGAAATGTGATGAATTTTCATAAACATTAATGATCTCGGTTGCATGGTGGTTAATGGTTACTGTAAGCTGACAGCAGGAGGGTGGAGTTTGCATTTTCTCCCTGTGAGAGGGAGGGAGGGAGGGTGAGCACAGCACAGAACTGTCAGTATGTTGGAGACTGTTTTGTCCAGCTGTGTAGTCCTTTTCGTGTGCATGTTGAAAATGTAATATTTTCTGTCCAGCTGTGTAGTCCTTTTCGTGTGCATGTTGAAAATGTAATATTTTCTGATATATACTGTTTTCAGCTCTGTTTAAACTCGATACTGTTATGGACCTTTTGGACCTCAAAGTTAGTCCCTTGTTCTAACATTTGGGAAGCTCGAACCAGCAAATACCGTATCTGGCAATGACTTGAAATAATCAATATAATATAGCCACAAAATCACAAATCAGCCTCAATGAGCATTTATACAGCATACCTGTACTCTCTTTGGATAGGAACAGCATTTCAGTGGGGAAAAAAAACAAAAATGATTGGAAACGCAGAAAAAGTCTCTTCCAGGACAGGGCGGCACGGTGGCGTAGCAATGTTGCCTCACAGCAAGAGGGCTCTGGGCTCAAATCCACCTGTCGACCTAAGATGTGAGTGTGTGGGTTCCATCTGGATACTCCGGCTTCCTCCCCACAATCCAAAAACATTCAGTACAAGTGAATTTGTGACTCTAAATTGCCTGTAGGTGTGAATGGTTGCTTGTCTCCATGTGTTGGCCTGCGATGAACTGGCAACTTGTCCAGGGTGTTCCGCGCTTCTAGCCCAATGTCAGCCGGGATAGGCTCCAGGCCCCCTCCGGCAACACTGCACAGGGTGGATTTCCATGTTTTTGAATTCACAAAAAGTGACCCTGTTGGATATGAACAGACTAAAAAGAAATAAGTAAAGATGATCCAAAAAAAAAAAAGTCAGCTTGGATTATGATCATAGGAACGGTTTATATAAACTCTCCTCCACGATGCTTTAAAGAGTGTTTGCGTCCTTGAAGGAGGTGTCCATCTTGTCACCGTCACAAATAGCTGTAGAAGGAAAATTTCAAGCCGGAGGGTCTCTGAGGCCAAAATCCACAACAGCCCTGTTGTTTAGCGCCAACCTTCACCCCGAGTACAGCCTGCTCGGTCCAGAGCTTCATCATGGACCACAGGCACATCACTCGCTGGACCTTGAGTTCAGCCAAAAACTCTTCGAGACCTCAACCCGGTCTGCAGGCCGCACACTCTCTGACCTGACAAACCAGCTCTCTGGTGGGCCTCCTTGTTTGCTTTAACAGTGCTGCTGACCCTCCATGCTTTCATCAACAGTCACCGCCATCGTTGCATCCACAGACGGTGACTACATGCTCCACAAATCATCACCCCTCTCCTCTTCCTCCGGTCTTGATGTGTGGTTTGACTGGATGCAACCAAGGGATCCTTTTGCCTTGTATGGTGGTTCACAGCTGTATTCATTAGGGAATTTTGAGCTGCAACATTTCCCTCACACTTCCTAAAAAGCACAAGTCCAAGCTCAGAGTTCACAGGTTTTATTACTACAATTGAAAACAAAAACAGTGAGGAACAGACTGATTTATTCATCGTAAATCTGTCTGAATAGGAACATCAGATACATGCTTAAAGCTTCAATATCTGCTGGCCAACTTGATTCGGCTTATTTATAGGGAATGAATGGAAAAAGAGGCGAAATCATTTGACATTCATGAACGCTCATTAACCCGTTGAACTGGGTGAGCATACAGTTTGTGATATAAGATGTGTGTTAGGAGAGTTTCTCTCTTGCTGCACCAATTGTGGATCCAGGACAGCAAACAGCCTGATTTTGTGGAGCAGTAGCCGGACCTCTATCGTAGTCAGGGAGTGGAGAGCCGATTGGCAGCAGCAGAAAGGCGGACAGGGCGTAGTGGATAGTGGAATCACTAAAGTCATTAGGATGTGTCCCCTGGTACAGAGGATATAAGTGGCAAATATCAGAGTAATCCATCCATCCAACAGCTGCTGAGATATTTCAGTGTTGAGGCCTGAACAACTGATGGGACTTTGTCATAAATAGAGGCAGGACTATGAACAGCAGCTCACTGAGGAGTGCAAAACATCCAGGACAGTGGGAGCAGGACACGGCCGAGATAAACCTCCAAAACTACATCATCTATTCAGTCGGAGAAGCTTTTCAAGGTTCTTAATAACTGACTGATCTCATGTGTTAGTGTGTGGGGCACAGAGCCACGAGGAATGAGGAAGTCTACTCCATCACAGTGTGAATGTTGAACATGTCTGAAGTATGAGACGTGGCTATGCAGAGGCAGATTTTTCCACACGTCCACTGACATCCCGCCCTTGCTTCCCGGGGACGGACAGGAAAAGGTTGCAGCAGGCCTCGTCTCATCTTGGCTAGAAGGGAGCATGGAAACAAGGAGATGTGGAGCAGAGAGAGGAAGGGGAGGTTCCAGAATGACTAAACATTCCCTCCCGTGGGGACGACATGGTGTTACTGTAACTCCAGGAATGCGATAGAAGTTCACCCCTAATCTGTGGACTCCTCAGCCTCTATACTTAGGATGTCACATCAGTCTCGGACCTGCGTGGTGCACGTCAAGCGTCTTTCACCGCTCTGGATCACATGACGACTTATAGTGATGGATTTGGTTGTCCAGGCCAAACTCTGACAGACCCAGGAGTGTGTTCCTCTGTGTGTGTTCTGCGCTGCCGTTTGGTTCCTGGAGATGAGGAAAGATGCAGTCCAGTCGATAAAGTTGTTAAAACAGTCCTCCTTGACAAAGTTTCTGGGAATGTTCAGGGAGGAGTTGATTAGACTAAGTGTCTGGCCAAAATGTACATACACTGGTTCACTGATGGAAGCAGACGTGCAACAAATCATCTCTAACGACAGCTTACTTCATAGCAAAGACATTTTTTCCACCAGCGTTACGCATTAAAAAAATCAAATAAGCAGAATTCCAACACATTTTATGCAGAAAACTGCCCGTTTTTACATTTCCTGAACCCTTCGCAAACCACTTTTCCACATTAAGACCAACTAAATAATCACATTTCGGTCGGGGAAACTTGAAGACAGTAAACTTGGGCTTAGTTTTAAGACCGAAAACCACAATGAAGGTTGCGTACGACTAAAACTGATTGATCGTTTAAGCAAAATAAAAAAAGTACTTCGGAATTACAGGATCACACAAGAGTGAAATAATGACAGGGAAAAGAGGAAAAATATCTTTTCTGATTATTGCAACCGGTGAAGCCAGTTTAATGAAGACATCAGCCCCATCACAGGCAATCAGTCACTGTTCAGTTTGTATGATTAGTGATTCAAGACGTCTGATGGTTTCTGGGCTAAAATTAGTCTGCAGAATTATGGATTCATATTCTCCAGGTCTCTACCTTCCACCAATTCTTCTAGGTATGAAATAAATTTGGTATTTCTTCAAGGTAAACTGTATGACAAACAAATTAAGATTATTTTGTACAAACCTTGACATTTACTGGTGCTGATGGAGTTTAAGTCAATTAAAAGGTAACAGACTACTACACTTTAACCAACACCACTGTGAACAAAACCTGAACAATCGGAAAACTGTTTTGTCAAGAGTCCTTTGGGTAATTTCCATCAGCAGTTTGGCCCCTGAAAGAAGAAATGTCTGTGCTTGTGAATGCACACAATTAGTGCATTCCATTCTGCATCACCATGAAGAGATCAATCGTTGTATTATTGCACCCTAGGCATAGCGCTGTAATTTAATGGACTGATCATCCTTCTCCATTCTTCAAGTTGTACAAACAAATGGAGCCAAACCAAGTGTTGTAAGTCATTTCAGCTCAATTATGATTTCGAGGTAATCTGAAGTGTTTAATTATTTGTGCTTAAAGAAAGACTGAACTTTGTATTCTTAGAATCAGAAATGCATAAACACATTTTAAATGAATTCTCAGATAATGTGAGTGTCATCAAATCATTGTGAAGCACAAATAAAAAAAGTTAAAAAGGGATCGAGCAGAGACAATATTTTAATTTTCCTCTGACTTTCACACATTAGAGTATCGATTATCGGTAGTTTTTTTTTCCCAGTTTCCCTCACACTTGACCTTCAAGACAGTCAGAAAGTCGTTTTCCTGAAGGCAACCGGCTTCCAGCTGCCACCCAGAGTTGTTTGGTATGGATACAGTAGACTCATCACACTGTACAGAGACAGACTGCTGGGTGGACTGAAGCAGCTGCTGCTGAGTGCTGAAAATGTAAACCAGTCTAAACGTATGGGATTAGAGAAATTCTCTCAGTGCAGGCCTGGTAAAATATCCACTCAAATAAACACACACTCTCCAGTCTCCAATATACCTCATTTTTATTGAACAGACAGGAAAATTATACAGTTAGTGAATGTAAAACATTCCCTGTCTGGCAAATGAGGAGCCAGAGAGGGAAAGAAACACGTAAAGGAGGAAGTGGAGCGAGGGGGTGGTTGGATAGACGGATGCACAGAAGTGGGATACGTTGGACCAACATGCTGGGATCTCATTTCTTCTGTTGCCTGAAGAGAGAGAGAGAGAGAGAGAGAAAAGATAGATCAAATATCAAGTAAAATCTGATTAGAAGGATGGCATTTCATCACAGTTTACAGGCAACACACATGTAAGGATAATAACAGTAAAAGAATGACTTGTATTCTCCAGGGTCAATTTAAATAGTGGTGGACTCCTACTCATTGTCAGAAAGCACAGGATATAATCTATAGCAAATGAAAATGCGGGGGATGTTTGTTTTGAAGTGTTTGTTTTGTCTGTAAGTGTCCATATGATTATAAACAACTGCTCATCAATACTAATGAATAATCTCGCCCTTTCTGTGGAGACTTTTGAAGATGAGTCGAATCATTTCAATCTTAAAGTCAAGAACTATCAAAACAAAATTTCAATTTTAAAAGAGACAACTACATAATAAGTAGATGTTTGTTATGAACAGACCAAAACGGTGTTTGCTGAGGCCAGAGCTTATTAATCTGATCATAGAACAACAAAAAAAGTGTCCAATGTATCTTGTGTATATGCTACACGGTCCAGAAAGACTTTAGGCATTAAAAGAAAAGATGAAGTTACAGCATCTGGGTGAGAAAATACATGTTAATTTGTCAAAATTGGAAAGGTGGAATCACAGAATCACCTGGACACTGAAACTCAAAAAACTAAGTGGTATTCCACTATTGTTAAAGCAGAGTAGTGGTTTGTGGCACTATTGTTAGCCATTATTAATGCTATTAACTACACTTGTGTTTTTTATGCTATGAAAAGTTGAGATGTTGAGAAAAGTTATTGTAAGATGAAATAACCCCGAGCCCTGCAAAAGAAAATCTAGAACAAATGCATCATTACTCTACTTATTATGGCTAATATTTGTGCAAAGGTGAAGCTTACATGTTGAGTTTTTAAGATTTCAGGTGTATTTAGTGGAAACACCTGCTTGGGTGACACATGACTATGTGAGGTTTATGGACGAGTCAGAGTTTCCGTAACAGCGAGGGTGGGGAGTTAACTTTTTTAAATTTAAATATCTACCATATGTAACCATTTGGCTGGTGGTTGGTGCTAATTCCCATCCCAATGACAACTTGGTCACTCTACCCTCTTGGCTGCCCTGCTGACAGCTGGCAGACACATTTCAGCCATGAAATCAGCCTGACAATGATCGCTGCCATGTTTAATCCATCGCACAGCACTTGAACCTCATAAAGGGTTGACGTAGTATGCACATAGGCCCTAATTTGGTCTTTGACACCTCATCGCTCTCATAACACGCCACGGCGAGCTCCTACATGGGAGGCAGGCTGCAGCCAATCCAGCACAAACACAACAAGCAGCCAGGAATCATTAAGCATCCCGCTTCATTGGCCGGTGCAGTCACAAGGTTTGCCCTCTGAGCTGGGGTTTGGAGATGGCAGCAATGTTTACATTCCTCAGTGAAAGCGGCGGGCGAAACTGGGTCAGGTTCGGAAACAACAGTGCAGTCCGGGGTCGTGTGTTATCACATGACGATACATCCTACGGAAACTGTGTGACAGCTACGTGAGAGGGGTGTGCAGAGATTCAGCAGCAACACTAATGCACCTCTGTCCTGTAGTTTGATTTGCAGGCAAACTCGGGTCTCCTGTCCTTTCCGTGAATTTACAACGTGCCATTTGATTGTCTTCTGTGATTCAAAACTTGTGGGACAGACATTTTCACAGCCACCACATTTCTGTGCCAGAAAATGTGGAAACATGATGAGTGTGGTGACGATCAGCAGACACTTCAGGCTTCAGTTATGAATGAATAACTAGGCTAAAGAATGTTTCTGTGAGCATACCTTTCCGGTGAGAGTATTTCTACTCGTCGATGTACTCGAAGGGCTCTGGGGGCTCTGGCTCCTGCTCTTCCTCCTCGATTTTGGGGCCGTGAGCCGAGACAGGTTCCACCAGCTCCTCCTCCTCTTCGCTGGTGTCTTTCATGATGATGATCCCGCCGGTGTGGAGCTGGTGGCAGACAAGAAAAATCATGTCAATGTGAAGACTTGTAAAGATACAACAGATATTTATGTTTAAAGGATCCCAGCTCAAAACCAACAGAGAGAGCTGGACTTGCGATTGTTTACATCTCACTCTTCACTGTTGACAAGGGGCTTGATGCTAATAGCTGGAAAGAAACTGAACCCAGCAGTCAGAGTGCTATAAGCTGGCTGAGCTTCAATGACGAAGAAGAAAGCAGGCGATACAGCGCACTGAAAGGTTAAGAGAGGAATTTGTCACAACCACAGGAATTTCCTTTTGAACTACAATAATCTGACTGGGCCCAACAAAATAATGTTTAATAGCTGGGGGGGAAATCTTCCATTTCTCCCACTTTTTTGTGCATTAGTTAGTATTTATTCAGTGGTAACTTGATTAAGCCTATAAAAAGACTTTAAAAACAGAGTTTAGGGAACATGAAAACACATTTCTGAACCTGGTGTCAGTGGTCGCTTTCAGAAATGTTTTTAAATCACAGTCAAGGACCAAATTACACAGATTTTACTCATCAGGTTATCAGTTGTGTGATAGGTGCAAAGTTGCGGAGGGTTATTTGGTGCATCTGTTCTGGCTTTGACCGAATTTATATAAATTTTGATGTGAAATATTCCAGCGGTTTTCTAGCGTCTATAAAGGGGATATCCCCCACCCCCTTGATCCAGAACTGGCACTCTTTGGATGCTCAGGGACGGCCTTAAACTATACACCTGAGGAACAATCAGCAGTAATGGTTGGCAAAAAAATGATTCTAACAGAATGGAAAACATTTACAACCTCCTGCTTTCAGAAACGGCTCAATGAAATGATCATTATCATACAGGTGGAGAGAATATGTTTTCACACATCTAAAGCACCCAATAGATTTTTAAACACATGGGGCCCAGTCTTTGACTATCATAAAGAAAAATAATTGTCCATTATATTTTGTACTGATGCATCCCTTACCCTTGACCTGGACTCATGTAATGCCTGACTGTAACTTCTTGAAAGCTGCTGTGAACCATGCTATATTATATACCTATATATCTGGAGGCTCTTTTAATTTAGTTACATTTTTCAATCAGGTGAGAGATTCAAGGGCCACCTCTCTACAATGATTCATAAAAATTTGTTTAGAACCTTTTGAGATATTTTACTATATTGAATTATAGGCTTTCAATAAACCTCCAGACACAAACCAGATTTCAGGCTAAGTCTGTAAAACCTCTTCACTTCCTAAACCCTTAAAAGGAAAGAAGCATTACAAAATTTCAGACAAATAAAGACACCATTTTGGCACTTGACACGAGAATCGTACAGTCTGATGCTCTGGGCTTAGCTTAACAGACACAAAATAAAACAGCACTCCCTCTTTACGTAACCGAGGTGAGTGCTCATTGGACGGCTGCACGTCGTCCTGCCGTTTACTGCGGAGAATCGTCAACATTTACAGCAGGACTGCAGTTGTCAGGTTTATAGGCACGAAGAGGGGAGACTTTCTGGGCTTGGAGATGTTTGGCGGACGCCAAAGTCAACCTACAGGCCTGATTCTGATTTGAATGATTGATTTTAAAGGGAAGCTCCTCTCTGAGATTATTTTACATCATTAAATATCATCAGAATTATTGTCTGGTACATCCCAGCTGTTATTGCATGTGTAAGGGTGCTATAATAAAAAAAGTAAATGCATTTAACACCTTATTTGGAAAGTATTATCATCACAGTAGACTCACATTATCGAGCCCATGTTGTACTGCTGCATCACGCTTGGTCTACTCTGGGTCCGGTGGTGACACCGCTCAAACGTCATTGTTATAAGGAGATTCTTGTAGCAGGAAAAGACTCTCTTGCCAATATAACTGGACCCAAATTTCGACAATAACAACACACGTGGGTTACAGTCAGCCTGTTTGGTGCTGCTTGAAACAACTCTGGTGCATTGGTCTGTTTGCTTCAGTGTGGTTACACTCATGTTAAAGCTGTCAGTTGAAATCTAGTGTAGACAACCAGACTCACACGGATTGAAAATGTTGATCTCTGTCTGCGGTTAAGTCCTCTCTGGTGGGTTTCGTGGTTGGAAAGCTAATCTACTATTAAATCAGTCAGTCTGCTGATCATGAACTGTGACAGACAGAGGTGCTCTTATTACCTGTTGTTATAAGCAGCATACATATTCATGAGGGAGGTTTAGATAACCGTGTTGGTAACCACAATGATTTGTACTTGAGAAACACACACAGTCAGACGGGAGGCGTGTTGTTTACCGGTTTGAAGGGCTGGTAGCGGCAGGTCTCAGGCATGGTCAGGACTTTGAGCTGAGCCGGCATCGCTCTGGCCGGGTTTTCAAGGAGCAGGAAGTTTGGCTCGGCCTCTTTCTTCTTCTCTTTCTCCTTCTCTTCGTCCTTCTTCTCCTTTTCGCCCTCCTGGACCTCCTGTGAAAGACAATAAGCATTTTCTGCATCAAGAGTAGTGTGATTACTTTTTTTAAATGTAAAATTTTCTTGCTTTTGTTTAATTTAATTTATTCATTACTAATTAATAATATGCAGAATTTCTGAATACTAACATTGATTTTGTCATAAATAGTCTAATTTCCTATATTGAAAGTGCCCTTCAGTTTTCCAGTGTTCTCTTCATAATGTGTGTTTTGTTCATTCAACAGTTTCAATCCCTAAGATATTCAAATTATTTGAAAGCGGGAAAACCTTCACATTCCGTTCCAGGAATCAGGGAATAATTGTGACTTTTATTTGACATGTGACTTATATGATACATAGATGATCAAAATAGGTAAGAAAGATGAAAAATCTGAAATCCTTTAACAAACTAATCACTTTAGCTCTGCAGTTTAAAATAATACATCCAAGTTTAACAGTGAAACTGGTAAAATAGATGAGTGGTCCAGTCCAAAATCAGCTCTATAAAACTATCCAGAAAATAACAATGACTGTCTGATCCCCCCCCCTGTGACTGGATACCTTCCCTTTCATCTACCTCTTCAAATTAAGCCAATAAAATCAAAAGATTGAGACGTGAGCCAGCCAAACTTTGCCAAGCTCATCTCTCAGCACCAGAGCTGAGCTGTAGCGTGGCAGAGTGGATCAAACATGGTGCTAACGCCCAAAGAAAATCCCACGGAAAGTTACACTGGCTCTGGACTGACAGAGTCTTTTTGGGAAACTTGGGTGAGGGCGAGTGAAAATGTTAAAACAGACTGTGTGTGTAGTGTCAAAGAGACTGGACATACTTCATTTTGGAAATGAATAAAAGTCACATGTGGTGAGAACACAAGGCTCTGAACTGAAAGGTTGAAACTAGAAACACCACGATTTGTGGTGGCACTTCCTTGCAGTCTACCTGACGGAGTCTTTTGTTTTAAAAAACAAGATATAAAGTACATTATATGAATGTTACATGGCATCTCCCTACCTTCCAAGCAATCTGGGAGTTCAACAATAATCAATTCTTCAAAGATTTACTTCCAAACACATTGAAAGGATCCAAAATAATCCTTTGAATTAATGTAGGCAGAACACCAGGTGGTTTGGGTTCATTTAGAGTAGATCTTAATATATACATCAAATGAAGTATTTTGCAATGCTCTTGTGAGTACAAAGTCATTTCAAGATGGAAGGAGTGAGAACAAATGAGGACATAAAATAAGATTTGGTAAGAAAGTTTGAGGGCTGAGCATTTTCACTCACCACTTCCATCTTCTCCTCCTCTTTCTCTTTCTTCTCCTTCTCCTTCTTCTTGGCTTTGGCTGTAATGGAGAGAACGGCGGTGGATACCTGTCATGCAGAGAGAGAGAGAGAGAGTAGAGATGTTTCCACTATGTAAGACAATATCATAGACACTCAGACCTTCTACAAACATGGCGTAAAATGTACAAAACTAGTCAACCACAAACTAAACACTGCTTGGTCTTTTCATTCCACTCCTGAAGAGCATCTAGGATAGTGAAGTGAAGCAACTGAGAAAAATAGGCCAGAGATGCTAACATAATAAATATAATGAATGAGAAAATGATGAGTCTGATAGGGAGGGTTCAAGATTTTGTTTGAAAAGGCTAGCTTTCCTCGAATCATTTCAAAAAGAGGGAAGCAAAAACAAGCTGATGTGTTGCGGCGCCTCGATTCCTCAGTTCTTACCTTCTCCTTCTCCTTCTCTTTGGGAACCTCCAGAGCTGGTGGGTAGGCGAAGGTGGAGGGCTTGCAGTTGGAACGGTACTGCACCTTCGGCATCTGAGGACGACGACAGGAGGAGAGAAGGTGTAAATATTTGTTAAAACTGGCCGTGTTCTATGCGTCAGATCTGAACAGACTCCTTGTATCGTTTTCAGAGACTCGGGTCAAACAAAAATCAGCTGATGGCAATATAGGTTGTTCCCTCCAAACCCTTTCAACAGAGGTTTTTGTGTCAATCCATCCAGTAGATGATGAATGCTACCGACTTTCATGTAGCATCACCATTAGCCTGGTATTTGTTTTGTTTTTTTATTATTGAAATGTCTCGACCAAACTAAGCTGGTGACCATTACATCTGCTGTATAGCTGCAGGCAGATGTTGACATTGTGTAAATATAAATCAATTTAATATTGTATTTTTGTAGTTAAGGTTACTTAAATAAATTTGTTTATCTATTAGCTACAGTTGGCTTAACTGGATGTAAAAATGAAAAAGTGCTCTGTCAACTTTACCTAAACAGACACGGAGGAAGACCTCAAGCCAGAGCAGCATCAGTGCCTTCTGTTTAGTGTGAGCTATCAAATTATAACAGTGTTCAGAATCTAAATTGCTAAACAGTCCCTATGGTGCAACAGAGGCGCACCGCAGCACAAGATGGGACCAGGGGGACTTATTATCTTTATCAAATGACAATTCAGGCAATTTACTGCAGCAACGGAGGCAGAGAAAAAAGTAAGTGAGGCAGTGAACTTCTAATCTCTTTAATTATAAGTTCAAGTTTGTTGCTAAAAAAACAAAAAAAGAATTGGTAAATGACAAGGATCTTCTTTGTCCAATAAGAAGAGGAAGAAACCGTGATGCGTAGTTTAACAAGTATCGACGAGCGTTGGCAGCGCCTGTCAAACCTCTCCTTCCCCAGCGGCCTTCTGCACTATCCCTATAACACTATACTGTTATTTGGGGATTTACACCAAGTATATTTTCATGTGTCTTGTACAGTTGTGGGACCCAGAAAGTCCAAAAGAGTGTGGGTGTTCCTGGTGTCAGGTGCTGCAGATTTGGGTATGAAGAGCTAATGCCAATGTAACGTCTGCTTAAAGCCTCCATGTGTCACAGTGATCCCTTGGCATCGGTGTGCGAGTGGCAGCGGGCCAGAACAGAACAGTCAGGAGCGCCTCGTTACGTATAGGCTGCTGGTGACAGCTGTTAGCAAGTCAAGAAGCTTAATAGTTTCTGCACCAAATGGCGTGCCAAATACAAAATGAGCAGCCAGATTTAGCTGTCACCTCTCAGTCAGGTCAGTTCTATTTAGCGACAAGAAAATCTGCGAAATATACAGAAACTGTACAGAAACTTTGTATTCAAATTACTCCGACATGCTCAAGGTTTATGCAAGACAATCTAGATGGATGTTAAAGTTATGCATGAACTTCTAGCTTCCTGCCTTTGCTCAGTGCTCCTAATGGAGCTTCCTCTTACATGAAATGCAATGCCAAATATTTACAGTACAGTTGCTTGATGTTTTTAACACTTGAAAGTTTTTTTTTAATCTATAACAGTATTTGAAAGAGAAAAAAAAAAGGGTCACGTTCTATGTTTGTTAGAGATATACACACACACATTCCTTCTGACACGCGAATCACGCAAGTCTAGTAACTTGAGTACCTTGAGGTCCTTGTTGAGGCAAATTATAGCAGTTGGTGTAAAAGCCAGTGATAGGAAGTGAGAGAGGGGGAACCAGAACCAGAACTGAGTGAAGACGAGCAGGCCGACCATCGACGGCATGTGAGTGTGACCCGTCCTGGACTGCAAAGAAATGGTCACGTTACGTCCACCTGGGCATCAGAGGGAAGAAGAGGTAGAGGGCGTTTCAGTGTTATGGAACAGACCTACATCATATTGGTCACCTACCAAATGACAAACCAAAAACAAGGGGAAATAACTCTTAGTAAGACAGCAGGAAGGCTGCATACAGTGCAATTCATGCTCTCATACTACAGCACAATTTGAAAATAAACACAGGTGAAAATCTAACCACTTTATTCACAGCTACAGCTCCCATTGGTCAAGGTACATTCAGAGAGAACATAAAGCCTCGCCTTTACTTACAAAATAGTCCTCCAGAATTTTTTCCCTAAATGATAATGCAGGTGCTCGATACTACAAGTGGACTAAGTCAACTTCCATTTGTGTCCATTAAGGCTATTGACTCGACATGTGATTTCCACCACCAGGTCTGAACAGACCACTATACACCATCTTTCAAAGCTTAAAGCAAGGTGCTGAAAGTAAAACAAACAAATTAATTCCTGTTAACTTTATGTGAGAATGTTTATTTTACAAATAGGTACAAACATGGATATCCATTAGCTATCAGTATAGATCCACAGTATAGGCCACTTACTCTTTGAACAAGTCAAACTGATCATTGTGAAAAAAAAAACCATTTCAACCTGGTACTAAAGTTGAAGGACCGTGGCCAGACCAGGATGGTTAACACCCTGAGAAGGTGGTCTCTTTAGCATCAACCCATCTGATCTGCAGCTCCTGGGGAAGGATTTATTTTACAAGGACAAACTGGAGAGCCAATTAAACTCAGGAGTGCATTGTTTACAGCATACTGCATTTAAATCTAAAAAAAAAGCGTCCTTCATTATCATTAGATGTGAGACATACAGGTTATGATTCATCTTCATCAGAAGAGGTCAGATGTCCCAAACATAACACACGCCTTTCTCAGCTGCTTCTAATTAATTGGTTTCACAATTATGTATGAAAATATAATTATAAATACCATTATATATGAATATATAAATATTGTCCTGTTTGGTTAGAACTACTGAGAATACAGAACACTGGCTGAAAATAATACAGTTATATACAACGTCCTTGAGATAATTACTACCTTCATGAAGGTAATGTTGTTCCTGCTGAAATTGTATTAGAGAACCGTTAATTCAACTTTATGGTAATATGAGGATGTAGTTTGTAGTATGGTTTTGTGATATACTGAAGTGCATGTAGTGTTATGGCCACCCCATTCATTAACAGAGGGGAAGGATGAGAGAGGGGAGAGGAGTTGGACTCAATCAGGATCAACCTTGCATTTCAGTAGGGATGAGGAGAAAAAACTTCCCTTTTTAAAAAAAGGGTAGGATACTAGGGAAAATTAAATAAATAAGATCGGCCCAGACAATGCCAGTTAAATCTTTCTTTATGGACACTTTTTTATGAGGTTTATATCTGAACCAGCGCTGAAACAAGTACAGTTCCACAGACTGAACATTGACCAGAATGAGTTACAGGGTCTGAGTGCTTAAGAGTCTCTCAAAAACTTGACTAGAGCCACTGCCTTTGCTGACTCTTAGTTTGGTGGGCCAATTTTCAGTCCAAGGAGTTGGCGAAGGAGCCAATGGGATAGAGCGAATTTTCAAGGGTGTTAGGACAATAACGTGTTTATAGTGTTACTTTGAAACGACAAAAAGAAAAACAGAGAGCACATGTTTCATTACATGAGTGCTGTTATGTTGACTGTCTGTTCTCACGAATGCCCAAGAGCTTCCAAGGGAGACAATAAAGGCTTGTCTTATCTTATCTTATGACAGATGAACCCCTAATTATTAATCAAAGCAAATGGACTGTATCAATTAATAAGGCGAGGTCTCTCTAAAAGGGCAGACACAGATTAAGAAAACAAGAAAAGGAGAATAATAATGCCTGCGTTACGATCACTAGTGATCATGAAACTGAGCTCTAATGGCCTCTGCTCGTCAAATTAAATATAATTACCCGTGCACCTCAAAAACAGCTGACCCTCGAGACCGCCGCGCAATCACACCGGACAAGCACGGGTATGTCTGACATTCAAACAGGAATCGTGTGTTTCCTGCCCAAACGTCTTTAAACCATAAGGAGCACACTGAACTGTAGTGAAAACAAAGGTAAGCACTGAGATCTGGAGTTTGGCATGAAGTGCAGTGGGCAGAGTGAGGAGAGTGTCTGCTGTATGACAAATGACACCAGTAGTCAGGGTTTGTCTGGATGGTCTCACACAGGATCATCTTGACATCTTTGCTGAGTTCATTCCAGTTAATGTGCCTGATTTGATATATGATTGAGGTCCTGCCTCTTATCAAGATGGCTAATCTGCTTAGAACACAATAACCATCATACAGTGTGGCAGGAGGAATTAATCAAGAGGCGATTTCATGAATGATAAAAAAAAACCTTCATGAGCCACAACATCACATGCAGCACTCATCCTTTGAGGAAATGGTTCAAATACTAGACCGACTTCATTTTGTGTAGGTTGGAAAACCTGAGTGCAGTGCAGTGCATAAATAGAGCTGGTTTCATTCTGGTTTAGCACACAGGGTTTAATGTTGGTATGAGAAAATGGGTTTCTACTCCTGTATTAAGGGTTTGTGTATGCATGTGAATATGGGGGTGCTCTGCTTGTGTGCGACTGTGCAGCTTTCCATGTGATGATGTGCAGCTCTCTAGGACCTCACACACACAAACATGCTGCATGCTTGTGTCCACAAACACCAGGACAGACACACAAACACAGAGACTATCAGACAAACAGTAATCACCAGGGGGAGACCAAAAGGCCATATGGCTGAGAGCAGAGCTGAGCTAGGAACGTCAGGCGCTAATGCACCTTGGCACGATCTGTTCCAGAGACACAGTGTGCGGGCGGTAAACCAGAGAGGGTTACTTGGTGTGTGCTTGACCGTAAAGGACTCCAATTAAGGTGCACATGCTCAAAACCACAGACCTACATTACAGTTGGAGCACTTTGCTTGTTTTATAGTGCACCTAAAAATTACACTGAACGAAGAAAAAAACATACTGGTTTGATCTCTTGCTCATACACCAAAAAGCCTGCTAATTAGATAAAGCTGTCGCCTCTCCAGTAAAGACAATATATGTCCAACTAACAGCCAGTATAAACAGGTATGGTTTTGTCTTCTGCACACGTTTGCACACTAACCTGCATCGAGGATTCCCTGTGCCAGGATGGCACCAAACTTGGCCATAACATCATCATGCTTATCGTTGATCACCTTTGCATACAGTTGCCTGAACTGGTTCACCTAAACAGTGAGGGGAAGAAAATATGTTAAGGTACAACACATAATTGTTGATGTGACACCATTGGCTAACCACAATTGTTCATTTCCGTTGTGATATTTTGAAGAATGAAGGAAGAATACCCTTAGGCTTAAAAATATTGTGCCGCATCTGTGCCTCCTTGCTCTCCAAATAAAAGCGGAGGTATACTGTTTATCCTGTCCTGTCCCCTCTGTTGTATATTCTCTACATTAATAACTGTAGAGGCCAGCATGAGGGCAGGCACATCTTGAAATTTGCTGACGGCACAGCAATCATTAGCCTGCTCCAAAAAGATGAATCAGTGTTTCAAATGGTACAATGAGGTTTTCCTCCAACTGAATACCATAAAAGACCAAAGATTTTGGTCATCTCAGACATGTATTAAAGGATTTGGTATAGAAATAGCAGAACACTATCAATACATTAGTACAGTTATTGATAAGAATTTGAAATTTGATGCAAATTCAGATGCAATCTGTAAAGCGGTCGGCAATATTTGCAAATCAAGTCATTTTACAAGTCCTTTATAGAATTTGTCCTTATTTTTTGCAAGATTGACTGGAATTGCAAAAAAACCATATGGGTCACATTGTGAAGGTGGCTGGTAAGGTGATTAGTGTCCCACAGACCCCTTTAATGGCAATTTTTTGACCAGTATGTTCTCCACAAGGCCGGGTCTGTATTAGGCTGTACAGACCACCTGCTTTACTCGGAGTCAGAACTCTTCCTTCAGGCTTCAGTTCAAGTGCGATCAGAGTATAAACTCTTGTTTCATGTGCAATAACTCTGCTTAATTTGCACATGTATTTTTAATGTTAAAGAGATTGCTCTGTTGTTTTTTTTATGTTATATATTGTATTCAGGAAACATTTGGTATTTCATTGTACTTATTGTATCATACACTTATTGTACTGTACATTTGTTGTTGTTGATTTACTTCGTGCTGCTGACTGTAAGCCAAGTTTCCCATCTGGCATGGTAAATGGCTGAACTGAACTCTGTTTGAATGTGGCTGTCACAGACTGGAATGCAACTTTTCAAACTTGCACTCTGTCAGCACAATATTCATACCAAAGCCACATCAGAAATGCAGCACCCATGATAACCGTGCAGTACCTGTGGGAGCCTCAGCATATCTCACGCCAGAATGAAACTATGAGTAAACAATTCTTGGTAGTTCTCGGCCAATTTGGGCCAATTTAGCACTCTAAAGAGAGGCCAAAGACTTCTGCCTACAACTATGAAGCAGAGTTGGAAATTACAAAGACTAGGACTTTGAAATAAACAGTCAAGGATGTAATGCCTCCCAACATTCCACTGTTGAAAAGGACTGCCTCTTGCACAATCCGGCATACCGCCTTGAGCTTTAAAGACTGTTGATGTGCAGATGAGGAGACTGTGAACATGTGTCTGGCAAATCGTAATCAACTATGAAAACTATAAACTTATGCCTGGACTAGTCACTCTACAGTCCTCTATGACATTGATTTTTCTTTCCCCTGTGGCAGTTCTAATGCTGTCTGGTTTTGGTAGTCATTTTCCTTCCCTTGTCTCAGCAGTATTTAACATAATAAGTCACTGAGGAATCTTGTTATTTCACAGATAACCAAAAGGCCACCCAGACATTAAAAAAAGAGCTAAGTGTGTTTGTGCTCCACAGCAAAATTATTACAAAATAATTCACATTCAAAATAAAGTTTCTCTGCTGTTTTGTTTTGAAAGAGGTATGAGGTAAGAGGACAAAGATTTTGACAGAGTCACTTATCACTGGTTATAAACCAGTTGCTTTAATGATAATTGAGAAGCGAACAAACAAATTTTAAAAGGTGGGCCAAAACATTTAGTGCTTACCTTGGGACAGGTGACTTCAGTCTGCTGGATCATGATGAGGGCAGAGGCAATGAGGGCACCCTGTCTCACATAATTTACTGGGTCATTAGTCATTGGTTCCAGGAGATTGATGGCCTCCTGTGGAGAGAAATGCATGACAGAAATGTTGTCAATGTTGCTTAGAATAAGGTTTATTTTCAGTAAACTGTTACCTGCAAGCTGCACAACCATTATATGGCTTGTAAATAATTATCTACAGTGCTATACAATACCCTATCAGGTAGCAATGAACGGCTGATGATATCTAAATGGAGTGAAAAGGCTGCTCTTTGATGTAAAAAAAAAAAAAAAAAAAAAAAAAAAAAAAAAAAAAAAAAAGGCCAACTATTTCATAAACCGACTTTGCCATGCAAGTATTTCAGGAAAGAATAAAGGCTACCTCCTTAAAGGTGAAGTGGAGAAAGAATATTATTACAGGATTGCTCACAGTACACAAAAGTGTGCGTCTTTGATGTAAATAAAGCCAAAAGCATTGCATAGATATAAAACAGAAGAGCCCAATTTACATTAGCCAAATTTCAATGGTATGTGTGGATTACTTCAGAATCTATTACTCAAGATCTTTGCTGAAGGTGCTGCACTGCAAACCATCTAATTTTAAAAAAATGATGATTATTATCTTTTGACTATTGTCAGATTAAGACAATGTAGGAAATAACACCCGGAGCTATACTGTATGGACAAAAGTATTAGGACACATCGCTTAATCACTGAATTTAAGTGTTTCATTCAGACCCATTGCCAGGGGTGTATAAAATCAAGCATGTAGCCATGCAGTCTGCATTTGCCAGAAAGGTCATTCTGAAGAGCTCAGTGAATTCCAAGAGTGGTACTGTCACAGGATGCCACCTTTGCAATAAATCAGTTTGTGGAATTTCTTCCCTGCTAGATATTCCACATTAACTGTAAGTGGTATTATTGAAAAGTGGAAGCGTTAGATTTCTACTTTTCTCAGATTGAAATTGACATGAAACGGACAATGATTTCCCCCCCCCCGGCTCTGTACACATTCTGTATTTTGTCATTCCCAAACAAAACGAACTTCTGTGCACGAAAAGGTGCACTTCTGTTGGTTAAATACAGGAACAGAGATTATCAACAGAGGCAACCAGACCACACAAACTAATGGCATTAATGTCATCCATATCTGGTTGCCCGGGACAACAGCTGCAACAAGCCCTGCCTCCTTCAGTTTCCTCCCATAATTACTGTGAATGAAAAACTGAGAGAGGACCACCTCTTTCCTCCTGTTATTTTTGCACTCTT
Source organism: Chaunax sp. Z400 (assembly GCA_037577475.1). Classification (NCBI taxonomy): domain Eukaryota; kingdom Metazoa; phylum Chordata; class Actinopteri; order Lophiiformes; family Chaunacidae; genus Chaunax; species Chaunax sp. Z400. The sequence goes on along the minus strand of CM075188.1, from coordinate 18,547,043 downwards.
CTCAGCTGAGCAGTAATGGTTGTAACTCACACAACCAGACCAAGAGGGAGGAGTCAGCTCTGGCGAGGAAAGAGAAACAAACTAGGATGATGACAGTGGAGGTAAAATAAACCATGTTTCATCAGTGCTCTTGGCTCAGCTGGCTGAGAGAGCCATGCAGCGGGATGATAAGTCAAGAGCGTAGAGCCAACACCAGTCAACCACATCCTGCTCCTCATTTAAACACCCTGTTGGGGGGGTTAATTGAGGGTATTTACTGTCAGGCCCAATCAGCAGAGCAGGTTGACACATATTGAGGTTGCTCGATCCTCTTAATCCATGTACAGTGGCAGAGTCATTTCTTCAGCCGTGTGCCTCAGTGTGAGCTGAACTTTAAATCATATTCAATTAATCACAGCTAAACGCTGCCAGGAAGCCTGTGCAAATAAATGTAACAGAGCAGAACACACCTGACCACAACATCATTTCCAGTTTCAAACATATTTATATAACTGTATCATTTAACAGTATTCTGAAAAGCTGAAATAGTTCTTTCGAGTCCATTTGGAGTGGCGACATTTTTAATATTTATCAAGTGCTACACCCTTGGCTTCAATGGTGCAAAGACACAAAACTCACATCTAAAATGGGTAACAGACGTTTCGCAATTCACTTTACTAATAGATTCAACAAGAACATGGAACAGGTACATAAAAATGTCGGGAAACTTTGGTCATGTGTCCGTGTCAATGGACCACTGGATCTTTAGAAAGAATTGTTTTACCCCAGTTTCGCAGTTTCTCCTAAGTTCAGCCTTATTGCCAATGTCTTGCCACGCTACTTTTCTAGTGGAAGTGATGTCAGTGCATATCGTCTATTTCTAAGTGACCAATGCTTCCCTCAAATTCACAATCAGCATAAACCCAACGACAACAAAAAAAAGTTTGATACGGCTTTCCTGTGCAGTGTTTACGATTAGCTACGAAATAGATTAGGAACACCGGTCCAGTAAAAATATTCAAAGCCCAAGGTGTGCAAATGATGGCAATGGAATCTGCTCCCTCGAAATAGGTGACCCACTTCTCTTGTCACAACATCATTATTCTCGCTAAGGACCTAGTGTGCTCAAGGTATTATTCTGGAAAAGCTGAGGTACGGCGTTTTGGAGCAGATCAACCATGCAGCATTGCCTCTGCCTGATTTGTTCCAAAAAAGATTCATTTGGTGCTTCCAGGCGGAGGATGCAATAAGCCATAACTCTGCTTGGGCTGTATCACCTGAGATTTATCAGCCAGCACCATTGCACAACTCGTGATCTGGCAGCACCTCCTACTTCTGACCTCTTCGCTGTATTCATTGCACCCAAAGATTACAACAGAGTACAGCCTGGTAACTGTATGCCAATTTTGACCGTTTTATTAGATAATCTCCCATTTTTTCAAAAATCATATGTTAGTTTGTGCTGACCCTCCATGGAAATAAAGCAAATGTCAATAGAGTACAAGTAAAATAGCAAAAAATAAGCAAAATATAAGCCTGTAATTGTTTAACTAAAATGAGCCATCAACTGACTGCTCTGAGGAAAGCTCTTTTTGCAGCATACAGGTAGAAAGTCTTTGCATCAGTGATTCACATATTACCCCAAAACACAAAGAAAGCACATGGGATAAATGGGGACAGCTGCATTTGTGGATGAAAAAAAAAAGCCATCTCAGCTCTTCTTATGCAGCCTTACAAAGAATATTAATTACAGTTATGAGTGTTAGTTCCAACAGGAATGTGCTCTTGTGCTGACATCTCATTAAATAAGAAGTCATTATCTAGATCATGAAACTGAGCTGACAAAAAAGGTCTGAACCCATTTGTGAGATTATTTGATGTAAGGCCTGGTTTTCCCAGTTCATCATTGTGTAAAGCACTGGGAGCCATAAGATGAGAAATGTAAATTCTGAAATCATGTGCTGGATCTTTAGTTACCTTAACTACACCTTTATTATGAAACAGGCTATAATTATAGCCGTCTCCCCTTTATAACATATCTGTGTTCAGCTGCCATTAATACATTTGCATTGTCTAGGTTAATTAAAACAGCTGCTGAACAACTTGAGCGAAAAAAGTTAAAAAATGAGGGGGGAATTAAGGGGGAGGCCCTCACCTTGTTGCCTGTTCCAGCACAGCAGATCCCCAGAGCCATGGCAGCCCCACAACGCACATGAGGGTTGTAGCTCTCGGACAAAAGAGACACCACACTGGGACACTGCTCAGGGGTCCTAAAAAGAGACGAAGAAGAAAGAGAAATTAAGAATGACGAGAGAATAGGCACGGGACGTAGACGACAGAGTTGAGGCAAAGAACACAAGAGAGTGGATTTCATTTTACCCACTGAGGTACATCCAGCACAGACACCTCTTTTCAGCTGTGTAGAGGTTAAACATCAACTAGTTTAGGTGTTAAGATAATTCAATTACAACTATAGTTTGAATGTGTCACAATATGTGCGGTAGAGTTTTACAATTTTTGCCCAACAGAATATTAAAGCTAAAACATCCACCCAAGTGATGGATGAGGTAATTTGTCTGATATAAAGTAACGCACTTTGAGCCCTTGAGCAACAGAGCCGCATGAACCATTACTACAATCTTGAGAGGCTTGTTTGGGCAATCTTTGATATGAGTGATATTTTTTATCAATATGGTGCTAATTTGCTCGACGTGGTACAAATGGCCAAGAGCTACTATTTTTCAATACCATTAAGACCCTCGGATCTATAGGCTTAATGTTATTCTTGCTGTATTCAGAGACCATGTAAATATGATTACTGTTTAAGGGGAACTGTATAAGACAGAGTTACGAAAATAAAGGGTTTCTTGGACAGACAAAATAATAAAATGTGGGACTTTGATTCGTGTCTCAGTGAATGGGATGTGTGTCCAATGCTATGGCTCCTCATAACATCTTTTGCACAAACTGTTTCTTTGGCAAATGAAATGAAGATCGAAGAAGGGGTCTAACATTTCTTCTTTAATTATCCATTCCAAAAAAACCAACATGTCATTCGGTTTAAATAGTCAAGATAATGGGATTGTAGTCGTGGTATTAAGCTCTTAAAAAAGGCATAAAGACAGACCACTCCACTTAATGTACTCTTGATTATATGACAAAAGTGTTACGAGTCAAATGGTTGACCAGATAAGGACCACACACAATTATTAGGCACTTCAAGTGAACTTGATGGAGTCAAAATGAGATGCTTTAAGTAGGTGGAAACACTTGTTCACAGTAAGACAGCACTGTTGTTAACCCTTCAATCAGTACATGATGGTTAACACTTATGTAGAGTCTCATCTGGTAAGACTTAGGTTACAAGGTGACAATACCAAGAATCTATGTCTTGGTACCCTGATTTAAACAAGGCGGCTATACATAAAATTACTGTTGTGAGTAGTCTTTAATTGGTCCAACAGAGATATCGAATTAGAAAGAGAACAGTAAAGCATGTATGGGGTTTAATTAATTTGTTCTATAACAATATTACCTGTCACTTTGTGTATGGTAGTGTTAATTACACCAGCACTGCATGGATCCGACATATTGTTGACATTAGGGCTGTAACAGTAACTGTATTATTTTCTATGCCTTTTTAAACTGTTTAATCTAAAACCTTTCAAACCATTTTTTTAAACACAGCCTAAATAGCTTCAACAACTGGAGAAGTAGAAGAACTCAGATGGAAAGAGGATATCGTTGTCCAGTGTTTATTTAGTCTAAAAAAGCAGTGATGTCTACATTTCAAGTCTAAATTCATCATCCCATTACTGTGATGGACTTGAAAATCATTAAATGAGCTGAAATACTTTGGAAAATCAATGAGATGAGAAAAGATAATAAAATGCTAATTACGTTGCAAAGGCTTGCAACTACTAAATGGATGTGGACATTTTAATCTGACAAAATCCATCATTAAAAGGGATAACCATCTAATCCACCATGACCTGAAGACAATGAACCCTCCTCCAGTGCACAGGGCCGCTCCTCTGCTCAGACCCATTTACAAAATGTGCTTCTTAATTTGGTCATATGAACCAAATTAGACATTTTTATTTAGGGTTTGCAAAATGCTGAAGCGTTTTTACTTGACTGATAAATATACTATATGACCATTTGTGCATGTCTTTATTAAGGTGTGAGTGACAAGAGGCTGATACAGCTGCAGCTTCACTCCCCATTGTCCCACGTGACAGCCGGAGCAGCACACACACATACACACACACATACACGCACACACACATACACACACACACACACACACATACATACACACACACACACACACACACACACACACACACACACACACACACACACACACACACACACACACACACACATACACACACGCATACACACACACAATGAGAGAACAGTCAGTGAAAGAAGCAGGATTACAGCCTTTATACTGTAAATGGATTTTGCCAAATTGAATGTGATCGTGGCAGCTACTAATGCTAACCCATTGTAAGAGAGCAGATTTCATTACTTTACTTTACTGGCCATTAGGACCAATGACCCAGATACTGTACATCACGAAAGTATCTGAACCATGTTGTAATAAATGAGCGAAGGGGCTGCATGGGTTTTTACTGTTGACACTTAAACTCAATTAAAACAAAATAATCAACCAATGTCTGACAAAGAAGAAAGAGATAAGGTGTAAGTAGCAACCATATAGCTTTTTTTTCCTAATTTGCAAATTTGCAGAAGACCTTGTTAACATTAAATAACATACTAATAAAGGTTTGGCAAGTGCAATAACTGCTGATTGCTAATGCTGTTAGAAAGTGTGTAAAATGTGTAGATCTGACAAATCCGTAGAACGCAAAAAAAAGAAAAAGAAGTGGCTTTCTTCGGTAAGAACACAAGAAAGAGACAGTGGAGGTACACTGGGTGATTTACCCTGTGGTTCTTAATGTCAGGTATCACAACTTAGAAATACATACTTGCTGTGACAGACAGTAGAGATACAGTTATGAGACCATGCTACATGTAAAGTGTGGTCAAAATACAGGACAAAGTATCTTATGGGTTCATTGGCACCCTGAGTCAATTAGGGAACATGTTTCAGGTATAATTTGGTCTACGGACTGTTTTTTACTGGGAGGCCTAAGGGTACACACATCCAAATGGAGGAGGAGGGGGGTGCAAGTACTTTAAAAAACAAAACAATGAGTGCACACTCCAAGAGACCACATTTTGACATGGGATTTAGTTAAACATATGGCCTCAATTTCTAACTTGTCTAGAAGAAACTAGAACAGGATTTAAATTTTAATTAGACTGAAAATGCGAACACAACGAAAAAGACGTGAAATAATAGTACAATGTTCGAGCGCCTTACCAGACAAAAGGCTTCACCCCATACACCACTACTACAGTACATCCCCCACCCCTGCTTGCTTCCAATGGAGGAGAGAACAGAAAGTGACAAATATAAACAGTGGGACGGCTGTGTTAAGGGAAATTGCCTCCCAGAACCACTGGCATGTTGCCAGCACAAAGACATTCATCTGTTTAGTGCAGGGTCTGACTCATGGGCAAGACAGAGGGGAGGGAGGGGAAGAGTGTGAGAGGGAAAAAAGACTGGAGAGAGTGCAAGCTGATCACAGGCTGTGAGGCAACGAGTCGGAATGGAGAGGCAGAGGAGCCACAACATCTGAAAGTTTTAAACCTGTGATCGCAGTAGGTGATGCGAAACAAGACTGGGGGTTCCTCCAACATGTGGATGCAAAACAAATTCCACTTCATGGACCGCTTCAGTCAGAGACAGATTTAGGTTTTGCTGCTGGGGGAGGGCATTTTTTTTGGTCATGTTCTAATTTGAGGAGAGTGGAAATATAAAGATGAGAAAGAGGAGCTCTTAGACATTTAACTAAGAGGTGTGCAGAAACTGAAATCCATGTTAAGTTGCACAGTTCTCCCTGCACAAAATATTACTTTATGGTTGTGAAAGTTAAGATGTAGCGGTTTGGAAAATCACTGCAACAACTGAAACGTCAACAAGGAACTTAAATGGCGTTACCTTCAGGAGGTAAGAAACTACATTTCTACTTGACAGTATTTTTGTTCGTATTTATATTGACCAGGTTTGTCCCGGTGAGACTACAAATACGTAGATTTTGACTGAAGTACCTAATCTTTGTTTCTATACATTAAAAAAGCTGTCACAATTTAAATTCTTTAATGTCTCAACCAAATCTTGTCACACATAAATGTACTATTTTGATTAAAAACAATGATTGGTAAAGACGTTTACCATTTTATTTTCCACCATGATACATTTCTTTACCATAATGTGGAAATACTGGTCACCCTCCATGTGACCCACTTCATTTGTTACAATAAAAATCTCTCATTGCTATGTCACCATTCAGACAAATTAAAGCAACCACTAAAAAAGGCAATGTTTTTCTTTTAACAGACCTGTTGTTCTTTTAAGTGGAGACAGTGGATGACAAGAGAGTCACCTGCCTGAGAAAAATAGGACCCCTGCTATCATCTCACTGTGGAAGTACTCATTGTGGTGGGATTATTGGCATCAGTTTTTTTGTCCTCTAAGCAGTGGATCTAGCAAATAATCCTTTTGCTTCATACGCTGCGCAAGGGATGAAGCATCCTGTGCACTGACCCACCCTAACCCGTGTCCTTTCCTGTGGGACCCAGTGACCATGCTGACCGACTGTCCATCACCAGAAAGATCAGAGCGCCGACCCACAATAAGGCCTGCTGTAACCTCGGCAGCACAATGTCTCCAACAGTCACGGCTCCACTCGAGACTAACAGCTCACAGGCAGGAGAAGCGCCTGGGCTTCAGCTGGAATGGGCTGCCCTGCTTATTATCATGGTAATCATCCCAACTATTGGAGGAAACATCCTGGTCATTCTTGCTGTGGGGCTAGAAAGAAAGCTGCAGAACGCCACAAACTACTTTCTGATGTCACTCGCTGTGGCTGATCTGTTGGTGGGACTCCTAGTGATGCCCGTTGCCCTCGTCACCATTCTCTACAGTAAGTTTAGCATGGGGCCTAATGTAAGATTGATTCCTTGACATCATTCTGATTAAAATTTTGAACCACGTGTTGAATGACAAGACACATATACTTACCTAAGTCTGAAGTGTTTTATCGCCTATGGGCTGAGCAGTTTTAAATCAGCCTTGTATACCAAATGAGCCATTACTGACAAACACAAACAAACTCTTATGGTGAATATGTGTCTCTGGGGTGGATGTATGACCAGCTACAAGAATTTCACAAGGAAAGTCCAAACATTTCAATGGAAAGTTCTGTTTAAACTTTATCAACCTTATTAATTTAAAAAAGAGCAAAGGAAGACCATTATGAGCAACACGAAATAAAATTGAGCTCTCAAAACAAATTCTAGATGACATATAACAAGAGATGGTGGGTAATATACATCCTTCTTCCTCTGGCAGAGTTGTGGTAACAGTTACCCAGCTAGGACTGAATTACTGGTCAAGAGGACTATAACCTATAGGAATAAATGCTCACTACTACGGTTTTATTTAATTCCAGTGACAGCGCTGTGTAGACACAGTTTCAAAGGAACTAATTTAGAAGACTATTCTGTTTTTATTGCAATTGAAATTGTAGTCCATTAATTGAATTCTCATTTGTATCACTGTAAACAAAAAATGCAGGATAAAGAGTACGGCAGGTTGAAGACAAGCAGATTCCTCCCTCATATTGAACTCACCAAAAAACTAACTAATGTAAGTCGATATTTAGGGTAAAGGAAATAGAGGGCAATTAAATGCTACTCATGTATTTGCTGCTCTGAAACTCTCCGGCACTGAATGTTAAATAATAAGTCAGCTAAACTACTTTTGACTGTGGTAAAACCACCTCAAATTTCCGTACAGTGCGACTGACTGCTCAGCTGCTAGCTAGTGCTTTAAGCAAGCTGACAGGGCAGGGGCCCCGTGCTGCACTAAGATTCTATGTCTAAACAATGACTTTTCCTGACTGTGTGGAATTCTCATGTTTTGACATTACAAATAATGAGCAAAGACATTAAAATGTGAGTCGTTAACATTAATCTAATGCAGGGCTGGACAGAAATGACACCCACTTGTCAGGGGAGTGAATAAAATTTCCATATTTGTCGGTAAGTTGTATTAAAGAAAAAGCATAATTTACCATTTTGTTTACAAAAACAAAAGAATATATATCTATAGATAGAAGAAAAAGGATGAACCAATAAATCATAAGAATATGGCAAATTAATACTGTATATACAGAACATGGGTAATAATTATCAATACTGTTGCCAGCAGAATTTCACTGCTCTACAGTGCTGTAACAAACACTCCCAAATGCCAGATACAAAAAAAAAAAAAAAAAACATACCTCAGGTGTTGGGCAGGGATATGGGTTTAGATAGAAGATTAAACTCATTTCAAGGCCACAGAGCATTCAACATTGATGGGAGGGTAAACAAAGTACAAGAGGTTTCAATTCAAACCTTAATGTGCAACACAAGAATGTGACTGGATTACAGATGAACCTGTAAGGACTTCGATTCATGTCCCACACCTGCTGGGCAGATTAATTCAAAGCATACATGGAACATCTTGCTAAATGTAGGGGATCTGCTTGTTTAAAGTATAAGATGTGTGAACGGATAGGGTTGTAAACTTAAAATATAGCACTGTGTGATAAAAAACTATCAAGAAGAATTTTGACAGGAAACATGATTTGGTGTTTCTTCCTTGCAAGGCATCTTCCATCAAAACATTACACTGTGGACTCATCAACTAATCTCTCTGTTACCAATGTTAAACGTTTTCACTACCTCTCTGTTACATAATCTTTTCTTTTAAGAGCTGTTGGTCAGAGTATTTTTTTGAACTGCAAAATGCTTATATGGCAATGAGTTTTGGCTGATTAAAGACGAGCCCAAAAAGGAAAATAGAATCACTACATAATATTGTTTTTCTTTGATAACGAGCCATTTCCTTTTAAAATCCCTGCACTAACTAGAATAATTTAGAATAGAGTAATCAGATTTACATCTTCTTAAACTTGTGCAAAGAGACAAACAAAAAATATTAAAATAAATTGAAATAATTGTGCTTATGGGTATAAAAAAAACAATGTAATATGATTCCGATGTAAAGCACTGACCACTGCCTTGTGTAACCAGAAACTACTCTCTACAAATTCTGTTAAACTGTTTATATATGCTGGCATTTGGTGGAACAGAGATATTATCAAAAGCAAACCATAAAAAAAAATGTTTTTCTTTCCCTAATGCATTTTCTCTAATACACAGTGTTAACAAATTAACACAAATACTAAGTGTGAGCTGTTTCTTTCTGCAGAAATGAAAGAGTTTGAAAGAGTTCTGAATAAGAATTAGGGATTTGGTAACATTAGCCCCCCCCCCCCCCCCCCCCCCCTTTTTTTAAACACAAGAATCTGAAAGCTGTTGCTTCAGTGCAGAAGATGTGGAATAGGACATCTGCAAAGGGGTCTCCAAAGTTTACACATTCAAAGTTTCTTAACTCAATTGAAATAAAGATCTTGCAACCTACCCCTCTGAAGTTAGCATGGGACTAAGCACTTCAAATGGGTACAAGGGATCTACTTTGAGAGTGAGTATTTATCAATGAATAAAACTCTCAGATGAAACCTTTTTCAAAACTTTGACTCAAACATTCCTTCACTTGTAACAAGAAATAGGTGCAAGGAAAAAGAAGGCGGTAACATTAAAAAAAAAAATATGCAAAGGAATATTTCCAACAACAGTCTTTTGTAATACTAATGGGTGACGGGCCAAAAGCCAGAACAATTACTTGCCAATTGTATGCCTGGAACTGAAAATAAACACTACTGTTGAGCATAGTCTCCAGCACATCTACATAAAGAGCTTTTAGCTCCATAAACAGTCAATGAACCCTCCTTTTTCCAGTAAAGTCATTCCTCACTGAGATAAACAAACATCAATAGTTTGCATGAGAGCCACTTCTAATCCCTTGCCATGTGGTACACCTCCCATAACTGGAAGTGTATGAGATCAAATTCTTTGTGGAATGACAATGGGTTATAACACAGGAGTAATTGTACAACAATTTACCGTTTCACTGAACTAATTTCCTTCTCATCTGGTCTTTAGATTCTGACTGGCCTCTTCCAGATCCCCTTTGTCCTATTTGGCTGTTCCTGGATGTGCTGTTTTCTACTGCATCCATCATGCATCTATGTGCCATTTCATTGGATCGCTACATCGCAATCAAGAAGCCAATTCAACACAGCCAGTACAAATCCAGAGCCAAAGCGATGGTGAAGATTGCACTGGTGTGGCTCATATCCATTTGTAAGCATATCAATCCAGATCTCCTTAACTCTTTAACTTTCAGTCTTTACTTTGTTAAAGTTATTTCTCACAAACAGTCAGATTCCTTCATATTAAATTCATGGCAGTCATGAACCCTAAAAGTTTTGCCGATGCAGTAAAAGCAATAAAAAGATACTATATTAGAATCTTGGAAGAAAGTGAGCTTAATCATTCAGAGAGAATCTTGGAGATGTAAGATAGAGACAATGTTGTCAATTTCTTTATAAACATGTCTTTTGTCAGGGGCATAATGTGTAATGTGAATGCAAAGCAAGCTGCACTGCCGTTGTGGCCAACTGGACATAAAAAAAGAGAAGCCACACCACAGCTAACATAATCTGTACAGAGAGGATTGTACTCTTGCAAAGACAATGAATGGATCCCTTGGTGAAAAGGTACAATACTGTTTTAACAAAGTCAGTTTTAGAAATGGAAAGTATTCAAAGGGGTTGGTGTAGCTTTTATCTAGTCCTCTTGATAGAAGAATCATATTGTGTTGTCAACTCAATTGTTTCAAGAATCATCTTTTTGCATTTATCCTCATTGTTTGAGATCTGCTAATCACATCAGCTTTGGTGTGACAAACTAAAAATTAAGTTCTGGTCATTATGTTCAGCACTCGAGTGTAAACGTTTGGTCAAATTCACTGAGGCAGTACAACTCATAGCTCAAGATAATTCCCCACGTTTGCCAATACTAACTGCTCTTGTTATTTTTCAGGTATTGCAATCCCGATTCCAATTAAGGGGCTCAAGAACTACCATCTTCCCAACAACATCACATTTAACAGTAACCATACGTGCCTGCTGAAAACAGACACCTTCCGGGAGTTTATCATGTTTGGCTCGTTGGCAGCATTCTTCATCCCTCTGACCATCATGATAGTCATTTACCTACTTACTGTCCAGGTGTTGCGCAAAAAGGTTTATTTGCTCAAGTCAAAGGTGACTCAGCGCTTAAGCTGTCCGACAGTCTCGACATTTTTTCAAAGAGACCAGGCTGTGACTACACCACAAGTTGAGCAACTGGACATGCTGGACAGCAGACTTCCCAGGATGCATGAAAAACCAAATACAGGCACAACAAACTCTCCTACAGGAGATGAAATATCCTTTCGAAGAATGTCAACAATGGGCAAGAAGTCAATGCAGACTCTGAGCAATGAGCAGCGTGCTTCAAAGGTACTAGGCATAGTCTTCCTCCTGTTCGTAGTCATGTGGTGCCCTTTCTTCTTTACTAACATCACATCTGTGCTATGCGCCAGTTGTGATGTTCAGGTTATTGCCCGCCTCATGGAGATCTTTGTCTGGGTGGGCTATGTGTCATCAGGTATTAACCCTCTGGTCTACACCCTATTCAACAAAACTTTCAGGCAAGCGTTCGCGCGTTACATCACCTGTAATTACAAAAGCTGTGCTAGCCATGAGCCAGGAAGGCCCTCGGGGGCACCAATTGCAGATCGAACCCTTACACGAATTTCATTCAGATCTTCCATGACAGAAAACTCTAAACTGTTCATGAAGCGAGGAATGAAGAACGGCATTGGGGGAGTAAATTACCAAAGTCCACTGAGGTGCCAGCAAGCACTTGCACAGTCATCCACTGGTGTCGTGTTAGACACAATGCTTCTGACTGAAAATGAAGGTAAGCAGGAGGAACATGTTAGCTGTGTATAGACATACCAATTAAAAAGGAGCACTTGAAGTGAATCAGATTCATGGTGCAACTAATATTCAAAATGCATGATTGGAATCTGCCGTTTCTCTCGATCTGAAAGGCAAATCATTTAATGTCAGTGCTTTCTGTACATTACACAAGAACAAATTCTGACCTGTTGCTGTCTGATGTACGTTTACATACAGTCATGTTTTTTAACAAAAGCAAGCCACAGAAATAATTTCCAATTATGATCATTTTGGAAACACGTTTCATCCATAAGTTATACTCCTGTTATACAAATTAATTTATCTAGTCAAAATATTACGCAGTGGGTCTTTAAGACAGCCCAAATCAACAATGTGAATTCTCAAAGACAGGGAAACAGTTCATTGAGTGCCAGAGGAGAGTTTGAGTTCTCAAACGTTATAAAACTAAACTTGAAATGGCCTGTAACAGGTCAAAAAAAAGGGGAAGATATCCTCTTTGAAAAGTTCCAGAGTCGACAATGTTCACACCACTCGAGAAATAACCTGGAAGCTCTCACAACATATTCCTATGCTGAGCAGTTCAAATGGGCTAAATAAATATTCTGTAACCCATCACAGACAATGTGCTTATACAGTATATTATTCAGACATCCACAACTCTACCTTTCAAGTCTCTTTCGCAGACACATAATTGCAATGTACTCTAGAAATAATAATCATTATATTTGCTGGACCTTTGGAAAGCATTCTTGTATGTATGTATGGTGTTTTTATATGTTAGCAGTTTCCAAAAAAGTGTATACAAGAAAAAAGATTCACTTTAAATGGAAATCTGAATGTGTTCAATAAACTATTTTCTGTGTTGCTGAAATCAAAGAAAAGTCAAATACAGTAAAACATTTATGTTTTCTTTTACTGTTGATATTCACACTATGCTTTTATTTTAGCAGCATGTGAAACTTTTTTTTTCTTTTTCATGAATCAGTATTGAGCAAAAATCAACAGGACAACCAAAGAAATAGTGTAAAGTAGACAGCCTCAAAAGCCCAGTTAATGGCAGGTGAGGACAATGTGGGACAGCCCATTTTTTTAAGCCACCTATGCTTAAGAATTGAAGTTCTAGCTTTATGTAAGCAAGACTACTGGAGAAATCCAAATTCAAAGCTTTAACACCCAAAGTGAAACCCAGACAACACAATATAGTCAGTGTTTGATCAATGTGGCAAGATATTTGAGTCTTGAATAAGGCTCTACGAGAATGGTGTGCAAGTTTGGAGAACAAACCCATTTTATGATCACCTAGACTGAAACCGTTTCAATGTAACTACAGTATCATAGACTTGATTTATAAGAAAAGCAGAGACTTAAGACATTTCAACTTGAAACTGGCCTCCTTGTGTGCAAGTGTGCATGTTTGTGGAGTGAAGGGAATTATCCTTGAGCTATTAGGGTGGGAAGTTGGAGGCCAACTGAATTGTTCTGGTTCAGAAGTCTTTCTAAACACAGTGAAGATTTACTCAAAGTTTATCTAGCGGACAACTGATCACATAGACTATCACATAGCCTTTTTTGGACTTTTACACCGCAATATTTGTGCACTGGATAGGCAGTCTGTTGAACATTATTCTGATCTCAAATTGTTAAATCTATGTCGGCATACGAGTGACGAATCCCCATAAATAGGCAGGAAAGAAAATTTATGACAATGACAAGTAAGCCTAGCTTCCTCCAACAGAGGAATACCCCTCATGAACACCAGGAATTAATTCTGACTTCTAGACAACAGTGCATCTAAATTCTCCTTTCATACCAGACAGCAGGCATTAATATCCCCCTACATCTCATCAGTGACACTAAACTAAAAATAAGGGTGACCCATTCATGGCAGCAGAAGCAAGAATAAAGAAAAAAAATGCTTAATTTCTAAAATAAAACAACGAATGGCAATGGCGTTTCTACACTGTGCAGAGGTGCATGCATTATTACCATTTGTTTTAAATTGTTGCCAATGCTTTCACTAGTCCTTTTAAAATAAGGACAAAATAATTCAATAGTTATGTTTTGTATTGAAAGCAGGAAACAGTGAAAATATTTCAATGTCATATTTGCAATAACCAAGAGTACAGTGAATATTGTACAATACCGAGTCCATTTCAGAAGTACGTTAAATACCAGTTCTATATAACAGCTGTTTCTTTCTAACAACATGAACAACATGAAGTTTTTAATTTATTTTGACAAAAAGCAGAATGTGTGAGACCTCAAATAGAAAGGCCTCTAGTGCAGATAAAGAAACATAACAGTGTTCATCGCTCAATTACTTTAGTCTGGTCCTTACCTGAACAAGATGAAGCCAATCGACTCAACTGCAGCTCTTCTGACATCGTCATTCACGTCACTCACCTTAAATAAGATAAGCAAAGCAGTCAAATAACCAACGTTGATACTGAGACTCATAAAATCCTACAGTTAACCTGATAGATGTAGCTCTCTTACGACCCTCAGAGTGAGGAATATGCTCCACTATCATACCATCTCATAACTTGTATAAAGATGCCACCTACAGGACAACAATTTGCTTACACCTCTGAAGTCTGTTTCATTCCTTGATAAAATGAAATGTTGCAATGTTAGTTTCACAGTGAATTCAGGTGGTTCCAATAATTGATATTGGTATTAAAAAAAAAGAGGGTGTCAAAGCTGAATAGATTCAGAACCTTTAGTTTAGCTTCACACACAAATAGGAAAACACTGATGTGCTATTTTGACGCTGAATGTCTTATGAGTCTGATTTAAGCATGAAAATCTTTCCTTCCCCATAAAAATTAGTCTTAATTTAAGCAATTGTTAACACAGAGTAATGATGCCAGTCACAGTTATGCAGCCCTGTACGTTGGCATCTGCTTCACCTCCAGCAGCATGATGGACCTGTCTTCCCCTAAGTGAAATAATGTGTTGTGAAAAGGGCCAAACAGGAAACACTTACGGCGACATGAAGCAGGCGTCGGATGGCCTTGTTGTTCCCGGAGCCACAGTAGGCCATGCCCACTGTGTACATACCAGAGCGCCGCAGGATGGGGTCCTATCATTGGAAGTGAAGGGAAGCAGTGTTTGAGACTTTGTGTCTGGATCTACAACTACGATCGATGTAGTATGAATCATTTCACACATCTAGCTCTTACAGATTCCTGGCAAAAGTACAGAGGAAAAAGCCTCATGTGACATGAAATACAGACACAAGCTAGGGTTGTATGAGAACATCCAAGACTCTATTAAACAATAGAACTGCAGATTGACCTAGTACAGAGATTGTTTTTAACATCCTTCACTATTCTTTCTCTCTAGGGATAATGAAGCTTATGTCATTCCATATGAATTTGTCCTATGCCAATAAGTGGCATTTACACCACAAAAGCAAAGCGCTGCACCGTCATTATCTTTGGAAAAATAAATCATCTGTGAACTCATGCTGTACATAAAGCGCTTCCTGATGACTTTTCAGCCTTACCTTGTCTCTGCAGAGGCTTTCAATGAGGGCATCGGCCTCCTCCATGCGTCCATACATGACCAGGGCAATTCCAACTGCCAAACCACGTAAGATCTTCTCGTGCTGTGTCTCCTGAGCATAGCCTACCATGTCCTCAATGGCCTGGGCTGACTTGGAGCCCAGCATGACCAGACCCAGGGCTAGGCCTGCAGCTTCACCTGAATTTTTGATTAAAACTTTGCTTTTAGCGAACAGCCTTGTGAGGACCAAAGACAAGTTACGCACTCTGCAATTCAGAAAACCTGCATTCAGATTTTATCCAAGGCCTACACACCAGTAACAGCATCATCTTGGTACAGGTTGGACTTGAGGAGGTCGTAAACATCCTGTCTGGCAGTGCCCAATGCAGCCAAACCAAGGCCAAGGGCTCCACCATGACGGACAATCTGTGAAAGAGAAGAAAACTAATCAAATTAAGCAACTGACACAGTGACTTAAAACTAATTGATGGTCACAACTACAAACTTCAAGCTGAAGCTTTTAATGTTGATTTCATGTAGAATCAAACTTATTCTATTATACTTATTTTATTATTTAGTTCAAAAGGGATGAATCCTTTCTTTCAGAAATCATTTCACGAATCAAACTCAAGTAAATATTTGACATTAAACCAACATTCATTGTAAATCTCAAACTAGGAAATTTGTGTCCAACGACACAGATGCCCCTGCTACAAAACTCAATTTCTGCTGATGTGGACAGACTATAACCCCTATCATAGGTGCATGTGAGCAAACTGACATGAAAATGGCCAGATATGCCTACTTGTATAATAAATATATAAGTTCAAATATACCTAAACTGAAGAAGCCAATAATGAGATGCACACCTTTAGGGCCCTTACAAAGCATGTGTGAAATTTAATTGAATTCTTTCGGCGGTTTTTGAGGACATGTGGATAGACTATTCCCTATTACATACAGATGTATGGACAAAGGTAACCCTATATACACTCTTTTGGTACAGGAATAAAAACTTACATCATTGCTGGCATTCTTGAGCTGATTGAGAAGGTAGTCAATGATGTCCCCACCATGGTTGGCATGAATGAGTCCCAGAGCATACAAGCCTCCTCCCTCCTGGTAGGCCGAGCCAGGGGAGGTGTCTTTAGGCAAGTAGGTTGCCATTAACTGGAGAGCCTCTTTTTCATGACCCTGAAAAATACAAGATTTATATAATCTTAATCTTAATCTTAATGTGGGACTAATAAAGGGATATCTTATCTTATCAGGAATACAATTCATTATATTTCTCTATATATGATATCATCATCATAGTGAGATAAATTTACCTTGTGGATGACACCTAGACTTGCTGTGGCCGTGAACTTTGCCCAATTGGTGGCTCTTGCAAGCCATTCCAAGTTTTCTCTACAAAGAGAATTAAAAACTTTGGTGAAAATGTAAATTAGAGTAAATAAAAAAACTAGAGCTTTTGTGTCCAAGAACACAGATGCCCCCACGACTGGAATAACACAATTTGTGGTGATGTGGATAGACCATACCCTCTATCATAGGTGAATGTGGGCACACATGAAAACTGTCTCAGTTGAAATATGCATATAAGTGTAAAAATAAGCAAATTGAAGGACTCAGTTATGAGATGCACATCTTCATCACATCCCTAAAAAGCATATGTGAAATTTCATTGAATTCTGTGAAGCCAGTTTTGAAGAGATGTGGAAAGACAATACCCTGAATGTGAGCAAAATGAACAGATATGACCCCTTTGGCAAGGGCATAAAAATCTCAATCTCTCCATGCAAGCTATAAAGTATATTTGCATTTTAACAGCACAAATACCTGAGAAACTGGTCACTTGTGGTTCCTGTGTGCATGAAAGAGTTGGCTATTACTGTGGCTGTGTGGCACACTGAATTTCGGACTGCATCCTAGAGTGATAAGAAAAAAAAAACTGTATATCTAAGCACAGAATGAAGCAGTCAAATGGAAATCATTGACTTTTCACAATCTGCAGTTTATATGACCATGTAAACAATAGCTCATTCATTGTTCTTATTCACCATTCTTATTTCTGCTACACTTCATTACCTTTGTGTTTTTGAGGATCATGAGATCTGTATTGTTGTTTCGGATTAGGAACTGCAAGTGCAGCTCAATGGCCATCTCCCCGCTAAGAATTTTGATCATCTTGGCATTCTGGTCTTTAGGATCATCTTTCTAAAAATAAAAAAAAAAGCAATATGGTGATCTCTCAACCAAGTCAACGTTGATCAGTTTAGACACAGAAAAATGTCCCAGACCTTACCGTTTCTGTTGGCTTTCCAGCAGGCGAGCTGCCAGCTTTGTCATCTGTCTCCATTGCATCACTGTAACACACAAAACACAACTTTGTTCAATGTTAAATCATTCCATCACAAATGATTTCCCAGATGACTCAAATGAGTGAATTACAGTTTCATTTTTAGTTATTCATTCATTCGTTAGTCATTATTAGTCCCAGGCGTGCCTTCAATTCACTGTACTTGGTCTCATGAGTTTATTCAAACTTCAGTCTTAAATTCTTTATTGGGGTTATTTTCAGAAGGTATAAACAAATAAAAAATTGATGCACACCAAGGAACAAAGCTTGTAGGGCTCAATCCTAAATATTCTGACTAATCTGAATTTATGTACTGAACCTTCCACATGTTTGTTAAACATTTTGCATCGTATCCGAGGATCGAGTGTTTTGAGGTTTTATTTAATTTTCCTCATAATTTTTTTTTTATCTAAGTTTAGATCAGAACCATTAGCACTGAACTTGAAGATACAGTGCCTTAGCCTACATATTAGTGTGTCCTTAATCTCTTCTCTTCCCCTACCCACCTGTCTTTGTCTGGCATGGGCACAGTGCCTGTATTTGTAGAGCCAGGGACAGCAGGAATAGGTGTTCCAATGGTCCGCAAATTCTGAATGACAGATGAGAGGAACTGCTGGCTAGCACTCTCATACAGGTCAAAGCAGATCTGATAGGCCATCAGCAGGTTGTCCTCCTTAACGAGTTTCTCCAGGATGTCGCTTACAGCCTGTGGGTCATCCAGGAATATCAGACACTAGAGAGGTGAGGAGAAAAAATGATTGGAGAGGGATTTTAGATTCTGACCATTTTCGGGTAATCACATTTTGTGGAAATAGAGAAATACATATAATTATCAGTATATACCATTGCTCCCAATCTTTGCATAGTACATGTATTGCATCAAAAGCTGTCAGTATGACTCAGGGCTTGAGTTAAAACACGATACATCAAACTGCTAGAGGATAAAGCTGACACTCAGTTGACAATTTGCCACTAAACACCTAAGCATCATGCAGGTAAGGATAATTGCAGGACTATTGAATTAGAACACATTATTTTTGGAGGTGTACATAACTAAGACTTTATTAAAGCAGCATCAGCAGAATAAATATCCAAACCAATCAATTAATTGAGTGAATTTGAAAGTAGAGAGGGTAAAGGAACATATTAAAATGCTCAGAGAACAAATTAAAGCTTGATGAATGGTTGAAACACACCTGCAAACATCAACATATTGATAATTTCAACTTCTAAAACACAAGGAAAATGTGTCCTTAAATCTTAAACTTGAAAAACCTTATACAAAACAAAATCAATATGTCAAATCTTTTTTACATTGGCAAGTTTAGTCAGTGAGATAATGCAAAACAGTGTTCTTGAGGATTGAGGATTGTTACCTGGCAGACATTGATAAAATCAGGCTTCTCCAAGTTCATGTAGAGCTTGACTAGCACCCGAAGTACCTCGTTGCGGAACTTCTTGTTCTGCATCAGGGACATGCACACCTTCAGGCTGTAGGCAAGGAGGCCACTCACATCGTTCTACACGAGTGGAGAGAGAAAAGAGTAAAAATTATCAACATGTTTCATGATAAAGGAAGAAATTATTTGATACAAGCAAAAGCAGTAATCAAAATCAGTACTGTACGAGGATTATACCTGTACAAATTGTGTATTGTAAAATTAGTCAAACATTTGAATAAAGTAACTCATAAGCTCTGTCATGAATTGTGGGTAGTATGCAGGACTCTTGTACAATACTAAATGGTACGCTAGTGAGTTTTCAAACCAACAGTAGATATTACAAACAAATCTCAAGTCAGCTGTGAATGACAATAGCGACTGACCGATTCTAAGATGGTCTTCTCAAACATGTCAAGTCGCCTGGTCTCCAGGGCGATGCCTATGGCCTGCTTGTACTTGTGATCATCTAGGCAACGCAAGAACATCTTGTTGACAATGCCCTCAAGGCGGGGGTCAATACTTTTCTTCTCCTCCTCCTCTGGCAGCTCAGCATTCTCCACCCGCAGCTTAGTGTAGTGGTCAATGCATTTGGCTAGCAGCAGACACACAAAAAAAGAGGGGTTCCGTTTCACTTATGTTATTCATTGGATTTGTCCATCAGAAAGCCCTAGAAAGTTTGTAAACTGAGTTTAGAGTTAAAGTTTTTTACTTCACAATTGCAACAGTCACAGCAGTATCCAAACAACAGAAAATTTACAAAATAAGGGAAGAAACAGGCAAGTCAGGTAACTAAGGTCAAATGTTTTGTTTGATTACTCACCAATGATGGTCTCCACATATTCTGAGTCATCTGTGACATTGAAGAGCTCTCCAGCACCAAGAGCATAGTTCAGAGATTCCTCAAAGGCTCCGAGGTGGTAGAAAACCTTGGAGGCCACCAGAGCAGCAAAAGCTCTGCTCCGAAAAGTCTCATCCTCATATAGGACCTCGCTGCGGGTTGACAATAGATGTTTGTGAATGACTGGCAAGTGATCTTTCTGTATCATTCTTGAATGTAAATGATCAAATCGACAAGACTTTTTTCTGTCCCACAGAGCAGTTTCTGCCAGACAAAATCAAACTACAAACTCAGGAAAGATGCAGATCTGCTCAAGAAACCCTCTTTAGTCAATTACACACACTAAAAGAACATTAAGTACATTTCTTACAGTGAGGCACACTGCACTGCCATGCTACATTTCATATGTATCTTGTGTGTCAATTGAATGTGTCACCACTTGTAAGGCAGGTAATTTTGTTGTGCACATAGTATAATTTGAGTTCAAGTGACTCTTTCTACCCACTAAAGACATAGCAAGAATTTAAATTTAGAGCTTAACTTATTGCTGCTTAGTTAAACAATCAGTTTGTCAGTTATCTTGTCCAAGCTCATCAATAGAGCTCAACAGTGAATGCCCACTTTTTGAACAGCTAGAGTTCCAGAAGCAAATTTTCCATTCAATCACTCCATTAACGTTTAACAAATCCTTAAATAAAAAGTTTTAAACCTGAAACTTAGCCAAACAATTACAAGTTGTATAGTGACCATAAAACATTTCATTCAGAGAATTGGAGAATGGAGAAAGGCAAAGGTTGAGGACTGTGCACATAATTGTTTTTAAGAATGAAGAACTACTCATCCTATCAGGCATTGCAAATGATTTCTTTCCAACAATTTCCAACTGCTTTTAAAAATAAAATTTAGCCCACTTCTTCTTTACTCTAACCTTTGTCACTATTTAAGTATTTATATTGTTTACTTAGTGCTGTAATACATTCTAGTTTGTGTTGTGTGTGTGCCCTGACAGACCCCACAAGCTAGCGCTACAACACTAACTAATACTACACTCCAGTACATGGCCTAACTAGTATTTATTTTCACCCCCTAAGACATTCTTTTCTTCATTTCAAGAAAAAAGCAGTATGTTTGAAAAGAAAACCATTTTTGCTCTGTGGTAAACAACAACAACAACAACAACAACAACAAAATCAGATTATAGAGTTTGTGACTTTTGCAGTTGCAATGTACATTTCCATGTTGACAACAAACTCCATCAATCAGAGATGGTGCTCATAATTTATATCATACAGCTGTTGGTTCTAAGGAAGCATACAACACAATTTCACAATCTCATAGCTTGTGGTAAGTCTACAATGGATGGTTATGATATTGTAATGAATAATAGAAATCGATTGATTCAGAGCACGAATGACATTTCTACTCTCAGAAATTCCCTGCTGAGCTCAGGGGTACTTACATTTTATCTACAGATCCTGAAATCTCAGCCCAGAAGTCATTCACAATAGAGTTTAGTTTTTGAAGAGCAAACTCCTGCAAGTGAAACAGAGACACAAAATTAAAAATTCTGTTACTTTTGTCACACTGCAATTTTGTCAATGTCCTCCATAGTTTGGTCCAATTAAGGAAGCCGTTGTGTTGGTGCAGTGAGTATCAGGCTTCAACATCTGTTATTATTACTCAATTTTTATAACGTTGGAATACCTTAGTACAACAATTATTATAATAAATATGAAGCTTGCATTGCAAGGAAAACAGAGGTAATAGTCTCTTGTTTTGATCCCATGATGCACTGTCAATCAAACCAATGAATGCAAATAAAGGGCAGTCAAATCAATACAAATCTTTACTACCCTTGACATTGTGATTGCCTCCTTGTCTGTCAAAAAAGAACATCATGCAACACTACAAACCTTCAAAGGAGACCTCCATGGGGACCCTCTTCAATCTAACATTCAATAACTCAATAAGTGTGTTCTTCTATAAAGTTAAGTTGTATGTAAAAAAAACTGCACCATGTACTGTATTATGGGTATGACAAAAGGTTTTACCACTAGCTCCTTATGAAAGATTTGAAGAGTATCCTGTGTGCTTTATAAGTAAGTAAAAACAAAAACTCAAATGATTCTCTATACTAAAAAAACATTTTATATTACTTTAAATTATCTCTATATGGGAGTTTGCCATCTTCAGGTACCTGGTCCACTGCGCTAAAACAGTTCTTACCTTGAGCTGTGGCTCCTCCTCATCAAGGAGTGAAATAATTCCAGCTTTAAAAGAAGTACAACAAATTTGATTATGTGATTGCTTGAGTCATGGATTCATACATCATTTTCTTAAGCCAAGTATACATTTAAACCACCAAACTACTCCCAAAATGTTAACAGACCATAACTAGCCTTGACATACACTATATTTCAATGCAGTCTAGACTAGGACATCATGTTATAGATGCTTAGTTCTTATCTTACATGCGTAAACACAGCGCTTGTCCATAATAATTACTTCATTGACATTCATTGATACAGTTACACTTAATGATACATATGGAGTTTATAACTAACTTACTATAAAACTTTATGATAACAAATTTCGGTGTTGAAAATATAACATTACTGTAACTTGGTAAAAAGAACAGAACCTGTTATAACAGTAGGGCGAAATGGGGCAAAACAACATGAGGATGTAATAATTTAAATTTTAACATATTTATACATTTCAAAGATGTAAGAACATCCCTATGTTTATATTAACATGAACTTTTACACTTTGCTGACTAGCTAAGATCCTGTACTGTTAGCATTAAGGTTAACGCTACATTATCTTATCACAAATTCTTATATTTCAACAGTGGCAGGGTCAACACACTCGTCGCCTTGTTATGCCAAAGACAGATTGCAAAGGGTTTTTCCTTCCTGAAAAATATTTTCGTTGATTTACTTGCTTTCGCCGGTAAATGGCTGACTGACAAGGGCTACGTTAGCTGTGTGACTCAGCTAAATCAATGGCAGATAGCTAAAATTAAGGCTAGCAAAATAGAAGCACATTCTACAACTTACCAGCGGATGTTATCATGATTGGCAATTTATTCCTTCCTCAGGCCAACGACCCTGGGTGGTTGGTGGAATTCCGTGCGTTTTTTTCTGTAGATAAGAAATATAAAAGGTTTGATGTATCTGAAAATGCACAACAGTGTAACGAACAGCAGCCGCTGCTAACTACTTTTTGTCTAATACCGCAAGTCCCCTCTAAAGGCCCTGAGAACTGGCAGCCTTTTTATCGCCTGATTAAAAATACACGTAAATGCAATACTATTCATTGTATTCTATTTTAATATTATTCATTAAATTCTCGTCGATCCGATTTATTGTATCTTGGAGGGTCTTTCCTAATGGATTTTAATTTTATTTGAAATGAATTCTACGATTTATGAACTGGCTCTTTCAAAGGTGGCCCATCGTGAATCAGCTCACAACCATTGTATCTAAATCGTCTGCAATTCACATAGAGAGTGCTGGCGAAGGAGACCCCAAGTGACTCGAGCTAAACGTTTTAAATAATAATTATCTTCACCTACTTCTAGACCAAAAGATAGATATATTTTTGCAAAATTTCCTCACGAATTTATTCTTATCCATTGTCTTTGCCCACCTAGACTCAAGTCGGAAGACTAAAAATTTTTGGGGGGATTTTAAAGTCGGGAAGAAAAGTCAGAATTCTGATTTTAAACTCATTATTCAGAGATTATTCTCAGAATTTATGCATTATCCACAATGACGTGCTGAATTCAAGCCAGTACTCACTTCCATAATACTTTTTCAAGCATTTACAGAGCGATGGTTGTGGCATGACCGAAAAATTCTTTCATTCATTCATTTTCTGTAACCGCTTAACCTGTGTAGGGTCGCAGGTGGGCTGGAGCCTATTCCAGCTTGTCCAGGGTACACCCTGGACAAGTCGCTAGTTCATCACAGGGCCACACATAGAAAGACAAACAACCATTCACACTCATGGTAAATTTAGAGTAAGAAATTCACCTATGCATGTTTTTGGTGGTTGGAGGAAGACGGAGAACCTAGAGGGAACCCACACAGACACAGGGAGAACCATGCACACTCCACACAGAGAAGTCCTGGGTCCTCAGGTGGTTTGAACTCAGGACCGTCTTGATGTGAGGCAACAGCGCTATCCAGTTCGCCACCAGTTAAAAGACGTGTTTGAGGCTCCACCAAAAAAACAAACAAAAAAAAGACAGGTGACAGGACAGGGGCATATCAGAAGCCAATCAGATTTCAGCCGGGGCCCCTGGATCTAAATGAACTAAATGTTGATCTAGCAAATAGAGGAGACAGCAAGTGCACCCTACACAATCCTGAAGTTCTGAGAGTGGACTACTGTATCGCTGGTTATCTTTTTTTAAACTTCTTTGTTGGTTGGTTGGTTTGTCAGCAGAAATACTCAAAAACTACAACACACATATTTTTTTTAATAACTTTCCTTATAGCATTGATGATCCAAGATATGGCATTTTTCAACATTTACCCTAAATACGAAAAATATGCTGTACCGATGTCCTCGAAATGATATGTGGAGGAGTGTGGAATGGGCAAGGAAAGCTAAACAGACATTTGTAAGGTTGTTCGGCCTTGGCAGAAGAATGCACTCTAAACTTTGTCAAGCCAGTAATACAAGTAGCTTAACTATAAGCCAGTTCTGTGTTGATTAGGGAATTTAAATGAAGTTGCAAACTGAATCTCCTGCTAACCTTTGTTAGTCTGTGGAAAGAAGCAGAGACATCCTTTTTAATAAAGTTGCACACTGATACAAGGTGAATGTGTTTATTTACATATTTATATAAACGTATACACCAGTAACATACATAAATAAGTAAAGGGTGAAAAGTAGTTTCATCCATCTGTATTCATTAGAAATCAGTTAAGGCACACAATTGTAACAACTGAAAGTGGAAAAAGAAAAGACTGACATTGATAGGCCATAGTAGGACTAGCCTGCTTGGGGGGCTCACGGGGAAAGAAACAGTAGCTTGGTCCCTATTAATGAAGCAGGACACCACTCAAGGCCCTTCTTACTAGGATGACAGTTGATTATATAATTTGGTAATTAGTTTCTCATATTAATTATCATTCAAACTAGTGCAACCTATGAGACACATAATAGGCCTTGGGCTAGTTGATATTCCAATGCAGAACTTGAATATACATCATGTTAAGGGAGCAACTTTGCTGTTAGTTTTGTGGCCTAGTAGTACTGCAACATAAAGTAAAATAAAAGACATATATTTATGTACGACTGCTTCCAAAGTAGAGAAAAAGGCAAACATGGTAAATAATGTGATATAGTTCATTTGACTAACTGATAAAGAAGTACTTCAATCACCCTCTAATATACATTGTAAATCCCTTTGTGACTAAGCATTGTACATCAAAGTGTGTAAATAGGAAAGATGGCAAAAACTTGACTACTTAGCAAAATATGGCTTCAGGACAAGAATCACGGTGGTTCAGCCCAGGGAATACTGAGCACCACAATGAAACACTGCAACATGTAGTAAGGGTCTGCTGTTAAAGTTAAAACAGGATTGTCTACAGTTAAATGCCTCCAGCCACAGGCCACGTGTCATATCATCAGTTGTCACCTCCAACTGTTTCTCCATCCGCAGGAGGTCCAGCAGACATGGAACCTGTTTTCAGAGGGATGCTTTCTTCTATACTTCCAGTGTCACCTAAAGAAACAACAAAAACATTGAACACATTGTAAAACACTTTTCAATTGAATTTGATATTAATTCAATTTAACTGCAGTTGTACTAAAGCATATCTAATCTCCCTATATATTTTCAATGCATGAATTAAGGTGTCATGACTGAAACAATTTCACATTATCAAAACATAACATTTTTGCATTCCAGAATTTTTTTTCAATTTACTTTTCAATGCATCCATTTTCTTTCAACTTGCCTTATCGATAGTCTATAAATTAGAATAGTTCATTCTTTCTTCTAGTTCTTCTCTAGTTCTTTTTCCTCACATAACTTTTTACATTTCTTTCAATTTAAAAAAAATCTTTGTTCTTTGATGTACATCTGTTTTATATCTGTTTAAACCTTCTGAGAATAACACAACTAAAAATTTAAGATTAGAGTTTGAATGAACTCATTAGGCCAATACCTTGGTAAATTATCACATGGATAGACAGAAATAATATGTGCAAATTTCTGGAAAAAATTTGTCCGTTTAACCAAAATGCTAAATATTCTGTGGCCACATTACATTCTGGCATATTGCATCTAAAGTAGTCTCTTCTGCTTCCTCTGCTACAAGGCTGGGCTCAACACGAAAACCCTTAACAGGACTAAGTATGGAATGAATGATGAAAAGAAAATTAAGGAAGACTTCAAAAAGTATCCATGGACATGCTTGTATAGCTCACTCAAACTGAACTTGTATACTATGTTGGTACCTCTTTTTCTGCTGGTCGAAGAGTTGGTCTGGCCTCTAGCTCCTCTTCTCTGTGGCCAGAACAAACATCGGATGGGCCAGAAAAGTGGGTTTGCTCTATCCCGGGTATTACCTGGAAGGCAGTAATAATCCTTTAACAATTTGGCAGCTTATGCAAGGGCCTGACTGTCTCATGAATGTTCCTTTTGTTCCTGGGCCTTTGTAGTCATGCTTGGGAAGAAAAATGTGTGGTCTTGCATGGACTGACCTGAAGTGCACAAACACTCATTTTACTCATGTCTGCCAAATATTCCTGCAGGAACTTACACCGTTACAGTGTTCATTAGTGAGCTTATAATAAATGAATGTTTTATATCTACTATGATATCATTACAGTGCTTACTATATAGGGTTAGCTGACTGGATGGATTTTGTGGTTCTCTGAATTTATGGTGAAATTTTCCAAAAGCGTCATTTTTTTTCCTACCAGTAAAAATATGCTGATGAGTATGTTTGTGTGATATCTGCTCAGTTGACTTATTTTTTTTAAAAGTGTTTTTTTTAAATTGTTAATATATGTTGCTGTTCTGTATACTGTACTGGGAGTCTAACATTGTATGCATCATCAGATCTGCATGGTGCCCTGGTTAAACACACCAGGGTTCAAACTTCATGTTGACAAGAATCTGCCTTGGATGTGTGTTTGAGCAAACAGAAAAAAAAACATTAAAAACCATGAAAACCATTTTAATTAATTTACTTAAATAATTTCAGTTAACAAATAATATTTGCTCTTGAATGATATGTAAAACCACTTTTAAAGATCACTGACAAAGGGCGTTATTATACCTGCTGTTTGAGATGAGTATATGGCTCTGCTGAAGTTTTTCTTGATGCTGAGCATTTTGGCTTCTGTCTTCGGGACGAAACAGCCGACCCACATAGTCTCTGGTGAATGTTTGTGGAAAACTGAGCGGAGCTGACTCGTCAGGAGTTGCGCACATTGATGCGTCTCGGTGGTCTCCTGTCTCGTGCGTATTAATCCAATCAAAGCTGGTCGGTCGATTGTGGCGCGTTTTGTGCGTGCCTTTACGTCATTCAAGATCTCTTTTAAGCACGATTGGTTGGAATTATTGCTGAGAAATGTTTGTCTGAAAATGAATATGATGACAGGGGAGTCTATGGTTCGCTTTGGGCTGTAAACATTTACTCTCCTTGTTGCTGTTCTCTGAGCATTGCCAGGGCGCGTTGGTCGCTCCTGCTCCCTGCCCTCTCCCTTCGGACAGGCTTTCAAATCCAAGTCATTTGGCCTCGCCGTAAGAGGTATCTCATTGCCATTAATAGTCTTTTTTATCATTTGGTTTTCACTTGCATCACGGTGACAGCTTGACGGGGAGGAGCGGATCTGGCTGTTGCTGTTCGGTAGGCTGCCAGGGAACATTTCACCAATGAACTCCTGCAATATTTCAGCGTCATTCCCGTCCACCTCTTTATTTTTGCATGTTTCACTCACCAAATAAATCCTCTCTTTACCTCCGATCAGAGCGATAATCTTTTGAAACTCCCTCTCCTCCTCGGGCAGCGTGTCCTCCAGAGAGCCTAAATCTGCCATCTTTGCGTAATTAGGGCGGCTACTAACAACAACTAGCTGTCAATCCATTCACTACCACCTTCGTGACCGGCGAGTACAGAGAAACTTCCTCATGGTCATCAGACGCTCCAGAAAGGAGGGTGGAGATAAAGACTTCACGTCTATTTTGATTGGACGATCGGTTTAGTAGGCGGGGCGCTAATTGTGTGTGACTGTGTACAGCGACACATCTTTTGAGATAATGAAGTTAATCTTTAATAGATAAAAAGACAAACAACGTTGCTGGTAAAAAAAAAAAAAGACAGTGTAAAAGCTCTTCAGTAAGAAAGAGAATATTTCTTTTATTTTAGGAGATTCCTGTGAATAATGTGAGCAATCCTGGCCTGGACTGTTGATGAAATCAGGGTCCGGAGGTCGTTCTCTGTATTCTCACTATTCTCATTGAAAAGATTCCTGACTTCGCCCCAGTGTTGAAGATTCCTGGCTTCTCAAAGAAAAGAAAGAAACAGAGAGAGAACAGTTGTGAGCACCAACTTCATCACAAGATCTTCACTTGTCTAAGCTTCTTTTTTTTTCTACAAGATTTTTGAAATAGCTTCAGTGACTCTTGACTTCTTTGTAAGATCAAAAATGGCTTTCACCCTTAAAATCCCCACCACTACATCAGCAGTCTCTTGAGTTCTTGAGACGTTAATCCTTTAAGCCACCCATTGCTGTTCTTTAATTAAAAAGTGCTGCCAGTCCGAGTTCATGAAATGAAATACAAATGAATAATGTCACCATCTAAGTCTGTAATGCCCTGCCTCATTGTTTGCAGATGAATAAATGATAGACTGTAACGACTAAAGTCAGTACAGAGGTGCCAGCTTTTGACCTTTAGACTGGCTGAGTATTGATTCGTTGGTGTGATTTTTGTTCAGCTTTTCTTTAAACAAAATCTCCATGCTCTTGCATAATCATGTCCAACTGACTGACAGAGGTAATCAATAATAATTTTAATTTTGTAGTTGATCACACCTATAATCTTTTATCTGATATCTGTCATCTCTATTGCCCTTTTTACATTTTGAATTTGAAGAATACAATACATATTTCTATGCCTTTAAAGTTCTTAACGTGTGTTTTGTTAAACCACTGACCTCTTTGTACTGGGAAAGGAGGAGCTGAGGGTCAAGAAGCTCACTTGGACCAGTAAGAGAGACACGAAGACCCAACCAAACTACAACAAAATGTCAGAGACAAATGTCACTATATAGATAAGCCTCGGAGACATTGTCAGCTTTGATCCGAAACATCAACTGCAATGGTTTGTGCAAGTTTGCATATGCCATCTTTGTTGCAAAAAAAGCACAGAAACAGCTGCTTTGCATCTTATGTTCTGGGCTGAGTAATTATTACAATCTGGGTTACACTGACTTATCTATTGGAGCGATTTTGGTCTTCAAATGAAAAATTAGATAATAACCAGTCATTTTGTTTCAGGTACGCGTTAGGAGTTTCATTTTTCAAAGGATAAAAAAAATTTCTTGGAAATAAATTAAACTTTAAAGTTGGCAATATCGTATGTCCCAGACTTTCCTCTGCAGTCCTCTGTCTGAAGTCAGAGCACATTTCATACGCACAGCACACAGTCATTTAAGAATAAATGAATAAAATACCACAAAACAAACATGCAATATTTAACTGGGTTTAGTGAGGATGTTAATATCCCACGATGGACTGACTCAGTGAGAGAAAACACTCCCAACAGCTGACTATACACCCTTACTTCTCATTCCTTCCTGGCCACAGTTATTTGACACTTTGTACCTGTTAAACAACATTTCTCTCTGCATGATAGGTTCACTCAACATCACTGAATGTGCAATTTGTTTTTCTATTTCCTCCTGTGCACACTGCGAACATTGTGTGAAGATGGTTGTGTAGATATCACACAATCTAAATGTTGTTCAGGCTTTCACACCCAGGCAGGGAATGTTACTGCATGGGAATAAAGGGTCAGGTTGATAAAACAGCGCACAAGCTGAAAATCTGTCTTTTGCTGCCATCTTGTGGCTGAAAACTACTATCAAGTGTTAAAAAGCACAAAACAATAGTGCCAGTGAAGAGTACGCATGCTTTTAAGTGGGTTGTTGCCCTTTGAAGACAACAAATGCCATCTCAGAATTAAAAAGCAGTTTTAGTACACCTGTAGCTATTGATAAAATAAAATATTTTCTTATTTTAAAGTATTTTTTAAAGCCATGTCAACCAAGAGAAAGATAGTACCAGGTGGGTGGAGATTATTCTGAAAAGGTCAGTCTAGGGTAAATTGTAAACTACATCAGACAAAATGATTGCAGAATGAATGCTTTAATTTATGCTGGATTAATTTAAATTTGCAAACTTGCAAATGTCAAGTTTGGTTGGGGAGTTATTTCATAATTCCAAGATCGGACATGACTCAGACACCACCTTTCTCCATTGACTAGAATTTAAACTAAGAAAAGAAGTGGCCAAACACCTTCAAACAATTACTTTTCAAAATACTAAATAGTGCTGAAGACTTTGCTCTGTACTCATCTGACACAAGAGCAGAGTGAAACCAACAACAAGACATTTATGTTAACTGTTCTGTCTTTCAAACTTCACAGATAAGGGTTTTTACTTTTAATCATGCCGTTTCGAGTTGAGGTAAAATTGCACAACCTGTCATAGTCTTCCCTGATACCAAAGCTCTGAGAGAGGAAAGATGAGAGGCCGTCAGAATCTTTGGAGGCAAAACAGAGCCTTCAGTCCCAGCAGAAGAAGAGCCTCTTCTTCTTCTGGCATTGTTTTTTGTCACGTTGGTGTCATGTGGACTCTGCAATGGCACTGGTGGGACTGTGGATTACCAAAAAGACAGGATGTTCAGTTTAATACAGTTTAATACAGTTTTTAATACAGTTTTTTAATAATGATTTTAATACAGTTAAGTCTTACCATTTCTAATGTTTCCAATTGAATGTGCTAGTATTAATTTAGCCTTGTTTCCTTTTCAAAGAAGTACACAGAAACACTCTAATAACCTGTGGTGAAGGAATGCCCCAGGAGTGGCAGGTCCTCCGATGACCTGGAGGTTGGTCCTCTCCCACGACGCTGTGACTCTCCCCAAGAACCTGAGAGTTGAGTTAAACCAACAGAACAATGCTGGAAACACTATCTCTAATCCGATAATTGTATAGATTTTCATTGTTATTTGTAAACAGGTGATGGCATGTTTGAACCCTTAGAGAACTGAAATGCTAAGCTTGAAATAAGAGAAAAGCAACACACTGATGAGAAAAATATTGAAGTGAAGGTACTTAATGTGAATTTTATTGGGTGACAGTAAGCAGTTGTTTTAAAGCACAAAGCCTACCCTACAATCCATGCACACTGCTGGGTATTGTGACGTGATGGTCATTGAATTTAAGACATAAAATGCAGTATTACATTTTATATTCCCCACTTTTCAAAATCCTAAGCTCTGTGTTTCCAGTGTACTTTGTGTTTTACAGTTCTGTGAACAAGTTTCTCACAGAAGACAGTCGTCCACTTGTTCCACATCAATTAAAGTTGTGTTGTACAGAGTTAAATGGTTGACAGTAATTGTGATGTGCTGCCACTATGTTTCAGGAAATATACGTGGGTTACAAATGGCTGTAGAGTATTTTTGATTGATTTTTTCTTTCTAATGTTCATGTTCATTGTAAAACCTTCAGGAAGTCTTCGATTACATGATCAACATACTAAACAACAACATTTCATTTAAAAGGGTACATTTCTTACCAACAAATATGGTTCCGAGAAGCAGTAAGAAAACCAAGCAACCAAAGCCAACTATGGACCACCTTTTTAACTGCAGCGCCCCGAAACAAGCTGTCCTCTTTGTCATATTGAGACGAAAAGCAAATGCAGCTCTTGAGAAGCTGTTTCTGAGAGGAAACATAATAATGCCCCAGATTTAGACAATACACAAAAGAACAGGGTATTACATTTTAGCCACTTATTGTCTCTTCACAAAGGCTGTGTGGCATAGGGGAGTCTCCTGTCTCATCAAACAAAAGGATCTCTCTCTCTCTCTCTCTCTCTCTCTCTCTCTCTCTCTCTCTCTCTCTCTCTCTCTCTCTCTCTCTATCAGATAGATAGATAGATGATAGATAGATAGATAGATAGATAGATCCTTTGTTAAATGAAGTTTTTATAGTGGATATCTGCAGAAGGTATATCACTGATGTAGAAAGTATATCAGTGTCTATCTTATTTAATTTCTGAATCAAACATTTTCCAGCCAAACAGTCCTTATTTCTTCAGTTTCACGAATGTCACGAGGAATAAAGAATAACTTTTTTACATAAAAGCTCATGTTGACTTTTGTCCACTAGATGCCGGTGTCTCCTTACTTAAAGCAATGTTTTTTCTTGGCAGACAGAGGAAGTGACTGACATCAAGTAATCCTACTAGCGCCTAGAAAAGGCAGGCCTGAGGGGCAGCGCAGAAACAAGACAAGAATAGACCTTAAACACCAGATTCACAGAAGCAGGGGGTCTACCACAGCAGACAGAAACTGTCCCTGAGACAGTTCAGAGCACAGTGGCAGGATGTACGATGCAAGCTGGGGCAGCATACACTGAGAGCCAAAAGTGGCTGGGATAGTGTAACAGGAAGATCTTTGCCAAGTATGGATTAAAGATCCCCAAGTCCTGGAGGGACAGATTTCTGGTACAACATCTGAGGTCTCTGTCCTGAAGAGTGCAGTCCTAAGATGAGTGCAAGATCGGAATACTTTTTTTTAACCACTGACATCAAACTGCCTAGATAAATAAATGCAAAAGCTGCTACACTAAGTTCAACATTCATTGTGCATCTCATCTCTATTTTAAGAAGAAATGTCAATCCAAATCAAAAGCTTAGACCGCCCTCTGTGGGTTCAGAAAACTCCACTGCACTTTGTTTTCTGACAGATATTTAAAACCATTTCAATTACTCCTAAGATTTATAGTTGTGAAGTTGAAAACACGGTTATGAAAGTTCACTTAGGAAAAAATATTTCTGTGTACACCATAGTTTATTTCTCATACCATCCTGTCATTCACTCCTCTCACACACTATCAGTCTTAATTTCCTGCTGTCATTGTCTGGAGCAGTTGAGATATCAGCTGTTCACATCACCTGGTAACATCTGTCCAATAGCACACCTTCATTGTTAGTCTCATCATTTTACTGCTGTCTTTTTAAATATACTTTCTGTACATCAAGTTCATCCATACTGCTGTTGCATCCCACTTCCCCATCACCGGCCAGTCTTCGCAGATTCACCAACATAATTCTTTCATAAGTCTCAGCGGAGTCATCAGCCACCATCACCAGTGTCAGGACTCAATCTTTTGTGCTGCGGCTCAGGACAGATGCCTTTCAATCACAATCTCCCGGAAGAATCTAAGCACCAAAGACTTTCTGACAGACTAATTGTCACATATCATTCTTTCGTATTTTCATGTTTAAAAAAAAATTATCTCACATGTTTCATCACTGTGTAAACTGGCTATAAGAAATTCCATGCCACTTTCATTTCATATGAACTATTTACAAAAAGTTTTGTCAAATAGATTTTTTTTATAATTAAAGATTGCTGTATATATTTTATATTTCTCGTGTTGACTAAAATTCTATATATATTATTAGTTTGAATGAAAACATGTTTATGAATCAATTAGAGTTAATGACCACCACTAGTCTGTCCAATGTGAAATACACTGATTGCTTGAGGCTGTTCACATAGCAGCACGCGCACACACACACACACACACACACACACACACACACACACACACACACACACACACACACACACACACACACACACACGTGCGCACACACACACGCGCACACACACACACACACGTTGTTTTGGAACAGCTTTTGTTCTGTATCGATACACACAGAGTCAGAGGTCACTGGGTTACAAGTTAACTCGTAGGTGCAGAGAATCAGAGCTCACTGGAGCACTGATTATCAAATAACCCCACAAAAAAACAAAAAGGAAAAGAGAAAACACAGCAAGTGTCCTGCAGGAGCCCTGTTACTCCTCTATGTGTCCTTTCTCCAGTACTGAGACATTTACAAAGCCAAACAGTCCACAGTAAGCAACTTTTCCAGCCCAGTGGGCCTGGACACAGAGGACTTGTCTACAGACAGGGGTGCAGGGGGTGGGAGGGTGGTGGGCGTTACAGCACAGATGGTAACACCTTGAATACGTCAGACTAAACCCACAGTGCATGATGGGTCAGAGGTCACCAGAGTTAACGACAAGCTCCAAAGACCAGAGAGGCTGCTTCAGAAGTGAAAAACAAAAAACAATTTTCATCCGACTGTTAGTTGATGTCAGTGGAAAGGATTGGCTGGATTTCACTTAGGATTAATTGAGAAGACTTGTTTTTGTTCGCTTGCCTGAGGATTTAAAAATTTTCCTCCTTTGTAAATTCTTGTTAATCAGTAAAATCAGTGTTATGTTATGTTTGTTAAAATTAGTTTATAAGCATCATGTCAGAATTAATTAATGTTTAAGAAATGAAATTATCCTCCAGGACCATTTCAAAACTACTTAATTTCAGTAGTACTTTGAAAAATCAAGACAGACCCTTGAGTTAAAAAATGAAGTTCTATTGGAACCAGCTAAAATATTTAAATACAGCTTCTCTGTTATGTATCTCTGATTGCACAAGTGCAGCTCTCATTACAATTAAGTGGGCGGAACAGTTTTGGGGGACATTCATCCCTGGACTTAATCAAATAAACTAATTACATCACTGGAGTGAACCTGTCTGTTTAGATAGCCACTCATGATCTTTTACTGCAAGCTGAGAGAAGTAGGAAACAGTTGAGTTTTAGCTTCACTTTCTATGTTACTTTATACTGTTATATAACATTCAATATCAGAAATATGTCAACTCAATTTATGTGAAAATACCCTCTGCTACTGGCAGTCTAGCAGACATACAATCTCCATTCTAAAAGCAGATGTTTTAGGGTAGGATAATATTTCTTAAAGTAAAAACTTGAGTCATATCATCACTAAGACTCCATTCTAATTTGTTCAGATCTAGACAATAAGTACATCTTGTTGTCAAGGTATTGGCCTTGTATGAGAATTAGTATATATTTCCCTTTGCCATCTTAAAAAGCAGGAAATGTTATTGTACATAAATGTTGTCATACAAAAAGATCCGTTTTTGAAAAACAGGCCTTGGCTGCATTAATTATCTCCTCTGAGGTACAGGCATGGAGCCACAAAAAGAATGGTGACAGAGAAAAATAAGAATAAGCAGTGAATAAGGCCAACCTTCCTTTCAGCAACAACATATTTGTACAGATACATATGGGGTACTAAAGAAAATGATGCCATGAAACACAAACAAATGAATGCACGGGAGGCTGAACTATTGAATGAAGAAGGTGCTGGATTTCTTAAGTCTTCAGCTACTTGGCTTCTAGGGCCCCCACATCCCAAATTGAGTGAGATGGAAGTAGAGAATACATGTAGCAACACTGCTAATTCACCAATTACTACCACTAATTGCTGCCTCCTGAGGAGAGGTTAAGAAGACAAGTCAGTACCTCCCTGGGTGTTGGTGACTGGCTCCCTGCCAAAATGTCATCCATCCCGGGGCCTAATCGAGTTATCATATCAACATATCTCCCATCAGGGGCCCCATGGTTGACATTCTAAAAAAGACACCCAGAGGGGGACGACAAATTTCAAGCAGCAGGACACTGGGGTGAAGGAACTGTCCGGTCAGGGAGCCGTGAAAGCTACCTGCAGCTTGCGGTCAAGCTCCCCTCTGGGATGATACTCAAACCAGTCTCTACAACATCAGCCATGCAGGCCTGGACATTCCCTGGAAGTAAACATGAGAACTGGGGGATGTAGAAGGCACATCATTTAACACTGCACACAATAGTTCTCAGGGAACACAATGTGGCATCTAGCAGAGTTTGGAGGGGAGAGTGGCATCTGCGGACCCCCTGTGGTGGCGCGAGGGGACAGGGGTCAGGGTTTAAGAGGCACGGTGGCCTTGTCCAAGGAGAGAGTTAATGTACTGTTAATCTGAGGTCAGAGATGACCCTTCACACTCATACATCACCAATGACAGCACCAATCAGCTATGACTACTAGCATTCATCCTCTGTCATAAACTGCACGTTGGTGCTATAACTAAATGACTCTAAAATGTTTGAAAGTTTAACATGACCCCCAGCTAAGGGAAGAAAGTTTTGTGTTTTTGTTTTCATTACTATCAATTCCAATATTAAGAGGAGGATGACAAATTCCAAGCAATAGGACACTATTGGGTGAAAACACCATATCAAAAACAAGATGAAGATGACGATTTCATATACTATAGTTATAAAGAAAGTCAAGTAAGCAGAGCTGTATGTTTGTGTTTGATGTGCTGACGGTGCATGGAGGCATGGGAACAAGCATTCCCTAGATGCACAGGGGTGTCAAGATAAGGCGATAGGGGCTGGATCTAGCTCAGCATAGATACAAAAGTTTGACATGCTCTCTCACCATCCTGTTGTCTTCAAAAGCACTCTCGCTTACAAACACGCATATGAACGACCACAGTCATATGTACACACACATGTACACCACCTTATGACTCACTCCCGCATCAACAAAGATGATTGCTGAGATGCCATCAAAAGGCTTTTTGTTTTTAGCCTGTGATAAGATTTTTATCCTGCTGAAGTGTTGAGATGTGGCTTTGTAAAGCGCAGAGAGGAGCCTCTGACCTGCCTTGCTCGTTATTCCCTCTCATGGGTCCATTAATCAAATTAGCGATTCATCGAAAAGTGGAAAGTGCACTGAATTAGTCTCTCTGCTCTGCTACCTCTCAATCTTAAGAGTCTCCTTAGTGGTGTGTTGACTGGTTTCCATTGTATGTAGCTGTGTCTCTGCCTGCCTATGAGATTGGAAGGGGGAGACAGGGCAAGGCAGGTATAGAGCAGCCCACAGGGGGGCCAACCTTTGACCCTGTTCTGGAGAGGGACTCGGGTCTATCCAGCAACACAATACTTCCAGCGTACAGCCTGCTGCGGCTGCCTGCTGCTATCCACAATGACATCTTTTGCTGGGGTCTCCCTAGGCAGAAAGGCCCCCTGGAGCGCTGACTGCCATCCGGAGGTCTTTCACCGCTTTTTCCCATCTCTACCTCCGGCCGTCGCCTAGAAAGACAGGAAAAACTCAATAACATAGAAGATACGAGGGGAACAATGGTCTTTAGAGGACATCTTAACCCGCAACAAACAGTGTCAACATCTGTGGGGAGTGGATAGATAGATAGACACTGTGTCCGCCGCAGACAGAAAGGGTCCTTTCCTTGTGGGCAGTCACACTGAAAAGGCTACAGTGTTGTTTTGTTGTGTATGAGAGGGATTTGGTCTCCGTCTCCTTTCAGATGTATTTGAACTGCACTGTGGTGCCGGTGAAGCGATTTTGTCTCGCTGGAGAGCCGGGGCAAAAGATGAAGCAAAGCCTCGAGAGCAGGGCCTTTCTTCCCATGGCCTGCTCTTTGGAGGGGTGAAAAAGATTATTGTCGTACACATCAAGTAAAAATGCATCAAAGTCGGCGGGGAGTGTGGCCCGGATCGAGAGAGCGAAGGGTTGATTTTACGAGGAGGGGATAAACATGGACACATGTGGCGTGTAGTGTATGTGTGTGCGGTGGCCACACACAAATGAGACGCGTGGGAGTGTATTGGATTCTCATGGACTGTCTGGGAAAGACACTGTCCTTCTCTCTTTTTCTATCTAATTTGCTTTCAAGCGTGTGGTCTCCACTCATGTGAACACACTGCCAGTATAAAGGATCTCTTCATCTCTCTATTTTGCATCTTGATGTGAAAAGCATTCATTCACTGGGCCCTGCAGTCAAACTCCCACTCATCCCAATTTATCAGTTACCGCCAGTTGGGTCTAACTGGGACCTTGTGGGAATCCAGGTGCTTATCATTAATGCTACTTCATTGTGGTTTGTGAGGATACATGGGAGGAACTATATGTCATGTTCCTGCATGCCTGCAAGAGCTTTGCCAAACCATGCTTCCTCTCTATATAGTGCATCCAGACACACTCCTACACATGCAGTTACAAATAGGGAGACATGCCGATGGAGAAGCTTCTGTAGAATCTGTCAGTAGCATTTTAGGTGAAATATATCAAAACTATTCAAGTTCATGTCACTGTTTAGTGAACCACCAGTCTCATCCTTCTGATGTCTCTCCAATGACAATGTGGTTTTGGTCAGATTGTCATAATGTTGTGATATCATTAACTATCATAAACTTGGCCAGGATAAGTATGGAGTTTCATGTCTGAATTCAAAAAGGCATAGCATTCAAAAACCATCAAAGAAAAAGGGTAATGACAAACAAAGACTGTCTGTGGCTAACTGTATCATTTGAAATCTAAATCCTCCAGGAAAACCACATCCCGAAAACTCACTGCCTCAACAAATGTAAAACCCTGGTAGGACGTCCTGTCAGAAGTTTTAGAAGTGACACAAATAGACACATTCATGCTGATCAAAGTTCTGCGGGTGTCAGAGCAGACAGAGGGCTTATGTTTGGTTCAGACACTCAGCATCTTTAACGTCACGACTTTTCACCGTCTGAATCATTTTTGAAGTAGAATTACACATTCTGCAGTGTAAGTATTCAGTTAAGTGTTTGACTTTCTGCCTCTCTCCTCAGGCTAGTTAATAAGTTGAGAATTGTGTGTTGAACTGTGACTGAGATAATACTACTGAATAGAGGGATTTTTTTGCAAGGCGACTCAAAATAGTATATTTCACAGAGAGAAATCAACGTCTGTGATTCCTGTAAATGTTCGGTTTGGATAGACACTGCTCAATATCAATGAGAGCACAGATCCAGTCCAATCTCTTATACATTAATCTCATTATGTTAGATTTGCTCACTTGTTCTGTTCATTTTAAAGCACTTCAGATGGTACTAAATGAGTACAGTTCTATTATATAGGGGGAATCTTGCTTTGCGACATAAGAGGCCTTCTACTGTCATTACAGATGGTGATCGTTGGTACTGGTTGTAAATTGTGTGCTACACATTTGTCCTGATTTGTCTGTGCAATATGAACAATATAAGCTCTCACTAGTTGTATGCTCTTTACCTGTTCCCTCTGAGGTAGTTTGTGAGGTGGTAGGGCAGGAGGGAGGGTGTGATGTTTTGACAATTTGAAATTATGTGTGGGACCCACAACCAGGAGATTTTAAAAGCAGCTGGTAGCACTTAGCAGCTAACTCCAAAAGGAAGACAATCAATTGAAAATGCATTCAAATTGAACAGATAGCTCAAGGTCCAGGAGCTCCTAACCCTCCAAGCAGAGGACAAGATCAGCCCTCATGTAAAAGGGAAGATATATTATTGTTTTTGTTATGAATTCTCATTGTTTACAAAGCGCTGATCATGTATGTAAAATGTCACACTAGATGCCAATGCTGCTGTGCCATGCGTTACACCTCTTTTGCGTGTGGAATACCATGCTATCTAAAATCACACACTGGAGCATCAATAGGCCTCCAATGGTTTGTTCCGGGTAAATAAAAAGTGGTGTAGAGACGGGTCTTCGTTCCAGCACTATTGCACAATCTCTTTTTAAAAAGGGCTTATACACTCACTCAGCCACAATGACGGAGTTAAGGCAGGACATCCCACTTCCTGTTCCAGGGAGCGATAAGAGGGCCGCCACTCAAAAAGTAAAAGGCCTGTAAAAGAAAACACTTTCTTTGAGCAAAGAAAACACTTTCTTTGAGGATCATCGGGAAACCACAGGAGGGAGTGAACGTCTGCGGCGAGCATCTTTAGCTTCTCACTGAACCAGTCTGTAATGTTCATTAGCAAACCTGGGGAGGGAGTGGAGGACATGAATGGAAGGTACACCTTTGTTCTGTAACCCTGTGCCAGCAGAGGTCCAGTAGCATTACATATGGCTGACCTGAAATGAATGTTGGCCTCAGTGAGCGAAAGAGCGTGCCATATTAGGGGGTGAGGACGGAGTGGAGGACAAGCAGCACCCTGCAAAATGATAATCCCTTATATTCTTTCCCACGTGGTGGCCCTTATTTCAAGGACCCTGCATCCTTTCCTTCCCATCGTTGGTTAAGCTCCTTATTGCCAAATTACAATTATTGCATGTGGATGTCTCCCCCCCCGGCCCACACACATTCACAAACATGGATGAGGTGCCTTTATACACATCTAATCAGTGTTTCACTGACTGCATTTTACTGAAGTAACTCATTAGGACATTTTCATTTTTGTCTAGTGCAGAGAACTGAGAGAAAACTAAACAGAGACATAAATAGATCTTTTATTTTTTGTGACACAACAACAATCCCCCTCCCCCTTAAATTATCCAGACACTCTAGCATGTGGACATCCCTGTTCCAGCCCAGGTGTTACATACTACATAGTAAAAACATGGTCAATGCTAATGCAAAACACCCGGGTTTGGGAACAAAGGAGAGAAAAGACAGCCCAGTAAAAGGTCACTTGCACAACAACACAAATTTGGTGGTCGTGATGACTGTAAACATTAGACTGTAAAACTCTGTCTACCGTTGGGAAGTGAAACTATAAATGCGCCAGTTGTTTCTGGGTGTATTTTATATGCCACAACAAATGGCAATGCCTGAACATGACAACCCGCCCAATTGCTCATTCCTCCCCTCTCTTCCCTCCCTTCAAGGCGAGCAGCTCGCAGTTTAATGTGTGTTCACACAGGCTGAAAATACACACTGTGTCAGACTCTGTTCTAAACCACAAAGAGCCCTCCTGTTAGGGCCGACCTTAATGAGGCAGGCGTAGTGTATGTGCATGCGTGGCTAACACCTGGACCAGCTGCTAGCTATAAAGCACTAACGCTGTCAGGGACTATCAAAGCACCTTGCAGGCGGCCATCTTTCTTACTTCCCCTAAAACGCCAGTGATGCCTCTAAAATGACTTAACAGCATCCACCATTAATTGGCCCCTTACCTCCGTCAGGATTTAAGTGGGGCGCATGTTTGTACGAAGGCATGCTAATTCAGAACCGCAGAATGCTCTCTCACACACACTGAACTACACACACACACACACACACACACACACACACACACACACACACACACACACACACACACACACACACACACACACACACACACACACACACACACACAGCCTTAGGTGAGTCAAACACTGCAAACACTGATCTCCCTTATTTCCGTATTTATTTTCCCACATCCGAAGTGTGTGTGTGTGTATGTGTCTGAG
Source organism: Chaunax sp. Z400 (assembly GCA_037577475.1). NCBI lineage: Eukaryota > Metazoa > Chordata > Actinopteri > Lophiiformes > Chaunacidae > Chaunax > Chaunax sp. Z400. Next base: position 18,505,468 of record CM075188.1, on the reverse strand, counting down.
AGAGAGAGAGAGAGAGAGAGAGAGAGAGAGAGGACGTGTAGAGCAGAATTGTCTGGCTTAGCATCAGCATGGGGATGATGTGATCATAGTCAGCACTGTGCAGGTGCAGAGAGAGCGCTGTACTGTCCTCTATAGACACTTGATCACAGGCTACTGAGTAAAATGTGGAGGAATTTGTCTTGATCGTGTTTGTGCACAGGTATATAGACAACTAATGGTGTACTGCAATTAAATTCTTTTCAGGATTGGTGATGTCACAAAATGTTTCTAACAGTGTCACCAAAGTGCCTCAGTTTTTGATGGCATGATGGTAAGATGGAATGTTTTCCTATGGTATCTTTATAATAATTTCATCAGCACTCGTCAAGGTCAACAAACACTGGGTAAGGGAGTTAATTCGAACCACCATACTCTTTTCAGACTGCCACTACCATAATGTTTTTATACCAAAGTTGATGAAAGGCAGAGGAACAGTGGAGAATACACAGAAAAACCACTGTGCCTGGATCTTTTGAAAGCAGAGCAGAATGCTGTCAAAAATTGGAAGGAGTTTAATTTTTTAGAGAGGTGGACCACTTCATGTAAACTAGAATGGCAATCAGTTGAGCACACACCCCCTGCCAAGGCCCAAATGTCACCTTTAATTCAATCAAACTTTATCTGAGATCAAACTCATGGCACTGTAACCATAATTTACAGGGTAGACTACCCCCTTATGAAAACATGTCTAAGTCCAGTCCTGATTTTTATTTGGATCCACACCAAATTTCACACACTTGTAGATGCCAACCCCCTAAATATGCCTGAATTTTTTTGCATCAAGAGCCATGCATTATTTCCTGAGAAATCAAGTACAAAGTCAAAATCTTGCAATGTTAAAGAAAGTGGAAAAATAAAATCCTGGATGCGTGTCTGTCTGACCTGCACAGAACTTTTATGTGGTCTATTCTGGCCAAAGACCTACCTTCCCTCCAAGTTTCATGGAAATCTCTTCATTACATTTTGCATAATCCTGCTGACAAACCAACCAACATACAAACAAGCATTGGTCAAAACATAACCTCCTTGGCGGAGGTTACTATAAAGAAAATATGGTGTTTCATATCATAACTGGACCTTATAGTAGTACCAGTATTTACCCTGATGAATCACACTAAGCTGAGGAATTTCAGGCCAACAAGAGTCGGACAATGGCAAAGGTCATTTTGGAAACAATATTTTTTCAATGGTCAGCCATAAAGAAATTGAGTGATTGTTTTTTTTAATAAAGCTACATTAAGTTGTATAATCCAGTACATCCTGAAACATGTGTTACAGGAACAACTAGAGGGGACTTGGAGAGCTCACACCTCTTCCAAGCAAAGTTACGAATCCTACTATGTTGACACCATGACCCTCCCTATACTCTGCTTCTGATTTGCTTGGCATGACGACGGTGTTTCTCACGTAGACCCTCATTGAAATAACTTTGATTATGTGAGAAACTTCATTGTCATACAAAGGCAATCATTAGCAGAGTAGGGTGGGTATGATAGGATTCATAAAAAAAAACCTGGATGCATTGCATCTTCCAGATAAGCCTGAAGATCTAATCACTTGTTCCCCTTCCCAGGACCCACCTTTCCACAAAACATTGAACATTCAAATGTTGAAATTCATTCGAAAATTGTGTCCTGAGTTGTCCTGTTTTCAAACACAAACAAACACAAATCGCATCTCGCTGGCAGAGGTAATAAGACCTCAGAAACAATATACATTCATATACATACATACAACACAATATACATTCTGTGCCATGTGCAAAGACTTGCTAAGATTTATTTTTATTTACCCAGGTGGGAGACGTGAGTTTTTATGACAGGCCGATTTGAGTGGTAGAAATATTAGGAGCAATACAGGAAGTGACTTACAAATATAGTCAAAATACTTTTCAGCTGGGGTCTGACAGTTGATCTCAAGTGAAATGTGGTAAATCCTGTCCACCTGGCCCTCCATTAAAGAAAAACAAACACTGAGAATTATTTGCAAATGTTATTTAACTCTGATCTGCTTTGCAGCTCTTTTGGGTGTACGCCATCTACGAGTACATGTCAACATGAGAAAGATTTACTGCCGCTGAGCCAGGGGCCCATTTAGCCTGGGAGTGAGAGGCTGATTGACTGAGTATGTGTTTGGATGGAAAGATTGTGTGCATGAGTATGTGTGTTAGTACAGGAGTCTGTGTGTGTATATGCGTATGCCTGTGACAGTGAACATTATGCATGAGTGAGTGAGAGAGTCGGTGTGTTTGTGGGTGACGTGACGTCTGCACTGTGTGCAGTTGCATAGTTGGTGTTTGTGCAGAATATTTCATTCTCAGCAAACGTATGGACTCCAGTGTATGTAAAGGTGTGTGTATATATTGTATATATTTGTGTTTCCTTAGAAACCAGGCAACAGGGGTTAGTGTGATGCTTTGGGATGGAGCAGAGTTAACAGCTCATTAACACCAATTCATTACGGCCCACTTCTCCCTCCCTCACGGTGATCTACATTAAGACACATCCAGCCATCCTCTTTGACACACAAAGTTAATCACTCGCCAAACTCACAGGCACAGAGGGGGAGCTGAACCAGCAAGCCTCCTGGTGAGAAATACTACCTGTGTGCTTGTGTGTGCATGTGTAGGAGCGCTGCAAGACATTCTGAGCTTCTGAACACAGCAGACAGTTGAGTGTTGTAAATTGAAGCTTTGGTGAACACTGAAAATTGTTACGTGCAAGATGAGAGATGGTTGAGATTTTAAAAGGTTTTTACATATGTGAATATACATTGTACAGAATGTAATATGGCTTAACAAACTGTTAGTGGTGAAGTAATACTGCAGGTTATCAGCTCTTCAACAGTGGGTTGTGTTTCTTAGTGGTTTACTTAGGCCCTGTTTACACATGATGTTTTGGAAATGATTTTTGTCCACACAAATCTGCAAAAACAGTTGAAAATGCTTTAGTATGCATGTCAGGGCAGTAGTTGGTGGTGTAACTTTTCCAAATCAACACCAAAGAATGAGATCACAGACGTGGTTCAGCAAATCTATATTAGAGGAGCATTTATAATCTCAGCAGAATCTGCAGCACAAACAAAATTGTACAATCCAACAAAGTTTTTGTTGTTGTTGTTCTGTCCATTCTGTTCTGCTTAAGGTTACAAAGTCTTAATAGGGGTCATTGTTATGTCTCTGAGCCAGCAGTAGAGGTAGAAATAGTACAGAGTCGACATCTGTGTTTCAGATCAAGTCTCTTGTCTTTAATGCGACACCTCTCGTCCACCTCTCATGATCCTCCCATCAGCTGTTTAAGACAGGAACGTCTGCACCTCCTCAATATAGTGGCTGCAATTAAAAAAAGAAAAGTTAAGGTCACTGAAGCAGCTTGGCTGTTTGAGTGCGTTGGTCATTGATTTGTGCTGTGCAGGATATTCCGTGTGTACCGGGCATTGACTAATCAGTGGTCTGTAATGTTTCACGTGACCTTTTAGTACCTGCTCAGCTCGCTTGGAACCGCAATGGAGGTGGTACTAAAAAAGTAGCACCAGGTACTTTTTACCTAATGGAAATGCAAAAAAAGGCGAGTAGAGTCGAGTCGGGTAGAGCTGGTACTATGCAGTGGAAATGGGGCTATAGAAAAGGTCTTTGTTGCAGCGCTCTTGCATAAACTCTGAGTTAAAAAGGCTACCAACACAGGCCGCTGTTCTGTTTTAATATTTTACTCCACAAACTTTCAATACGGACAGGTTCAATCCACTTCTGTTTGCAGATTTACTACAATTGGTTTGCCCTGAATATATACAAGAAATTTTGCCATCTCAAAATGTTGTCTGACCACATTAAAAAGATGTGGTTAATTTATCAGCCTGCTTTGAAATTCAGAATGATCATGTGAAAATTAATAAAGTACTTTCAAATTTGTGTTTTGATATTTTCAGTTTTTTTTAAATGAATACAAAAAAATTAGCCTGGTAAGCAAAAGTACATTTGTTTGTTATACAGGCTAATCTGGCAACAAGTTATCTTCTTCAGACTCATCTCTTTCTTCAAATGTCATAGCATCGAGCACACCAACCTCATCCAGTTTATATTCCTTTACTGGTTACACTCTGCATCGTATTCCACATAGATATTAGTTGCTCTCACTAGTCTTTTGTGATATAATGTCCCCCACACTGGCTAAATTGCAACTGTTCATAATCCAAGTAATTATGTTACTCTGTTTCTAGGGGATAGGGTTCCTCTATAAAGAAAGGATAAGACAACACCTGTCCAATATATTTAATTCATAAATCTAATCACATATCGAAATTGTCAATAAGTTTTTGCCTACTTATAATATTTCATAGATCCAGAAGCAGGTTAATCACCAGATCCATCAAGAACATGTTTCCCATTGCCAAGAAACAAAACAAAAAATGATTTAAATACATGTGAAAGCCCTGAAAAGAGGATAATGCCGTCAATTCTCCACAGAACAATCATGATGTTGAAGGGATTTGTGACACAGCTGCAGAGTCTCTGAAGACAAGCTTTCAGAGGATGAGTGACGGCCCTAAAACACAGCTGCTGGAGGTGTGGAGAAGTACTGAAGGAGTATCTCTATGTATTTGAATGCCAGCATCCCGGCCCTGGATATTTTGACCCTCTCAGCACCTTCATTTGTAACACAAGACAGGTCCATAGAGAAGGCGCTTAGAATGGATCATCAAAGAGGTAAAGCAGGAGTATCAGATGCAAAGATGCTTAAACTAAAAAATCATGAACAGCCAGCAAAACCGTGACTCCATATTTTACTAGCCCTCTATTTTATGAGTTAAATAAAGAGGGTTATTATTTCTCATTTTAAAAGTTTTATTAACAATATCTAGATTTGTTTAGATGCTATGGTCACAGTCATTGCTGTGTGCATGTCAAGAAAAGTGAGTTCAAAGGTCACACTTCATTGCCCCTAGGGAGGACAGCCGCTTGCCGAATAACCACATGCACACTTCCTAGCCACAGTGCACAGGAGGCTTTGTATTACTGTCATCAGTCCTAAAGTTTAGGACATCTCCCAATTCCTACAATGGTAGCTGATGCCACTTAGTAATCTGTTCATGCTTCAAAAGCTGCCCATTGTGGAGAGAGTGAAGAAGAAAGAGACACAATCCTCTTAATATCAGCCAAATAAATAGAGGAATATGGACTTGCCACTCACGATCCTTTCCTAGCTGCTTTATATTGGGCTCAGGGCAAAATTTCAGTGCAAAATGTATTTAGTCTTCAGCAGAGGAGTTGATGAAGTAGGGATTGTTACCTTCATGATTTTCTTTTGAAGGATCCATTTCTACGACCTTTAAAAATGGGACAGAGGAAAAGCAATAAAACCTATTTTCCATTACTTCTCTTTAAAGTGGCAAGGCCGACAAGTGAAGGGATGGGGGGACAGAGAGAGATTGAAAAATTGGCTTCTCTATACCGTTTAAATCATTCACATGTCAATGCAAATAAGGTGATCTGGCTGCTCAGCGCTTCGTTTGCTCCCAAACACATACAACAACAGGTATCTTTGTATCTCAAGTGGTGTGATGAATGTGTTTCTGACCATATATCTCTTCTCCCTCTTAATTACAATAAGTTGGTGCCATAATAGGATTGTCAACTACCAAGGAGTGACAGCTTAAAAGAAACGCTTTCCAGTTGAAATGTGCCTTTGAGGGCCGATTTTCCAGAGCTTTCTTGCTTCACTTTAAAGCTCCATCCAATTCAGCGGAGCCCTTTCAGTGTAGCTGGGATACAAATCCATGGCACCGCAGCTACCACAGTCCCAGAATGAGCACAGAAAAGCTGCATTACATCTTGCTTCATTTTTAAGGGTTCTCTTTGGTTTCTTGTGTGCGGGGGCCCTCTATAGTGCAAAGTGTCCCACTTTGGTCTGCCAGTTGTCTTGTTACTGGGATTTGTCATAGGAAAGTCAAAGAATCGCTCCTGAAGACAATACCAGCAGCCTCCGTTTCATCGTAGCTCAGGCTCTCTATCTTATTTCAGAAATGCCATTGTCATGCAGCTGGCTGCCTAAATGCGTGCCCTAGGCCAGCTACCAATCAAGCAGGGATGATTTTTTCAGTGGGTGCTTTCAAGGTTGTTTCTTATTAATCCATCTCTCCCTCCTATTTATTTTCCTGTGAAATCTGAAAGTTTACTCCAGGAGTGCTGGAGTTTTAGTCAGGCTGCCTTTGAGGCAGTGGCAGCGGATGGAAGTGATAACCATCCCTGGCCAAAGGCTACTACTGTACCTTGAATCTCATTGTGGGTGATTTCAAAGCATCCCACACATCTGACCTTCGAGAGCCTCTACAAAAGTGAGACATTTTGTAACCTTCCCCTCACATTTCCACACTTTTTTCAAAGCAAAGGGGAAAAAAAAAATCACATTTTGATGTCACCTAAAGCAGACCTACTGATGATTTTCACTGATTTAGAAATAGACTGGCCTAAAGCAGAGACAGATGTAAGGGTAATGGGGCATACCGAAGATGCCCAATTGCCTGGCTGGTGCCGACCACACAAGTACAGATCCTAGAGGCTATCTTTTCAAATTGTCTTGGTATAAAGATTGAAAAGATATTCATAACACTATTGCAACATCAGAAGACACTTAGTTAGAACAAAAAGTGCGTTAGTGAGTTTAGAGGACATGTCAGTGCAAGTTCATGAATTAATAAGTGTTTACTCTACTACTATAAAGGAGAAGGTGGCCACTCTGCTCTGAGGAACTGCTATTATCAAATACTGTTTGAGAGACTTTACTATCATGTGGTGTATGCTGTGGGCATACATCACAAAATGCACACTGAACTAAAACTCATATGACACAGATTCTACGTAGCATCTGCACAAACACAAAGATTCCGGGGATAAAGTTCCCAGCACCTCATTAACCTCTCTTGCTCCCCTCCTTCCTACCTGTCCACAGGACTGATAAAGCTGGCAGGCACAACAAACAGAGAGGAACTTGTAAAAGATAATGACACTTTATGAGGGCCCCTCAAGAGGTCTGCTGTTGGAGGAAGCCATTTTTGTCTTGCAGTTTTCCTCCAGTCTAATGGGGAGCAGGAGAGCAGCGTCCTCAGACCACCAGAGATCACACTCCGGGTACCCAGAGGACACCATAGACAAGGCGTTCCCCATGAGCAAACTAATCATCCCCATTATGGTCAGCCATGCTGTCACTCTGCCTGCAGGATTTTTCACAAATACGTTTCAAAACATGCTTAATCCAAAGCTAATTTTTGCAGAAAGTTCTGCAAAAAGGAGAGGAATTTAAGGATCCCACTGTGCAGCAGTCCATTTCTGCATCTGTGTGTTTTTCTCTTTAGGAAAATTGTAAATAATGGGGATAGATTTTCGACCAACTCTGAAGACCATTTTTCTACACTTAATAATTAATCATATCTTCTCCAGTTGCATGGGTTTATTGAATAAATGTTTCTTGGAATAAAGATATTCATAGGTAATATTTCTATAACAAAATTTTTTTTTCATTCAAAACTACTGGGAGGTATCATAAAAAGATTTGCGACTGGTTTAACCGACATTTGGTGTTAAAATGTACAATATGGCGAGCACACTTTTTATGAAACAAATCTCTGTGTTTGTGTTTGACTTTGCCTTTTTTCCTCAGGTCTGTCTATGGAAAAACTTCAAGAACACTGAAAAAAAAACCAACAGAATTTAAAATGGATGAAACTTTCCTTTGATCAAATTGCTATTGGCAGCACGCAAATTCTATCAATCCAAGCGGCACCATTTGCATTTGAAATGGACCTTATACACGCCCAATTATGAACGATAAAGAGAGACAAAGAATAAAGGAGACAGGAGGGCAATAATGAAAGGCAAGACTCTGAAAGAAAAGACAAGCAAACTGAGGGGAGTTACAAAGGAGAAGTGCGTGAGGGAGCAGTAAACAAAGAGAGCAGCCAAAAAAATAGAGTGAGAAAAAAACTGACTGTGTGGGTGAGTTGGTGATGCTGAAGAGGAGCCAAACCCTGCGGCCCTCACCTCAGCCACATCTTCTTAAGCTACAGTGCCTCTCTCTCTCCAGTCCAGCCCCTGGCCCTGCAATAAATACATTTTCAATTAAAAGCACTTGGGAACAAAAAGGATGAGGAGGAGAAGAGGAAGGAGGAGGGAGGAGGACCCTAAAGGAGTCTGAGTGAATCCCCTGGATAACACCTCTGGACATAAGGCTCAGATGTGCTTACAGCCAAGGCCCCACCACCGTGTCCCACCACACACACACACATTGGCTGGCTCTTTGTACCCAGTCAAGCATTTAACCGAGCCTGGGTCTCAGTCCAGAAGTGCACCAGCCAGCACTTTGATTGAACACCTGCAGTGAAACGAGATCTTCACTGGGCACGCTGCAACCTGAACCCCACACAGGTGGTGGGTTATGAGACCCGCCACGGGGTCAGGGGCATGAGTGGGACTTGGAGTCCAGACATACCACCACAGGTGCCTTTGAAGACTATTATAGGTGGCTGTTGTCAAGGTTAATATAAGATTTATGTCAGTGCCACTGGGTGTAAGGGTGATACCAGATATCACACCCCTGCTACACACCCTAGCTTCTGTTTATAGACAGTCTGGATTTACAACTAAAATGTTTTTTTTCTGTGGCTCTGCAGAGCCAGAGCAATGCAGTCTGAACTGACTCCATTTCCCCGGGTTACGTCCCAGAAGAGTCCAGGGGATGAGGGGAATAACACGTCAAGTTTTTTACCGGGATTTTAAAAAGAAGGGAAACAGAGGCTGAGTTCCGATAAAAAGATAAAAAAGGTTTTTTATATTAACAAACAAATTAAAGATTTTTAACAACGACAATCTTCTACATTCAAAGTCAGTCACACACAGCACAATTGCTGCCATCTGGCCCACTGGCACCACACTAGGAGCATTCAGGGCTTTTAAACTCCTTGCCTTAATTCAAAAAGTGGCCTCACCTGCTTACTCGCTACAAGTTCGAGATGAGGGGAGGCAGGGAGAACACACAGCACTAGCACCAGAACACCCTGATTATCAGGGGTGCACCTAAGCGGTGGGCAGGTGCGCATGCACGTACATGCATGGTCAAAATATTTATCAAAATTATGTTTTATGGTATGAGTGGAAGACAAAGTTGGTTTCGGTCTGCACAGTTACCTATGGGGTAGTTGCCAAATTCTGTGAAATGGTGGTGATCGGGGATTCCCTTGTGCATATTCTGTGTATCACCTATATCCTTGGGTGATACACAGTAAGCTGATCACATGGTCCCGTACTGCGAGACATTTACTCGCCCCATTGTAAAGTTACTAAGCTTTTATTTGCAGATAGAGGGTGCAAAAAGACCAGAATAATAAAAGAAGATATGTGGTGAGAATAGCATTGCCTTTGTTAAACAAGGGACATTTCACAATATTAGATGGTCTGCATGGAGGCAGGAGACTGTTGAAAATATGGAGGCTATTACCTGTCATTCAAATTCAAGTAACTACAAGTGATGACAGTGACCTAAAACATGTCTGCTTCATGCAGTGCAAAAGGTGAGAACCAAGCAACATCTTCAGGTCCTCCTTTGAGAACCAGACCAAAAATATTAAGTGCACCCTTGCTGATAATGCAATAAATTTACTATCTGTAGTAAACTGTAATTTATGAAATGTAATAAATTTGATACTAGAATGAACTGGTTTCTCTGGACAGAAAAACAAGACATCATCTCTCTGCGAATACAAACATAACAAACTTTCTTATTTACACAGCAAAGATATGAAAGACAGCTGTAACGGCTATTGTGGTTCACTGAGAGACAGTTTCTATGACTGTATGTGGATTATACAAGGTCTGCAAGCACCTAGTGGTGCTTTTTAATGACTTTGCATTTTTCCTCACACAAAACTAATTGGCACACACTTCTGTTGTGCCAGGTTCAGATAAGAGTTTTAAAATCCTGACAGAGTTCGAAGTTAGGTAGCATCACACACACAACAGAAATAATTTCACACATTATCTTTTCTTCAATCACAATAAAAGAGTTTCCATTTACTCAGCAGCTGAAGACAACTCAGCCTCAGCTGTTCTCTGCACATTTTCCATCGAAATTGCTCAGCCAGCTTCATGGTCACCCTTTCAATTATCAGCTGTATTACTGAATATTTTGGGTTGTTAATGGTCCAGATTCATGCAAATGTCAGAGATGTTTGAAATTATTACAACAGCCATGATAGTCTGATAAATCTTCAAACTCCTGTTTCATCTGTGAACTACTTCCATTTATCATTAGGTGCCAAACATCTGTAACGATTAACTACCCATATATGAAGAGTTCAAAATGGCAAATCAAGAGCCCGTTTTACACAGCCTGTTCAAGGCAGGACTGGTGCGCCTTTATTCTGCCCCGCCGTTTGTATAAATGCAATGAAGGTATAATTAGGGGTCCGAGTTGTTCCATCTCTGTGACAGCAGTGGAGGTAATAACAGATCCAAATTGGACATGTGTGCAAACATGAGGTAGAAAGGCAGGATGGAGGTGTGATGTTTTGATGACGTATTATGTGTGCGGCCCACAAACGGATGATTTAAAAAGCAGCTAACAGTTAGCAGCTAACTCAAACAAGATGTAAATCAACCGAAAATGTCTTCAAACTGGGGAGACAGTGAGGTCCGAGAGTTCCTTACCATCCAAGCAGGAGACAAGATCAACTTCCAAATGATTGGTTTAGCCATGTTATTTCACTGTTTACAAAGTGGGGCTCGACACGAATGTAAAACACCACACTACATAGTGACTCTGCTGTCTTATATGTCATGCCTCTTTTGCATGACTAATGCCAGCTCACTTTTTAAAATCACACACCGGAGCAGCGTTGTGCTGCCGTTGTTTTTTCCAGTGGTTTACACTGGACACTAATAAAGGTGTCTTAGAGAGGGGTCACCGCCAAGGCTGGACTCCTCCAGATCTGGATCCCGACCATAAAATAAATCATACTCAGCTGGACGTAGAGAAAAATCAAAACCTCATTATCTTAGCTGGTAGTTTCTAGTCCTATTTGTGACCATATAGCAGATAGGTAAAGATCGTCCCCAACAAATACATGTTTTGATCCTGCGGTTCTGGATTATAATCTTGATCTGCACCACACAACACACACTCCATAAGTATATGTGACTTTATACATCATACTGATGTAATAAATAAATTAGAGAAAATGTCTAAAATGCCATACCTTGCAAGGCTAAGGATAGTTGCAAGATCCACCTCCCTATCTGGATCCACACCAGAATGTTATGGATTACTGTTTGATACATGTCCCATCCTTCCACTGAGTTTTGTTGAAATCACTTCAGTTGTTTTTGCAAAATTTGAGATAATGTAGAAGCATGGCCTATCTCACACTGTTAAAGAACATTTTCAAATAAACTTGAATTGTTTGTCACTAGCCCCAGCCCAACATATACACAAAGTTTTGTGAAATTTGTTTTAGAAGTAAAAACAAACAACCAACCAAGGGACATGGGTGAAAACATAACCTCTTTGATAGGTAATTAATCAAATCTTCCTGTAACATGTGCCTGACTTCTACTGCAATATAATGTGAGTATTGCAACAAATAAAGGGCTGTGTTTAAATATCAATATTAATTAATATTTTTGATATTTATCACTAAGACCAAACCAATGGTGCGCAATCATTCTATGAGGCACACAAACCAAAATTCGAACACAGTATTGTGTGGTATGGTATCCCTGATGCGATGCAACACAACAGTTGGAAGGCATTATAGCCATCAAATATGGGTTGTTGCAGTGAAGTCAGTTATGAATTTGTCGGCAGGTTTGGTTTTGGCAACACAAAGCAGAACTTTGCCTCGGCCTCTCTGGCTGTCACTGTGCACCGCCCAGGGTCACGGTCTCTGTTCTGAGCGCTGTGACCGTTATGGTAATTACCTAAATTGGAGAAGAAAAAAAAAAGCTTCAGCATTCCAGGAGTGTCACAGGGGCTGGGTTTGTGTGGGCAGACTGTGAGTTGGATTCTCTGATTCCAGGGTGGATGTGAAGGGATTTAAGCACTTAGGAATTTTCCCCTCTCCTTATTCTCTCCTGTCATCATCCCACCCATCACCCCACCCACCCCTTGATCTGCCTCTGGTTCCCAACAGGGGAAGTGAAAGAGGGTAGGAGGGGAGAGACGTGCTAGAGGTCAAGAGAAGTATGTGGTCTGGCCACCCTGGTCAGAATAGGTCAGTGGGTTGGGTGACCTTGAGGTCAGTGGATGTTGTCATAGCTGCTGATACTGTACCATGATAATGAGGTGCTGTCTGGGTTCAGATTAACTTATTAAGAAACTATTAAATAATTGCTTTTGAAGATTTAATTGGTAAACTACCTCTGCTTCAGTCCTTGGCCCCAGAGCTGATTATGTTTCACCTCTCCTTTCCCAGCCTCCTGGCAGTAGCAGCAGCAGAAGCCAAGCATGCTCCCCAGAGATGACGAGCTTGCTAGCGTCATCTCAGCTAACGAGGACCACGCTTCTGCTGTTTCCACCAGGCCTGCCAACACTTCCCAGACAGGGCCCCATTTCATGGCTGCCTGCTCAAGGTGTAACATGCATGGCCCGCATGGGCCCCCATGGCTGTTTGGGGGCTGTGAAAAAGAAGTAATGTGTTTGGATTTTTGTGCATGTAATGTGTGCATCTGTGTTTAAAAGTGACTTATTAAGCTGCGGTAGCCATAGTTTTGGTGAGCATAAGACGTAGTTGTATCCTCATGGTGGAACTTCCAATTTATTTCTTCTTTATCCAATCGGCAGGCCAGGGGGCCTCTTGCATAGTCAGGCAGGAGGTTGTGGGAAACGTGGTCTGACTGCAGGAGTTGATGTGATTTAGGCCTTGCTTGAAGGGAACACATGCCTATTTTGACAGACGCTGGCCTCCTGCTCAGACTGAGGTCTGCAATTACACAGGACATAAACACGGTGCACTGAGGCCAGGCTGGAGCTCTGAGGGCCCCTGGGAACGGAAAAGGCTGCATGGCTTTGTGGAGGCTGCAGAGGCCCTAGCAGAAGCCCACAGACGGCCATTGCGTGACTGTGGGAGAGGGATGACTAGTTTGGCTGTCTGACAAACATTCAGAGAAACCCATACGTGAAAGTACAGAAATACAGGAGATTGGTGTACAAAGAAATGTGAATGTATATGTCACTCAGACACAAATATTGTGGGCACCACATACTGTACCTGCACATAGGATATACATATATAGATATATAAAGTACACACATACACACACACACACACACAGAGTCACACCCTTTTTTTCTAATCTCAAGCAGGCCTCATGTACGCTTGTTAACCATAACAACTTTCTCTTTTTCTCTCTTGTTCCCTGCCTCGTTCCCTCGTTTTTGGGTTCCTAGCCAGAGAGGAAGCTCCACTGGGCCTAAAACAATTACCCATTCAAGTGTGCTAAATCAACTTGCACTGCTGAAACAATGCGACGACTGCCTCTGTTATTTACTGTAATGAACTGAGCCCCATTGTGAGCATGGCACTCTTTGGGGACCTCTCATTGAGCGAGGCTGAATGCAACAAGCCCTGAATGGATGTCAGACTACATAAAGGTTTTTGAGGAACAGTGAAAGTGTTGCCTTGTGGATAAAGAGTGGTGGTGAGATTATATTTAGCCCCTATTCAACCCTCTTTATATACGCCCATTGGCCACATCCTATTCGGATAAATCATGGACAGTGGCAGCAGCCGGCAGACTAGAGTGTATTTTCCACAGTCAATTCAGAGCAGGACTTGACACAAGCATGGGAAAGCAAATAACCCGGATTAGGCTTCTTCAAAGGCCTGGCCCTGTGAAAGATTGGAGCAGGAGGAGCAGACAAAGGTGTGTGTGTGTATCTGACTGTTTTGACAGTCAGACACACACACAGAAAGTTGAGAGGGTGTATGAAACTTCATCCAGCTGATGTGTGGGTTTGTTTTGGTGTTTGGAGTTTTTTTAAGATGGAGGATCAGACATGAGGCTGTTCTCATGTGCCTAATGGTTAGGTGTGTGTGTGTGTGTGTGTGTGTGTGTGTGTGTGTGTGAGGGTTCGGGGGGTGAGATGGGGGTAGCGTGAGGATTGCATGTTGAGACATCTACACAGCGGGATCAAACTTCACCTCATCTTCTTGGTGTGTGAGTCTGACGCTCAGCCAAACCAAGAAAGACTACCACTGCCAGGGCGTGTGTACATGTGCATTTGTGTGTGGAAACATCCCATCCCTTGTCTGAGTGCAACTGAAGTTCAACTGAGGATGTCTGCATTTCATTAAAGGCATCAATGTGTCTCAGCTGCAGACAAACACAGATCATTATGAAGCTAGTTTCCCTCAAAACGTGAGGGAATCTGGCTGCAGCAGCTTTGAGGACCTCGCTGAGACTCGCCGCAGCAATTTATAATGTACACACAGTTTAGCAGCATACGACGTACACTACTCCAAACCACAAGGATATCAATGGTGCAGCAGGCTAATTTCTTGCAGTTAAGATTGTCAGTGGTTCCTTGACATGAAGTCATGTTTTCAAGGATGTGTGACATACCGCTGTACAGAGTTTTTAGTGCTGACATGACTAGCATTCAAAGACAACCCTATTCAACGGCAGGAATGTTCACAGCTGTGTGTGCATCTACGTGTGTGAGTGTGTGTGATGGTGGTGGTGGTGGTAGTGGTGGGGTGTTTGGAGTTTTTCTCCTCTCTCAATGTTTCATTCCATTTCTCCTTGCTTCACTTCCTACATCACTATCAAAATCCTCACTCTCTTTTCCCAAAAGACACGGCAACCTCCTGAATGCGCACACACACTCACACACACAGAGGCATGCAGAGAGCATAAAAATGCACACATGCACATACATTCACACTTACACATGCAGGAATACAGCACTCCTCTCCCTCAGGCGGTTTGGCTGTAAGATGATACCTTGTCTCGGAGCATTTCGCACATGCCTTCCTGGACAGTTCCCACAGTCCCAGCCGCCTCAGCCTGTCTGACCTTTGCCAGCACGCTACCCTCCCCACTGCCCCCCTGAGTCTCCTTCCTCCTTCCTCAGCCCTCACTCCTCTTTCTCATCTTCTCCCAGGGCCTGCGGTTTGGACAGCTGCGGCCAAGCTGGCTGCTCGGCTTGTGGAAAACATCCGCCACACATGGAGGACTGTACTGATCCTTCTTGGCCTCCTCTGGCTGGCTGGCTGACTGGTTGCCTGTTTCCCAATCCCATGAACACAATATTTGACCCACCACTACTTATGTATCTATACGCCTCATCCAACTCCAAGGCCTCACCCGCTGAAAATAACGCATCAATTTTGGTGCTTATCTTAGGTTTTAAGGTCAGCTGTGGAGACAGGTGAGAAAGACGTCATGTGACATAAACTCACTTTGTTGTTTGTGGACCCAGCATGACCCAAAATCCCTAAATTAACCTTTATTCATACAGTGAAAGATGGCTGATCGCATTCATGCATTCTGAGAAAGTAATGTATACCTATCTAAAATTATGGTGATCTTAAAATTTAAGCAGTGAACCTATATTAAAAACTGCATTGCTCTCACTCCTACTGACAAACCTGTTTTAAATAAAGTTAGTTCTCCAGACTGGAGACTAAAGACTAAATCTGGATATTTTTTGCAGTGCAAGCCTAATCCCCTGCAGCATGGCTCCAATTTAAGACCTCCCCACTGACATAGTGTGGTACATAAACAGGCTTGGGTTATAGCCCCCCACCCCGCACACATGCACACACACACACACACAGCCTCCACATATGAGACTGATTTTGTTTTGGATCTGGCCACTACTTGGTGCTACATTTACAGATGTAGACCCCAAAACTCTCTCTCTCTCTCTCTCTCTCTCTCTCTCTCTCTCTCTCTCTCTCTCACACACACACACACACACACACACACACACACACACACACACACACACACACACACACACACACACACACACACACACACACACACACACAGTCTGTTAAGTGCTCTAACTCTCTCTCCCCTCTCAGACTGTGCCGCTGGTGACATGTTCTTTGTTGCCCACACAAACACAGCTAAGTCTTTCCTCCAGTTTCCTCACCTTCCCTTCTTCACACAGGGATGAAAAATGAAGTGTGATGAATAGAGAGAATGGTGTAAGATGGAGGATTACACCCCTGTTTGGAATTGTGAAGTAGCTTCACTGTAAAGGCAGAAAAATACAATCTTGATGATGTTGCTGACACCTTGCATCACATTTTCCCTCCATTTGAGGGAGGATTATAACAGGGAACCAGAGACTTGGCAGAGTGGTATCAGCCTGACCTGAGAATCAGAGGATTCCTCTGTGCTTGTGGTTGAATTCAGCCATTGTGTACACAAAGTCTGCCAAACAGACAAACACTAGTCTGTCTGCTGGACCACTCAGTGTTGTGCAACAATGGAGAAGAGCAGGATGAATGCTTCATTTAATGTGAAATTTAAAATTCTGAAGCCAAATACAAAGGAACCTTTCCTGGATGAAGTCATGTGTGAATCAGAGAGGGGATATTCAGGGAAATGTGTACTGCCAATTTCCTACCTCAAGCACTACTAACATTTCAGTAGAAATGCCAATATGGCTCTCTAGTGAATGAATGGTTGTGTCATTCTAACAATAATCATTATGAATGGGATTATATGGCAATAAAATTCAGGGGAAAACTGATGACTTTTTCATTTCGGTTCTGCAAAGAGATTTAAATCACTGAGTCTAAACACAGTGAGTTGGGGGCTTGGTAGTGTAGACGGCAATAAGAAAAGCTGCACAAGTTCAGACTGCATTCCTGCTTCTCAACATTTCACACATAAAAACACCTACATAAACACTAAATTATCTCCCCATCATTTCCCTCTACTCCTCCTCCTCACTACTTCCATCCATCCACCCATCTCCCACGAGGAGCTTTTGCTGCAAGGCTGCAATACAAGCGCTTATAAAAAAAAAGAGAAAAAAAGCTTGCCCTGATGATGGAAAAAAAGGACTCAAAAAAGCAAGAGAATAGAAATGTAGTAGGAAAAGAGTGTTACGTTGAAAAGCGAGCATTTTCTCTCGCTCTGAGCTCTTGGTCCAGGCTCAGAGAATCCCTGGATGCCAGAGTCTTTCATCATTTGGCAGCCTGGCTTTGCAGTTCAGTTCTACCTCCTGGCTGGAGGCAAGTGAAGCACCACTCGATCTCCACACAGCAGGCAAGAAGGAAAGAGAGACGGAGATAGAGACAAAGAAAGCGAGAGAGGGAGTGAAAAGCAGTCTTTCATGCAAAAACAACCTCTGGAGTCATTCATGGCCATGCATGGCCCCCCGTCTTTTTATTCTGTGCTCTTCCCTCTGCTCCTCCATCTCTCTCCACTGTTTGCTTCATTTTCTGATGTGGGTTTACTCCAGCAGTAAAATGTTTGTGATTATATAATCTGTAGCAGCGGATAGCTCCCAGTGATGGAGATGTTGAAAGAAAAAAGCGGGAAGCGTGTGCTAGCGAGGCAGAACAGGGTGAACTCTGATGTCCTCTCCTTCTTTTGGACGGAAGCGAAATCTTGCTGATATCATCTCCAAAACAGCCTTTCTCTGGCCTTGAAGATTGCTTTGCCTTCATAGGTGATTTCAATGGACACCTGCTACCCTGTTTTGTTCTGTTATGCCTGATTTCTTCATGAAGCTCTCTAAAATCAACTCGACACAAATACTTCAGGCTGTTTTATTTCACCTTACTTTAGTACTTCTGTATTTTTGGCTAAGGTACAAAATCAGTTTTGTCTGACAACTGATTTACATTTTGCAAACAACCACAAATCACATTAATAATATTCAAAATGATTATATTTTAGTTCAGTGATTAAAAGGTAAATAAAAAAATAATTATACAATTGCACACTCAGCAGGGAAACCATATGCAGGGGGAGTAAGATCATAACCTCCCGCCAAGCGAGTAAACTGCACCAACAGCGCTGAAAGTCTGTTAATGCTCTCCACCGCTGAGAGTGAACACAGGTGTCCCACAGGGCTTGATAAAGCACCCCTACCATATGCATTCTTTTGCCATGGATATGCCACCATGAACAAGACACTTGGGCATGTCAGGCCAGGCTGAGAGGAAGACTGATGTGTCTCATTATTAGGGCGGCTGGCCTTCCCCTGCAGCGTGATATATGTTCTCACTGTGGTGGCCCAGCGGGACTTCACTGGCACCCCACTAAGACTTCTGGGAGCAAAGGCATCTGGTGGACTTCTTCCTCTCATTTAGATTCATGGAGCCAAATAGTAAAACACATACATACCCAAACGCACACAAATATTCTTAAGTGTGCGAGCAGAGATATATACTTGATGCAGTCACATATACAGACACATCCTGGTGCAAAACAGGTTCTATCTGGCCCCCAGGGAGCCTGCCTGCCTGCTGCCCCGCTGAGTTTGCCCAGTGGGAGCTCCAGTGCTAGCTGTTAGCTGCACAGTGGGGTGTCGGGGAGATGCGGCCCTGGAGACTATAAGGCACGGAGTGGTGTGGCGACCATGGAGGCCTTCTGCCTCAGACAGGCCGCAAAGACAGAGCATTTCACAGGCCCGTGCATATGCTCTTAGACATGGACGATTGTGTTGATTCCCTCACAAATGCTGTTCCCATGGCCTTAATCTGAAGGGTCCTGAGAAATTATTTCAAAGCTCTTAATCATCGTTTTCATCGTTAAAGGCCCATGAAAAAAATCTATAGTGAATAGACTTCATATGTGTTTGAGAACTGAACTCATGCGTCATCTCTGTTGAGAGTTTAGATCATGTGCTTCAATTGACAACAGGGCTGCCAACTTGCGTATGTGTATGTTTATATTTGTGTATGTGTGTTTTTGGGTTATGTGTTGACTGATATTAGTAGGTCTTTAACTTAGGCATAGTTTGAGGTGGGAATAGAACCCAAAAATGGAAGTACTGCAAAAAAAGTAGTCTATACTCAAGTAGAAGAAAAGGTAAAATAACTACAGTACTGGTACAAATATATTATCTGAAAAAATGAATTGAGTACCAACTCACTGAAGAAAAAAGGAACACTCCTGTCATTTACCCCAAGTCTTAAATTTGATATGGATATGATTAACACAAACCCTAACCCTCCTCTTCTGATTACATAAACTGCATCATACACACCAGGACAAAATTCTCAGTTTGCACCTTTCTGACTCTTGTGTGAGTCCCCTTTAGTACTTTCTTGTGTTGCCTTCTGTTATCACCTCCACTAGGTTTATAAAGATTCTTTTGTTCATTTTACATGTTTCGTGTCTGCAAATGGGCCCTTAACTTTGAACTGATCGAGACAAACCATCTGTGTTTGAAACATACCAAACATTTCCACATGAAATAAAAAATAGTTCTCTTTCATAACACACACTGGGAACACCTGTAGCATGACCTGATCAGAAGCCCCTACCGCATTCTGTGAGCCAAAACTGGCTAGAACCAAGTTCTTCAGTTTTGAGTCCATTTAGACATTTGAAAACTTGGTCTACATGGTGTTTCATCCATGGTCTGCTCAGTGTTTCTAACCTTACCTCTCCTTTACCACCAAACAGTAGCTACTAACTGTGGAGAGTAATAATACTTTCAGCAGCTAACCAAAGCAAATAGCAACACTTTACAGCAGCAATACCCCATCAACATAGAAATACTTTCAGGGATGCCAAGTTTCACCAAAAATTCAGAGTGAGATTAGGTGTTTCGGCAGGGGCAGCCCCTCTTTTTTTAAATTTTTTTTTACATTTTGTTCATAATTGACCTGCAAACGTAGAAATGAAAACAATTGGAAAACCTGACAAATTCAGATAAATAAAATACATTGTTTTATTTACAATATTTCAATGAATACAAATGGACGCATAACTTCATCCTCAGTATACTCAATCAGCCTCTTGGTCAGCAGCAGTGTGTGTGTGTGCCTGAGCGTGTCTCGGCTTACAAACGTCGTTCCATGATGTTGGAGGTGTTTGTTGGAAATTTTGATGCTTTGATAACAGAGATAGGGGAACTGTGGAACATTGTGGCTCAAGGCTGGCCATCTTCACCATTATGATGGATAAAAGGGTTCTCTTCCACTGTCTCCTCTGACCTGGCAACTTTTTTGAAAAGGGTCTGACACTTTGCTGCACAGAATGAAAATAGACATCTTTGAAACAGACAAAATTAATTTTTAAGCTGTGAGTAACTTAAGATTGCTTGGCCATAAAAACATTATAGTAATATGAACAATAAGACTTTATCATTGATTCTAGAGACATTTGAATGGTAAAAATCTGTTCAGAATTATGTGTGTGTTCTTAAATAACAGTGGTGGAAGAGGTATTCAGATCCTTTACTTGGGTAAAAGTACTAATACCACACTGTGAAAATACTCCACTACAAGTGGAAGTCCTGCATTCATCCTGACTGACTCATTAGACATATTTGTCTGATGGAAACCTAATTGTGGCTTCCAATTTTTGATAAATTGTCACTCCAATTTGCAGGAAGTTCCCTTTCCTTGTTACTGTATATGGCTTTGATAAAAGACTTGTTGGAAAAAGGGAAAGCTTGTACCACCATCAAGGTATGAATGGTAGCTATTTCTATTTGTGCTTATGCTGAAGTGCCATGTTACCCAATGTGTGTTATGTTCCCTTATGTCCCCCACCATTCCCTCAGAGGAGCACCAGAGGTTACATATGTTGTTACATATTTGGGGAACCGAGCTGCTCTCCCCGAGGATTTTGGGGCTGCTGTTTTTAACTTATCTCTAAGGGTTTGTAGTCACCAGAGGGGCTGCATGGATATTCTACTTCTCCTCATTTGCCCTTTTCAGTAGGATATATATTTAAGAGACTTGCTCTGTGGCAAGTTGGGCCTCCTCACATACCTTCGCCAGTTTCTATAGACTTGATGTTACAGCCACTCCCTTATCTGATTCAGTTCTCAGGTAACATCTGCCCAGCAATCCGGAAGTTAGCATCTCCAAAACTGAGACACAAAACAATTACTATGAAGAGAAAACTTTAGGTTACTTGCATAACCCTGGTTCTCTGAGTAGCATGCATGTGTGTATCACCAGACACTGCAGCCCTTGGTGCCTGTGTCATGTCACCAGATAGGATTGGCTGGTGATTGATGATCCATCTTATCATGGTCACAGTTACCTGCCATAGCTCAGAGAGGACAAAACCTTTGGGCTGGGCCAGAACTAACTTAATTCTTGTCATCCGCCCCTTTGCAAGGTATGGGAAAAATGGTCTGGTCTGAAGAGTTTTGGAGATGAGAGAAGTGGGACTTGAATAGAACCAAAAGGAGAAAAGAACTGAAAGGAAAAGGAACTCAGTCAATGGGAAGGGGGCAGGAGCGGCTGAATGCACCATTGCGTGGTCTACAGTGTTGATATTTCCCTCAATGGTCTCTTCTAAAGTGAGTGTTTTAAGCCACCCCGACACACTAAATTTGCCCTTTGTGCACGGAGAGGCCCCAAGCTGTCGTGATGCAAGGTGAGGAGGCATTGGGGGCAGATGGAACCTGCTTGTCACCTCAATGGTCTCTATTCTCCCCGCTCTATGCCCTCCCTAGTCCACCCCGCCCAGTGCTGCCATTCAGCCAGTGCTCCAGTGGGAACGTCCAGGGACCCTACGCTTTGGGACGGCCCTATATAATGAGCCCCTCTGGATGGCTTGAATGTGGCGCCATTGTTCTACCCAAGGCCATTAAACCACCTCCTGGGCAAACAAGAGCGTCCCTCTTCCTTTATGGGGTCCAAGAAGGCAACAAAGAGAGGAGTCATTGAGACACAGAGGGGCAGTGCTTTGTTTGGTGTCCTTTTTGCTGCTCCTCAATGCCTGGGCTGGGAAGGGGAGGCTCCTGTTGGTCTTTAGCACTCCTCATATCGTAACAATCCCTTGTTTGGCCAAAGTGGAGATGTGAACTTAATTGACTTGAGTGGCCCCAGTGCACCGCACAGCAAATAACCTGGAGGACATACAGAGAAGGTAGAAAGTGTTTTGGCTGTCCTTAAAGCGATGAAAACCTGTGAGGAAAGTTTTATGGCCCCTGAGATCCCATCTAATGAAACTGTGGAGAATTTTATACCATCTCATTTCACCTATGAAATGTGGCAGAACTGCACTTGTAGAGAGATGACAACTGAGGATCACAAGACTTCACACCTTTCACACCTACTGTAATTACTGTAAATTATTTCTACACTAAACTCAAATAGATATTTTTCATCTTTTTACATGTGATGTAAAATGTGCTATATAAATATACTTGACTTGACTTGACCAGTGATGAAGAAATCACTGAGGCCTTCCTCACGACAATTACTATTGTAACTACTTACATAATAGACCTTAACAGAAGGTTTATTGAATGACTTTCTCAATAGAGGACATAGTGAGAGACACCTAAGATGTTCAGGTGGCTTACCATGCGAAATTTCTGCCATGGAACACCGTGGGATATCAAGAGACAAAGGATCTACAGACCAATGTCAGGATGCACCATCCTTCATACCTAAACAGGGCCTGACCTCAACCTTTCCTCTGGCCACCATCTTGTGCATAAGGCTGATTATCTGAGGGCAGGTGCTGAGTGCAAGGCTCCAGAAAAGAGGTTAAGGAAAGGAGTCACCACCTCCCTGTGTGCTGCTGACTGGCTTGCTGCCACCATGTCATCCATCCTGTAGTCTAATCGAGTTATCATATCAACAAATCTACCATCAGGGGCCCCATAGCTGACACTCCTAGAAAGGGACTCAGAGGGGGCCGACAAATTTCTAGCAGCAGGATGCTGGGGAAAGGAGCCGGCCTGCCAGGAAGTAATGAAAGGTACCTGCAGCCTCTGGTCAAACCTCCCTCTGGGGACACACTCTCACTGGGCGCCATGCTGGGGCGGTTATTCGATTAGGCTGCGTGCTATGTGGGCAACTCCATTCTGCAGCCCCGTGGCTGAGTGAACCACCCACTGGGAAAACTGTTCAAGTTGCCATGGAGAGAAAAAGGAAACAGTCAGGGATCAAAAACATCCAACACTTAGAAAACATATAATATGAAGACGATAACTGCTTTGGGTCAAAAATATGCAGTGAAAACAAGAGAAATTGAGATATGTCTTTCTTTCCAGTAATCCCTGTTGGCTAAATGTTCTAAATAAAATCTTGATTAGATTTGAGGTATTTTTCTTCCCATAGCAAAGTCTGTAGGTCATACAAAATAAAGTGAGCACATCAGATACATTTATTTTTATTAAAATGAATTAAAAACAGGACCAAACTAGTACAATGTATAATGTATGTGCCAAAGATGTAGTGGTAATAGTCTATTTTAAATAAAAATAAAAATAAAAATAAATAATAATAAATTAAAAATTTAATTTTGGGATTTGCTGTGAATTCCCTCATACATCACACACACATGCACAAAACACTTTCACTCTAGCAAAGAGTAACACTCAGCAGGGGTCAGTGGGAGAAGGGGGTAGTTGTTTTGGCCTGAGAGTTGACCTGCCACTCCATTGCTACCTGCTGCTAAGGCACAAAGAATCCCCTTGGCGAACCGCGTCAGGGAGAAAAGCCAGACTGAGAATGAGTCAGCTCGAGCTCCGCAGAGAAGAAGACCCTCGTCTATCCCCCATGACCACTCTGTCATCCATGAATACTATTTACGCCATGGGAAGTCTTTTCTCTAATAGACCCCCCTGGTCCCTCTTCTTTTCCTTTCGCTCTCGCCGCATTCACAGGGACCCTTCATGTCTTCTCTGTTCTGCCTCATCCTTTTCTTTCTCTCTTTCCCTTCTTTTACAGGCTTAATCAAGAGAGATGCTTCCCAAGCATTGCAAATTGATTATGGTGCTGAACATTTATTACATGAGGGCAGGAGGTCTGCATGGTCGAGATCAGTGTGTGAGGGAGCGTGCTTGGGAGAGAAATGTGGGCTCATCCTCGGGGTCATCATCATGATAACACACTTCGTCAGTGTAACGGGGAACAACACATGCACACGTGTTTCACGGGGGTGCTGTTAGAAAACTAAGACAAACTATAAAGATAACTGACTTACATCTAATTAACCGTAAGGATTTAATGTTATCGCACTTGAGGGAAAACCACACATTTTAGTGATTTGCATCGTTTAACTTTTAATCATATATTCTACAGTGAACTGTTTCTTCTTGTAGTTTGACTAAGGCAATTGTAATAATGTCATCATGGGCTGCTTCACCTCTGAGAGTCTCTGTAGAGAAAGTACAGAGAGCATAGGTGGAGAAACGCAATATTCTCCAGAGGCTCTGTAGTCACATGGTTGTCTGACGCTTCTGAACATTTGTAGAATTTAGTGTCACAGCAATGTAATGCCTCTTTAAAGTGGTGATCTGCAAGATTCTATTCAGAAAATGTTTTCATGACAAAGCCAATTTAGTAATTGCAGTGCAACATCATCGAAGGGAAAATGTTAAAGGATTACTGCATACAAAGAGGAATCTTCTTCTGACACAGACGAGCATTTAAGTGAGCTGCATGCACACAAACATATGGGCATGACCACCCATCCACTTGGACAGTATACACCTATACTATCTAGGATTTTTCTAACTCAACTTAGGGGCCACAAAAAGGCCACGTTCTACACAGAGGGGCCAACTATACGTATGTCCAACATCCAGGAACATTTCCTTATTCAGGAAGATCTACATTTAATTCCTTGTTTGCCATTGGTCCTATAGCTTTGGAAAAAAATACACATAATTTGGCATATTTTGCAAATTGTGCCTTGTTCAAGCACGTTGTGTACATCAAAAAAAGCTTAAGACACAAAAATTCTTAATTTTCATATTAATTGAATTTTACATCACAATGTACATTGTGTTCCTCTCAACTAGAACAATGATTTTATTCTGAGAATTCTGACTTTATTCTGAGAATTCTGACTTTATTCTCAGAATTCATGCATTATCATTAATGGCATGCTGAATTCAAGCCAGGACTCACTTCCATCATATTTTTTCAAGCATTAATTTAATTTACTGAGTAATGGTTGTGATATGACTGAAACATAATTTCATAAACAAATAAGAAGAGTCTTTCAGATGGTGAGCTAAAGTGTGAAGGCTTGCGACTGAATGTGAGAACAATTGACCGTAACAAATGTTAAGAACGAAGCATTAGCCATTAGCTAGAGTATTTAACTACCTGGTGATAACTACCTAAGTTCGGTGACAGCAGCAAGTAAACGCTCTTTCACATGTTAACACAAACTAATGTGGGGGATCATAACTATCCATGAAGCTCTTGTGGGGGATGGAAAGACCGCACACTTCTGCACGACTCTGTGCAGGTGTAGTCTCACGCCACACTCAAGTCACATCAGAATTATTGACATCCAATTTGCATCATAAGTCATAAACATGGGAATCCTTCCCATTGTAAGCTTCCCTCCTACATGCCATAAACACAACATCACTCTACTTACAAGACTGTTTGAGGCTCTGCCAAAGTGACAAGTGACAGGACAGGGGCACTTAAGGGGCCAATCAGATTTCAGCTAGGGCTGGAGCCCTCTGACCCCTCCCCTGGATCTGCCCGAGCCTAACAGTCAGTATTCACACTCAATGGCAGGCACAAGCCCACCACTGCAGACATGTAAATATACCAAAAGCCAGGATGGAGCACAACCACCAATCTGCAACGACCACAATCCCTTCAGCTTCACTGGCTTCAAACCAGTCATATGCACTGTTCCTGAGCAGATGAGTATTCATTTAACCGCTCACCCCCTGCTAGTTGCGTTGGATAATAAAATCAGTTAAATATTTACATTAAATCCATCTAAACACACAGAAATCCATTACCCATGTCTCCATACAGACACACCACTAGAGAGAAAGGGGGATAGATTTTAGGGGTCACCCTTATTATACTCAGCTTTAATCCTGGCTGTGGCACCTTCCCATAGGACAAAGGGGTTGTGAGTGGCAGGAAGCCAGTCCTTAGTTCTCCTAATGCTCTACATGAAGCTGCTGCCACTGAGTTATGATTAGAACATCAGTGTGGCCTGCAGAGCCCTTGTAGTCCGCAGAGAGCCACGCCAAGCCAGAGCTCTGCCAGCACTTTGAAGAATAGAGAGTGAGTGAAAGAGTTGGCCAAGATGAATACCTAAAAACCCTCATTCATTGAGAAGCCCAGGTTGCCTCTGTGGTCGGTCCTCTTCTGTTCTCTCTCCTTCTGTTCCCTTCCTCACCTTAGGCTGAGAATTTGCTGAGGTCTGCATGTTCCTGAAAGACCCCTTAGAAAGGATGACAACACGGGGGGCAGGAATTTTATAGGACTGTTTTGTCAAAACTGGCGCAGCTCAGACCTAGCCCAAGATGCTCTCACTCCTCTGCTAATAGCTGGCATCAGCAAAAAGACAATAGAGTCTTGGCAATTATTAGATTTAAGGGCTGGCTGTAGTGAATGGAGAAGTCCAAATGAAGTCATTGTACATTGATGGAGGAGTTGGGTGTTAGCTGAGGTTCAGCTTGAGACCAATGCCCAGGCAAGGAATAATTAAACAGAAACAGCTATTCATCTTGACCAATGACAGTGCCTGAGACAATAGGGACTGACCAATCATTGACGGTAACATCCATGCTGGGGACCTCGACTCCCAGCTGTGGAATCATCCCTGACACTAGGGAGGAGGGGCCGTGGTAGTTTAACAATAATATATCAACCTCACTGAGTGCTGTGATGGATGAATTGCAGTCCTGAGAAATGTGATTGAAAAAATGAATCTCACAAAGCCACTGGCAACATGACATGACACGTAGGATTACATTTCCTTATTTATGTAAAACATGAAAATGGCAAAATGTGATGAATGACTGAGATTACAAGAAAAGTGCCAAAATGGTAAGTAATAATAATCACATTATGGGTTTTGGCTGTAATGACAAGAGGTGGCGGCCTACATATAAACTTCTATAACAGTGATTACACTTGAGGTGAATATCCATTCTGGGTGGGATTTGGTTCTCAGAAGACCTCAAAACACGTTCTTTAAAGAATAAATACACATAAGTACTGTAAGGTACCACTAAAACAAACACTCCAAAAATATGTTTGGGCTCAGGTATCGATTAGCTGCTCTGATGAAGGGGATTCAAAAAGAAAACAGAAAGGATTCATTGTATCCATTCAGTTTTAACTTGAAATAACCTACTCAATTTAAAAACACAAAAGCCATCAAACTTAAAAAAAAATGGCAGCTCATTTATTTATACTCATTTGTTTAACCTTTTAATAAAGACGTCTCAATCCTAACAAAGATAACCACAATGTTTTATTATTTATTAGTTGTTGTCTTGTGTTTGTTTAGGCCTTGTATAATTAGCATTTTGATGTAAACTTGAGGAAGTGAGGAATTTGACAAACAAATACGAAAAGTTAAACGTAGCAAACTTTTCTGTCTAAAAAGGCATGTCTATTGTCCTCACACTCCTTATAATGGAACATTTCTGTGTCCACTTTCTCATCTATTAATTCTATAATCACACATTAGCAGTAGTTACAGTATTTGAGTGAGCAACAGTAGATATCATAAGCTTACTACAGACATATCTGACACTGTTTTAACTATATGGGAGGGAGAACAAAGAGGAGGAATGGAGGTACCTTGAGAGATGAGCCTATAGGAGGCAGTTTTGGGGAGGTGTGGGGAGTGACGGGGTGGTGGTACACTATATGGCAGACCCCTGGCACACATGCCAGCTCCACTTTCCACGCTGCTCAGTCTCCTGAGCTGGGCTTCCCCGGAGCCCCTGGCCTCCTCTCAGCACTGCTTTGTGTGCCCGCATAATCTCCCAGCAAAGGAGGCGACGCAGGTGGTCCCATCCCAGGCAGGCAGGGCTCATCTCCCCCTCCATCCTCTATCTCCCTTTTCCTTCCACCCTCTGCCTCTGTTTTTGTCCCGCTACCCTGGCTACCTTCATCTTCTCCTTCTTCAGTCTCCGGGGTAGCGATACAAAAAAGACACCTCCCTGGCAGAGATAAACCTATTTTAGGGATACTGAGGGGGGACCTGACACTCCGTACCTCTCCTTCCCTTCATCTCTCTCTCTCTCTCTCTCTCTTGCTCTTTTTCTCCCAGGAAGAGCTGTACTGCCCTGGGCTTCAAGCACCATTAGTATTTCAGTTGGGTGTGAATGCTTGTATTTATGTGTGTTTGTCTTGTGTGTGCATGTATGTGTGTGTTGAGGAGGTTCAAAGACTTCAACCTCTATAGCTCACCAGGCAACCTGATCCATGCGGGGCAGAGGGGGCAGGGGGGACAGCAAGGGACAGTTTCAGTGGCAAGTCTCCTTGGCCTTTACAGATGTTTCTCCTGAACCTGAGGGTTCCATCAGGTGATTTATGGTTTTCATGTGTGTGTGATGATTTCCAGGGAGGAAAATAAAGTATTTTTTTTTAAAAATCATAATGGTTCTAAAGCAGCAGCAGTGTCTTCAAGATAAATTGTTGAGGTATGAAAATTAAAACCCAGAACTCGATAAAACTTCTTGATATCCATAGCAGTCCAACAATGAACCAAATCCTTGAGAAGGATTACAGATACATCATAGCAAGGTTGATGTTGAAAATTGTCAGCTTGTTTTAATTTAGCTGGATCGCTCACAGAATGGGTGCAGGTGTTTGAAAACTCATGTTTTAAAACTCAAACTGCACTGTGTCAATTTGGCGGTTTAATGAGTGATGAAAAGTTTCTTCAGGTTTCAAAATGTCCCCATGAATCATATCAGAGACAGACTAAGCATCTTCTTTAACAAAAGAGAAGCTGACATTATGTAAAAACCACTTTTACTATTTTCTTTTTGGAGCACCACATCTTGTTTCCCAGTCTAAGAAACCACAGAAGGAGAACAGAAAAGGAGACAAACCCTCCATGGCTGTGTGAGAAATAATTACCAACCTCAAGATACAAGGACAAAGTCCTTATCGCTCGGTGGGAAAACACTAACATGGTTTGTCTTTTGCCCTGGCATCATTGTTATCACACCCACTTCTCCTTCAAACAAATCAGACATGGAAAATTGCCTGGTATTCCCCCCTGGGCGCTCCCAATCATGGCATCAAAGACACGAAGCAAGGCCGGGACAAAATGGTAGCCATTATGTCTAATTAGCTGCTGGCCTTTAAAGTACAAGGACCTGCCTGCTGCCAGGGCTCTCAGTGTGTGTCAGAGCAAACGCCACTGACAGCTCCCACGCTACAGAGGAGACGGAGGGAGGGAAGGAATGGTTAGAGAGCAGGAGGGGATGAAAGAAAAAAATGAGGATGAGGCACACTATGAATGAGCTGGAAAGCATGCATTCATTTTCTTTTTTAAAGTGTTTCCTGCAAATAATGGAGGAAGTGCGCAGGAGGAATAAATGTGTGTGTGTGTGTGTGTGTGTGTGTGTGTGTGTGGGTCATTGGAAGGTGATGAAAGGAGCTCTTTCTTTACCTGCCAGGATCCACATAGGCATTCTTCAAACTCACCCAAGCAAAACTCTCTCTCTCTCTTTCTCTCTCTCTCTCTCTCTCTCTCTCTCTCTCTCACACACACACACACACACACACACACACACACACACACACACACACACACAACTCACCCACTGTCATAAAATTCACTTATACCCCTCCACATTCTCTCCACCCCACCTCACCTTTATCACACACCTGAAGGTCTGCCTGCTGCCTGATTACCCAGCCTGCCCTCTCCCTGACTCATTTGTCATCATTCTCCTATGGTTACAACAACCCTAAGCCACACACACACATGCACACACACACACACACATACACACACACATACACACACAAATACACAGATGGAAATAGATAAGGGGATGACACACATGGTTCTACGCATACACACTGAAGGACACATGCACAGTTAAACACCTCATGGCCCCGTTGTCAGCAGATCAGCCCGTCCAGCATATTTTTTCTAAATAATCATTACGTGTTTCACCAAGTATTAAGATTAGATTTGTGCCACTGCATTGCTAGTAATTGTGATGTCACCGTAGAGACATCCAAAAATAAATAGAATAATGAAGTGGTTAATCAGTTTTGCAGCAAAGAGTAAGATGTGATTATATGAAAGTCTTTGGAAAAAAGGTGGTCAGTGTGCACACCAAGTATAGTTGCAGGAACAGCATAAAAATGTGAAGGAGGTTGTCCACACACTGATCATCAAGCCAATGGGTTTCCTTAAATAATGCAGGCATCATTTAAGGATGAATTCTTGTCAACATGTTCTACTAGAATCATAGTCAAAATTTAATCACAGGCCCTTATCACAGAGGGCTATACTCTACAAATGGTCTGCTTTTCAATTACCAACAGGTTTGACTGTTCGTTCATTTCCTCCTCAAGTACAGTGTTGAGATTTCAAGACACACTAGATACTAAAAAGTACACAAGTCAAGGCCTCTTCCTCCACCCACATACCCAATCTGTCCTTCCAAAACGAGCAATGCAGACCATTTTTCTGTGCATTGAAATCCTTGACCTCGTATTCCCGGCCCCAAGGCTGGTGGGAGTCTTGGGGAGGGGGTTAGAGGTCCGGCATCTTTTCACACATCTTTGCAGACATAAAGAGCAAACAAACTCGGGGTCTTTATCACTGAAATCTAAACCCCTCGGCTGATTTCATGTCTGTGTGCCGAGGCTGGGGTAAGCAGCGATGACCACCTGTTCTCTGTACTTCCTCGTAGGCGCTTTTGTCATGGGCTTTACATTCTTTCAAACCATTACACGACCGGGGCGAAACTTAAGCTTTTGCCAATTTCTACCTCGCTGGCCTATATATGAGAACCTATACAGTCTCCTTTCAAAGGCTGCTTATGTGTCCGTCTTCGTGTGAGGGAAATTAAAACACAGAGAAAAGGGTTATCTTTTAGGTCTTTATAGGTCTTACAGTTTCAGCACAAGTATCACAAGACTCGCTGAATGATATTGGGGAGTTTTTTTTTAAACAAAAGCGGTGATTTACAGGGGGGCTTTCCTTTGTGCCAGCCCATTGAAATAAACTGTGTCATAGAAGCATTTATTGAAGGACTTTGGGGGTTTTACCAGGAGACAGTAAAAAGGGCTCCTAATACATACAGATTCCATCAACCAGCTATAAAAAGTGAGGGGAAAAGAGTCTCATTTATGGGGTAACATGGTTACATTTTACTGCTCTGTGGCATTGAAGCAGAGGAGGCAGAGAGGATGCCTCTTTTGTTTGCTGCACGGCTACAGCAGACAATGATCGAGGCGTGTGGAGTGCAGGAATGTCCTTACTGTAGACACTCTCGGAAGTTGGGTTCGAGTGTGCGTCTGTCTGTTGCTTTGTCCTTGTGTCAGTGTGTGTCCATTTTCTTGACAGATAGGACTGTGGGAAAAGTGCCCTTACAAACAGTGTCTATTGTCTACCCTCCATTTATTTCATGGCGGTTCATTCCGCTGATAAGTGATGGAGAGAAGCGTAGATGAAACAAATTCAATCCAGTGCAGCATTGTGACTCGCTTACATGAATCACGTCTGATTAGCTTCAAGCTAGCATGGCCGAGCCGTCAATGAAACTCCAGAATCACACAGAGATCTCACAAAAATCAGGAATATCTGTCCCATTAAAGACCAGTCCCTTCCATGCCTCACTACAAAGGTGCTCATAAACCACTGTCAGTGTCGTCACATAGTCGGCCATAATTTGCTCTGACTATTATTAATACAAGCCCTGAAGCACTCCCAGCCACATCCAAGGGCTCACCATAAAATATGTTAATCAAATCTGGCCCCTGGAGGCCCCTCAAAGGGAGCTTTAACACAAATTGAATGTCACTGATGGCTATGGAGACAGGGTCGGTCTTGAAGGGGGGAGGCCCTAACCCTGTTAGTCACACGGGTCGGGACTCAATGATGCTGCATATTTCCAGTCACTGTCAATTACCCTGATATCGTCTGTGGAGGGTCGTATGCAGCCAGTGCTTCAGGGGCAAAGAGAGACAACTCAGCAACTGGTGGCTGGAGCTGTGGAGCACTTGGGATAATCAGGGTAGGTGTGTATGCGTGTGAGTGAGAGATTTTCCGATCTTCATAACAAATCTGCCAGCCCAAGATGTCACACGTTAATCACACTAAAACTAATTGGCCCAGTTAGGGAGGAAATGAATGTGTCACATTTAGATTAGCATATCATGTAAATAATCTGATTCCACAAATCTGTATGACTATGATGGGTCTAAAAGGTTTCAATTTTGAGGGATATGTCTATTCTGAAGAAGAAAGCAGCGAATCATAAAGGACCAGTTAGGCAGAGGAGAAATTGAATTAAAAAAAGATATGCTGTGGAGTTGTGGAGTTTTCCTGGTGGTAATGAAGCTGCATTGGGGCTTGAAATAAGCAGAACCCAATTAGCTGACAATATAGCATAAATATAGTATTGTAGAAAATGGTAGATGAGTAATACTCTTTCAGATGTGATCGGTATAAAAAGCTTATTTTAGCCTACAGGTTTATTATAACTGAATATGCAGCTTGACTTTTTCCTCCCTTAGTAGGCAAGTAGAGTGTTAAACCACGTCACCATCACAATTAGGATACTTTGAGGTTTATAGTAAGTGCATGCATTGCATGCTGTAAATATCACCTGTGTGAAACGAAATGACTTTTGGATCAAGTGCAACAGCTGACAATTTAACATCTAAACTTTTGATTCAAGCCACAGCTGCAGAGAAAGCCTATAAGGCGTAATAGATTATCAGTTAAGCAATGTTAATTCACAATGTCCTCCATATATTAATTGACTGAAATCCAGATAACTTGATCTTAAATTAATGTCTGAAGTAACAGTGGGTTATTACTCTCAGTCACAGTGACTTGATCATTTGATAATAGTACGCAACATAAATTAATGATAAATCCTGCATTCATTCATGCATTGAATCAACATATGTAATCATTTGTTAAGAATTACATTAGTGTACATCATTTGTACCCTTAATATCAAGCAAAGTAATTTCCCTTTACATATCAGTGACTGGTGACCACAACCATTTCAACCCTGGTTGAAATATGGTGAAAGTGGAAAACCCAAACAATGTGTGAAATACTTGGGAAACATTGTGGATACAGCTAAACATAGCCAACATGAACTGTTTGATTGTGATGAGAAACAAATTAAAGGGCACACTACATCGTTCTTGGCACAGATCAATGGCACAGATCAATAAAGTTTGTCAGACAAGCTCTCCTTGAACATATAGTTGCCATGCTGTCTTACTCAGTCACTGATCTTTTTCATTCAAAGGCTTAGCTTGTAGGAATGACACACTGACGTTGCCCTTACAGCTGCTGCAACTGAGGAAAACAAAGAGAACCAAATGCTTTATGTATTTTACCACACAATACTATCAGAAACACCTATTCTTCCGACGTCTCGGTGCCTCTGCCCACTTTTGGTGCTTACAGCCTCTGGGATAATCACATCGGACCCATTTCCCAGAGAAACCAGAGTTTATATGTCCATGACAAGCTTGTCAGTACCTCAACACACACACACACACACACACACACACATATAGGGATTTGTCTCATTTATGATGTAAACGGGAGCTGAGATAACAGGGTCTGGTGGGAGTGCTTGAAAATACACTCCACAAAGGTGAAGTTACAGAGACAAATGAGGTGGGAGGCATGGAACACACACACGCACACACACACACACATACATACACTTAGAAAAACACACTCAGTCTAGTATAAATCCATACTTAAGCTTTGTCAACAGACAGAGAGAAAGAAAGCAGGCAAACACCAGTCAAAATCACACACTCACAAACTCTAAGTGACATGGACAAAATCTTTATTATGCACACCTTCAAACAATTACACACTAACAAACACACAGTTTGTTTTGTGTCTACAGCGTCTCTTGGTCGTATCTCTGCGGCCAGCTCCTCTATGGCTCCAGCCACTGGCTCCAAAAAGGCAAAGAGGATTAGCTGCTGGTCCACATCACAGTTTAGACGGCTTTTGCGTGGAAGGAGCAGAGAGACGTGGGATAATGCCATGACTCTGAGGACCGACATGATGCAATGTACCTCAGTGGTGAAACACTTAAATGCAGGGCGAACAGACAGCGACTAAACTAAAGAATTAAAGTGCAAATGAAACCAAGTGAGAGCAAAAAAGTAGGAAACTGGGATCTTTGTGTAAAATTGAAGAATGGAGAATCTCTAAGTCTCTACAGCTGCTTACATCTTCACAGAATAGATGCATGAGAAATACAAGATCAGTCTTACATAAAAATCATGGAGTTTGTCTGCCCAAACTATTTTCTCACAGAAATTCAACAATTAATTACACAACATAACACACAACACATAACATACACCCACCAGTCAAACACATCCCAGCAAGTTCCTCCACAAGATTCCTCATTTATGGAGGGGTTTCATCTTTCAGAGCACATTAGCCATCATTTCCCATGCTGAAGTGTGCGCCATTAAATTAAAGAACACAAACAAAACTGTTTGCACAGTAAAGACTTAATCCATCAGTTTCTGTGCAGACACCTCCCTCCTCTGTATCCCATGCTCCTGTGTGTGGCCTTGAATTTAGCATTACATCACTAACACCATCATCATAACACAGCCAATGTGTTGATTTACTGACATCAAACACACTAACTCCATCCCAGCTCCATCAGAGTGAAAAAGAGCTGGACAACCGGACCCGTTTGATGTATTCAAGGGTCAAAAAATCTGGCTTCTCTTTCCCTTCATCTCAGAGAGGCCCGAGCCTCAGGAGTGGAAGGGCTATTAAAAGCAGGAAAATAAAACGAGCCACGCGAGGGAAGAGCTCGTAGATCATATAATCAACCAGTGCCTCAGCTCAGTGTGTTTGAGGTGTGTTTCACTCTCCTGTTGCACTTCACAGCTCCGCATCAATTGATCTCAGCCTCACTTGCATGGGCAAAGAGGCACAAATGCCCACACAAAAACGATGATGGAGTGTGAAATTATTAGTTGGTAAGCTTCAAGCTTCAAGCATGCTCACACCTAACAGAGGACAGTAACAGGTAGTTTCTGTACTCTCTCTCTCTCTCTCTCTCTCTCTCTCTCTCTCTCTCTCTCTTGCTCTCTCTCACACACACACATACACTCCTGCACATACAGCAGTCCGAAAAGCAAATCATCTCAACATCCTGCCATATGAAAACACAGACTTTATACATTTTAAATTATTGTCGTTGATTATAATCTTTCCTTTTTGATTAGTTTAGTGTTTTTTCTGGGGACAAATATTGGGGGCCCTAACCCTGAGTTTGAGAAACTTGGCTGTAAAGCAATGAAAGCAAGAGGCCTAGAAGTGCTTCATGAAGAACCTCTTTGTGCAATATCAAAGCCGACCAAACTGTCTTCGTTGGTAGTTGTGTGGAAGTTGGTATGGTGGGAACTTGTTTGTCTGGTCTATTTGTTTGTTGTGATGGTCTCTGAGGGGGGAAATCCTCCCACTCAATTGGCCTTGGGATCCAGAGTAACTGGAGGACAGGTCATACAAAGGCGCAGTGTGATGGGGTCATCATTGTCACCACCCAGAGTTGGGGGATGTGCCAACTTTGCAACTGACAGCTTCGTATGGTTGGCATGTCCTGCTCTTCTCAAGTCATCATGCCCTGAAACCATCCATCAAAACCCATCAACAACATTCTTATGAACCAAAATTGGGTGGATGGGCTGTAGGGATGAAAAAGATTTTTTCTAAAGGCTGGTGACCATAAAAGGAACAATCATCCAGCATCATGGGACCACCTTCGCTCGTTTGTTGAGTTGTTGTTGTTTTTGAGTGTGAAAGAGGCTGGGCTAGTGAGAAACACTGTGATTTACATAGCAGTCTTCGACTTCAAACAAGGAAGCTGACATTTGAAAGGGCTGGCGGTGGGAGCCTCTGGTGGGGTTTTTGTTGCCATGCAGGGTGAGCCAAGGAAAGTGGGCACAGAGACTACTGGGATTTATGTGTAGACAGCTTGTCCTGTTTTCTGGGCCCACAGGTTACCATAGGAGCCCTGCATGAACTGAGAGTGTGAGAGACAAAGAAAGAGCAAGGGACAGAAAGATAGCGAGACTGGGAAATGGAAGCAAAAGGGGCATACGTCTTGTAGAGGTAGATGGGTACTGAGTCACTGGCAACACTGCTATGACCACAGAACAGCTCTGATGAGTAATATATTAACAATAGGAGAGTGGAGATTGTGTTCATGAGACCTGGATGCTCCTTTGTAAGCAAGAACACATAATTCCAAGCTCCATGACCGTAGCTTTTATGACTAAATGGCAAATGTGAGCCAAGTAGTACAATGCTGTCTATTAAAATTATGTGAATGAACAAGACTGTATTTTTGTTGAGGAACCAGACCCATACTTTATATGACAGAATTAAAATGTGAAATTCTGCTTTACCCAATCAAGCTACCTATAATCTCGTCTAGCTGCAACCATATGTAAAAGTGCAAGGTGCTGTCTGTGCACTATATGCCAAATATTAACAACTGATGTTCCACAAAATCATTTTCCTGACTTATATATAATCTTTTTGTATAATAATCTGGTTATTTTCACCTCTACAATTCCTTTGAATGAAACTATTAGCCATGGAATATTCCCTTTTGGTTTAACAGCTCAGAACTCATCTCTCAACAAATGCTGAAACCAGTGATGAGGGTCAGAAGTATATAGTTTCATTTTATTATATCACATGCCAAAAAGGTTGGGAACCACTGCTCCACATAATGTTCTTGAGCAATAGACAGACTCCTGTGCCTTTGTTGCACTTGGCAAATAAAATTGCTGTCCTCTCTGTAATTAGCTGATCTCAGCATGTCAATCTGACGCAGAACAATAATTTAAAAAGATCCTAATATACGTCTGGACAACTGCGGCTATACTTCTGACAATATCCAACCATAATAGTGTCAACCTCATGAGGAATAAATAATAGCTCAGCACACAGGGAACCAAAGGGAAAAACCCTTTGCTCCTGACAAGGAACACCTGTCTGAGTGACTGTATACACTGGAATGAGTGTAAGCCTCTGGGACAGAGGGAAGGAAGGGCGGCATGTGAGTGAGTGTGTACATGTGTCTGTCTGTGCACATAATCCGCACAAATATCCAGTCAGGGTCATACATGAGTCTGATGTAAACTAATTACAGATCTAACTTTCCATTGTATTCTGTGGCTGGCTCAGGATTCAGACTGCATACACACACTGATCCACTTCCGCCCACACAGATTCAACACTTCTCTCTCCAATCCCACAGCTTTCCCTTCCCTACCCGGCTGCTTTGCTGCTTGGCTGGCTGATGAGCCATGCTGCCTGGCTCGGTGGCGGTTGCCCTGTCTATCAGTCTATTTCCAGGCTCAGGGCCGAGCGCCGAGGCAGGCAGTCAGTCAGGCGGTGTGGTGGAGGGCAGAGGGTTTGATGCGTGTGTCAGAGAGGCGCTCTCCCACATTCCCCTGGCGGCTGGCAGCAGGCCGGGCCTGCGGAGGGGGGTTCGCCTCTTTCTCACGACCTCTCAGGTTCCTGCGCTCATCTGGGAGCTATTCATTTCCTGCCAGAAAACAGCCTTCCCCTGCAACTGCAGGAGGGGGGTTACAAGGGGATGGGGTGGAGGGGAGGGAGGTAGAGGAGTTTGGCTTCAAAATGAGTCCAGGGCTTGGTACAGCAAGCCCTGGGCTTAAATCATAAAGCTCTCGCTTGTCTGGGCTGCAATCAAAGACAGCCCTAGTGACGAACCAAAAGAGAAGAGGGAGAGAGAGAAAGAAGAACCATGAGAGAGAGAGGGAGAGAGCGGACCATATGGTAGCACTTAGAGAGCCAAGGAGGAAGCAGAGGGGCTTTTTTTCCCTCCTTTCGCTCTCTGCATGCACGCGGAGTGTGGGAAAAGTTAATGGACACGCATGGCAGCTAACCCCCCGGTCGTGTTGTGACATGTGTGCGGTCACTCCGGCAGCTCGGCCACTGCACTGGGTAATTGGAGAAGCTCGTAAAGCTGTTCTCCAGAGGGGAAGAGACCACTGAAGATGTTGGTGGGGGGAGTAAAGGAGGAAAAGGAGGAAAGGCAGTTCGGTGGTTGGGAGGGCGCAGCAGCTGGGTGTTGTCCGGGTCACACCACGTGCCTCCCAGACGTCCCACGTCCAGCTGTGGCCCTGGGGCTCAGGGCAGGAAGCCTGATACTGGTCTGAGCACAGCTGGAATGCTGTGGGAACGTTTTGTGTAAGTGTGTGTGACTGTGTGCATTTGTGTAGACAAGCTCAGGCTCACAGGAGGCCGACTGTTATCCCGTGTGATAGGCCTTTCCTTGAACCCCCCCCCACCACCACTTAACTCCCCACTACCTCACCCATTGTACCCTTTGGCCAGGGATGTCCTCACCCAGCACCCTTCGCAAATGCACACACAAGATGTATGCACGCACAGGCACAAGCACACACATGGCTTCAATCAAACTGGGATGCACAGCCCCCCATAAAAAGGTGTGATGGAAATTCAAAATGATGGCACTTATCCACACTTTGTGCCTCTTAGCACACTGATAATTGCAAACACCTGCACACCCTCCTCACACACACCCCCTTCAAAGGAGGGCCACACTCGGATAGCTGGAGGGGGGCACACACACCTGGGCAGAACAGAGAGCTACCACATGGCTCAGTGGCGAGGTGTTTAACGTGTCCTTCTGTCAACCCCCGTGGTATCGAGGAATTCC
Source organism: Chaunax sp. Z400 (assembly GCA_037577475.1). Taxonomy (NCBI): domain Eukaryota; kingdom Metazoa; phylum Chordata; class Actinopteri; order Lophiiformes; family Chaunacidae; genus Chaunax; species Chaunax sp. Z400. The sequence continues at coordinate 18,466,562 of CM075188.1, read as the reverse complement.
CCCCGCGCTGATTGAAGACACATCCTGCAGCTCCTCTCTGCTCCATACTGTCAGGAGACAAATGTTGGAAATGCTGAGACTGAATGAACAGCGGAAATCTCCTTAATAATGATTCCTTGTGTTTGTTTTTAACTTGATCAATTCAAATTATTGTTGTTGTTACTTTAATATAAGTAGTCTCTCAATCACAGACTTTTGAGTGGAAGTAGATTTCTGTCAAAAAGGCATAAAACATGAAAACAAATGAGTCAGCCACATATGTTTTGATCAAATCCTGCAATGGCTGATCTGACAATTCAAGATAGAAATAATTTTCTTCAAGCCTCTTCAACAAAATGCTGCTGTGACTTGACTTAAAGAACTATATGTTTTTCAATGGTGCACATCCACAGCAGCCACTCACGCTCCTCTTATTGATCTTACCAATTCCAGTCAGATTGCAATACACTTCTGCACTACTAGATGGCGTACGTGACCTCTGCAAAGCTCCTAAATTTTGACCAGGAGAGGTGAAACAGCTGGATTATCAACGTACTAAACAGCTCTGGAAAGTCTAGCCCTGTGTCTGATTGATGACAGAGACAATGTCTCCTGCCTGACTCACTTATTTAGATAATGAAATTACAAGTAGACAACAAATCACTGACAATAAGTTTGATTCACAGTGACTGAGCATGCAGTGCAGAGCATGCAGAACATGCACATTAATGAATGAATAATGCTATTAATGCTATTAATGAATAGCACATTATTTTCACAAAAAAGAACCATAAACAGTCATGGATTGAGGACAGTCCTTCCACTCCGAACTATTTTATCATAGCTTCACTGTTTTATTGGTTTTGGCTCAAAAAGTGTCACATTTTTACTCTTATTGTGGTGAAATGTTGGTTTCATGTTTAAGTAGCTCACCCCACTGAATTGGGAATAAAAAGTATCTTAACAAATGTTTGCTTCCACTAAGTTTTTCTCGCTCACAGAGAGGTCAAAAGAATAGGCCTATAGTTAAATTACCCAAACACTAATAATAGGCGTAAAGTCGTGGTATATGGATTTTTTTATCTCTGAATAAGATCAGGTTTAGTTTTCCCAACAAACGACCAAAGAAATAATCGCACTTTTTTTTTTTATATCTTTACAAATTTATTTGTCTTCCAAAACGAAGAACATCATAAGAGCATTGAACATATCTTTGGCATCACAGTAAAAAAAACCTCAAACAACAACTCAAATATATAAAAATGCAGTGAACGGACTTCGAACAATACAGATCGCATTTCAATATGAACTTGACTCCCTTGTTAGCTGTACAAATATAGTGCATACTCTTTCCATTTTACAGAAAAAACATATTGTATTTAAAACAACTTTCTAACATTGAATTAAGACAGAACTGTTAAGTGTCTTTTGAAAGTCTTTATGCTATTTTTTCCACTTTTCACCATGGTCGCCACACTGAGTCCGTGTTGCCTGATGGGGCTCCGGGGGAAACCGCAGCCTGTACAGGGACCGGCGTGCCGACGTTATTGGCGTACACGGGGATAACAGGGCCGTTTGGCGCAAATGCCGCATTGGGTATGAGGAAAGCAAACTGTCCGTCTGTGGCAGGAACGATCTGGAAACCACCGTACACTTTGGTGGCGTCTGAGGGCAAATTAGCCGGCGATGAGCCTCCTTTACAGGACACAGCATTCATCGGCAGGACCTGTGGGGATGAGCTGGGGATCTGCACCATGGACTGGCCGAAGGAGGGGTGAGTTGGTCCAGCACTGGATGGGAGCTGGTGCTGGTGCTGATGCTGGCTGGGGTAGTTCATGGAGTTGATCTGGGTCATGCAGTTGGCTAAGTGGCCCAGGAGCCGCGTCCTGACCTCAGTGTTGACACCTTCGCAGGTGGACAGGAATCGGGTAACTTCGTTCATGCACTCGCTGAAACCGGCACGATATTTCCCCAAGACAGTGGGGTCGGTGTTCAAGGCAGCTGCAGATAAAACAGACGGTCAAACTTAGTGTGATTTACATACACACCGTGTTATCTGTACTAATATCAAACACCAGTGCAACTTAGACGGGGGTTTGGAATGATTGCAAGACCAGCCCTGGTATATTCTAAATAATCATAACATAGATTAGTCCGGGAAATGCGACTTACCGGTCATCTGAGCCCTCTGCAGGTTCCGGAGATGCTTCACCGTCATCTCCAGGATGTCCGCTTTCTCTAATTTAGAGTGTCTGGAGCTCTGAGGAGACAGCACACATGGTTAGGATTACGCGCACACTTTCTCGCCGTTTGACGGGCATTTTTGAAATCTATTAACAACTAGGACGCTCAATACTGTAGGTACTTACGTCTTTTTTGAGCGCATCCAGAATGAGTGTTTTCAGCTGTCCCAAGCTCTCGTTGATTCTGGCTCTTCTCCTCTTTTCCATAATTGGTTTGGATGACTAAAGATAAGAACAAAATGACAATGACTGTTAAATTACTGTTTTCTGTTCCGTGCGTAAAAGTGAACGTTCTCGTTTTGGGTAAAGAGCTTGTGCAAAAGTGTGTCTTGAGTGACATTTTCAGGCTTTCTGATTGTAGACGACACTGACGTGGAAATGCTTTCAATACAACATTTATACCAACCTTTCTGTGCTCTGAGGCTGTCTTGGGTTTATCGGGGGTCGTGTTCATGCTTGCCGGGGTTGCAGCGACCGGAGATGAGGAGGTTTTTTCCATCATATCGGCAGGCATCTTTTTATCGGAAATATCCCCCAAAAAACACAGCAAATTATCATCCACTAGCGAATAAGAAGGACTGTGGACCGTTTGAGGTTGTGATATACAAAAGTCCACTCTCCTTCAAAAAATCCTGGGATATATGTCAAGTTAAATTCCGTTTGAGCGATGCGCACCAGCTGAAGAAACCGGGAGCAGAGTCAGAGCCTCTCTGTTGGGCTCTTCGCGTGTGGCTTGTATTTATATCTCGCACTGCACGCGAACGGCTCGTGTGAAACTTCCCAAACTTTCTTTCCCACAGTAACTTTCCACCAATCAGGGAGAGGGACACGCGGCCCGAGGGAGGACGGCTCGTGGTCGGCGCCCTCCCATTGGTTGTTTGGCCGCTTGAGCTGGCGGCCAATGGCGCGAGGCCCGGGTTCAGAGCACAGCCGGGGAAACTGCCTTCGGTCTTAAATCATCATACCGTTTACATTTGAACAGTGGAGCCGCTGACTTGGCTGCGCCACCGGCACCGGGCACAGAACTTTTTAACATCTAGACAAGAGATAACAACAGACAATATAAAGATACTTAGATAATATTATTTGTCAAATAACGAAAACTCCACATGCTAAATAAATAATAATAATAATAATAATCCGTCACTCCACCCAAATATCAGTAACACTCATTTTAACACACAAATATAGGCCTACATATATGAGCTGATAACACTTCAGCCTATCTTAAAAACAAACCAGTAACTGCTGTAGTGTGCAGGTTGTGCCACATTTAGGCGTCTTAATAAATGAACTGGTTACAACTCTTTACAGTAAATGAAAGAAGAAGTGAGTAAAACGTTTGTGCCGTTTAAAAACCACCTGTGGAAAATGGTATAGGCTGCCTATCAGGCATAGGCAATGGAGGCATGCGATGCAGCGTTTTGATGCCAAACTTAACCCCGGATGGTTGGAGCTATAATGACATTAGTAAAAGAGCCAACTGCAGATGACTCTAAACTACATGGAGAGAACTCATCCTCTCAGATACACACACACAGCTTGTCATGATAGAGAGTAATCTAATCTGGGGAGGAATACAGTTTAACGTGCACACTCCACTTCCATGTTATTTACCACTACAGTCACCAACTCTGTGGTACAAATTCTGACATTTAAAAATCTGCTGGTGTTGGGAGTGTGGAGCACGCGCCAGGATGTTTTATGAGTGTGGTGGTTGGAAGTTTGGCCGCCGGGCTGCCGGGGGGCCGCCGGGCCAGGGAGGAGGCTGGAGGAGTGAGGGGAGGGTATGTGGCGGTGGCGGCGGTGGTTTACATTAGAGGGGAAGGTAAATAGCAGCTGCTGTTTTAAAAGCCTGGGAAAACCACGCCTACAGAGAGAGCTGGATCGGGCTCCCTTATCGGAATGTGAGCCAGAGCAGAGATATTTCTGAGCCCGGAGAGCTCACACGCTCAGACCGATCCTCCTCCTCCTCCCTCTCTTCCCCGCTTATGATCGCCCCACAGTACTCAAGGCTTCTTTAGATTTCAGGTCATAATTTCATTTCCTTATCTTTATTGTCGTTATAGAGACGTAGGAGCAGACGAGCAGTAAAGAGAGGAACACATCGGGCCCATAATCGCGTTTTACGGGTTTATTGACTTAAAGCAGCGCTACATTTTTCATGTTATGCGACTGTGGTCATAAACGGGGAAGTTTAAATGAACATGATGGTGATGCATTTCTCCGAGTTTAGGAGTTCGGTTATTGAATGTTGGAAGAGTCCTTGAAGTGACAATCACACTTGCCTGTGTTCTTCATATGCAACCATTTCAGGAGAAAAGCAGTGATTTCGATACAAAGACAACATCCACTGACGACTGGTATATCATAAACTACTTATGTTTAAACATATTTGGAACTGAGATAGCTTACATCTAGTTCCCCCCCTCGCTTTCTACTTCCCCCCCCCCAGAATAAAACAAGAACCATGCGCAATTCTGGAGGCTTTAACTGGCAAATAGCCTATGCCAAGGTGAGCGGAGCTGAAGCGGCACATCTATTACTTTATCACTCCTTTATGTGTATATCAACGCACTGCGCTGAGCTCACACACTTCCAGCTGCTGCAGAGACCGCGACACGTGGCGTGCAGGCGACCAGGGGAAGGCGCTCCTCTCGCCGGCTTGCTGCCTGGATCTGCGGGGCGTCGCCGGCGGCTGGCCGCAAGATCGTGAATTTGATAGGCAAGGCGAAGCTGCACGGGACCCCAGATCTAAAGCTGAACACGAGACAGGCGGAGAGCTGGTTTTAAGTTTCCCCAAACCCGCGACACCACTTCCAGCAGCATATGCGGACAAATTATGTTATCCAAAAAATTTGAAGTATTAATTTAAGCTTTTTATTGCTCGCCAAACATTTTATTCACATGTGGTCACAAACGCTTAAAAGTTTTGTTTATTTCACCCTGATTTCAGCCTGATAAGACAGATGAAGTCTCATATGGCTGATTTAGATTACAGTCTCCCAGCTCCAGTGTCAGACTGTTTAACTGGCATGTGGAGACATCGGTGAAGCCACACACGTGTCTCGTGTGTGATTGCAAACTTTGCATTTGGCAGGAGAGAGGCTGGTCTGTACATGCGCCTAAACCAGCTAATCCTAAACATCCCTCAATGCGCAACAATACTGCCTCTGTCAAACACATCACTAACATGTCTCATTGTCGTGGACTGCACACCTGAGTTATTTCTTCCCTGGACAATGGAACTATTTGGAACTGAGTTCCAAAACAAATGTATTGATGTGAAGCAGACAGGGTGTGGGTTTTGAAACGCTCTCCGCCTGAGTGACTTTCTCACGCTCATGTTGCAAGAGGTCTCCGGCGGTGAATTGAGTCACATAGGTGTGGATCTCTCCGTCCCTCCCTTCTGCTTGAGTCGAACATCTTTGGGCGCACCTGGCTGCCGGACGTCCCCAGAGTGTTAACTGTTGCTATGTCTCTGCTCCTCTATCACAAGACATCTGTGGGAAACGGTGACGGAAAGGGACCACGGCTCCGTAAAGCTTCTGATCACATCATGTTTTGGCGGGTGACAGTGGAAGTGGTGTAGACAGGAAAATAAACAAGCATGATTTTTTTGACACCTTAATTTGGGACACCTATTCCTTTTTTAACCTTTTTTTGACAACCTCCTCTGTCCCTACACCAACTCCATCCCTCTTGATCTTATCCGCTCTCAATTTTTTTTATATATCTCTTTTATATCACCCCCCCACCCCCTTTATCACCCTCTTCCTCTTTTCTCATTTCACCGCTCCCAGTCTTTCCCAGGACTCATATCATTATTGAGCCGTCACGACCATGGACCTCCACACACTGCAATAATGCAGCAATAATGTAATTAGACAGGGAGATTGCGGGGCCAAAGTGTGTGAGAAAGTGTGAGATATTGCGCTCACCAAACAATGTAGGCTGCTGTCATCTGCTGCTCACGCCTTAATGTGTAAACCATTGGTGAGCAGTGCTACTGCCAATGGGGCTCCTGGTACCGCAAGGGTGACAAGGGTGTGTGAAGTGTAAGGTGGGGTTGAATCTTCAATGCCTATGGTGGTTTTTAAGCTTCGTCGATAGCTGTCAACAGGAGTGGGAATTAAGCAGGCAGACAGACAGTCTGTACCAAGGCCAACCTTGAGGTGTCATGTGGCTGCTGCTGCCAAACTGAGGGTGACACTGTGCTGGCGCAGCCTGCTCTCCAAAGAGGCTGCCACACAGTGGTTGAGTAACTTGACTTATCCAACAGTTCACATTGTGATTAGCATGGTCAACAACAAGTCACTAGAACACGTTTTATTTCCTATAGAGCTGAGGGTCCAGGAGGTACAATTAATTTTGCTGATCTCCCTGGAAACTGAAAACTATAGACAGAAGCTCAGTACAGTCGCTCCCAACCCATGATCACCTGTACTTGGAAGACAGCACAAGTTATGATGCTGGTGAATGGCTGCATGTGTTGTGCATTTGTTGTTATATATTTATAATTTAAAGTGGTCCAGCTAAAAGAACATTAGAGTTCAATGTGAAAGTTAATTATTAATTTTGGCGACATTAGTCATTAGTTTGACTAAGTAATTGTACTTAAAGGCCTACCTACTATCTTTTCCGAAGCTTTTCGCGACTTCTTAAAAGTGTTTGCTCAGTTGTGATCAGACTTTGGTCACATGATAACGGGTCAAGTATGGAGAGAGGCATTAGCTGAGGAAGACTGTGAGGTGTGACTGATAACTCAGGAAAAATTAATTAAGTGGAACTTTTGTTCATTTTTTTTTTTTTTGTCAAACTACTCTTTATAGATGTGTTAAACTGCTTCAGTACAGTAGTTTCCAAAGTGGGCTGTGGGGACCTCCAGAAGTCCCCTGTAAAAAGTAGTCATTTCTTTTCACAATGATTCAATCTCAAAGCAAGACAATGACAGAATGTTTGACTATTAGGGTCATGGGTTTCATACACTTTCTGTAATAAAACATGTAACAGCAAAATTCTGGGGCAAAATCTTTTCAGATGAGGTCTGCGGTCCTGGGGGCCCTTGACATGAAAAAGTGTTACAACAACTGTTTTAGTGCACTGCTTTGAACAGTGACTCTCTCTGTTATGTTTGTCCTGTGCATTATTGCCATGTATACAAGGACACAGATGCACAAAACCTGCACATGTTTGACATGATGCATTCTTCTGCTAACTGCAGGAGGCAGTAACTGATGTCGGTGGTAATGGCCTTCAAAAAACAGGAATGCACCAGTAAAAGAAGACGAGAAAAAAGCCCCAAAACTGATTTAAACTATGCAGATATAAAGTTAGGCTTTAAGGTGCACAAAATGTGTCTTGGTCAGAAGCTTTGAACATAATCTAAATATGTATGTTTGCATTGAAAACGTCATAGGGTGCCTTTGCCACATATCTTAAAAGTCATATAATTTTGCCTGAAATCAGTAAGCCTTCAAATGATGTCAAATTCTCATAAAGATTTATCAAATAGGCAAAAGACTTCTGCATATATTTGCCTGCGAAAAATAACAAACCGCATCTAATAAACCACCATTTGGCTGCATTGTAGAGGCACCACCCACAATAAGTCGGAATAGAGTGACCCATCACCTAAGCTGCTCACAGTGCGAGTGCAGGGTTGCAGCAAATAGAGGGTTGTGTGAAAGCGATAAGCTCTGACAACTCACAGAAAGCACTGAATGATAGCAGAGCGAGTCGTTACCGATTTTGGAGTGTGTGAGAGAAGAGAGGGGGAGTAAGTGGAGTAGCGAATGAGAGTGTTTGTGTGTGGTTCTGTGTGCACACACCATCCCAGTGTGGCATGAATGTGTGCTATTAGTGGGAGTGGAGTAGGACCTGTGCTGAGCTGCTGTTAGCGAGGCCAGCCAAAGCTTGGAGAGCAGGATCAAAGCAGGGACAAAGAGAGAGAAGGAGAACTGACAGATCCTCCAAGCAGAGAGAACTGAAGCAGGAGAGAGAAGAGGAGATGAGGGGGTTTGGAGGCTCTCCAGATACTGCCGCACACATCGCTCACCTCCCCACAACACACACACACACACACACACACACACACACACACACACACACACACACACACACACACACACACACACACACACAGAAACTGAGGTGCCTGAAGCAGCCTGGGAGCAAGGAAAACAATAAGTACAGTGAATGTGCTCACGCTTTCTTTTTCTCATACAAACACACACAGAGAAAGATCAGCATGGGTCACTGTAAGCCTCGCAGACACAGGCGCTGGGGTCCGTTTTGGCTGACTAAAACAGAGAAAGATGTTTTAAAGTTGTAGTGCTGGGCTTTAGACTAGAGCCTCCCCAGGCAGCTGCCACTGCCTCCCCTCACCTCTCCCCACTTCAGAGACCAAGACGCTCGCACTTCCTTTAGGGGTCTCTCTCTCTCTCTTTTGCTCTGTCTCCCTCTTGCTCAACCCTCGAGCTTCCATCATCCATGTCACTCCTCCTTCGCCTTCTTCCTTCCCTCCATCCTTTACTCTCCTTTTTCTCTGATGCCTCCTGGAGTAGATCAGTGCTATTTGCATGTGTGGGGGAGGCGGTGTAGCGTCGCAGGTCAGAGGTCACGGTGAGTCAAAGCCAGCAGCGGTCGAGAGGAAACAGTTGGGGAGAGGACCAGCTAGTTGGCCTGGGTCTCCAGTTAGCATGCCTGAGGCTGGAGCAGACTGGGAATACGGCTGCTTCTGCTGTTGTGGTGCGGGTGGGGGTGAGGGCCATTCATGCAAATGTGGTGTAACCACCATTTACTGGAAGTTCTGACAGTAGACATATTTGTATACAGAACACAAACTGTCAAACAGGAACGATAAAAGATAACAGGAAGCCAGATTTTTTTGTCAAATATATTTTGGTTTGTTAAGGTTCTGGTGAGATGGATGACTATATATGGATTACAATGTATTTACTGTGACTGTTTCAGAGCACAATCACTGGCCAATCAAGACTGATCTTAGGAAAATGTTCAGTCTATACTCAAAACATTTTCAGTTTGTCTCCAATCCAATTTTCAGATTTAAACAAACAATAAACACAATTGAAACATTACGTTTCTCTGTGAGCCAAGTCTGCCCTTTTCTTTTTCTATCCATTAACCATCAGGTCCACATAAAACTGGAGAGTGGAGGATGGGAGGGTCTCTGAGTGTCACCTGTTTGCTCTAAGTGAGCATTGGGACATTTGAATTACAGGTGCATGAAGCCTGCCCATTTCCTTCTGAGGAGGCTGTTTGTTGACTATAGATAAGAAGGCCAGCCTTTGAAGAGGCACGCATGTGCGCACACATATACACACATAACTCCCTAAACTGACAGCTTGTTGCTATGAATCATTATCTCTAATAGGTCCAGTTTAGTGTAAACAGACACACGCAGAGTATCGATGCAGATCTTTCCCATGCAGGCACAGATCCCCTCCATCACCAGATTAGACATGTCAAATTCATGGTTTACTCATATTTGCATACAGGAGAAACTAGACCGGATGTTCGTGTCACAGTGGCTGCTGCATAAACTGAATTCCATCTTAAATCTGGACAGTGATCTCACTGAAGATGGTGACTGGTTGAAGGAGCTAAATTGTCACCGATAAGATGCATGGGTGTACGAGTCTTTAAATAGAAAATGAATGAAGATGGAAGCCCAATAAAACAAATAAAAACTCACAAATTAATAAGTAAACAACACAGCATATGGGGTTTTAGGGTTTTTATTGGAAAGAATGTTTGTGAGGTTCATGACCGTGTCAGCAAGGCCCTGCTTAACTAAGTGTCCTTAAGCAAAGCGCTGAATCCTCACTGGATCCAACTATTCTGTACAAGAGTTGCCCCTGACCTTTGACCTCCCTGGAGGGATGAATGCCAAGACGGAGTTTCACTGAGGGGATCAATACATATTATGTTGTTATCACAGGTGATTCCAACTAATAGCTTGAGTAATAATTCATCAAGTTATGCTCCTGTGCTAATCTGGCAGAGGGCAGCTGTCTGCAAGGATGCCCTGAGAGGCCCCAGAGCCCTTTTTTCCTCCTACCTGGGCCAAGGCCAACCTTATCAGACAAGAGGGCCCTGAGGATTACTCTCCCCCAGAGCATTAGCCTCCCTCCTAGAGAAAAAGGGCAGCCATGTCTCCCTCCTCTGTTCAACCTCAAGCCCTCATCTCCCCCCATTCGGCCCTCAGCACTCCACCTTTCCCGTGGGAGTTTGCAAAGCCAGGATAACCTTGAGACCTCAGCTGGTTCACTGCCAGAAACATTAAAGGAATTCCCTCCTTCCCCTCTTTTCTCTCTCTATCCTCACCTCTCCTGTATGACCCCCCCCCCCCCCCCCCCGCCACCTCACTGCCCCTCCAGCTCCCCCTGATCACCGGGACATTACTCTATTTTTTTACTCCCCACACCCCCTATTCTCTCTCTTCTCCTCCATTTTATAGGCCCTTTTTTGCCTTCTCAGCCTCCTCTGATTGTGACTAAGATTAGCCCTTTTTCTCTCTCTTTCCCTCCCTCATTTCCTCCTTTCTCGTCTTCGACAGGAGAGAGAGGGTGGGGGCTCCAGTAAAGTGAAAGAAAGGGCTGTTCACATAATCTCCTGCGTAGTTGACTATTATCTGTGGATTGTCTAGCTGCCAATTTCAATTTAGCCAGTGCTGTTATCATGCCAAAAATAAACGCCTCATTTGAAAGGTGGAAATCAAACTGTCCCGACAAGAGGGATGAGTGACGTTGATTGCAAACTAACTGTTTTGGTGGCAGCCTGCACTTTGTGTGGCTTTTGTCTCTTGCCCCCCCTGCACCTCTCCCTATTCTCTCTGTCGGCTTCACGGCTGTCATATTCCTTTAGTGCTGGAAAGGTCAAGTGCTGCTTGCTGCCTGCGAGATCTGAGGGAACTCAGGGATATTCAGCGTCCCCCCTCCACCTCGCTTTGTGGCAACAATGCTCCTTGCTGCGAGCTCCCCTGCACTGCCAGTAGCCAGTGGCGGCAGCAACGGTAGCAGGCCGGGTTGCAGAGGAATGTGTTTATCCCCTGTAGTTAGCGCCTTTCTTTCAAGTCCCCAGCTCTTCCAAGTTGATCTGTTTTCAGTGTGCGCCACAGAAAGAGGCCCTGTGTTCCTGCAGGATCGCAGCTGGGATAAGTTCACAATGTTTATGGTCAAGAGAAATGATAAGTAATGAAGACGAGGGGGACACAGACGGAGAGGGAGAAACTGGAGGAACGTCAAAAGAAAATCTGATGATTTACATCTTGTCCAAGTTGGAGTATTTTTTCACTCAGTACTTTTTTTTACTCCAGTCTGGTAAAGTTACAGGAGAGTGCCCTCAAATGTGATGTGTTTTTATTCAGGAGATCAAAATGAACACTTTCATGTAGCCCTCAGATTTCAACAAGGAAATGTAGTTTACAAACAGCCGAGATGGGCTTTGTAATGGTTTCCCATGACATCACTACTGATGGGGCCTTAAAGGGCTGTGAACCAAATCCTCTCTCTCTCTCTCTCTCTCTGTCTCTCTCACACACACACACACACACACACACACACACTCACACACACACACACACACACACACACACACACACACATGCTCACACAGGTATGACCTCATCGCCACCACTTTCCAGGTTTCACCTTGCTGCCCTCATCCCCACTGAAGTCCTTCCCAGTCAGTTTAACACCCTATCTGTCGCCTCACCTCCCCTCCTGCCACACCCATCTCAGGCTCCATTGTTTGGCATGAGAGAGCTTCGCCTTTCAACAAGGAGATGAGCCAACTGCTGCCGCATTAAGATCACAGGCCCGCTGGCTCCAACTCTCAGCCACACACTGGTTTCAGCAATCAGTTTCTCTTCTCCACCCACTCAAGCCTGTATGCAATCGCCACTGAGCAAAGGATTATGGGAAAGGCCATTGACATAATAAGTGGCTGGGCTGGAGTCAAGTGCTGGCTGCTGCAGTGTTAATTTCAGCAATTTAAAAGGGCTGGTTTTCTCACCACATCTCCTCAAGGGCCATTAAAGGCGCTACTTTTCTAACAATAAAGACAATGATATCTAGTGCACATAATCTTTATTCACTCTACAGAGCCAAAATGTGCCAACAACTTATCTTCACCTCATACATGCATGCTCTCACCTTATTTCATAGTGAATGACGAAGTCATTTAAAGCCACCTAATTGCACCTCCTACTGGGCTAAAGTAAACTGACTGTATCAACAACACGTATAGCTTTTGTGAGTGCTGATAGCATTATGTAGGGGAGACGTACAGTAGTTTAGCTTGAAATGAAATCTTCTCCATTGAAACTACTATTAAACTTTGCAGGACAACCATGGCTTGACTTAACTCACTGAGGGGTTTGGTAGCTCTCCCAATTTCAATGTCAATCCTTGTGAGGCAGACGACAAGATCATTGCATTTTAATTTTTGGATGGACTGTTCCATTAATTATTATGTAGAACAGAGTCCTTGGAGGCAAACAGAAACACTCATCTGTTGCTGAAAAGATGCACCACTTTACACCCAAAGGGTTGAAAGAAAGAAAACTATTCAAGAGCAACAATGACCACAGGCCTTTCTCTTGACGCAAAGAAGAAAAACACTGTGCTCCCATACCTTAGAAAGTATCTAGGATATGCTCACATAAGCAACTATGAGTAAGACAACATTAGCGGTAATATTATGCCAAGGTCTTGTTTACAATTCTAAAATATTTCCATGGACAGAGGCACTACCTGTCCCTGCTCTCTTAAGCCGAGTAAGAAGATATTCTCATCTGTTGTTATGCAGCTATTCTGCCAGTGGCACATTTAGCATGGATTGCAGGAGGTGATTGTGCACCGGCCTTTCTTCAACCTGCTGCTTTGACTTCATTGCATGGATGTTCACTTTTTCCTTTTCAATTTCATAATGTTGCTTATCCACACAGATTAGGGTCAGTTCACTGTCCCACTTACGAACTTTTCAAAAGAACAGACAAAACAGCTCATTTACTGAACTGAACCGGTAATCTTTAAGCTCTGAGGCCTGCCTTTTTCATTTCAATGATCATGCTAGTTCATGGCACACATTTGTTTTCATAGCAAAACTAGTATGGTTGAGGTCAGGTGATCAAAAACACCTTAAGTTAAAAAAAGATTGTGATTACAGTAAAATTATAAAAATGTCAACACATCGCAAAAATGGTCAAAAGAAAAAGGCTTTATATGCCAGCTTCCACCTGCTCATCCCTTGTTGTTTTTCCTACTCTGCAGTGTAGAGTCTCAGTTTATTTAGCACTGGCATCAAACGTAAGGACAAGCATACTGTCGCTACTTCATCAGCCAATAATCATCCTCCCTATTTGGAACAGAATGCTAACATTGAATATTAATAACTAATAGAGAATAGTTGCATTTATGAATGGAACATGCGGAAGACATAAGCCCCATTTCCACTGCATAGTACTGACTCCACTCTACTTGACTCTACTCTGCTTTTTTGGTTTTGCATTGGGGAAAAAAGTACCTGCTACTGCTTTTTTAATACAACCTCCGTTGCAGTTCCAAGCAGGCTGAGCCGGTAGCAAAAGGTTATGTGAAACATTACAGACCGCTGATTGGTCAGAGAGAATGGTTTCTGCATCATCAAAGCCTGGCACGCACGGAATATCCTGCACAGCCCAAACCAATTGCCGAGCTACTTATGTAATTGTGGCCACTATAATAAGGAGGTGCAGACGTTCCTGTCTTTGACAGCTGAGGAGAGGATGATGAGAGGTGGATGAGATGTGTGTGTCACGTTGAAGACTACGCCATGGCAGTTTCGTGTGGCGTCCACCCACACTGAGGAGGTACTGTCCCTTTATGGAAAACGACCTGCAGAAAAGTATCTGATACCAAGCCGTGTCGAATCGAATAGAGCCGGGACTATGTAGTGGAAATGCGGCAATAGGTGACAAGTCCATATATCAAGGCTCAGAGTAGGTCAACATGTTGACCACAAAGTGGATTCAAGGGTTCAGAGAGAGGGCATCGCAGAGGAAGCTGGGCTCATGTCCCGAAGCAAGGTGCCTTAACAGGATTAAACAGCAGCCTGTCAGATCCCTTTGGGATAACAGCATTTGTCAAAATGAACCACTTAACTACCTTTTCTGATAACTGTCCTGCCTCCTCTTATCTAGAAATCAACCCTCTTGTTGCAAACAGATCAGGAGCAACTTGAAAGGGTTTGCCTTTGGCACAGAGAGTTGTAGAGGTGAAGTCATCTCAGGGCTATTGAGAAGGCAAAGGGCAGGGCAGGGACAGAGTTTGGTCAGCTACCTTCTGAAAACAGGACTTTCCTCTAGTCGCAAGCATACTGTATTTTCTGCTTTTTAAAAATTTTTTTTTTTTATACTGTAAACCAGCAGAGCAACACACAGGTGCCCTCCACAGAGAGAGACACGCTTGACAGGAAGTAAAAAGCCATTCAAGCATGATGTAGTGATTTGGGGGCCTGGTAAAGGTCATTGACCAGTTGGACAGATTTTCAGGCAATTATTGCACGCCCTCAGGGACAGTGTTGCACTGTGCAACAATCTTGGCATGGTAGCAAAAGAAGTAACTACAGGTTTTTGATCCTCCTGGACCAAAAAGACATTCAAATGATAAAAAAAGATGACTTTTTTTCCTTAATTCATGAATTAATGGGGCAGAGAAGTATATCAGGGTCATGTTCCCTTCATTCACTTTCCAATTACCCCCCTGAGATATTAACTAATCTGCATCCGCCCCAACTAGGCATGTGGCCACCCAGACGTGTTAAAACATGAACATGTGTTAACATGTTGAACTCTCAAGTTTGGGGCCAAAGCTTATGTTAAAAGCCTCACTCATGGAACAATATAAAAGCTCCAGGGCCTATGCCTTATCCCTGCCCCGAATGAAATTTGACATCCTGTACACCCAGACCTAAACTCAGACTCTCTCCCACCCAATGCCTTATTTGAGCACCCTTAGAAGCAGTTCTAGTCAAATCCTCTAACTCGCTCCCTGATCCCCGTTCCTTCTTTTCTACCCAATCCCTCTTCTTCTACTGAGTAACTTTAATTGTCCTGGGAAAGTCACGGTTGGTCTGGGGGCACAAAGCACCAGTTTATAATTAATGTTACAGAGAAGGGATTACAGGAAGCTCTGGGAAGCTTGATCTAAGAGGCTGTGACAGAGAGTGTGTGATCTTCCTGCTTTAGCCAAGCCGAGTCAGAGGACTTGTGTGCATGTGTATGTGTGGGTGTGTGTCTCTGTGTGTAATCCATCAGAAAAATGGGGGATCTCCCTTCCCTGCACAGGCTAATTTATGCCTTCATCACCCTGGCCATCTGCACCACACACACATTTGGCACATCCTCTCTCCATACTGTACCGGAATTTGGGCAACAGGTTGCATTGAGACCTGAGAGCACTGTTTATGTGATTGAAGAACCCAGAAGGGGCCTTTGTGCTGTCCCTCTCTCTCATGGGTGTAGGGGGGTGGAGCTGGAGGTGGTGGATTTATTGGGGGAACCAGAGATGATGGGGTGGGACCAGAACTCATGCCAGGCCAGGTGTGAGGCTGGGGGCTATGCACGTAAAAACATGAAGGATTGCACTACACAGAGTTAGGCATTAATACAAAACCACACATTTACAGAGTGTTCAATACTGCTCAGTTTCTGCATTAAAAAAACAACAGTTTTTCCTGCTTATCTCCATGAAAATTGCTCAAATCGTCAACTTTAGACCTCAACTTGAGACCTGCTGATCGCGGGTGTCTGCCAAAATCCTGTTAAAAGGAAAACAGAGGAACAACGGTAGATGCCGTTTAAGATGAGAGAGGGAAACAGCAAGTAAAACAAATCTGATGTGAAATTTAAATGATTCCAATAGTGATGAAGACGGGGGAGGAGGAGGAGGATCAAGAATCAGCGGGTTCCTCTCAGGTCTTGCCCTCTGGCACTAAGACAGGAGCCCGGCTGCCTGTCTTTCATCATCAGCATGCAGGATCAGAGCTTGTCTTACACATCAACTCCTCTGTGTGCCTTTGTATGTGCATCTGTGTGTGTGTGTAAAGAGAGTGCACATAAGGGCCCAGACTGCCTCCAGGCCCCCCCACGCAGATGAGCAAGGGCACAGGGGCTCTTGGCTGAGAGAGGAGAGGAGTGTGTTCATGGGTGTTTTTGTGTCTGTGCATGTTTGTGTATACTCAGGGGAGAGTCATACTGTATGTGTGTGTGTGAGCAAGGGAGGGAGGTAAGGATAGAGTGAGTCAGCCAGCCTGGACATATTTTGTCTCCCCCCTACCCCTTCCTCTTCACCTCTTATTTTGTTCCCTCCCTCTGCTACTTGCTCATTCCTTCCTTCTCTCTGTGCGCCCTCCCTCCTTAACACACACACACACACACACACACACACACACCCTGCTGCCTCTCATTCTCAGACAGTAGTAGCCGGGGGCCAGAAGCCTGCTGGTGGAGGCTGCATCGATCTTTTCCCAGCTGTGGGGGCGGTTGCAAATACACACACACACACACACACCTACACACACACACACACAAACGCACATCATATTTTTAACCTTGAAACGGTGGCGGTGGATGTAAGGTGGCTCGGGGTTCAACCTGGTGTGCCTCCCTGAAATCTGCTGGGCTTTCTTAAGCTAACCTCTGGAAGCTTGTCCAAAACCCACGTGTGCACCCACACAAACACTTGATCGCACACATACAACACCAGGAATACACGCGCAAACACGAACAGACGTAGCTGCTTATTTACATGGAGAATAATCATTTTAAAGATGCAACAAGGAAGATGTTTTAATAAGACTAAACTTGCCTTTTCAGCCTGACAAGATGCACAAATACTCTATAGAAGATGTTTTTGCAGATGTATAATAAGTATAAATCATTATACCAACAGGTGGCATGGTGGCCTAGTGGTTAGCACTGTTGCCTCACAAATCCACCTGAGGACCTGTGACTTTGTGTGGAGTTAACATGTTGTCTGTGTGGGTTCCCTCCGGGTGCTATGGCTTCCTCCCACAGTCCAAAAGCATGCAGTAGAGGTGAATTGGTGACTCTAAATTGCCCGTGAGTGTGGGAATGCCTGTTAATCTTGTGTTGGCACTGTGATGAACTGGTGACTTGTCCAATGTCAGCTGGAATAGGCTCCAGCCCTTTCGTGACCCTGCACAGGATAAGCAGCAGCAGAAAATGCAATGCAATGTTGGTGAACATAACATTTTGAGTCCTCCTTGTAACAGAGACAAAGGCATTTAACAAGAAAATTCAAGCTACCGAATTTTGCTAAATAAGATAATTTCTTCTCATGCCCGAGCCCAGCAGGACTCACAAATTTATCCGTAGTTTGGCAGCAACAACCATCCATCCTTTGAAATTTACATGTGCTTGAAACTCAAGAATTCTGAGTCATACAACCCCAAAATGTTGGGACATTAAGTAAAATGTTTAATGATTTTTTTTAACCTAGATGTAGTTGAATACAGTACAAAGACAATTATTCAATGTTCAAATTAATAAACTTCATTGTTCTTTTATAAATGTATACTCATTTTGAATTTGATGCCTCCAACATGTTTCAGAAAGTTGGGACAGGGCCACGTTTACCATTATGTTACACCACCTTTACTTTTAACAACACTCAGTAAGCATTTGAGAAGACAGGACCGTAATTGTAGAAGTTTTGTGAGTGGAATTCTGTGTTTTCAATCGAACCGAATGTCAAAAAGGATGAGGAAACTATCACATTCTCTTTTACTAATGTTTTACAGATCCTAACAACTTTGGAATTGGAATCAGGGTTGTACAAACAACACGATGGGAATGAAAATGACAACGTTTCAGTATGTATTATAAAATGGTGAGTATGTGCTCATGTGATTGTGTGTGATCCCTGCTAAATTTACTGTCTGAAGAGATATTCCATTCAACAAGGCTGCCAAGACTGTCATTTAATCACAGCAATATGTCCTCTAATGGTTCACCACTTCTCATTCATAGCAAACAACATAAGAAAAGCATTCTAGGGTGGTAATGGTGGGGGACTGGGGGCTGGGGTGGAGTCTTAATCCTTAGCAAAGCCTCAATCAAAGTGAAAAACATAGGCTAAGGAGAAGACAAGGAGGGGTAGGGGTCTTTAGAAGAAAAAGAGGAATGGGGGCACTGATGAAAAGGCAAATATGCGACATTCACAGAGAAGGAGGCCCTTGTTGATGAGCGGAACCTTTGAAGAAGAAAAAGAAAACTGAAAGGAGAGTGTGTATGTGTGTGTGTGTGAGAGAGAGAGAGAGAGTGAGGAAGGGGGTCACTGTATTGACGAACATTATGTCATGGCAGTCAAAACAGCGCAAGTTGACAGGAGGGGACCCCTGCTGAGACACACACACACACACACACACACATACACATACGCACACACACACACAATCATAAGTCTCCCCTCTCACCCCCTCCTGGCAATGGAGCATGCAGATTGTGGGAAACAGCTGCCGAGGCACGCGCCAGATAAGATCTTGCCTCTCTGAGCCTCTCTGGAGATGCAAACAGGACCCTGCTGGCATGCAGTACCCCCCCACCCCAACCCCATACACACACACATACACACATCCTCTTCGATAAACCTCTCTGACCCAGTGCAGCCATGCCTCAGAGTGTGTGTCATCTACTTCCTCTCTTTACTTATGAAATCACTCACCCCACAGACTGATCCTTTCAGCTATATCTGCACCCTCTGGAGACCGCTTCACTAAGAATGTGTACACAATGAGTTAAACATATTTTGTTGCTTTTCAGGAACAGCTCTGCCACTCTTTAGCTACTGCTCTATAACTTTAAGTATTAATACTGACACATCAATGAGTATGAGGCATTTTACCGTTTTTTGTTGTTGGGGTGGAGTTTTAACAATTTTGTATGCAGTCAGATAGTTTGGCCCAGTTTCGATAATAATAATAATAATAATAATAATAATAATAACTTTATTTGTATAGCACCATTAAAAAGAGTTTACAAAGTGCTGTGACAGTCAAAGCAAAGGCAGAGCAATACAATACAAAGGTAAAACTACATAAAACAGTCGGCATTGACGTTGAGAAGACAACAGTTAAAGGAATGCAAAATTAAGGAATGAATTAAAAGATGAAAGGACAATGAAGGTACTTAAAATCAATACAAGGACAATAAAAAAAACAACATCACCTAAAAGCAAGTCTGTAGAAGTGACTTTTAAGAAGTGATTTAAAAGAAGTTACTGATTCTGCAAACCTTGTCTCCACAGGCAGGTCTTTCCAAAGCCGAGGGGCCCTAATGGCCCTAATTTATAAGCTTATCACATTTTTTATGTCAATTCTTAATTTGTAAGGTAGTAACTAGAGCTGTTGCAATATTTGTCTGAATTGTGGTAGGTAGTATTAAAAAGCAGAAATTAAAGAAAACATTGTACTTAGAATATTGCTTTCCACCAATGAGTAGTAGTAGAAGTAGTAATGACAAACATGTTGTTCTCGTGTTTCATTCATTCACACAAAGTAATCCACAGATGTAACATTTGAGGTGCAAAGTGGGATTTGTTTGCATGACGTCAGTTCATCCAACATGCAGAGGAGATCTGGTGAAGTCAGCCATCATTGGTGTGATCGCATCAGCGAAAAGAGGACAGACCGGTGCTGAGTGGGTGAACCTGGTATCCAGACTTCATCGAAGCAGACGATGAGTAAGCTCTGACTGGCAGAACAGTCCCTTGTTTACCATTTCTTCTGCTGTGATCTGTCCTCGTTATAAAAGTAAATTAAGAAAACATGAATTAGATTTTGCTTCATTCTGGGCACAGCATGCCAGTACCATGTTGAGGACCAGCTTACATTAAGAGACCAGAGTTCGTTTTACAAAAGGTTGGAGTAAGAATATTTAGTAGAGATGCACTTAATGTCATGCAATACTTTGTTGAACTTGTCACCATGCATTCGTATTTTCTGACCATTTTCATCACATTAGCAGTGAATCATTACTATACGGTCAAATAATTATTATCTAATCCTAATATATGTGTGTGTGTGTGTATGTATATACTATTATCTAACTTCAGTCGAAGAAAATGATAATAGTTGTAACCTACAGGAAGCAATAAAGGTTTGCGTTGCCATGGTTGAGAATCAACAGTCTGTAACAGCTTAATAGAACAGCAGTAACACATTGTTTGTCGATCAAAGCCAATATGCTTAGTATCAAGTTACACAGCAAGGAGGATATGGTTGCTTTTGTGGTGACTCTCTGATGATGACATTCTTGTTCTCTTTAAGACTCAACAAAGTGCAGTGAGGGTGTTCTCAGTATTACCAAATGTTCTCAAGGGCAAGAGGCATTATTTTTTTATGGATAGAAACTGTAACACAAAACCTTGCTTAAACAACATTCACATGCTGCCACACACTCAAACTTATACAAACTTCACAGTTGTGCCTATAGACAACAGTTAGACATCACATGCTCTACATGTCCACTCTGTATAATCAGCACTCACATGCAGCACATTCGACAGGCTACCGATACTAACACATCCTCCTCCCTACCCACAAGCCAAATATTTGCTCTTGTTCAGATACAGATCTGAATGATGGGACGAAATTTCAATCTTATAGCCCGTGTCAGTCTCTTTCATTCACCTACGCTCCCATTCTTGCCTTTGGGAACTAGTCCCTATGAAGGCAGTGATCAGATTGTGATTAGAACTGCATCAAAAAACAAAACTCTGCATTGGTTTCAATGGGAGCACAGCAACTGCACAAAGAGGGTTCTAAGGAGAAATTACAGGGCTAACCAGCAAAAAAAAGGCTAACCTGGTTCAATTATTAGACTCACAAAATCTTTAATTTTTATTCATGGCCTAGTAGTTACAGATTTTTTTTAAATTATTTCAACATACTGTATGTAACCTGGAAAACACTCCTGATACACACTTCTCCTGACTTCACTGACCGTTGGAATTAGCTTCTTCACCTTTACATCTGTTCTCAGCATATTATTATCATACTAAGGGATGCACATAAATGGTGCGCAGGTGCACATGCGTGGTCAAATAAACTATGTGTGGAATGTAGCAGAGCAAGAAGCGCTTTTGCATACCACCATTGTGTACATACTGTCTGTGTCTAACAGCGGAGAGATAAATTAATTAATTTAGGTGTAAATCAAATGGCACAGCACATAGTAAAGAGGTCTCTGCAACTCTTCCATGCTTATGGTTAATGGGATGAGTGGAAGACGAAGTTGGTTTCGGTTTGCACAGACAGAGCTGCAGCTAAAATGGGGTTTCCCAAATTTTGTGAGGTGGTGGCCATCAGGGATTCCCTTGTGCATATTCTGTGTACTGCCCACGTCATTGAAAAATGCACCAAGTCAGCTGATCGCATGGTCTCCTACTGCGGGCCATTTAATTGCACCATTGATAAGTTACTAAGCTTTTATTTACAGAAAGGGGGGCAAAAGAACAGAACAATTAATAAAGATATGTGGTGAGAATAGCATTGGAGGCAAGAGATTCTGTTGAAAATATGAAAGAAAGAAAAAAAAAAGCAATGACAGTGACCTAAAACATGTCTGCTTCATACAGTGTGAAAGGTAAACAAAAAATACTATTCTTCATATTATTAATATATGGGTCAGGGGGACAAGGATGAAAACTGGGGATTGGGGTAATGGAGGGTTAAAGGGGAGGATGTCGAACTCATCTGAGCTGTCGCAGTGCATGGACCCTTACCCCCTGACACGAACACACACACCATCCTTTTTTAAGGTCCCTGTACGGTAATTGGGCCCTCACATCAAACAGGCTTCATTAGACGGACTCCAGGAACTGCTAATCCCCTGCCCTCACACACAGGGGGAGAACGGTTTTGTGGTGCATGGCATCCGCCACGACGAACAAAACATCTTGAGGAAACATCAAAGACCTCCTCATCCATGGCCCCAAAACTAGTGACTCAAATGTGTGTGTGTGTATGTATGTGTGTGTGTTATTTGTTCGCCTTCTCTGCACCATTGCTATCTGCTCATGCTGACAGCTGAACAGGACAGACGCTGCAAGTCATCTGGAAACAAAAGAGCACTTCGTCTGCCTCTAAAAACATCAGTGGGAAACAGTTGCCACTGGGGTAAAATGGGGCAACCGTGATGCCTCGTCTCGCTGCTTGGATGGGGCCCCATCATAAAAGCATGAACGCTCACTTTAACTTACACACACAGAGGCAAACCACATGAAACACGTAAAAATGGCTTCTGTGACACGCAAAACATGACATTAAGTTTTCTGTTGAAATCAGTTTTTATGTCTTTAATGTTTGCCTGGGAAATTGCCCTATAGCACATGTACAGTAGTTAATTACTCTCAAACCAATTGAGTAGCACACACACACACTTTATGTGTACAAATGTTCAACTGTCAAACAGGATTAAAGTATAGGATCTCACATTCAGTGAGATACACCCACAGTATCTAGACATAGACATACACTTCAACTTTATCTTTACAATGCATTAATAGATGGTTATATACCGAGGCATCGTGTGTAGGCCTTTTTCTTTATGATGTGCTAGTGTCTGTTAAAGAAAACAACGGATGCCCTCATTAACAATGATCCCTGACATGTGAAAACACAGGTGATTTCTGAAACCAGCCTCCAGCTCCTGTGAAAAACATTGGAATAGAGCCCATCATATCATTCATTCTCTTTTATTAGCACACTAAGCTGTTCAGCAGCTGTGCTCCTGATGCCTCCATTTACAAAAACACACACAAAAACTGGCAAAGGATGAGAGGCGCTCAACTACCAAACCACACCTAACCAGCCTGTACCACAGAAACATGTCACAAACAAATGTTTCTCACATACACACACCTAAATTCAAACGTTCATTCCCACCCATCCTTCCTATCTCGACGGACCTGGCTCATCCGTCCAGCTGACCTCTCTAGACACACACACACACACACACACACACATACACACTGAGGATGTGTTGACAAGGAAGAGACTACCGGCTCTTAATTAGCAGGAAGTTGTGGTGTCAAGGTGTCACAGGCGTGTAGTGCCGAATAGCAGGGCTGGTCTGTCACCCTATTGATTCCCTCCGGGAAAGCTTTGTTGTCGCTTTCCTAGCATCAAACGTCTGCCTGCCATTCATCGCCTGGACCGCAGTCATTTTCCTCCCTGCTGTGTTTGAATCCTCTCACAAATGAGAAACACAGCCATTTAGAGACTCAGATGTTCTAATTTTGACCCCACGCTTGAAAGCTGAAAGAAGACGGGGGGTGGGGGCTGAGGGGACATCATAATTGGCAATTCATGATCCCCCATAGTGGATGGGTACTCAAGTAAGAAATTATTTGTCCTGCCTACTTTCGTCTCACCACCTTCTCTTCTTGGCATGTCCCTCCACCCCAGGTTTCCCTTGCAACCATTTATTTTTCTGCTTGTCAGGTCTTTAACTCCAGTGCTTGCATGAATCCACATTAACACACACACTCCAACGCGAGTGTGTACGGGGTGGTCTCTGTGTGTGCTGGCCGGGGCAGCCGGTGCAGCATTGTAGAGCAACTCTTCCCAGGCTGCGTTGTAATTGTCAAGGAAGACGACCTTGGCTTCCTTTTAAAATCCCGCCGAGCAGAACATATTTAAGGAAGCACTATGGGCTGGAGGGGAGGAGGGGGTTAAGTGAGGGGGAGAGAGAGCGACAGGACGGACCCACGGCTTCAACATCAAAGACCAAACGAGACGAGGCAGGACAGAGGGGAGGGAGAGAGTGACGTGAGAAAATGAAAGACAGCAAACCACAAGACCACATTCCTAATTTTTTTTCAATTCTGAATGGTTATTACATTATACATTTCATGGAGATTAGTCTAGCCTGTCTTTATTTTCTAATATTAATCATGTTGTTTGTTGCTCGTTGTCAAGTGAAGTCAATGGATTGCCTGCAGAGAAGAATGAAGGAATGAAATGGTGTCACCTCCTGCATCCACATGACTGTATTTGATGAAGAAACAACCAAGGGATGCACACTGGATCAGTCTTGAGAGTTGGAGGGCGCAAACAAGTCAGACAGTACATCTGTATTGAGCTGATTATAGGAAAGTAAGAAGTTAGTGTAGCGGTGTGCTACATCTTAGTCAAATTAGGCGCATTAGACCTAAGATAATACCAAATTTGCTTGTTAAATGTGTCACCCCACCCTAATTATTTATGGCAATTACACAATTATTGATGTCTAAAATGTTATATACAGTGTCTATATACAGTCTATGTAGATTACACATTAACCTGTTTGACCGTGCAGTATAAGCATAGACTAGGAAGGAGATGCTCCATGTGTATCTGAAAAATCATTAATGATGCATGTCATCAGCTTGGCGGCTCATCTCTCTCTACCTGCCAGCTTTTTTGTCACTAACTGACTCTATCCCACAAACCAAAGCATGTCTGCGAAGGGGTTAAACACTGGTGCATGAGGAAAACATATGTAAAGACACACACACACACACACACATACACAGGGCACAACACAAACACACACTCCCTGTCTTCCATAACTCCATATTGTTTGCAAGCGCCAAGGGTGGAACCTTCCTCTCTCCCTCCTTTCCCTGAGTGCCGATGCTCAGTCGGCCGCAGGGCTGAGGAATGTGTGAGAGCCATGTGTCAAATCCCCAGACTGTGGGAAAGTGCTGCTCTCTGCTGAACTCCCTCCTTCCTCCCTCCCTCCTTCCCTCCATGCCTCCCTCCCTCGCTCTCTCATTTCGTTGGACCGCTCTCCAGGCGAGCGCCCTGCCCTGCTGCAACCCTGTGCGGGTGTGTGTGCATGCAAGTGTATATGCGTGTGCCTGCCTGCCTCCCAGCACACAGGAAGTGAGCAGAGAGCGCCTGCCAACGGAGCTATGCCTGGAACTGCCACTTCCTGTAGACAGTTTCTATGCCAACATCAAGCCCTCCACAACACCTACCCACATATACACGCAGAGGCAACCTCTTCAACTCCAAAAGCAGCCAAGATACCCTGAGAAGGAGGGAGGATGCTCGTTCCCTCTCTTTCTCTGTATGTTTATCTCTGTATCCCGTCTCCTCTCTGCCTCTTCAATACAAACACTGACATGTTCTCACTCTGTGTACACTGCTTTCATTGCTTTGAGGATCCGGAGCTGCAGCTCCACTCAGAGTTTTTCTCTGATGCTTGCCAACAAGCCAGATAGCTACTTCAAATAACAAATTGCTCACCACAAAACTATAAATCTCCCCAACATCAAGTGCACACATCCGCCAGTCTTCTCTTAGTAGAAAGTACTGTGCAAACACAGAATCGGCACATATAAATAAAGGACTTCAGTGCTGTGTATGCACACTCAGGTCATTGATGACTTGACTAACTCGTGTTCTCCTGTTTCAAATCAGATCAGATATATATATATTTTTTTTTTTTTTTGACATTTAACATCTTATTTCCCTGTTAACCTCATCTTTCTGTTCTGTTTGCATTGTAAACTGTGATCTTCTGTCTGTCTATGCTGCTGTTGTCTTAGTCACGTTTTCCTTGAAAGACACTCTCAGGTGCCGTACCTCAATAAATAGCGGTAAATACCCATAATGTACTCAAGATCATATTATTGGCAGTATTGGGCAACCAACTTGGAAAGTGTAGCGAGCTAAGCTACCACTTACCCTACATTAAATAAAGCTTTACTATAATGAAAAGGAGAGTTCCCAGTCAGTGCTGTCTCAGTGATCAATTAAATAGTCCAAAAAAAAGAAACAGGCTAAATAAAGAAAGAAAACTGTGCTGCTTTAAAACTAATTTGGCAAAGAAAATCCGTAGCATTATAACAAAAACAAAAAGATGTGTTTGCATGGGTATGCTCAGTTTAAACTTGGGCACTTGCAAGACAAACTCAAAACTCAAACCACTCTAGTAAAATAATTAAAACCTTTGCCACATTTCCATGAATTAAACTCTAGCTCCGACGGCTGTATTCTTGTGACAAGATGTCAACATCATTCGGAAGTGCTTCTGTCGGCTACACACCCGTTTATGGCCGTGCCGTCACTTACTGACCCTCAGCAGTTTTATTTCAGACTGCAACAGAGAGCTCAGCGGCGCTCAAGCTCCAGAAATGCTTGGGAAAACTGTCACTTCTGAGGAAGCTACCACTCTACTTGATCGATGATAAATGATTATTAAGTAAATATGTCTCACGCAGAATTTATCACCATAAGTAATGACTGTTATGTTTCTGACACATTCTGTTTTTCCATGCCATAGTGTTCCTTTTGAATCGATCTCAAAACTCAGAATGATATTTCTTCTCAGTTATTTTTGTTCTTGGTGCATGAGGTGAGGAGGTGAATCTGATTTAAGCTCATTTTGTGAACACTTTAAACCTTTCCTGGAAACCCAGATTTTTTCTGCTTTTTCACTGCTGCACGACGTCGACTTATAATCAAGAAATGACTCAGTTTTCCTGTCTTTTGGTTTGTCTGTGAATAATTCTCTATCTGGTCAGCCGGTTTCACAGAGTGATGTCTGTGTCAATCATCCTGTGCTCCTCCGCAACAGGGCCTAAAAATACACTCCATACACCTGCCATGCTTCACCCAGTCTACCCCCATGTCATTAAGCGTGTCTGCTGAGATGCACACTCACTTTCTCTCTCAGGCACACTAAACTGTTAAAACAGGCAGCCCTCCTGATAGAAGACAAGCAGGTCTGCTGTTTTCTGTAATGACATCCAGTTATATCGGTGTCACATAAGAAAGCTTGCAGAGATACATGTCAGCCCTGTGGGACATGGCTCCAATCGCCTGAGGTGTTTTCCCACCTTTTCAGCAGCAAAGAAGCCAGTTATAATGGATTAATACACATTGAATTTATATTTTATGTCAGTAATATTCTCCTAAATAGCTGATAATAATAATAGTTTCTATGTCTGTTACCTCACACTGCCTTTTACATATGTGCTCATTCCATACAAGAAAAGACAGATGTATTTTTGTTAAGCAGCAAAGGATGTGCCCTATTTCCTATGGCTGGCTTCTTTATGTCTCTGTCTGTACAACACCATCTCTGAGCGCACACAAATACACACACACACATACACACACACACACACACACATACAGCTATCCAGAGTACAAGCCAGGTGCTACGAGCACATCCACAATTTGTCCAAATCTCCCTTCCCCACATCAACGAGCAGACCGCGCCAAATATCCGACAGAAATAAAATACAAATATCCCTGGGAGAGAAAGAGAGAGAGACAGGAGGAAGAGTAATGTCCGTGTGCAAATGTGTATGTGTGTGTGTGTGTGTGTGTGTGCTATACCACTGCAAGTCCAAGGATGGGTGCAATTTAACTGAACCAGTGGAGGGTAAGTGGCCAAGAGTTTCATACGCACAAATGGACACACACAAATACGTGCATGCGCGTGCAAATCCCCCCCCCACACACACACACACACACGCCACACACACACACACACACACACACACACACAGCCTCTGGCTCTCTTTGCTGGTTGAATAAGCAGTCTCTGTGCCATATTGGTTGGGCCTCCCCCTCTATGTAAGACCTTGTTAGCCTGCCAGCCTTCCGTCTCATTCCCACACTCCCATATCTGGCTCTGTGGCTGGCGTTGGGATTCCCCCTCATCATAGACCAACACACACACACACACACACACACACAGACACTCATCCTTCCATCAAATCAAGATGGTCATTAATTTTTTATTTGCTGCTTCTCTTCACCCACTCATTCCTGACCATGATCATTGATCTCTCAATGTTTTTTTACCATACACACTGTCTCTTTTTTGTTTTTTTTGTTGAAGCAACATGCTTGCAGGACATCAGGACAGGGTGATGTAGAGGAACAGAGTTGTGGTTTCCTTTGTGGTTCTTTGACCTTAATGTGTCAGGTCTTCAGAAGTTACCTTGGAGCATAATGGAGCGTAAAATGTTAATGATTGTTCAGTGTATGCAGGACCAGTGCAAGTCATCCGTATTGTTATTGCATGAAAATTTCAATATGCAGATTTGATTTTATCAGCATTTCCCATGCTTCGTTATCTCCTACAAATCTTCACTTTTTGATTCATCTTTGAGGCCAAGCGCTCAATGAAGCATATGCAGAGATCATCTGTCAGTCAACAGTGTGGGAGTTGCTTACAGCTTGTGTTTTTGGTTGATAAAATGAAGGATTCTGAAAGTCCCTTTGTTCACCTGTGGTGACTACTAATGTTGTTTGTTGTTTGTTTCGAGGACAGAGTTTCCCGGGTGTTTAGAGGACCAAATGGAAAAGCTTTGTACAGAGAAGTACAGACTGAGTTACTTGTGATATATGTTTTCCTTTACATACAATATTCTGTTTGCAGCTGTGAGGCACGATTTCCTTGTTAGAGGGTTAATGAACAAGAGGAATAATTGCACAAGTCATTTCCATCACACTCCAACTTCCATTCATAAAAAAAAACCCACTGCTGGCCTTACTGGAAATGAAGCAAAATGCTTGTTAGTCAATCACAGTGTTGGACAAGCTTTCGGTTTTGAGAATGATCAAGAAGAGGAGATTACTTGTTGGAGGGTTGTGGTTTTTTTGTCTCTCGAGATTCAAACTGAGAACAGCTGGCCTGGTTAAACATCTGCAGGAGGCTGATGAAGTCAGATATTATTCTCAGCATAATAAATATACCAAACGTCGACTACACAATGCAAAATTACTAAATAAAGTGAAAGAATTTAGTTATTGTGCTTCATGGACCTTGTAGCTGTCACTTAAATCTTCAGTGACATCTGCACTGTTAACAACAGCAGAACAACAGACAGGAAGAGAGGATGAGTGGAAAGAGATGGAGGAAGAATCAAAGTCAGAATTTCAAAATTAAATATCTATATAAAGGCATGGATGGATATTTGGAAAATAATTTTTAGGTTTTTTGGCCAGGTGGGGCTTCTCAATAGCCTTCTGGCCTTCCATTGGCCTGGTGGCCCACCAAGCACGCTCAAGAATAGGAGAAACACTGGTGCATTTACATAAAGTGTCTGTTTTTGTAAGACACTTTTAAGACTGCTTACCAAACAAACACTAAAAAGATAATCATCTTTAATAGGTCAAACTTGCACTGCTGGCTCTATTAAAGCCCACTTAGCCATCCTGCCAGAGGAAGCGTAGCTTTATAGTGGTGTGAGGGTCAAGAGAGGGCAGATGATTTACAACTGGCAAGGGGCTGGACATCCTCAAACATCAGTAAATAATCAGCAGAACACACTTCCACTGCTATCCATTAATTGGACATTAAATCATGACATCATAGAAATAGCTGAGATATTTTAACTCAAATATCTGCTTGGGGGAGGCAGGTGAGGTCTGTGTGGGCAGAAACTTTTTTTCTTCGAGCTGAGGTCATGCTGCTTATGTGACGATGAGGTCAAGAAAACCGGAGTTACGGCTTGTGATGCGATGTTTTATGTGGTTTGAAGTTTCAACTATAATGTCAAGCTACAGCAGACTGATTTACCTGTAAATGCACTGGAGTAGTTATTGTGCAGTTGAAGCTGAAGCGACGCCTGCAAGAGACTGGTGGAAAAAACAAATCATTCAAGAGGAGTGGCAGAAAGGTGAAGACAAGGCGAGCAGGGGGAGTGGGTGAGGAGAAACAGAGATGGGAGGAGGCGCTGGAGAGAGGTAAGGGAGGTACCATGGTCATCTTATCAGCCCTGTGAGCTGTGAGTGATCTAACTGGGTTGAGAGAGGAGAGGAGGGCCTCTGTTGTGCCCTGTGATCCAAGACTGTGCTTTATGGCATGCCACAGATTTCTATCAGTGTGGGAAAGACTGGGAGGCCAGGGAAACCGTGTGTGTGTGTATATGTGAATGTGTGTCTGCACACATGTTTGTTTGGTTTGCATGCAGTTTCTGCCAGTAAAGCAATCAAGAGGGCAGAGCCTTGTGTGCATGAATGGGTAATGTGTATGTGGGTGTGTAGTTTCTTGGTTTGTGCCACTAAAGTAATCAGGAGGGCAGAAAGAGAGAGAGAGAGAGAGAGAGAGTGTGTGTGTGTCTGTGTGTGTGTGTCTGTGTGTGTGTGCATGCTGTGGAGCATGATAAGGATAATAAACATCATCCAACAGCAGGCGGGCAGGTTCACCCACACTCAACGATAAGACAGAACTTTGACCCCTCACAAGTCTAACCGACCATTTAACACACACACACACACACACACACACACACACACACACACACACACACACACACACGCAGTGTTAATGTTAGGCCATAAATATGCTTCTGCATGTCGCAATGACATCTAATGTCACTGCCATTCCATCGCTTATAATGTTTAAACGTATCGCTCACAGGGAGCTCCAGTCCTCTGCGTGTCTTTTCACCAGATGGCTGTGAAACAGACTGATCGCTCATTAGTAATGTCCTGTGCTCGGAGCTCCAGACTATGTGATACTTCATGGCTGCTGGCTTTAACTGCCATCAAAGGATGCTCACACTGCATGATTTCACGATGTGAGGCCTCCCAAAGGCAACAAGAACCCTGAGTTCACAAGTGTGTGCGCACACTCCTCTCTCCTTTGCCACCTGAGAGATGCAGACACAGTCGTGCTTCAATAAACCTGCAGAGGGGTCATGGGGTGATGACGCCACAGCTAAATCTGTGGCAGGTCTAGCTATTAGTTGAGTCACAGATGAGTTCATAAGAGTGGCGCACTCCAGGAGGTCACGAGGTAAATCACGCTTCACTTCAACAACGCATTTGGCTGTACTAATGCACACACACACTGACGCCACACACAGACTCATGCAGACACCAGACTCCAGTGTGACACACTCCATCAGGGCCATTGTGAGTCATTTGGGCTGCCTGGTAGACAAACAGCCTGAGGCGAGGCAACACGAGGTGTGTGCGAAGAGAGAGAGAGAGAGAGAGAGAGAGAGAGAGAGAGAGAGAGAGAGAGGGAATATGTGTGTGTGGCCTGTCTGGCTCCGGTGATATCATCATTAGCAGACAGCGAGGGCAAAGCCGTCTGATTGACGGCACACTCCTTTCCCCTTCTGATACAGCCACCTCTCACCCAAAATGACCATCATCCCACTACTTCATAGAATAATGACAGAACAAAGAAATGGATGGAGGGAGACAGGACGGGAGGAGCAGGGGAGAAAAGAAAGGTATGGATGGTGTATAAGCAGCCAGGTCGTGGCCTTATGTTACGCCAGCATCTAGACGTGTCCATTGGGAGGAGACCTGCCCTGCCTTTGGAAATCAGCAGTCAATGACACACTAAACTAGGAGCGGGCACAGCCATTTAACAAGCATTACATCAATAGTATGGATGGGCCGCACTTTGAAGGTGTACTTATCATCTGCTTTATGACCAACCATAACCACAACGAAGAGCAGCTCCACTAAATTCTGATGTTCAGCTGCTGGCAAAGAGGGAGGCAGAGATGGCGTGCAAGAAAATGCTCTCAGTTATATCGAAGGGAATACAAAAACCAAAGCCACACAAGCAAGGCTAAAACGACATGTGCTGTTTGATGTCTCGGCATCAAAGCTTCAAATGGCAGGCAACACTGCATTTTCACAGATTTCATAATAAATTGCCCTGGCATCACTGACTGCAGTATTTGTTAGAAATTACCTGCTGGCTACCCTGTACCTTTCAACTGTCCAGCTCAATTGGTTCAAGATATAAACACCTCGTGTAAAGTAAGCTCTGTCTTTCCAAATATCTCACGGAACTTTCATCTGATCTATTTCACACTTAATGGATGCATTGCAAGGGAGCCAAAGACATGCAGTGTTGGAGCAAATTGGACAAATTGGACTTTGTGTGACCAAAATGAACAGTGCTTTGTCGGGGCTTCAGGGCTCAACTCAGTGAGTGAGATAATTACACAGACGAGACAAGAGAAGAAAAAAAAATAAAACGTACAGTAGATAGTGGCAGCACATCCCTGTCTTATTTAGCAGCAGGAGTACCAGTGTAAGAGGCTAGGCAAAAAAGGTAGTGCTATTTACAGGGCAGCAGCAAATCAATATTAAGTTTAGTGTACAATTTATTGCAAGCTGTATCCAAGTCCATCATATTCCCATTTTCTAAGTTTCTTCATCATACCCCAGCATTTTTTCTGCACTCCTGCCGTTATGTTTTTTTTTTTTTTTTACATAACATTACATCACACATTGATGTATGCCACGAGTGCACAAGTCATCTCCGTCACCAACAACAAAAAAACGTCAGATTTGTGAGATAACTCATGGTATTCAAACTGAATTGGACACGCTAGAAGTGAATGTATGCATGACATTTTGCTCTGGTGGAAGGAAGCACACACTGTCAATTGTTCATGAGCAGATGATCTGCATTGTTGTTGACATCTTTCCACTCTAGTCGAGTCGTTTTCTTTTTTGTTACCAAAGATTAGGACCCAATATGCAGAACTCAGACTGAGACGAGGAGTAAAAGGTGCAGGTCAATTTATTACAAAAGCTCAACACAAAAACTAGATCGTTGGAGCAGGCAGGCAGAACAAAAACTAAAGCTCTTTCAACGGCAGGATCTTCAGCACAGGAATGAGTGGTTTACCAGGACATGGCTGAAGTGACAGGGAGATGAATGGACCTGAGGCACAGGAGATGTCACTAAGGAAAGAGGCAAGCAGGTTAAAAAAATTCACAAGGAGTAATCCAAAAGGCAAGAGTCATAATACCAATACCAGTAGGGTAAACGGTAAACGGCCGAGCTGAAGAAGAGTGAAGAGCCAGGCTTATATGCAGCAGGAGTCAGGTGTGGTGATGAGCCAGATTGTGTGCTTGATTGAGTGGCGGGAAGCCTCAGATAGGTGGAGAGTGACCAGATAGCCAGACAGACAAGAGACACAAGGGAGGGCAAAACACTGGACACAAGAGGGAAGAGGGAGGCATACTGCCAGATCGTAACATTTTTACCACGCTGCCAATGCTGACTGTTGACAACAGCGCTGACCGTTCACATTCATGTCCCATGGTCACGAATCGGATATGTATCTGATCTAGGATCAGATATGAAAATGACTCAATTCTAATTGGAAAAGATCAGTTTTGTGTTCACACAACCTTAAAAAAAAAAAAAAAAAACAGATTAGTAACACATTAAAAATCAGAATTGAGCAACTACAGCCTGGTAATGTGAACATAACCTGTTGGACAACCCACTCTACCCTCTAAGCCACTGCTTCCCCAATGTGTGGGTGCAGGGCCATATTTAAGTGAGGTTTAATTGGTGCAGGTGCGGCTCATTGCCTTAATTTAGCCTCAACTTTCTCCAACTCCCTTACTAACACATGGTACGCCTCTGCCTGTTCAAATGAGCGTACTTGCTAAACAGTATAATTAAAGATGAGGAAATGGCAAAGCAGAATATCCTGACCAGGAATAAGGCAAGACAGTGAAACAGATTTCTGGACTAGAATGCCTTAACATCAGATTTTTAAGGCCTTTCTAGCAAATTCCAGCGATCGCACCACCAATTTCACACCTTTTTGAACCAGGTGTCAGAATTTTACTTATGTGACAATTTTAAAAATAAACAACTCAACATATCCTATTAGTTCAAACCATACACTGACTTCCTTTATAGATTATATAAAATAACATGCATACATACATATACTCTACATAATTCATCCGATCTGTTGCATTACTTTTATATATAATCTAATTTATGTTGTTGGTCAATGGTGATTTTTTTAATATAAAACCATACAATCTAGACTAATCTTTATTCCACACCATTCCTTACCTTTATTTGTTCAGTCTTTGTTGTATTTGTACCAGAGTCTAATTCCTTGTAGGCCTATATGTACAGTTAGTTAGGTATTTATCTTATTGACAAAAACATACAAAACATTTGTGGCCAACGAACATAAAGGAAAATTCATACAAACAGTAGAATAAACCCATTATTCATATTTTTACCTACCTTCACTCCCAGCATCACATGAATACAATTAGTTGCTCTCCTTTTTAAAAAAATTGTCATTGCTGTTTAGAATGGGTAGAAAATAAAACCAAACTGACAGATTTGCATGACATCATACCAGCCATGTCTACCACATCTGAATTCCCAAAATACTGGTGTGACTGTGCATTATCTTGACCCTCTTATTACCACATACATATTTAATACATTTTCAGTTACAAACGTCACTGTTTGAAAAGGTCCTGTTGTGATATTACTTCTTCATAGTCTTCTTAGCCCCCGTCACCCGCCTGTCATCCAGCACTCGGCCACATGACCAGAACATATTGCCTTTGGTCACCACTGAACTAAAACTTAACTGGGAGCATAGCCAGGGGAAAACCGTAAACTAACCACATGGGTCACAGGACTCAGCTCATCATCTCACAGCTCATTATCAGAGATGTTATCACACACAAACCTGGCTGTCATGTTACCATAAAATGCGGGTCAGCTGAGGAACCGTGTGAGGTGGCTGAATAGACAATCGCTCAAATGAATGATCCTGCTGCTACATTGTGGAGTTTCCATAGACATAAGCTAGCGTGCCACTGGGCTTAAGAGGTGTTAATGTGTTTCACACCTTTAGGCTAAAGACAGTGGTTTGAGTCACAGCTTCCTTTTCCAAACAGTAGCCCATCTTATTTGCTGAGGCTCTGTTCACCTCAATAAGGTCATTTGTGCTGCCCATGAAGCAAAGATAAGTGGCTGTTTGTTCCTCTGTCCTGACCCAAATTTTACAGCGTTCATCTCATGCTGGAAATGATTTAAGAGGATGATATCGAAACTTCCCAAAAGCCAGGTGACAATTTATACATAGTCAGCTGAGGAGCACTAGGTCAAATAATGAGACTCTGGAGGGACAACCACATGACCAGCACTACTAGCAATACTAAATACTTCTTACAGCAAAGAAAAACTGTGGGCATCACATGTTTTCCTTGTCTTATTTACCCAGCAGGGACCCATTTCAGCGATTCAAGTTCTAACATCAGTAGGAGATTTCAAATGCAGTAATGGATCATCGTAATGATTATCAGAAAGCTAACCTTAAGCTATAAGCTAACTTGGCTGAAGTCACACATAAAGATGCCTTCAATGTACATGTTCATTCATTTTTGTATTTCACGTCTAATTATACATAATGTTCTTTTGCTGTTGGAACATAATAAGACAATAAATGTTCATTTCAATTATTTAATGTCGGCATTTACTGTTTTGGGCCTTGAAAACGCTTTAACAATTTCATGAAATAATTTAAATGGTTATTAGTAGTAGTGTGCACCAAGTAGACCAGTGTGTTTTTCATGTCAAAGACCCCAAAACTGACACATATTGAACCACACGCCCCCATTTTTGCTCTAGGGTTGAGTCAAGTCAAAGTTTATTTATATAACACATTTTAAACAACCACGACGGGCTGCTGAACAGAAAACAAATCAGATAATCAAATAAGTTAAAATCAAGTAAAATAAAAGGATAAAAGAAAAGAAAATGAGCATTAAAATAAACATATGACTATGATATTTTATGATAGACAATGTATGAAACCCAGGACCAAAACAGTCACACATTCAGTCATTGTGTTGGATCGAATCATAGTGAAAACTAATTATCTCCCCTTCTGTTTAGAACCACATGGAACCACTGAAGGACTCCTAAGGATCACTATTACAAAATGAACAACTGTTATATGTTTTAGCTTAGTACTAGTGCTGAGTGATATAGGTCACATAACTTTCACTTGAAACATTGTAGTGATTACTTTAATCTTCTTCTTGGCAAATGCTGTAGGAACACTGGTGCACACGGATAGTACTGCAATTCTTTCCTGTGTATCCCCTTGTATCATTTGTTGCAAGTATTTTAATAAACAATTGAGGGGACAATATGTTCTACCCCCATCCCCATATGGGGTGGAACATACAGAATATTTGGCCATTGCCAAAATCTGATTATCATGGCCATGCTGTCTTTTCCATATCCACTAATATGATTTAGATACAAGGCGAAGTGACAAATGTTATCATGTAAGACATTAATAAGAGGGAAAAATGCAATGAAATGTCAGGATTGTTGTACATGTTATAGAGATAACTGGATTAAACCATACCAGTAAGGTATGCAGTTACATATTAAAATACGACATGACTAGAAGGACTGGCAGGATAAATCTGAAGCCATTAACTGTGCATCTTAAGTTATTTGAAAAGACCAGTGTTTCATACCATTTGAACCATTCTATACACACATATTGATCATATTAATGAACTGATCATCATAGCAAAACAGCTTTCGATGAATGATAGCATGACGTTTTAATGTTTGAGTAAAGAATCAGGTCTGCTATGTACTCCAGCCTTTTTATACCCATAGTGCTTTCTTCATCATCAATTTTGATGCTTGTGGCAACATTGTCCAATGAGGCTAATATATATATCCTTCTGCTGCGGTGTCTTCACTCACATGTGACCACCCTGCTCTCTTACTCTTTACATGCTCCACCAGAGCAGCCTTCACGAACATTGGACAGATGTTAGGTCACACAGGCCTTGACCTTTGATCACCTAAATCTAATCCGTTCATTGTTGAGTCCAAGACGATGTTTGTGTCAAATTTGAAGAATTGTTCTATAGACCTTCCAGAGATATCGCATTCATGAATGGGACAACTCGATGGACAGACAAGGGACAACCTGGAAAAATAGTGCCTCTGAAATCATCTTCATCGTCTAATCGAACTTTGCAATCGTATCCAACATCTGACAAAATAATACTACGAGAGCTATTTTTTACTGATTAAACAGACTGTAATAAAATTGCATTATAGTGAACTGACCAATTACTTTGCAAAAGTCCACAGAATTGTGAGATATTATTTTATTTAGATGTAATGGTTACTAAGATTTTGATTATGTCTGTTATTGCATGAGGGTCCAATAGGATAGGAAAATTTGACCAAGCAGCAGAGGCCATATTGAAAAATGAGCTGTTCAATATCCAGTTTGGTTGCCAATAGATCTATCGACACATCAACAATATTAGGTGTTTTTATTATCAAATGAACAGTTATTATGATATGCTGAGTTATGCCACCCCACTACTAATATACCTTTAATTCAGTTGATGTGGTTTTTAATCGCGCCAAACCATTTCACAAGATTACACATCATGTGACACAAAACTTCAACTTTACCTCACTTTAAGCTGCTCAAAATGTCATCTATTGATCCCCCGGCTGAACAATTCACACCAAAATGTAAATAAGTGAATTAAAGCTCACCCTCAGGCCAGTATGTAAACATGTAAACATCATGCAAAACAAACATCATGCAAACATCAACATAAAAACAATATTTGTTTGGACCTATCAGCTCAAATTTCAAACAGTCCAGCCTTCAAAGCACAAACACCAACAGCCAATCAAACATCAAACAAACCCCTTTCACATTTACCGACGCTAAATCCGTATTGGATAGAGTTTGCTGTCTCCATCTAAACTCATCTTGTGAGTGGCAGAGAAAGCAAACTGTTGACAGAAAGGATGGAGAAGGCAAACACCTCAGGGAGCAGACTGGATCATGTCCAACATCTGCCCCGCATACTGGGGCTGCCAACATACCAGAAGGATCGAGGTTGTTCTCAAGTGGGTTGAGGGCAAGCTGAGGTCTCTGTGGTGACACAGAGTGATTAAATGCTGGAATTAGGCGGACAGCAGCTACCTTCAAAACAGAGAGAGAAACCTATCCATCTGGGCCAATCTAAAAGGGTGAGATTAGGTTCTTTGTAAGTCTATGTGTATACACATGTGTATGTGTATGTGCGTGTCTGTGTGTGTGGCAACGTTTCAGCCCGTCACCCCTCCAACACACATACTGAAACAATGCCCTTTGCTAATTCCAACAGTCAAAAGACCTCAGATGAGAGAAGGGTCTGTTAAAAGGTGGCAGTTGCTCTGATCCCATATCTGTTCTCTGTACTGGATTGTATTGGGTACATTAACATGCAAATATCTGTTAAATCCACCTCTGTCCAAGGCTGAACAGACCTTTCACAGCTCTGTGAAACAGCAGGTCAGAAAGGAATGGAACCACATACAAATGACACTACTAACAAAATTTAAAAACTCCATAAAACAACAGTCACATCTGACAATCAAGATTAAGAATAGTTTATTCCTGATAATTCTTACATGTTGTATTAAATTCTTTCATATTTGAGTCTCTGCAGCCTCAGCGTATTGAATTCCAGTGGTCTATTTACCAAAAAAGTCTTATTTCACACTTTGATATTGAAATTAATAAATCACAAACACAGAAACAAAACTGGTCTAACCTCACATTTAATCTTTAGAAAGATTTCACCGCCCACTCAAAGAAGATCCAAAAATGTGTTTGGCTGAGGGGGCTCCTCTGTTGACCATATCACTGTGAAGAAGGATAAAAAAATCTCCGTTTTCCTTCCTTTACCTTTAATGATGCCTTCTTATTATCTAGCTGTGCCTCTCAGGGATGCGCCTGCCTCTCAGCCTTTGAAACTAGTTGCATTGTTTCAAGCAAGGTTCGCACTAAGGTTATGGGTAATTGCAATAGCTGTTTTACATTTCAATCGGTGGTATAATCTCCAAGTCCCCATCTTTCCAAACACAAAAATAGTGATATCCCCCCTATTTCAGTCATTTAGATGTGATAATGAAGGGTTCGGCCTTAAGTTTGCTATAGCACAAGCAGCTCCACTCTTTTCTGACTAAGCTGGTGTTTGATAGATACAAATGGACATCATCAGATTCTGATGGTTTATGGCTTTTACTGGTGCTTTCAGTTGTTGCTCTTGCATTTTCATTACTTTACCCACTGAAGAAATTGCATCACTGGGAGTATTTTGTTCATCATTTCCCAGAAGCCCCTTTCTACATTATAACACCTTTTGAAACTTACAAAAGAACAAGGCTTGTCTGTGTGTTTTCGTGTCAGTCCCCTCATATGATGTTCATTTGACACAAGGGTTTCTCTGTGAGGCTGACGACTTCTTACGAACTGGAGCTGTCTGACATGGTCCTTGATGCTGAAGGACCCTGAGGTAAATTGGCTGGTCCTCCACTGCTAAAGTTAGATGTTTTATTTTTATTTATGTCTGGAGGAGGGTGACTCTCTTTGACATTCCTAAAGAACAAACACTACACAAAGCCTCTTTCTCCTCTCTAGTTTATCAGAGCGTTTTCCGTACAATAATGACTTGCCCCCACCTCACGTCACAATAAAAGCCCTCTGTGACATAACTAGGGACCTGGATGAATTTGCATGGATACAATGGACAGTGGGCACAGCGATCAGACCTCTACACTTTACAGTCTATCAGGCCCGACCAGCGGGGCAACCACTCTTCCTAAAGACCCACCTCTTTACATTTCTATGGGGTAACTCATTAGCTATGTAGAATCTCCTCTTTCTTACTGCTCTTGCCTCTTTGTCCAAGGGCCAGTCTTTGTCTTTTCTAAATGATCCCACACAAGGCCCATTTTCTGGTTAATACATATTTACAACTATGTAAGCTTTTTGTGGGGATCCTGTAGTTTTATTTTGCAGGCCATTACTCTAGACACCATAAAACCATTACCAAGCTGTTTGAGGTAATTGTTTGACCGTATAGTAGTTCGGCATCTTCAGAGTGGCCAGATGGCCGGACAACACATGTTGGGAACTCACAAGGACAACCTGAAACATTTTTTTAAAACCAGATTTTGTTGAAACGTTGGTTGCCAACTGGAAAATCATTGTGCAAGAAAAACAACATTTCAGCTTTATCCACCTCACAGAAGCTATAAGGGAAATGTATTTAAAGGGTTTGATTTTTGTATGTAATCGTGATACATGCCTTAAAAAGTACCCTGTCAATATTCAAACAGTTGTGGAATATGTTTTTTTTTTATTTTCTTCAGGAGGTTAAAATGTTTAAAATCTATTAAACAACTCTTTTAGGTGGGTATGTGTGTCGATGTGTGTTTACAGTAACCTCTTGGGGGGTAGGGTCACCCGATGTCCTGAGTGAATTAAAGGGGCCAGCTGTGATACTGCCTGAAAGGAACATGGAGGCAGACAAAAGGGGGGGATCCCTGCGCTACCCCAAAAGACAAAAGAGACAGAGACAAGCTCCCGAAACCACACAATCATCTCACCATCTACAATGGCCAAGCTCCTGTAAGAAGCAGGATCAGAGGGATTGGCGAAGGGCTAAGCCAGCCATGGCTACAGGTTTCAGCGCAAGCCATTAATTCCACTCTGCTTAACACACAATTAATTTCACTCTGAAGCAGCAGCTCAAAGCTTCGCGATAAGATGAGGGCCGATTCCAAAAGCAAGATTAAAGCTGAGGCAGTAAAGACTTCACTAAGAAGGGCCCTGAGCAGATGCTCATTGACCAAAGAAATGAGAACAGTAGTGGTCAATGATGAGAAGTAAACTGTGTGGTAGGACGGAGTCAAACACAGAGGCCCTTTACATCATTTTTCACTTAACTGTGGCCATTATTTGCTACTGAATCACAACGGACTGACGGACTATGCCTGTTGAGCTATTTGTTAGCACATGCTGACTTCTTCATTCTTCTTTTTTTGTTGACATTGTGTGGAAAAATCCTCGGCACTAAGTCAGGATTTGGATATTATTAACATCCCAACAAAAAAAATGAAACAATAAAGTTAACCAAGCAGAAAAAGGTCCCCCTGCTGACTTTCCCATTTGAGCTAATGTGACCAGACTTAATGCTCCTATGGGCTTAATTCAGCCACAAAAGTAGCCAAACCAATGGGGATGGCTAATTGTTGGTGAACTAAAGCACCTGTCAGAACCCAAGGGAACTCAGGAACTGGTCTTTTCCCAAAGAAGAGCCCATGGTACCGGATTAGATCCCTGGAGTGCAGACATCCTCTTGGCTCCCCTCGTCTTGAGCCCTAATGGCTGCCCTGCAGGGCACCATGACTTCTGTCTGCAGCCCCTCAAGTCATGAAAAGCCAGGTTACTCCTACAACCCCATGTCAGACATGTTAAATACTATAGACCCATAAAGACAGAATCTTAGAATCTTTTCTATGAACCGATCTGAGTAGAGGAATATGCTTTTACTTAGAGAATGGGAACCTCCATTTACAAACTTAATTTTACAGTCAAATCAGCAGTTTTATAACAGTGTCTCGGATCAGGAGAACTATTCAGTGTTGTTTCCTTGTCTCTTGTGATGCTTTGTTTAATACTGCATGCAGTACGCAAAAACATCTTAATAACGTTTTAGAATTGTGGAGACTTTTACTGACTACTGTGCATTTAATCATACTTGAGGTGTGTAATTGTCCTAATTTGGTAAAATGCCAGAGCAGCTTTACAGAAAACCTACCAAAATGTAAAATTGGCAGAACATTTACAGACTTGACAGGATCTTTTGATACAATCAG
This sequence comes from Chaunax sp. Z400, assembly GCA_037577475.1. Classification (NCBI taxonomy): domain Eukaryota; kingdom Metazoa; phylum Chordata; class Actinopteri; order Lophiiformes; family Chaunacidae; genus Chaunax; species Chaunax sp. Z400. The sequence continues at coordinate 18,424,778 of CM075188.1, read as the reverse complement.
AAAAACTTTCCAGTCCTTTTTAGAGCTTTAAAATGAATCATGGGCAATTTTAGACCCTTTTAGGGGTGCTCTAAATTTAATCTAGTTGAATAAAAACAATAAAGATTAATTGCCTTTACTATTTTCTGAAATCATTTATTAGGTAAAACTCACTGTTATCCAGTAAAATGAGTGATTTAACTGGTGGGTTGAACACTTTTGCAGGGCACTACATGCATGTCATATTTTCATCCCCTAAAGATCTGATCTTAGAATCACACCTGACTAGAATAGTGATTCAGCTATGCATATTATGTATGTTGATACACCTATAGGGATGTCCTTAATAATTGGAAAAATCCTCATGTCTATATTTTAAGTGAGCAACAAAAGCAGTTGGTTTTCAATGCGTTTAAAACACTAGGCCACACAGTACTCTAGGTGTTTAACATATTTGATTAGTGCCTCTACTAATATCAAACTCCAAAGTGACCAAAGATGCCACCAAAAGAGGGAGCAATTAAAAATATCATATATAAATCTAAAACTTGAACAAGACAAATAAATTCAATTAGAGTAATGACTTAGACATCCCTTGGTATTTGTACAATATCCAGTTTCAGATTCTAACTTATCTCTTACGCTGTTGCAGCTCTGCCATTGGCAACATGCTTGCTTGAACGCTCATCCATCTCCATAAAGTGGCAAACGCATGATGGCCGACAATGCTCTGCCCGTGGCCCAGGGCTGGAGAAGAAAGATGTGACCTAGGTTGAGTTGATGACTAATGCCCCACAACCAATCGATTTGCCAGTGAGGGTCAGAGATAAGAAGCTGGACCCATTGGCCAGAAGAAGCCAGTGACCTTTTAACCATCCATCTCTGTCCTCATCTGGTCCTGCTGAATGTTTGTTGCTCAGTTTTTCCATTAAAATCTCCTCTGTTGACAAAGCAGGCAGATGCTATCAGTTTGTCTGTCCAGCTTGGCCTATTAGGGCAAAATACCACGCCCATCTCTCTCACTCTTCCTCTCTCTGTGTAGCTTGGAGACCCTGGGCCATCGCAAAAGACATAGACCACATTGTGTCAGTGTCAGAACCCCAAATTAAACTTCTCAACAGATGAGTAATGGGATCTACTGGCCCATATTGAATATGCTTTGAAGACTACCCTGCAGCTTTGAAAGATAACACAATGCCTAATTTTATAGTGAGGTCTAACTTTGGACTTTGGATTCCACATTTATGTTCTGCCAAAAGAATCTAATTAATGACCCTTATAAATAAAATTTACAAAACAGCAAACAAGAGAAAAATTTACATTTGAACCAATTAAATAAACACAATTACACAGAACTTTATTTTTTTAAAACAGAATAGCAGTTTCACAGGAAAATGTAATGGTGGGAACTCACGTTTTTGACTCTTTGCATCTTAGGCCATGTTTACACGTTTTGGAAATTATCCCGGAACACACGGATCCACATAAATGGATGGAACCCTGTCGTATGGGAGGCATAGATCACGCAGTGGTTAGAACATTCGCCTCATATACTGAGGCTACAGTTCTCTAGCGGTCGGCACAGGTTCGATTCCGCCTGTAGCCATTTGCCGCACTTTTTACCCCCCACTCTCTCTCCCACGTTTCCTGTCTCCTCTTCGGCTGTCCTATCAAATAAAGGCAAAATGGCAGAAGAATATAACTTTAAAAAAAAAAAAGAAAACCCTGTAGTATGCGTGCCAGATAAGTTGTTGGCAGTGTACACTTTGACCACAGAATAAGATCAAAGTAATGGTGCAGCAAATCTACATTGGAAGAGCAATAATAATAATCTGGGTGATGAACTAAGGAAAACTATCAAAACATCTGTAGTAACATCTGTAGATGAAGATTACAACATTAGAAAGTTTGAGATAGTGCCAAAAAGAATTTTCTATATCAGTAATATACCAACATGAACTTCTCCTACTTTTTATCGATAGACTAAATGTTTGGTTGTCACTATTACTCTGTCCTAAGCCTACTTATCGAATAATCTGTAATACATATTGACAGAAATATCACTAAGTGTCTCAGGAGTACATCATCATAATGAGTTCAGGATGAGTTCAGGTTAGTATATGGTCTGAAATGATTTTGTACCAACTGATTGTGCATGTGATGGATGATGGCCAAATTGTATTTGTAACAATCATTGCTGATACATCTCTTTAAGGGACAACCACATCGCATCACAAAACACACCGCATTCTCTTGCAGCTGCCTTCAGTACAATGAAACTGGTGACATCTCCATCCTGTTTTAGTAATTATTCATAACATTATACCCAATTGGGGGTCTATAAATCTAACGTAGGGAACTCTAAATCCCACTCTCAACAATATATCCTCTCTCAATTCAGGTGTGCCGTATTCAGGTGCTTTTCTTTCTCATGTTGTTCTGAAATGCAAACGCTCCCAGCTGAAATTCACTTAGCTTTTCTGTAAGCCCTCAGAGACTCAGCCCACTCCCCAAACAAGTCATTTGCCTAAGCTGCCTGTCAGTCGGGTGCATTTGTTTGCAGAGAGTTTAACTCTGCGGGACATGGAGGATGCTAATTGTGCTGGATTGGAGGCAGTTCCTCAGGTGTGTGCTTGCTGAGGGGGAGGCACCTGTATGAATACACTGGCATGCCCTCGGTTTACACAGAGCAAGGCAGGTAATCACATGCACACCTTTCCTCTTGATAGGCAAACAGCAGTTTGAGCTTCATGGGGTTGGCATCCTGCGGAGTCTTTCTTAGTTTGGTCTAATGTTAGTAATTATACCTCCAGTGTGAACCTCATGCCATTAACAAAACAGAGGTGGAAACAGAGGGAAAAATCAGCAGGAGGCTGAGTTTGGCCCTACCTGCTATATGGCATGACTGTGAATGAACTGACCTGTAGGAAAAAGAAAAACAAAGTTTCAGCACACTAAATAACAAGACGTTCATATTATAAATACTGCAACTTGTTTAGATATTACTTTAATTTGACGAAAACTTGTAAGAGTGGCTTCTCAATTAATTTGTACTATTTTGACAAGTATAAAGCTCAAAGCTGGCTTGAAAACATAGCCCCTTTTTTTACCCTGCCCACATGGAAAGGATCAGAAAAGCAGCATCTAAAACACAATATGGATGTCAGGCAAAAAACAAAAAAAAGGCATCTGTGACATAATATCAAAAGGACCATTTTCTTACATTCTGAACAGACCGAAGCCAGCGTTGGCACTGCTGTGGTCAGCAGGCATTGGAGTGGTCAGCGTGGAGAATTCCCAGTGCTCCATCATTCTGATGGCTGTGTCCAATTGCATTATGCCTGAGCAGCAGGTAGCCCTGGCTGCTGGGGTCGCAGCCTCACCCCATTGGAAGGGGCTCTGGCCAAGGTTAACGGGTCAGGGCCTTGTCCGGACACAGGCTTGGCTCCTGGCCAATGGGTCAAGCTGGTCAGTAGTGGGGAGCAGTGGTAGTCAGACGAATGATTTATAGAGCCATGGGTTGGAGAGAATGCGAAGTGGCTGCACTTTAAACTGGCCTCTTAAAGTGTCTCAGTGTTCATGCTTTGCTTATCCCCTACCTCAAACACTTGATTTTAACATTATGACTTGAGCTTCTAGCTTTTAAAGACTTTTTTACACACTTAACTTCGCAAATCAGATGACAATGAGTCATCCCTTTTTTTCATGCATATGTTTCCCCTGAAACCTTCTGCTAATGAACAAAACCTGGACTAGCTCACATCTTCAAATGTGGTTTCAAATCTCTCTGGTGCCAAAAGTAAAAGATGAGCTTGATCTATCATCCTGTTGCAAACTGTTTATCGCTTGCCAACGTATTTAAGTGATTCCATCAAACTGGGACACTTCAGAAGTTTAGAACCTCACAAGTTTTCTCGTTATGGAAGGCAGACGAGCTCTGATTGCCCTGGAGCATGTTTTGTTCTTGTTAGGGTATTGTGAACAGATGGACTTCATACCCACTTGCCCAAATCAAAGTTGCCATTTGTTTTTCATGTTGGATAATTTTAGGGCTACATAGACAATACGAACAAAGCTTTTTTTTAAATGATCTCACAAGAAAGACACAAGAGAGACATTTTGCTATCCACGATTTGCTGATGACTCACTTTAGCCTCATTTAGCTAAGAGACTGCACTGGAGGAGTTTGTTAAGAAGAGCTATATTCAAATTATCAGCACAAACAACAGGGCTTCTTTCTATCATCACACAAAGTAAACATTTGGTATTAAAAATCATCAAGGGAAAACAGCTGGTTGGTTCATATTGCTAACAATGTTAACTATTGAGCAAAGAAACGACGTGATTCTGTATGGCCACAAAGACAAACAATTGGCTGACGATTCCCACATTCAAGGAGTCATAAACTATTCTGCGACTGGAGGAATGGCCCAGCATGTGGTTTATTTTTGGGGGACACACTTAAAGGTCAGGCAGTAATCCACAGAAATCTCTGAATGTATTCTTTGGGCAGAATCACCAGCTGCTACTTGCACGTGGGTGGACAGTTTGTCTCCACTGGCCTGCAGAGCTGAGACCTACGGCCATGAAACCTTGCTGCCCTTTCAGCTAATTGTTTGTGGGTTGCTTTTAAATTTATTGACAGTCTTGGTGATGTAGTGCTTCTATTGTGTCCTTAGCCTTTTGTGGACAGCATTAACTATGACTCCCGCTTCTCTGCTCTTGTGCACCATGGATGACCAGGGGCCAGAGAGCAGTGTGATGCCCAGCGGGAGTGCCCTCTCCGTGGGCAGGAGAGGAGACCTTTACAGGTGCCACAGCCCTTCTCTTAGCAACGCCCTGCTGCTGAAAATTTGTTGTCCCCCTGTGGGTGTCTTTCTGAGAGTGTCAGCTGTGGGACCCCTGATGGGAGATTTGTTGATATGATAACTCAATTAGGCTCCAGGATGGATGACATGGTGGCAGAGAGCAAATCTGCAACTCCCAGGGAGGTGCTGACTCCTCTCCTTAACCTCTCCTCAGGAGACCAGCATTCTGCACAAGCCAGGCATGTGGCTCCAAATAACCCTTGCTTTGCCTCCGGGAGTCAGTCTTCCAGGCACGCTGGTGGAGCTCTTCAATCAAGCAAAGAATCATGGTTCTTTTAATAATTTAAGCATCAACACAGAGGAAGATTAGACAACTTCAGACAAAAGAGAAGTCACTAATTAAGAGCACTGAATGTGAAAGTTCCTTATGAGGATTTTATTTGAGGATTTATCATCCAAGCTGGCCTCTCACTCGTGCACCGTATTTTCCTAATTGGCCCGGCACCATTTCCCAATTAACTCTAAAATTTGCCGATGATTGCCCTAAATTGGCACCAGATATTAGTATACAGCTTAAGCAGGAGTTTAAGGATAACATTATGGATTCCACAAATTGGTAATTAATTTTAAGTCATCAAAGCATGGTTATTTAGGTCACTGGGGGAGGGATATGGATTGAATCCCAGGTAGTCAGACTGGGATTATCGAGTAAGACTCTAAGGTACATTAATGTGCTTTCAACACCGCTCCACTTCTGGAATAATCTCAGTTCACTGGTGTCAACCAGGGTTGCATTGTAAACTCTTTTTACCCGGTGTTTAAGTTTGAGACTCTTGCTGGATTAAAATCAAAAGAACCGTTTTCCCTTGACGAGACTGCTAAAAGCTTGGGCATATCCATGCAGGTGTATAAGGGTCAATCAGTAACCACTGGAGAGTTAATTAGAGGTAAAGTATATGTTAATGGAAAGGCCTCGATTTGCTCACACATTCCACAAGTCTTTTTGCTGATGGGTTGGTTATACCCATCTACCCAATTTTGTAACTACAGTACCATGGAGAAGTTCACGAATGAGGAACCATGTGCAGACTCAAAGGCAGTGACAATGGAGATGCAGTTCAGGGATTTTAATATGAATAGTCCAATTTACAAGAAGAGGTCAAGACCCAAGAGTAGGCCCTTGTAAGCAAACAATGTCCATACAGGGTAAGGCTCGGTCAGAGTAAAAGGCAGGCAAAGTAGGTTCAGTAAACAGGTAGGTGGTAATCCAGAGCAAACAATCCAAAACAGTAGTGTTCGGTACACGAATGACCAAAATTCAAAAAAGTTCAATACAAACCTGAAGCAAAAGTCCAAAGCAGGAGGGGTTAAAAAAAAAAAAGAAAAGAAGAAGAGCAAATTAGAAGAATAAACAAAAGAACAAACTAACAGGACGAGGAAAAGGCTGGAACAAGAGGCCCCAAAGGAGAGACGACAAACTGGCAAGGAAAACCAGAAACACACAAACTTATATTAGTGAAGGAACGAGTAGTTGATGACACACAGGTGAATTTAATCAAGGCGGGGCAGACAATCATAGTAGAGGGAAAAAGGGGAAGACGGGTGTGCGACAACGTAGACACAAGTACTGTGTCTCAAATCGCATACATGCATACTCATCCTCCGGTAAATGCACCGCGGCAGTATCCAATTTCAGGCAACACTACACTGTCAGAATTCATGCACTACACAAGTAAGTGAGTAAACTAACTAAAGTATGAGATTTGAGACACATCATTGGAACAGTGAATGAACAGACAAGGAAAGAGAGAGAGTGAAAGAAATGAAGACACAGAAGACCAAACAGGGACAGGAGAATATATAGGGAAAAATAGATGATTAGGGAAAAAGACAGGAAGTATAAACAGAGAAAGACAACGAGGAGAAATAAACGATTGAAATAAAACAGTAAACAGACTGGGCCCAAAACCATAACAGACATGAGGCAATAAACTATCAAAATAAAACGCAAAATCAAACTAAGATTAAAACCATGATGAACGCCTTAGAATTAACCCACAAAAACTCCAGACCTCAAAGTGAACATTAAAGCAAAAATCCAACTTATTCTTCGTTTCTCTACATCCAAAAATTAGAGAATAAAGCTGCATAAAGTTGCGCTTTTGTCTTCGTGAAACAGCAACTAAGCTGTCCTCATAGCTGACATGTCATGAGTGAAAGCTAACAATATGATTTCCGGCTGACACTGTAAACACTCAGATCTGGTAGATCATTACAGCATTCTCCAGCTGTCCACACACATGCACATAGTAGACAGACAGACACACGTGCACAAACACACTCGGTTCCCTCCCTCCATCCCAGCCACAAAGCCAGGCAGTGGCTCAGACAGGATGTAGCACATGTGTATCATATTAGGCAGGTCTTCCCAGCCGGCAGGTCCATAGGTGATATTAGATCTACAGCTGGTCCACTCCCTCTGTCTCTCTGAGCGGCTGCCCAGCTTGCAGCCCTTTTAGACTGATATTTCACACATCCCTCCGCCCGTCTCACTGCCCCAGTCACAGGTGGGAATGCATTCACACATAGCAACAACAAGAGAGCCTGTTGTAATGAGTATGTGTGTTTTTTTTACCCACAGAGGAATCGCAGACAGGGGAAGCCATTCAGTGTGCCCCTCCGGGTCACGGCTGAGATGTGGAAGGGCTGACCCGACATGGCCCACATCAAAGCCCTGACGAACACAACCCAGAGCAGGAGAGCTCAGGTGAGCGTTACTGTGTAGGGAAAGCAAGCAGCTCTTTTTTTTGTATCCATGGTAGAGAGGAGCTGGAGAATGTCACTGTGTGCCAGCTCGTCACCCCTGAGCAACTGCAGGAAGTAGCAGCATGATGCTTAACATCTGTCCACGTCTAGAGGGATCACTGAACTATAAGATCCTATTTTTCCAAAAGAAACTTCTTGTAAATACGAGTGCCTCAAATACCAAAGTGATATGTCACAGGTGAGCCTGAAATACTAGACTTCTGTGTTGGACATTTGTCTTAAAACAGACAGGATCTATAAGCCTTAGTTTAAATAAAGTAAGTAAGTTTAAATAAAGTCGGGTCTTTGTGTAAAGCACAAATGAAAACGCTGTGGAATCATTTGAAAACAAACTGTGTTCAAATATAGCAGTTTTACAAAGTGTTCCAGAGACCATGTTTTAGTGTTTTATAGAATCGTGTGTTTTACATACTTCCCATACTTCACCTCACCCATGCCCGTGAGCCTTTATACCTTATGATGACCTGTTACCACTCAACCTGTTTACTTGTGGAATGTTCCAATCAGGTGTTTTCTAAGCATTCCACAACTTTGTTTCAGTCTTTTGTCACCTTCGTCCCTACTTATTTGAAACATTTTACTGGCATTAAATTCATAATAACTATGTAATTACAAATAATTTTCAACTGGGCCACAAAATATCAATTAACATCTTTCAGACGTCTGTTCCTTTTCGTGAAGAAGATTCTGGAAAACAGCATCAATGGGTGATCCACTCTGTCCCGCACTAATTAGAAGCCTCTGCTTGTGAAGATAGCGACTGGCTCAATGAGACAAAAAACAAGATATTGATTTTTGATGGACCCCTGCATGTGCTCTGAACAGAGCTGCACGTCAGACAATGACTTGTTGACGTGCTCTTGTTATCAGAGGTCACAGATGTAACAGTGGTGGGGTAAGTGGGTGCCCCTGATGAGGTCATGAGAGATGATTCAAGATTCACTTAAAAATAAGAGGAAAACACGAAGTTTGCTCCCTAAAACAAAATAAATATAGGAAACAAATATATTTCATTACAATAAAATATTTATCATACTAATCAAAATAATAACTAAATAGTAAATACAATCTCTAACAATGTCATCCAAAACATAAACTGGGGGATTGCATTCTGAAATTGAAAAACAAACAGAAAAGGCAAGCAACACAAATATATTTAGCTAGTGCATTCATGCAGATTACTGCCCTCAACAAACGCTACTTGGAGTGTCGCCCGGGCTGTGATGCATTATTCACAACACATTCATTTCACATAAGTATGAAAGGCACTCTCGCCACCCTCCTAGTCCTCATTAGAACACTTGCTGTCATTTTCACACACACTAAACCACACTTCAGCTTGTGGTGTCGTAAGTGACGCAGGGAGGGATGTCGTCAATTAACTGCAGCCTTTTAAAAGATGAGATGAGTCAAAATACTGTTTTTTCCAGAGCGCGGTCACATCTGAGCTCCATATACTCCTGAAGTTAAAAAACAAAACTCAAGACTGCCAGTGGCACGCATTAAAATCTAATTGTCAGGGTTCGTATATTACTTAGATAAGATCAGCACAGGAATGACTAAATTATTGCAGCAACAGCAAAGCATGAACTGATTTGGAATGATGATATGCATATGACCCATTCATGTTTTAAAATTGCAGTTCATTAATGTTAGTTTCAAAAGTTGAATCTGAGCGCATTCACTGGCACTCCAAGGAGCTGATGATGCTGTATATGAGAGTCTGGTGTGAAATGAGGTGCAAATGAATAGTTTTACAAGAGGATAAAATATACTACAAATACTGGACGTTACAACATTGTACTTTTATTACATTGACAGGAAATTTATTAAAATAAAAGGGTTATGACATCATTATCCACTACTTGTTCTAATCTCATTGGTTTATTAGCCTAATGGAAAGTAAATGCATTAACATTTACTGACCACATGCCCTATACTCTAACATTTGCCCTCAACTCAGTCTTTCTTTCATTTCAACGCTCAGATTTTTTTTAATGCTCCCATGACTCAAACTAGCGACTTTCTTGTCACAAGCCTCTATCTTTGACACATGTGTACTTCAAAGTCTCAATATTACCAACATATGCTGGTTTATTCCATGTTTTATGAGGCCAAGGCCTATCATAAGTTGCACCAAACGTGCACACGATATATATACAGTGATATTTCAATCACAATTCATCCAAACGTTAGATATAGGAAACCAAAACCACAACTTGGAGAATGAGGCTGTTGAGTTTCTGGATACAACAGTCTGGCAGTGAGTGTCGTGGATGACTTCATCTCTTTTCATCTTGCAGCATTGAGTGACTATATTAGCGAATAGTTCACAGACGTCAACACTGATGAGTAGGTCTGACTCATGTAACCATGCGGTCATTAGCATGTGCAAGCTTCTCCCTTCACAGATAGGGACAGATAGGTCCAATTCCATCCTGTGCTGAAGCCACCTCATGCACAGTTCTGATCTAAGTGTCCATCACAGTATAAAACAGGTTTTCCAACAATCAATGAAATCTGTAATTCAGCAACAATTCTTGGGAAAGAATAAAACGCCTCAGCCAAACATAAACTAAACCATCTTCCTGCTCAGCCATGTCGCCATTATGATCCTAGTTATTAATGCCACCAGATCGAGCCATTTCAAAGGAATTTAGCTATTCCTATCATCTATCAAAGACATTTCAGAAGTGGGCTGGCTCTTCTTTAATGTTCACATGGAACATGAATTACCTAATCACTCACAGACAATAACACATTTCTCCCTGCTGCTATAAGAACCCCCCAAAAAGCCTCGACTGCAGCCTACAAACACAACCCACCAAGTAGAAAGTGTGCAACACTGTAGACTGTTAAAATCAAAGATGAATGTTTCCAATCATTACTAAGAAGAAAAACAAAATATAATCATGTCTACTTTACATCAAACAAGTCAAACCAAGAAAATTCATGAGGCCAAATTCTTGCATGAGCAGATGAAATTGTTTTATTTATCCAAAGGATGGCTTTTCTGTGGGTGCATCCCAAATGAGGGGGTCAGACAAGTTAAGGCTTGCCCTAAAACGGACACATGTTCTCCATTGTCAAGCTGACTTCTTTCCCAGCCAGAAGATCAATGCAATCTGTCAGAAGTCACCCACTTGCTGTCAGACCTCACAGTGATGCTTTAGGGGAACTGGGGTTAAGGGAGGGGGAGGACAGCAAATCATGTAGATGAATCTCATATGGCTGTCTGCATTTTTTGCATTTTAATTTCAGGGGAGGTGGGGGGTAATGGTTAAGAATTGGGCTCCTCTGGTTGTGTCCCGGCACATCTTGCATGTAGCAGCACCATACAGGAGGCAGATGGGAGTTGGCAGATGTGGCCGATACTGTATACTGAAGACATTTAGATATAAGGAGACTTTTGGCTATTTCTATAAAAAGTGAAAAGGTCATTTTAACAGGATGGACAACAACAGGAAGTTATTAAGTCGCTGAAAACATATATTATATCAATTCGTACTAAAAACATCTTTAAATTTAATCTTCTAGGGCAGAAAATAGCCCCAAAACTTTTCGATTCTGTCAATGAAGTTATTGCTTAAGGATGGCAATGTTGACTCCAAAGACCACCAGCCTGGCTGTCAATCAGTCAGGCCCTGATCTAGTGGCCATGTGTGATATACAGCATGTGTAGTCAGTGTGTTAGTGCAGCAGGTCTGATGGACAGCTGCCTCTCCTCAAGTCACCTGCTTTGTCTGTCAACTCTGCTGACACGTGGTCCTCTTTGTGGTCCATGCAGTTCCCCCACTGTCCGAGCTGAATGGGGTCTCACCAGGCAAACACACCCGGGGCCTTTACCAAGGGTGCTGACTGACCGACGGGCTAGTAAGAAGGGGTGGGAGGTCGTTGTTGATGAAGGATGGATGGAATTTGAAATGCTGATTCCTGCAAGAGGTTGTGTAGAGGTCGAAAGGAGGAGGTATATTAAGGTAAGGCCTAGGGCATGGGCCAGCAAACTACAGGTAAACAGCTTGAAGTTGACTTCCACAGCATGGATGGAGTGGGTGGGATGGGTGGGGCAAACAAGATAAGCAGAACAGCTAATCATCTGTCAACTTTTACAGCCGATAACAGATCAGCAGAGCTGTAGCACGGAGGAGGCGGCCGGGGCAGAAAGGACTGATTGGCAGCTAGAGGGGGCAGTGGGCGGGCAGCTGTCAATCATCCAGCCTGGTAAGGCCTGGGGTACACCTGTGCACCTTTGAATTGGGCATTTATGGAGGGGGGGGGGCGTCACTGCAGGACAGTTTGATGGGTAAAGCAGGAAGGGGATGCTGCTGTTTTGCATGTAAAAAGACTGTTGACCCCTAATTTAGATTAACTGAGTGATTGCAGAGCAGGTCAGTGAATCAAATTGTTGTGACCTCATGTATTTAATGGATCTTCCAGATGTGACTTATTTTATACCAGATATTAACACCCTGAGGAGAAAAACCTATAATTAGGCTCAACAGAAACAGTTACTTAACGTAGAACCCCTCTCTGATCACAGACAAACGTCTGTTTATTCCTAATTATTTTACATTATTCATTATCAATGAATCAGCCACACAAACACTAACAACATCCAAACCAGATATTACACCTAGACAGCCATGACAACACATCAGAATTCTGTTTCTTAGAACAGATTTAACACTATACCCAGTTCAATATACTGTATATTCACATTACACACCCAATGTAATATATTTCAAGTAAATATCAAACATTGTACTCATCCTGGATCTTTCCCTGGTGTTTCCACTTGACAGACAGACCTTTTCATGTTTAACAAAGAAACTCATTCAGTGAGGGTGAACAACTGTACAACAGGAGTAGGTGTGGGAACATGAACCAACTATCCTGTCCATCTCTGCAGTGCACTTCCTCCCCCACCGATGAGGCAGCTGTTGAATGGTAAACTGTGCTGTACGGCTCCCTCCTTAGTCGCACTTTCCCTATTGTTAGGATGAAAAGTGCCGCAGCAGTGGTGGCCCCTATCCTCAGGAGCAATGCCTGGATGGAGCTTATTTTGATTGGGCTTGCCCAAATAAACATACCAAGACCTTTCAGTTGCAGCTGTGGGCCTTTCCCTCGCTGACCTCCCATCCTGTGACTTCTCCACTCACAGAGAAAGAGAGCGAAAACAAGCGAGGGAGAAAGAGACAACTTGCCCGAGCCAAAGCCTGCAGAGGTTATAAGGGCCAAATACTGCTTATTATCAGAGTCAGGTCTTTCCCACGCCTGTGGGCCTATAGCGTGTGCAGCCGTCAGTGTGCCCACTTGCCAGAAAGTGTTTAGCTAACTCATCTACAGTCATCTTCCCAACAAGGTAGGGGGTGGTGTGGTTTTGTTTCTCACTGCTGGACAGAGAGGAAGGTTTATTCAGCAAGTTTCTGTACAAAGACTGTGAAGTTTGAAACCAGGAAAGTGAGTGGAATGCAAAATGCCTTTCTTTGTTTAACCTCCTGCTCTCAGAATGGATGAGAGTGTGAATTTGGAGTTTGACAGCTGAGTAAATTGGACTAATGGGCTGAGCGTACTGGGATGAAGGTCACAATGTGCCCGTTCTTAGAGCCCCACTTATGGGAATAAGACTACAAACTGCTGCCGAGCTGCAAGAAATGAGGGTATATCGTTGAGAAAGCACACCCACATGTTGGAGACAAGTTTTCATGACAGGATCATCTAGGACAAAAATATCCCAAAGCTAAATATGTATTCCAGTTAGGTGAGAAATGTATACAAAATACAGAAAAATGTAAAAATATCTCATATAAAAAATGAACATTTTGCCTTACATTAAAAAATTTAAAAAGCTCCAGAGCAAGCAAGTAAGTGGACCTTGAGTAAAACATACATACATACACACACACACACACACATATGTATATGTGTGTATATATATATATATATATAGTACCAGTCAATAGTTTGGACACAGTTTCCCATCCACTTGAATGGGAAACTGTGTCCAAATTTTTGACTGGTAGTGTATTAATATATATATATACTTCCATACACGCCCACACACAACAAAACACCCACAGCCACCCACTGAAATCCTCCTACATACCAACCCACACACACCTTCTACCTCCTACATGTGTGTCCACACAGTCAAACAAACACCCACACACACATCCATCAACACAAATGAATGCTCAGTAACTCCCACACAAACTCCCGCTCCAACTCACTCTCCAATAAATACAACAGCAGCCTACACCCACCTGCACACACACACTCTCTGTACCCCCTGCCTTGCTCTGGTTGCACTGTCAGCCTAATGCAGAGCTGAGTCAGCAGTCACCCATTGGGTTGTGTTTGGGAGCCTGCAGCCTCTCTAGGAAAACTGTGGCCTCTAGAGGGGACAGATGGGCAGAGAGAGGGCTCCTGGGAAGGTAGTCATCCCCAGAATGTGGGGGCATCCTTAGGGGGTCTTGTCAGGGTCTGAAAGGCCTTAAAATGCCCCCACCCACACCCACAGAGAGCATATAGAGCAGGGCTATTGTCACTTAAGATTCAGCCTTCCTCCTACCCCTCCTACTCCCACTCTTTATGCTGAGTGGATGCATCACAGGGAGATCACCACCGACAAACACACCTGCAGGAATGCACAGAAATGAATATGCACTATGCCTCCAAATGGACTGACATCTGTGATGTGGAGACACACAGCCTTGCTCATTGACTATGAATGACATACTGTAGCTCAAGATTTTCCACTGCAAAAATGATGTCTTGTTAGTTCTTTTGCAGGAAAAACAACAACTTGTGTGCTGCGTAACCTGCCAGGCCCACATCCAGCACGACAGCTAACACTATAGAGTCGGTTTTATTTCATGGCAAACTGTGCCCTTCTTCCAGCGGCATAGACAGCCTCAGTTTAGCCCTGCAATATCACAGAAAATAATTGAACCCAGAAATAAAAAAAATGTTCACCAATGAAGCAGAAAGAGAGAGCCAGAAGCTTGGGAGAAAGTTGAGACTGGGCATTAAATCTCTAGTCCCTTAGTCTGTCAGCACCACCAGTGCCACAGAACCTAGTCAAAAATTACACAGCAGCTCCAGCGAGCAGGCAATTACAGAGTGGGGTCTATGAGTGACGCCTGTGTAGGACTAGCTGGCACTCTCCTCACTGACATTTGCAGAGGTTATTATTATTTACAGCACAGGGTTCAATGTCGGACGAACTGAGTCCAAGAGCCTGGCCCACTCCCAAAGCCCTCTTTCTGTTTCCCTTGGTCATAATTACATTGAATACAATAATTTAGGCCCACATTGGTCGTTAATGGCTGTGGCTGTTCTCAGCTAACGAGTGATAGACTCAGGGAGGAGAAGCAACAGGAGGTGGAGAGAAATCTGTAGAGGAGGAGAAGGAGCAAAGAGATAAAACTTTGTTTGCCAGGGACTCTGGGCTTGGTGGTGGGCCTGATGGCACCGTGTCAGTGTCATTAAGTGGGTGTGTGTTCAGGAACAGTTTCAGCCCAGACGGACGTGACACACACACATTCAAACGCTTTTCAGGAGGCCACCCACGCCTGACACCATGAGAGCGCCAGGTCCTGACACATGGAGCGTGGTGAAGTGACAAGATTGTCAAGAGACAGATTAGTGCCTCCTTGCCACATGTCAGTCACCATCTCTCACAATCAAGTCTCACTCTCCCCTTTTTCTCCCTCCTACCACCCTCTCTTCCATCATTTGAATATGTAAAATACATCATTTGTGTTTCAGATGAACACAGTGTAACCTCAGTACAAATCCACCTTCTGAGCGATGTGTTTGTGGCAATAAAGTGTTAAAGGAGCAAACTGTCCAAATCTGACATCTGAGAATAAGTTTTTCTTAGATGATAGGAAGCTCTCATTGCAATAAGCCCACATGTGGAAACATGTTGTTAATTTATTCATCTCAAGACTCCTTCTACACACGCAACACCATCTTCCATCCAAATGTTCCTTGTGATATTTCTTGGGTTGTACCTGGTGCAAATGCTTGATCACCGAAGTTTACTGCTAGTCCCAACTATCAAAGTAAACAAAAGGCACACTTGGGCAGGCGTCTTAAACAACCTGAGGAGCAAAGGAGGTTTCCAGAAATAAACCAGAGCATGCAGTAAAATCACAGCTGAAGGAGGGTCAAGTGTGCCAGATTTCAAAGGGAACCCATAAAAAGGCACAGTCTGGTTTTCACATTTTGATGGAGGCAAATGTTTCTGAGATATCATACCACCGCTGTTTCACCAGGACTTATTGTAACTTAATCCCTGTTCATGTTTGGGGATTTATGGCTCCTGTTAAATCAGCACTTTGCAAACCTGAACTGATGAAATTAAATTAATGACGGTTGTTCCTTCAGGAGCAGAATCAACTGTTTTTCAGTCTCAAAAGGGAGAAAAGGGAGCAATGATTCGTTGGTATTCATTTTCCTCTGTCCTGATGGCACAGATTCATGCACTGTAGCACAAATACCACATCATTATTGGTATCATATGCAGGTATTATTTCACCTCTGCCATCAGATCATCAGTCCCTTCCTTTCAAATGCACGCTCGAAAACAGGTAATTTTGTCTGGACAGGTGATGAAAATATTGATATTCCAGGCATGCGGGGCCGTGTCATCACAGATTTCATAAGAATTCTGTTTTCCCAGTTTAAATGGCAACAGCCCCAACAACCCTATTGTCATGCAAATGAAAGGCCAATGCAAGGTTACCACTTTATGCAGAAAAAAAAAGTTGTTATGTAAACAATCCCTATTGATATCTATCTTCCTGACCATCTATGAGATCTCAACTCCTAAACGAACACACCAAATGGGATAATCCCATGTCAACATGTTGCTGATCCTGGGATTGGGCTGCCCCCAGGCCCTATCTCCCCTCTGCCTCCCTCCTTCCTTCGTTGCTGGATCCCTCAGGCCGACATGGGCACTGACAAAGCCCTAATCCATCACCTCCTGTCAGGAAGGGATGCACCGTAACACCCCCTTATGGGCCAGCATTTGCCTAATCCACTGGACCAGGGATCCATGAGAATGGAGCGGCCACATGGCTTCACCCCGGTTCTGTTTACTCATCTCATCTGAGTCAACGCACTCCCCTAAGGACGAACACCACAAAAAGAGGGGCACACTATGAAGTCTCTGCACCTATCCTGAACCATCCACTGCACCCATCAGCAGAGGAGGCTTTACCTTGGGTGGTGATGCAGTGTGTCTGTTTTGCAGGCCTCTGGTGTGGTAATGTAATCCCTGGAGCAAACACAGGCCTTCTGACTTCTAAAGGGTGTAGCTGACTGTGGATGCCTCCCTCAAGGGGAAAAGCATACTTTGATGATGGTCCACATCTGTGAATTGACAGAAAAGGTGCAAAGCCTTCTTGTTGCACTCACACTGCATAAGCTATATATACTTAAACAGCATACATAGCTAATGATAGTTGAAGGGCAGAAATATGTAAGTGAAAGAGCCATTACAGCTTTACTGTCAAAGTGATGAGTCAGCAACGGTATTGGCAAATAGCTAAAAGGGTTTTCAAACAGGCTTTTGCAAATAAATATGGGACCAGAGTTTGACTAGTGTGCAAGAAAAAAACACAAGTTATTTTTACAGTTGTGTGTCACCTGAGCACAACAAATCCACAACTAGAAAGCCCTTAGAGAGTGCATACCTCTGCTAACGCCACTGTCAAAACCTGAAAAATTGGAAAATTATTTTCTCACCGCTTGGAGATCATCAATTGTTGTATCATTGCACACGCTATACTATAGTGTGTGCTATGATGTCACCATGATGATCTCACTTTAAAGCTCATTTTATACTCCATCTACGAACAAAAATATTTACATCTCTTTCAAATGATGTATTCGTCATCGCCCACGTATTTATGTTGGCATTGGTACATCCACAAGAGGGCAATGAAGAGCAAAAAGTTTCAACAGCAATGAAGGTACGAGGGTAGGGGAGGTTGTGATTAACGAAATAAAAAGTGACAAAAAGCAGTCTGTAAGGCCATTAAAGGCATTGTTACATGTGGATGGAGGTTTTGTTTTTGTTTTTCAGAAGAAATGTCTTCATCGTGTCCAAAGTCTTGTTTGACTTTTTGGCAACACCGCCCCCAACAATTTCTGGTGGTATTACTCCATTTCATCCATTTCCTCCGTATCTGTAACCTTTCAGAAAATGTGCACAAATACAAACCAAATAAACGTATTGTACAGACGGAAGGCTCCATCTGTATCTGTATCCGTCTTAAACGCTGAGCATAAATGAGCCTTTGCTCAGATCTGCCTCATGCCAAATTATGTAATACCACCTAATTCCTTGACCCTGCAAAATCCCCTGGATACTCTTAGCGTTTGGATTCATGGGTTTATCATCAATAGTTGATGAGTCATCAATAAAAATGATTTTACAAAATAACAGATCTATTTTTTTAATCTAGATATAACTGCTTAGCTTTCACAGTTGAAATCCCTTTGATGACTCTGAATCTACATTATCTCAGCTAGATATCGGTGGAAGTGCCACGTCTCTACCACTCTGTTATTGT
This sequence comes from Chaunax sp. Z400, assembly GCA_037577475.1. Taxonomy (NCBI): domain Eukaryota; kingdom Metazoa; phylum Chordata; class Actinopteri; order Lophiiformes; family Chaunacidae; genus Chaunax; species Chaunax sp. Z400. Next base: position 18,406,576 of record CM075188.1, on the reverse strand, counting down.
ACTGTGACTCTTGACATATTGCCACACTCTAAATATATGTTAAAGTCTCCCAGATCTGGATCTGAAACCTGATGTATTATATTATATTACAGAAACATCATTCGTTTTTATTTTGATTGGCCAATTATTATCATTTTTCACAATATTGACAATAAGGTTTTTGTAATGGCCTTGTCGCACATTGTTGACGAAAATGAAAAAAATGATCCAGAATCTGCATGAATACCCCCATCCACCTCAAAATTTAATCAACATTTCCTTGGCCCAAGATTCACTGTTACACAAAATTCCATCAAAATCCATTAACAACTTTTAGAGATATCTCCCGGACAAACAAAAGAAAACGACAAACAAACAGGTGGATCACATTACCTCCTTTAAATCTGCTATGTAGAGGTAAAAATAGAATACTAATTAAAATTTAATAAGAGCATATAAGACAGTTGCTGTTGATCTGATGTTGGAATCAGCTGTTTAAATCAATGTTTGTTTAGATGTTTACTCTTGTACACATACTCTTATCTGCTGACGGCAACACACTGCTTAATGTTGTTAGGAAACGTCTTTTGCTCTGTGTTCTCCTGCCTCCTCACTTCATGCAGCACTTCAATCACCTTTCAGAGTCAACACTACCCTCTAGTGGTGGAGGTATGATCAGCATCTACTGGTCCGTTCTACACTAGTGGCAGGATCACTTCTGAACCAATGCATACCGAGATTACAGTCTCACCCTACAGTATATTAGAAAACTATATTTTAATTAGATGATATAGTTAATACACATTTTTGCACTAATTACTAAATGAAAAGGAAATCTCATTCCACAACTTAGAATACGACAAAGAGACAGCTTTAAAAGAACCTGTCAACATGTCACAGTTCACCACAGACTGCAGCTGGTTTCAAGTTTATTGCATTTATGTAGCACTTTAAAAAAAATCTGATTTTGCACCAAGTGCCTCACAAAGACAGACATGCTGTATGTAAACACATAAAACCGTAACAACATACAGTATATGAGCAAAACAGAAGTCCAGTTAATAGTAGAGAGGTACCAAGAGAGAAAAAGGCTAAAATTAAACTAAACACAATTTATAACTCAAGGAATCAAATACATATTAAAGAAGATCAAACAAATTAAAAGCCAGAAAATAAAAGGTTCATCTTAACAGCATGAACACACTGTCAAGTGCTATTGTAATTCAGTATTTTTGCAAATTAATGATGTAAAAATTAGATTAAAATCTGTTGCTGTAATTAAATTATCACCACTGAATGAATCTGGAAATTTTAGCATGCATGTCTTAGTTTCACAATAATAAATAATATATACCTATGTGAAACACTTATATGACATATTTACCTAACAATAAATGTAAAAGTGAATAATAATCCACTTTAATTATCAAAGTGATTTACAGACACTGATTGAACAAAAGTGTTAACAGTGTTTGAAGCTGTTTAAATGAATGCTGATCTCATCAGGGGGGGACAAAACAAGAGATCAGAATTTACAATCCTTGTCACTTTAATACAGAGAGATGGAAGGATTTATTTTGCTGTTCTGAATTTGCTATAATGATGAAAAAAGGAAAACAACTAATGTCCAGCATGTATTTTCCAAACCTTTTTCAAGACACAGTAGGAGCAGACACAGTCACTCTAAAGTAATTACAGTTTTATTGTCTCTCTACAAAGTGTTTACATTCAAAAGAGAAATCCCCAAATGCAGAGAGTTCTGTGGTGATTAATTGTTGGTCAAAAGCCCATAATTTGACACCCTCCTCTCCTGTGTGCAGGATCTTGTGCAACCTAGATCCATCATTCCTGTCCAGGTCTTCACCTGAGATCAAATTCCAGCACAGGACTGGAGGAGCAGGAATAGCGGACATCACGCGGAGTGACAGACAGAAAGAGAAATGAAAGCAAAGACTTAGTAGAGATAAATGATCAAAAAGGTCATGCAAGACTGAAAGAGAGCCCAATGCCCAGAAATCAGTTTCATTTGTTTTAAAAGAGGGACAGAGTTAGATTCAATGTCTGACAGACTTCAGATTCCTTAACCATCAGAGCAGTACTCAGCAAAAAATAGCAAAAATAGTTACAAAACTCAGTCCTGAATACAACATGCATTTGTATACTTACAAACGCAAAGGAACAGCATGACCACACATGGCATTAAAAAAAACATGTGCAATCATGTAGGATCCAAATATCACTGTCTGAAATAATCAACAGGTCCCAGTCAGTCTGCTGTATTATTGATATTTTCTCTCTGCAATGTGTCGTGCATGTCTGTTTGTTATGAAACAACAAAAATGTGCAGGCAGAAAAACAACACACAGAACAAGAATATGAATCACTGAGTCGTAAATCTTGTGTCCTCTGAATAATTTGAAACTGTAATAACGGATATGGTGTTAAATGTAGTTTCCACAACTTCTACAACTAAGAAAAGTATATACCAGGAAGTGTGTGTTCTCTATTTCCTGCAGACAGGTGAGGTGTTAGACATGTTGTATGGAGCATGAGGAATTATCAGATACTCCTGACTCAGCCTGCATCAAGGTTTTTTATGAAAATAAGCACTACGAAACACTTGAGGTAAATTCTTAAGTTATCAAATTTCATCAGTGGCTTTGATAAAATGTGACAAATGCTAAGGCATAAAGGGAGCTATATATATATATATATATATATGTATATACAATATTTGTGGTATTGTCTTAAGGAAAAGAAGTGAAGTGTGTTTTCATTTCATATTTGCCAAACTGATGCTCCAGTGTGCTTTTTAATCTTTCTCTACAGTTACTTTAACACAACACAATTACAGGTAATGACTGACCCAGTCATGACTTTCCAAAAATGTCCTTTGTTGTTTGTTTGACCAATATCCCCTAATAGAATTGATTGTATTGGCAGAAAATTGACCCCAGATTGTGGCGAATGCAGCGCTGACACACTCAGTAAACAGGGAGAGAAAACACACCTGAGCCTGGAGGTGTGGGAGCCACGTGCAGAAGGAACTGAACCAGGACTTATTTTCCCGAATACTGACTGCCTGGATGGCTCGTCCATTCTCTCCTTTCCACGCTTGAGTTACCCTCCCTATTCCCAGCGGGTCTCCCTTTATCCTAAGCCTATGTGATGAGCACATGTCCCTGAGGGCCCATCTGCACAGAGTTTCGCATTCTCTGCAACACATATTGTCTGGCCTGAGATGAACAGACAAGGTGTCCTGACAGGAAAAAGGGAGTTACTCTGCCTGAAGGGGAGAGGGAGCTGGTGGTGGGATATTTCAGGATCTCTTGGGGCTTTGTTGGCAACCCATACAGCTTTGTTATCAGCTCCAGTTGGGAATTAGGGGATATTGGAGGGGAATCCTGTGCTGCGGATGGGGTGGGATAGACTTAACAGTATATAAAGGTGAAATGTGGATTTGATTTGTGTCTGAGCATTCGGGGTTGTTATAGTTTTATAGTTTACATCAGGATTGTTTTAAATCTCATTGTGAAATATGCTTTTCATTCCAGTAGAATGTCAGTTTGAGTAATCGTCTTTTGTCTCAGTGCTAATGCTGATGTATCAGGTGAAGCAAAAGGAGGCATGGGGCAAAGAGGCAGCCATACTTGGTTTCCAAATTACCTCAACTGGCTCCCCTCAGTGTCAAAGAGCAGCACATCAATGACATGATTCAGAGAAACCTTTTTTTAAAATTCCAAATCAAATTCTTTTCAGTCATTGCCCAAAGCTTGTGATCATTTGATAGGGTAGAAACATGGAGTAAATCAAAAGTTGAGAGTTTTGCTTCATAGCTTTGCTCTCTCTGTTGCTGTGGTTGGAAGAGTGAGCCATCCAAGTGTCATTATGCAAGACACGAATCTCATTTTTATATTAGTAAATCAGTGCACTGTCAGGCTAAAGTTTCACATGGTAGCACAATGAGTGTACATGTGACTAGACAATAAGAGGCAAAAAATGCAGGGCTAAACTGCCCTTTGCAACCAGACTGCACCCAAAATCCCAACTCTAGTTAATTGAAAAATTTAAAACAGGTTAAAATTTTATACTGATCCAATCTTTAAAAAAAAAAACACCTCAAGTTGATGCCATTAGTCTGGAGCTGCACCATTGAAGTCAGTGTTAACAAAGACTCAAGTAAAGTAGAATTACGAGGTCACGCTAAGCTGAATATTAAAATCAGTGAGCAGAAAAGCACAAAAATGCTCCACATTAACTGCATTGTAAAACTTGGGTAAAGTGGGATACATTCAAACGTGTACAAAGATAGAACAAGTGGGCTGTTAAAAAACTTTCAATGACAGCAATTTTCTTCCCTAAACCTCCAGTGACTCCACCGGACCCTTCAGGGAGCTGAATGCCTGCAGCGTTGACACATCTTGGCCTGCAAGCGCTGCTGCCTCTGCAGTGTCAGTCACTTGTGATGCAGCAGCACTCTCGGCCTCTCAGCTGCTTCTTTCGCCCTGCACCTCCTCTGCTGATGAATAGACAGCAGCTACATTAAGCCCCTCTGCCCCACAGCACTTTCACCTGCCGAGTAAAGGCAGCCTGGATAATACGGGATCACCTTGCACCGCCTGCAGTTACATTGAACGCACGGCCCACAGATAAGCTGCTCCCTGTTAACAAGAGTGTATGTGTGCAGCATTGTTTAGTGGGGCTTGTGTATGCATGTGCAAGTAAATGTCATGGTTATTTCTTAGATTTCTCGTTCAAAGTACCAGCTTGATCTGAGGACAACCCCATCCGCAGTTGAATGGAGTCCTGTGTGCTTTTCACTGTTGTTCAGAAGAATTTTCACATTAAGAAACCTGCTCCACTACCCTAAAATTACTTCACAGACTAAGCTGCCCTTGTCCTCACTTTAATCTATGCTTTAAAGTCTCTAATCATTATTATGGCACTCCCAGGCTCAATAAAGGCAATAGAAACACAAAGCCTCTCTCAGCAAGCTAGCGCAACACTCTAGGACAGCTTCCACTCTGGCTTTTGTAAGGTTTTGGATTATAGATTCATTTTTGCTGGACGTGTGGTCAAATTCATCCCTGGGAACAGCCTTCAGCAGTCCCCTCTTTTATCTCAGTCTCATTTTCAGGGTATCTAATGGTCATAATCGAGGCGGCCATGCTGGGTGTGTGTTTGAAGGAGTGGTCAAAGAGGCCCTAATCCCCTCTACACAGTTTGTAGTGGCGGCCCCCAATACAAGAGCTGATTTTGTTGCAGAACACTGAGAGAGAAGGAGCGGGATGGATTTGAATTTTTGGTCCTATAAATACACACAGACTCCCTCTTACGCACAAAGACACAAATAGTCTGGTTGGAATCCTGGGATTCTTAGCATAATAGAAGACAGACATTTCAATACAGGAGTGAGTTCAAGAACTATGGGAGACATTTTCAAACAATTTTTTATCAAAGCTTCAGAATTCTGCTGAGGTCTATTTTAACATGTAGAAATGAGCAGCTTATTTATTGGTCATTTTGTATCAAAACCAGGAGTTATCCCAAGAAATTTCCAATACAGACAAGTGATATGAGGTCAGGAGTCATACAATCGTCAACCAATCAGAGTAAAAATACATTGCTAGAGATATATTGAGCCACAGAAAGTTGGTGCAATTTTATTCATTGGCACAAAGTCAAAGAACAAGATTATTATAAATGAGATTAATATATAGTCTGATAGATAGTTGAAATAATTTTCTGACTAAGCTTGTGGATGCAAAATATATAAACATCATTAACAACATTATATATATAATATATAAAACTGTTAACTAGACCTCTACCTTAAGTTTATTCTTACACCTTAATGTACCAGTAATTACATCAATAATACAATGATTTATACAGTATGATATAAACATAAACGAACATTAGAAGGACACTCAAAGTGAAAAAAATAAAATCCGGGATCTAGCCCTTTATCCTAATTCTCCCCTAAAACGTAACAGGTTCTTTCCTGTCATAAGCCCTAGCAGTCTTTGTGTCATCCTGCTAACAGACAGACAAACATTCTAACACTGGCATAAACAGTATCTCCTTGGTGGCGACAATTTATTGATGATTAATGATTGCTTTTTGATACTTTATGTACAAAGTTCTGCAAATTACTAACCCTAACCCTAACCCTGCATTGCAAATGAAGTTCTTTTGAAATGAAGTATCTTTATACTGTGGTATTGCAACTATTACTTGAGTAAACGTTCTCAGTATTTCTTCCATTATTGTGTATAAGAAACTCTTTTACGTAGAGTCAGGAATGTCAAATAGTGATGCTACAAAGTTCACTTGAGGGACACGTATATCGTGTTTTCAGTAAAGGCACCATCAGATGCTACAGACTTTCAAATATGTGCCTAAGGATTCTTCTCAATCGGTTATTATTTATCAAAGTCAACACAGATTGCCCTTTACCCGCAGTGACAGAAATGAAATGTTTCAGGCAAATGATATTGCATTAAAAACAGCAACATTTCATTGAAATTCACCACAATTTTAGTTCCTCTTAGATCAACAGAGGCTCCGACTCTTTAGCTGTCCAGGAGTCAAGTGTGGTATAGTTCTCTGCCCCAGTACTCACTCCTCCTCCAGAGAGACAGATGTAAAAGGCAGGAGTAAAGATGCCTTCTCAAGCGGCTGGTAGTGAAAGAGTGGGGACCCTCATGCTGAGGGCCCTCTTCAGACAGATAGTAGCAGGACATCTACCTCCAACCCCCCCGTGCTCAAGTTCACCCTTTCCACAAGTACCTGGGCCCTCAGCTGGATGGCCTGTCACTCACAGCAGGTGAAATAAGAGGGAAGGCTATAGGGGATATTGTGTCAGCCACAGGAGAAGAGGAGAGGAGAGTGGAAACACGTCAGGAGGAGATCTCCCCAACTGGGCAGCTCGTACACCCCAAAAACGTCCTCACCATCCCTCCTATATTTCTCCCACTTTCCATGTTACAATGTCTTCCTGTCCCGTGAGGCTGGAGGTTTCTGGTTCAGCAGCCTAGGACAAGACCACCATTAACTACAGGGCAGTGCAGAGGGCACGTGGGACAAAAGGCCCAACACACTCGCCCTGCCCTCAGACAAGGCCTGAAACAAATGTTACAGGGCTGGCGCAGAAGGGAATCATCCGGCCGGTGTCACTGAATACATTTACCTACCTCAGAGCCTTTTCAGCCCTTTGCTTTGTTTTAGCCCAAGAAGAAGGGAGGGCGTGAATGGAGGGGCCAGAGGAGGAGGGGACTGGGGGGGATGTCAGTGTGTGTGTGTGTGTGTGGGTTTGAGCGCTTTGAGAAAAAATACGCAAGGAGGGAGGTTGGGAAGTGAACGAATGAAATTAAGGAAAGAAGCTCCAGGTTTCCACAGTGACCGCCTGAGCTCCGAAAACACCACAGGGTTTGTAAGGGATGGGAGGAGGTGTGTGTGCGTCTGTGTGTGTGTGTGTCCTTCCCGATAAGGATGCCAGGAGGTCTTGTTGATTGTTGTGTTTTGTTTTTCTTTTGGCCTCCCACTCCCTTTTCTCCTCCTTTGTCTCTGCTACCCTTCCTGGGGTCTTTTTAGGCTAATTGGAGACCTGGAGAGCAGAGCAAACTCCAGACAAGACATTCTCTAAGCCCCTCGACTCCAGTTTGGTAAAATAATTAACAGCAAAAGACAAGCATTCGGTCAACAGGAGTGGAAGTGGTCGTTCTGAGTGGCTTGCTGTTGTTAATCTTAAAGTGTTTGACTTCAGTTCGGATTCCTCACAAATGCTATGAGGACGAACTGGAGTGCTGCAGAAGATACAGATCAGGAGTCAGTTAAAGCTGCACTTTTAAAGCTTTGTCTTGGTTCTAAGAGGCTGTTGGATTTTAGATTAACAAGACAGAGAAGATCCATTTCTAAACACTGTGCAGCAGGTGGCTCAAAATGCATGAGCATAAATCAAGCATTTGTTATTTATTTCTAGGTAAGTGTCTTCAAACATCGGACAAACTGTTGTTTAAGTTTTACAAATGAATTTTGCTGTTCTGCCAGTAATCATTTTGTAGGAGCATTAAATTTCAAGCAATAGATATTCAAAATACGCTGTGCAAATCCTTGACTGTCTACTTACTTATATAGAAAATAAAACTACTTACACTAGAAGTTTTTAAAAAAAAAGATAAGCAGCAGATTTTCATTATTTCATAATAGCTCAAATATCTCCTAAATTAAATGAGTAATCATCTCCAGTGTCAGAAAATATTGTATAAAATTCTGTTCATTTCCTAAATGCAAGATGACATCTTCATTTTGTCTTACCAATCATCTAAAATCAAGAGATTCTTTTCACAGTGATACAATACTGAGTAAAGCAGCAAACACGTACAAGTGGCAAACTGAATCTAGGGGACGCTTGGTATTTTTGCTCGAAAAATAATTTAAATCAAGTGTTAAATGCTGATTCATTTTGTAGACTAATCATTTTTGATTAATCGTCTCAGCTAAAATCTTCTCTTTCTCATTCTGTTTTAGTTTGTTAGGCAGCTTTTCAATTAAAATTCTAAATGACTATGTTTGATTTTGAAAACATTATTGTACAGTCTGTACTAATGTACACTGAAATACAATTAAGAGAAGAAATTGTATCAGAAGTACAATGTCAATCTCTTCTGATACAAGTTAAAAGTCCATTGAGTGCACACCTCCCCCAAATAAAAACCTTAAACACTCATTCCCTACCCCAACAGAAAGTAATTAGTGTGTCATTTTTCCCATAATTCCTTCAACTAATCTCCTCCAATCCACTGGGTTTGATTCAGTCATCTTTTCTCTCATATTCTAATCCATTTTGCCTTTGAGTTTTTGTGTTGTTCGCAGTGTGCTGCCCCACTCACAAAGAGCAGTCACTGAGCTATGACATTAAAGGTATTGTTGAGCAGGCCTCGGCCCAGCGGCCCCCTTATATGGGCTCACTGTGGAAGGAAGTGCATGTTTTCATCCTTGTTGTCATGGGGATGAACACAGACACACACACAAGCACACAACTAACTACCTCCCCCTTCATCAGCCTCTCCTTGTGCAGATTTCAGCTGACATAAATTCATTCTTTTGTGCGGGACATGCTGGCTCATCTCCCACCATGGAGCTGCTTTCAGCACCTGAGTGTTAAAATATGAACCAGGAAACTGTGTGTTTCTGTAATATAAGGGTGGGGTGGAGTGAATGCTTTATGAAGCTATGGCCTGGGGAGGAGCGGAAGGTCTTATGTATAACTCAGGTTGTGCCACCACAGACTGCCAGCGCTATTCATCAGGGCTTTCAAGGGAGTCACAGAGAACAGATGAGAAACAGAGCTGACTGCAGTGTATGGTTAAACATGACCTCAGGAAATCACAGGCTGTAACCACACATACACATACTATTCATCATTTATTAACAGTACATGAGAACATGTGTATATGGTGCCTGTTCAAGCATTCATTGAGCACCCACACATGCCTGTCCCCATGTGAACATGGGAAATCTCAATATACATGTGCTACATGTATATTTAGTTACATGATTGCGGTCATAATAAGATGAGCATTTAAACTTTGCTAATGATGCCTATCTTTGGTCAGACTGTAAACTCATGTGGCTTATGCTGTTTTAAGGTAAATGGGTATACTTGTGAGTCAGATTAGCTGCTTGTGTGATATTCCTCCACCTTTGAGTTGGAGTCCTGATGAAGAGTGACTGATGCTGCCGTCCTGTGGCTACTGCTACACAATCTGCTGGACCGTTGTGAGCATTGCAACCAAAAAAAACTGTTTTCCATTCAACGTTTATAAGGAACTATATACTTTTCTAACCAAAAGAAAAGAGTAGTATTGTAGCATTGTATATATATATTTTTTTAAAGGTACAAAAGAGTGAAAACTTTTTGACATTGCATCCCATTCTCATTCCCAGATCATCAAATTCAGATGCTTTGTCAAACTTGCAGGTATTTTGATAGACAGGCAAAAGGTACCTTTGGTCTGTGGATTATCCAGAGCCACAACTTTGTTTCTGGAAAGACAAATGAGGTTTTTTTTTAATTGATTTTGGTAACAAGTATTAAATTCTTCTCACCTTAATTGTCCTGTCTGAATTTTAAAGGTCTCCGTAGCAGAAATATCAAAACTTATTCATATACTTGAAGGAGTGAGTGGGAAAACTTAGATTTGGATAAATGGACCCTTTAATGTTAGATGACATTATACGGAGCTTCTTGTCCCAGTTCATAACACTACGTTGGAGCTGTTGTGATTATTATCCATCTTTCTCTTTGGCTGTCTCTGTTGGTACCACTTCTCAGGCTGCCTCTAACTCGTCTGCCACTGTCTCACGACCAACAAAGAGATGTTTGCCATACATTCACCACGGCCATATGTCAAAATAGGGGTCCTATTGTTGCATGAGACACCTTCTCCAAATCTCCATGCTGGCTAATTGAGTTGTCTATGAGGCGTTCATTCACTGTTCACAGAGCCAAGTCCTCCCTCGTCAATCTTTCCTCAGAGTCAACACAGGGCCAGACATGTACGCACATGCACAGAAGCACACACACTACAATACAGTGCCGAGAGGTCTGGGACATCTCGCACACAGCATCCTGTTCCAGCTCAATGGCTCTTGTTTCACAAAGGACAATTTGGCTTCTCTCTGGCCTGGCTACCTATGTGGGATCTGAGTGCCTCCCTGACTTACTTGTGTCCCCTGGTTTTTGTGATTTATTTTGGGAATGTCTCTCCCTTCTTTCCTCTCTCATCCTCCCTCCCTTGCTCCGTCTCACTTCTCTTTCTCTTCGTCTCAAGTGGTCTGCAGAGGGTGCCCTGGGAACCTGGCTTGCTACCCTCTCTCCCCGACCACCACCACACACCAAACCCCCCCATCCCTTCAGGACAGACCCCTTGAATTAACCATTATTAGCCCACTGTCTGACACCCAAGCTGGACACTCAATGACATGCATCAATGACATATGAAGGAGACACATGCAAACATGACACTGCATGCATTGCACTGACATGCAAATGCACACTGAGGCAGACCAACACAGTGTGGGAAATGACAAAGGCTAAAAAGAAATATGTCAGAGAAAGAGCAATAGGCATGTGAAGAGAGAGAGACACACACACACACACACACACACACAAATCATCTTTTCTTTCAGTTTGTAGCGCTGCATCTTGAACACATTCGACTTCTGTGGCAACTTTATCCCAAAATAGAAAGCACTATGAAGACTACTACAGAGTTATCACAGATGTTGGTATTTACAATATGTGTAAGACCCGTTTTGTGTACTGTTACTGCCTGTACTATCCAAGAAAACTTTGTAATGATGGCCTAAACCTGAGCTTAAAAATTCTATTTAAATACAAGACCAAATACAGGTTGTTCAATGAATTGGTCCAGCCAAATTAATTAGCTTGAATTAACTTAGAGTAAAAGAAAAACCAAACCAAACAAACCCTCAATAAGGAAAAACACATTGAAAATTGTGCTGCTTGTACTGAATTCCTTTAAAACTCAACACAAACATGTTAACACTGGGTTAACTCTGTGACTCACTAACCTTTCATTATGCCTATGCAATAACGTTCTATGTAATATGCTGTAGTAGTGTGATTGGGATTGGTCATTCAAATTGAAAGCAGAGTTTCTGCTGTAAGTCTACTGTCTCCATATTTTGCATGTAGTGTCTGTGTATATCTGTGTGTGTGTGTGTGTGTGTGCATGCAGGGAATGTGGCACAGGCAGCAATTCCCCCCTGAGGATGCTCTCTCATTACCCAGAGGTCACAGCCCACGCCTGGCCACTTCCTGCCTGACCTCCCTCAGGAGAGCAGAGCACGCTGGGCTGTGGATCACACGCGCTGGTAACAAACAATCCTACTTCCTGTCCCAGCTTGGGTTAGAGACGCAGAGAGAGAAATAAAGAGAGACATAGAGAGGGAGTGAGAGAGTCCTGGCTTCCATCTACCACTTGCTGTGCTCACTTCCTCCACTCTCACGCTGTCTCTCCATCTTTCGCTCTTATTCATTGGCCTCCTGACTATTCACCCAGGCCCAGACCCAGTACTGGGAACAAAATACTCACTGGCCATCTTGTTCCAAACTTCCTCCCACTCTCATCCGTATAATGAAATGAGCCATATGGGCCTGAATCAAGTTTAAATAAGGAGGTTTTTATGTCCAAGACAGTGTACTGGAGGAATTTCTTTTTTTAAACTACCAAACAAAAACTGATTGGATTGTAGAAGAAAACATATAATTTAGTTAGAGATGTGCCTAATTTTGTTAATTATTTTGGTTATAGCCCATCCAGTACTGTGTTTTGAGTCTAGCATCAATTATGATATTTGGGAATTTAAAAAAAATGCAGTTACGAGACATCAAGCAATAGTCTTTTGCTTAAACGGAGATTCCTTCAATTTATTGTCTATTCAAAAAATCAGACCCAAATATGTACTGAACAGAACATTTTACACATGAAAAAATCAACTTCAAGCTATGAAAACCTATATGATGTAATGGAAACACTGGTTACAAATGATCTCCTCCTCCTTATGATTAGTAAGAAAAGCCAAATCATTAGCCAGAACAAGCACTTCATGAGAGCTAAAATGCAGATGTTGAGTTTTTTATTTATATTTCTTCATTTCTGTGAATATTGTACACCATATTTGTTGTCATTCTTATATTTTACTCTTTTTACTGTTTTTCTTTTCTTTTATCTTAAAGCCAATAAATGTCATTTCTGAATCAAGAATCTCGTTTGGCCGTCTTAAACTGGATTCTGGAGGTCACTAATGAGGTCTTTTCAACATTGTATTAAGTCTTTTCACACTTCCACACAGGACAGCATGAAATCTTAAATCTAATAACAGATAGATTTCACATATGCTCACTTCACCTCCTAAACTTAAGATCTATAGCATCTGTCACTTTATAAGTGTTAGCCAACACAGGGTATTGAGCATCCAGGGAGGATCTTTTCTAAAAAGCTGGGCGAAATGAAGACTGATGTGCTGAATAGCATCTCAGGACATCTTATTGATGCCAGATGGGCTTTGTGAGCACTAGATTGGCCCCAAGAAAGAGACCTTGCACAAACATTATTGTTTACCAGTGCCGAGCCATTGTTGTTCGTCGTCTGTCGCCGATACACCAACATCACGCCAAATTAGACTGCAGCGGCAGGGGTGGTACTATCCCCGCGCTTTCACATCTCCTACGACCCCCCTTGCCTGACCACAAGCCCTTTCTATCATTGGTCAGCGACTGTCACAATGACCCTCCAGGAGACTGACCCCTGACTCACCACAGGGGGCCCAGCCATGCCTGAGCCAGGTCAGGGCAGTGGAAGGCTAGTGGTTGTAGGCATCGCACTGGTGTGGAGGCTGGTCCACGGTTGTTGATTCAGGAACCTGACCCTGGCCCGCTACCCTCCCGTGGGGTCAGCCTGAGATCTCGGAAGACTGGGGTCTCCAGCAGAGAACAGGGGATGAGCAACTATTCACTGGGGCTGATCCCGGAGCTGTGTCCGGCTCAGCGCTGACCACCGGAGACTGAGCAGGTCAGCCGGGCCAGGCCCCTGCTGGTGGCCACAGATTAGAGAATGAAAGCAGTCGTGCTCATTAGGGAAGGCATTCTGCTTTGGAGATATGTGTGAAAAGTCCCAATTAGCTGGAATTAGTTTGCACGGGGCAGTGAAGTCCCAATTTATCATACTGATCAGATTCCCAGTGTTTAGTCCCATTGCTCAATTTATAAGCATGATGGCGACACAGTGACACCCCAGTACTCAGAAAATACAGATGGTGATTCCCTTTAACATGCATGCAACAAAATCACACACATACTCACACAATAGAAGGCCCTGGGTGGTGCCAACATAGAAGAAAAAAAGGATTCACATTCACACAGTAACACAGATCCCCTTGAGGACCTCCATTTATCCAGTATATATGGTCAGGTCTCTCATCTGATGTGATCTCTCTGGGTCATGGATGAGAGTGGTTGGCTGTTCTACCTGTTTGTTGTCTCAGATCACAGCTCATGGGCTCTCGGAGCAGGGTGCAGAAGAAGAACTGTTGTTCTGCCCTGACCAGCTGCTAAGGAGCAGCGCTGAATCGACGCCTGTAAAAATGGAGCAAGTCAGCGAGGCAGTAGGACAGGATGATGTATTATGTGTACGACCCACATTTAAAAAGCAACTAACAGTTAGCAGCTAACTCAGAGAAGAAGATAAGTAGTGGAAAATGTCTTCAGATTAGAATGACAGCGCAATATCTGGGAGCTCCTTACCCTCCAAGCTGAGGACAAGATGCAACAGGGAAGGTAAATGTTTTTGCCATGTTGTTTTGTTGTTTCCCCCATCCATCATCCATCCATCCATCCATCCATCCATCCATCCATCCATCCATCCATCCATCATTCTCTGTCAACACTGTGTGACTGAGCTCAGGATTGGAGAGGAAGCCCCTGTCAAGATAGGGCCCTTATCACAACTATGTCAGCCCCTCCTGTTCCCATCATCCATCAGGCGGGCAGCCACCTGGATGACTGCTGACCCTCGCTACAACCTGACTGGACAGGCAGGCAGAGAGGACACACAGGAGTGGAGGAGATAAGGGTAGATAACAAGCCTGAGCACATTCTTGTAATTTAGCATGTTTTTCCTCTGGACATATAAAAGGGTTAGGAGGTCTATCATGCTATTTTCATGTTACATAAGATTTGTTTTCATCTAAATTAATTGCTGTTAAACATGTTAAACAAAGCCTGTCAAATTAACCAGGAAGCCAATCCGCCTTTAGAGTTCAAGTCAAATGGCTTCCTCTAAGCTGCCTTGGACTGTATTTTCATGACCCATGAAGTGTGGAAAACCCTCAGATCTCCCCAGAGACTCATCTCATCCTCTAAACCTGCTCCTCCTATTCTGTTTGTTTTGCTTGCATTAGTACCCCGGAGGGCCGAATTATGGATCAGCAGAGGAACATCCATCTCCATCTTGCCTTAGCCTCCTGCTCGTGCTAAAATAAGTGGCCAATTAACTTGGCGGCGACCGTGTGTGCTTGTCCCCATCGGAGTGTAGATTAATGACAGGCCAGCGCTTTCCCTCCCCAGGCCCATTTATCAGAACCAGCAACTAGGTCACATGATGATTAAACAGCCGGACCGCCATTGCCTCCTGGGGCCCAGGTCCCACCATTGCTGTAGGCTCCAATTGGATTTAATTGCTCGCCTTTCTCTTGGCTGTGAGTGGAAAAAGAGACGACTCCATTGGCAGGTCCCATTAGCCTGTGAAGCCATGAGAGCTGAGGAGTCTGGGGTGTCTTACATCCTGTGAGTGTGTTTGAAAAGGACTTGTAGTCCACTTCATTAAAACATATCCACTTAGGTGTAGTTTGACTTTCCTTAGACTCGGTGCTATGTCGCCCAT
The DNA here is from genome assembly GCA_037577475.1 of Chaunax sp. Z400. NCBI lineage: Eukaryota > Metazoa > Chordata > Actinopteri > Lophiiformes > Chaunacidae > Chaunax > Chaunax sp. Z400. The sequence goes on along the minus strand of CM075188.1, from coordinate 18,391,124 downwards.
CTGCTATCAAACACTTGACAACCTGTAATGAGTTGGTGCAGGACAGGGAGAAAGACAGGGAGACTTGTCATTAGAGGGGGATTTCAGCTTGATAAAATTTTAGTTTCACTTCTACCATTTCAGGCACTCAGTTTTGATACTCAACTAAAACAAACTGTTCCACTGTTGGCTTGTTCACATCCTGTCTGATCCTCTGACTCAGGTTTTTTAGTGAGATTTAATTGTAGTGGTGTCATAGTGTGTTGTGAAAACAAAGTTATAATTTACAAGCCGTTACAGAGCTTTCATCTCATCAGCTAATGGGGTCTACTAAGTTGTTATTACAGGACCTGGGTCATTTAGTCATTTCTATTTCCACGTATGAAACTGTATCTATTTAAACATGCTGAAATCCATATCTTTGTTTGCCTTGAACACATCGTGTTGATTTTATATTATGTACTTTTGTTTTGCTTCATTAAAGTACACCATCCAAAAATATTTTAAAAAAATAAAGTACACATTTCCTTGTGAATAAACCTCTCTATTAGCTCTCTTTATGGAGCCAAAAACACTCATTACAACTTATAAATACCACAAGTTTGTCAACAGAGAATTTAAGACCGCTCATTAAAATGATTATTCACTCTGTGGTGCTCAGGAATGTGTCTTAAGGAGATGCTTGTATTTACTTCCCTGGTTTCTCCCACAGCACTTCATCTCCCATTGATTAGTACAAGGATGCTTGATGAAATTAGTCTGGCAGACAGTTGTAATACAATTAAAGTGTGTGTGTCAGACTCCACAGCTGCTGATGCCTGAAGACAAAAGCAGCGGTGAAGTAGAAGGGAATCAGAAGTCTGGAAACATCTTTTTATCAGCTGCTAATTGAGTCCTGAGTCAACAAGTGGAGGCTGTATGGAGTGTGTGTGTGTGTCTAAATTAATTTGTAGTGCAAGATATGTAACATTTAACTTGCATATCATTAAGCAACGAGTTTGACGATGAACCATTTGCATGTTAAGCACAAAGATAAACTAATGACGAATAACAATTTCCCATTCCCATCATTAGCTCGCAGCGTTAGCATGCGACATTGTGATGCCACCAGGGCAGAGAAGATAAGCTAGCTCATGCGGCGTGGTCCGAGCTACCATCACAGGGAACAAAAACTGCAAAGGTGGAGAAGATGCACGAGGAGAGTGCTGTGAAATTCAGGGCTTTCCTGAAAAGTACCAACAAGATATATTACCACTCACAGTGGTGTTTAAGGTGTGCCACCAACTCCAAGTCTGTAAGAATTCAATTTGAATACTCAAATATGTAAATTTCTTAAAATCCAAATTTGAGGCAACTATTTTCTGTTGCCAAAAGTGTCCACTGCTTTTGACAGCTGTTTCAGGTCCTTTCTAATCAAAACATTTTACTTGATTTGAACCCAGGAGATGCTCCAAAGAGTCACTCAGTAACAGGTTTGTCCGTCTGTACTGCTCTCTTCTCTAATTTATCACCCACAGGATGCAGAGAAACCAAATGAGGAAAGTGAAAGATAGATGTTGCACATTTATTTATGTCATCATTTAATATTGTCATACTGAAAAGGCTTTATGACAAACATCAGTCCAATAGCCAACAATGATGTTACTAAAATTCTCTAATTTTGATATTTAATTTGTATAATATCAGAATATGAAATAGAGCGTCAACTAGGACTTTAAGATACCCTTGTTTTTCCTCATAACATAAATATTGAAGATGTTTGGTTCCTGTCAGACACCACTGGGCAGCAAGCAAAGTTGCACTCCCAAATCAGTTTTTTGGGCCACAATCAATTTAAAGTAGGAGGAAGGGAAAGAAAAAATAAATTTTAACCCACTTTAAATCAATCACAATCAATTTACATAACAGAATATGATTCATAATTATATTAGTAATAGATCAAAATCAAATTGGTTTTTTATAGGATGTGTTTTCTTTTCAGTGATTAGCTGATACTTTCATCCAGCCATGCCATCCTCTGAAATCATCCCATCCATGACTGGGTGCTCACCATGCAGAGCTGGCCAGAAAGGGAGTGGTGTTCGAAAGGCAACAGAGCGCTGCGGTCAGTCTGACCCTGTCCTGCCCCGGCCTTTCAGCGCCAGGCCTTTCAGACACAACTGGACAATACCGACTGCTCTCCAGCCTCTGACTGGCCTCTGAGCCGATTAGGAACCAGACCTGCCAGAGGGACAGGGCCGTGGCCTGACACCACCCATGTCCAACAAATACACTCCCCACGCCGTAGTGGGCCTCCAAAGAGGCCACCAGGGGCCAAGGTCAGCGGCCAGGCTGACCTCTGATCTCCCGCCATGTTTGGACACATCCACATACAATATGAGGCCCAAGACAGCTGATTTGAATATGAGGGTGATGAACGAGGGCAAGAGGGCTTCGGACTGTTGCAGGCAGTTGTTTTTGTGTGTTTCTGTGTATGTTGTTGGCATGGCGACCTGGTCAGTGGCTGTCAGATCACTGGACCTTTCCTGAAACCCCCTCCCCTCCCCCCAGATATGCAGCTCTTGTCTCAGGTCTCTTTGTTGGGGGTCAGGAGGGAGGAATTACACCAGGGATGATCCCGCATTACTGGGCCTGCCTGCCTTTCAGGTTGGGTTTACTTTTGTTGACTGGGCCTGGTCTTATCCTCCTCCCAGTGTTACCACCACTGAGCTGATCCCTTTGATGTCCTCATACTCTGACCACCACGTAGCAAAAATTCAAATTTCCTTCTAAAAAGTGGAGGCATGATAGATTTGGTGCAAAGGTAATGTTGCACACAGGAAACAACAGTTATGAGGAGTTTAATTTCAATATGAAGAGCTTACTGTGAAAAAAGCATTGTTGATTGTAGAAAAACATATATATTCTATATATATGTGTTTCTATATCTCATAAAAGTCACATTTACAAAACATTGTCATCCAAACCGTTTCTTCAGTATAAAGTAACTCCAGTGAAAACTGTTGACAGCAAGTATGGGTTTAATTGGGACTCTGATTCTGTAAAGACATGTTGGATTCTTCCATTACATTCATCACGTTCACCTCCACTGTATGAGGGTGGAGGCAAGGATCATAATCTTATATCTACATCTCTTATATCTCAAAAACCGAGACACAAAATGAAATGAAAAAAGAAATTCAATGAAAGCTGATGTTTTGTAGAGACGGATAAAGACACACACAGATTGCACAATAGTGCTGCGAAAAAGACTCTTTTGTACACCGCCTTTGTTTATTTACACCGAATAAACAAACGGCAGCATAATGATCCAATGTTGATTTTCGGCAGCAGTGTGTAAACAGCGGTGTGTTTCATTTTCTTTATTTGCTGCTTTGGTCCATCTGATCTCCCTTCCTTCCATCCTTAGCTTGTCACTTCATTCTCTCCTCTTTCCCTTCAGCCGTTGTGTATTATTGAGGTGTGCTCCACTGCTGCTTTATTTCAAAAACATTTCCTTCTATCACTCATCAAACCTTTCTTCACTAAAAGAAAAACTTCTGTTCTGCTCCCTGTCTTTATAGCACCCCCTGTATCCTGCAGCTGTCTTGTCCATTTGGACTGTATTAACCTGCGACCCACATCTAACCCCTCACCTCCCAGCTGTGTGTGGGTGTGTGTGTGTGTGTGTGTGTGTGTGTGTGTGTGTGTGTGTGTGTGTGTGTGTGTGTGTGAAGTCAGACGCCTTGTGTATGACCACTGGTCCATACCTTTTTTTTTTTACTGTTCAGTGTGCACAGCCAGAGGGCATGTAGTTGTGCATGTTATTATAAGTGTGTGTGTCTGTGTGTGTGTGTCTGTGTGTGTCATGATGGAGCAGGAATGGCCGGGGGTCTCGCTCTGACGCTCCTGTGTGTACTCATTCAGTACAGAGGTCGTGTGTCAGGGGTCAAAGGGTCTATGGGGGGGAGATGGTTTGTGGTGGTGACTCAGGGGGGGATAGCGGTGTGGAGGTTGGGTAGGACGCATGCCCCAAGGTAGGTAGACTGTCTTAATTGGTCTCTGGAGTCTTTGGGGAACGTGTGTGAGCATTGGGTATTCAAATAAATAAATAAACCTGCTCTACCTTTATGGAGGACGATGACGATGATGATGCGTGTGTGTGTGTGTGTGTAGAGCACAGCCTACAGGTGAACATCTGATGCAGTACATATATTGTACTCAGAGAGAGAATTAGAGTATGAGCCCAAAGAAATGAACATAGCATGAATACGTTTGTGATGTGATGCTTGTTTGTTTTCAGAGACATGAGAAAATGTCTCAGAAAAGCTTTAACATTGTTGACATCGTATTTTAAGTTGTTTTCAGATGAATTGTTTTTACAAATGTTAGTGTTTCATATCTATTGTCTGTATTTTAATGAATTTAAAATGCATCACTTACTTTTTATTATCCCCCAACCATGAAAACGATGGGGTATGTCTATCTATCCGGAGCAGATCTTGCAAACTATACATACTAGCTTCATCAACCTTTACACATAAAGCAACCATGATAAGTAGTTGTGCCTTTTGATATTTAGATTTTTCATACAAATCTTATTTTTTTTTAGTTTTCAGTGGAAAGTTGACTTTAAGAAGACTTAAGGTTTGATATCTTTTCATAGCATATGTCCAAATCTCTGTGCTCACCAAAGGAATGGAGAATGTGTCATATACTGGTGCATTTGTTGTACAGTTTTTTTGCAGATGACTCTTTTTAATTTAGCAGCTAGGAGGGCCCCTGAGCTCTACACTAATGCCCTCTTTCAATATGTGTTAGACGACTATTGTGTCTATCACATGTCGTCTGCTGTGACCTGCCTGACTTGTATCTAAGATAATCTAATATAAATCTAAGAAAAAAAAGGTGAAACACACACAAAAAAAGGAGAAAATGAAAATTAAGAACCAAATGAATTAGAACAGGAAAAGGAGAAAGTAAAGTTAAAGTTAGTTGTGAAGAAAATAAAGATAATGCATTTTTAAAAAGTGGGTTTTTTCATGCTTATCAGCTAGAAAGTAGTTATAAGTGTTATTTATATTAGTTCTGCGACAACACTGCCATGATTTTTGGGTTACACCTTGTTAGTGAGGACAGAAATCCAAAACATAAGGAACATAAAAGTACAGACCTGAACTGAACTTGTGTGTGTGTGAGATAAAATACTAAACATACATTTCATCCTCTTCTTTATACGTTCTTTTGAGGAGAACTATTGGCTTTTTTGTCGGCAAGCTATGGTTCTGTTTGCTCAGGGACAGTCGGTCTTGTGCCCTGCGACAACATCATCCACCTATAAAAGTCCTGCCATTATTTACCTTCCTCCTCTTGAAGGGACGGGCCGCGTCCGGCTGATAAAAGGCTGCAGTGTGTGGCTGGAGAGACGATGACGATGGCTACAGTCACTGAGTGTTGGCAGAGCAAACATTTGTGAGTACCCGATCACACACCACAGACACACAGACAAAGACACTCACACACACACACACAGACAGCCACACACACACTTAAATTTGAAGGAAACAAACATGCTCAGCCTTAATGCATAGAACAGACATAGGTTAAACAGTTTAAGCTCTACACTAACTGTCTTAAATAGCATTTTGTATGGTAACATTTTTTTATTCCTCTTCTTAATTGTTTTGTACTGACAGGAAATATGATAAAACTTCATTTTTACATTGACACCTCCATATTAACTTCTCTAAAACAAAGGAAAATACAAAGATGTCACAATTTTCTCCATTCACCATTCAGAGTAGCTCTGCTATTCTCTTTGTGCATTTCATGATGATTAACAGCACACATCAACGCCACACTGACAAATTAATTGGGTTTTATGCATATGCTGACTTTTTATAACTTCCTTTTTGTGAAAGCCCTGATTAAATGAGTATGTGGTATGGATTCGGGATGCTTTGCACTATCTACGCACTTGAAGGGGGTTGAACTCTCAAGTCAAATCTAAAACTAGAGAGCACTCAGAGACAGCAAACCTCCGCCAAGACAGTTCAGTTTCTCAAACTAAAAGCAATAATGCCATGATAGTTTAACCCTCATAGTATGACTCCTTGAACCACGAAAACTTGCTTGGATCCAGATCAATAATTGAAGAGAGGAAGATCTTTTAGGGATGTCATTGTGTAATTTTTGTTCAAGCATTGTAGGTATTACTCACAAAGTCGTAACTGCCCCTATTCCACAACGGTAAAGAATTGTTTCAAAACATTCTGGATCCTGATGATTTTCCAGATCAACGTCAAAACCTAATGGATTGGTCCATGGGCCATACCCTACCTCTCCAAGTCTAATCAAAATCTGGAGTACTTTTTGAGTAATGCTGCAAACAAACAAACAAACAAACAAACAAAAAATAAATTCTGGCAAAAAAATTACTTTCTTGGTGGACGTAATAAAGATTAAACATATATTGTTGAACGAGTCCTAAGACAGTAAATCAAGTTTTGAATTTGATTTTGAAGATTTGAAGGTTTTGAAGATGAGTCTTATTTACTTAAATACTAAGTTTAAAATTATGATGTAACACAGCAATAAAATAAACCAGTTTAATCCAGGTTTATAGTTAATCCTTGTTGCCGCTGGTCACGCTTCAAGCCCCAGGATACATACATACGTGTGTGTGCCTTGGCCTGCTTTTGCTGTTGTCCACTGGTGGTGAAGCTGTTCTCTAGCAACAGTCAAACACTCACTGGGCAGCAGAGAAACCCTGACTGACTGGTTCAATATTTGCTGGTCCAGAGAGGAGGCGTGTGGAGGCTGCAGAAGGTCAGGAGGTCAGTGGGGCGAAGCGTTGGGCTTTGAGGCCGGACACAACTGACCTGCAGGTGAATAAACAGAGAGGCTGCAGTGAAGGGGAGCACAATGATGTCATGATAGGAGATGGATTTCACTTTAAAAGGTAAGTTTACAATATGTTCGAACGAACAATCCCACAAAAGATTACAAGCTCGTTTTTGTTTTTTAAATAGAGCTTTGTGACCAGTGTTAGGAGAACAGCATCAGGAATGACCAGATGGAAAGACAGAGAAACAGACAAAAAATGTTACACACACTGATGACTTCAGAGCTTTAGTTTTAATATTCACTCAGCTATTTCCACGTTCACTCCTCTGTGTGTGTCTTATGTACATCAGTAGATGTTCTCTCATGTTTTGTCCTCAGTTTTCCAAACATCACCCTCTCAGAGCTGTTCCTCTTTCACGATATTAATCTGATTTTCATCACTCATTTGTGCAAAAGTCACGTGATTAAAAAAACCGTCTTTGTGTGTGAAACAAATTTTGCAAAAATTCCTGACAACATTGTCTATGCAATGTGGGAATTCACTTGTCTTAATCTGATGTGATGTCAGGAAGGTTGAAATCGAGGTGCTATGGGAAAACACCACGCTATTCATTTAGATAAGCTTGTTGTACTGTTTAAATCCAAGAACACATGTAAAACAGGCTTATTAGAAAATGCAAATCTTATTAAAAGTATAAGCTCAGAGAAACCAGATCAGGATATCCTGGACAGGACAAGAGCTCACAAACGTGATCACTTTACCAGGCATATCTGCTCTGCTTTAATACACCCTGCTGCTAACGCTACAGAGCCTTGCCTTAAACATTCACACTCAGGCTCACTGTGTGTTTACTTTGGGTTTTAGCGCCTGCTAAGATACTATTGATAGCCAGTCAAGTAATGTCACCAGACCATTTTTGGTCCGGCCTCACTGTGGCACTTAGACGATGAAAGACGGTCCTCAGCGTTCCCCATCCAGCAACAAGTGCAGCCCCCTGTCAGCGCCACCCGGCAGGAGGAGGCAGATCAGCCTGACTGACATAAGCAGTGTGGACAGATACAATTTCAGCCTGGCAACACAGCGAGGATCTGGCAACCCTTCTCTGTGTTTACCTAAAGGCTAAGGCAGCTGAGCCCAGAACCTCACCTGCTGGCCTCACTGGTTGCCATGAATGCCCACATAATCCCACTAAGTCTATGCAAACTCAGAGGCGTTTTTAAAAGCTCTGAGTCGCTCCTTCTTAGAAAGACTCTGACTCGACTAGAAAGTTTTTTACGACAGTCAGTTTTTCCCTAGCAACTTAGCATAACTCCATTCTGCAGAGGAAAGTTCCCATCTTGTTACACACATTCACGCACAACCCTTTAATTTCTTACCCCACTGTGAAACATCATGTTAAGACTGTCTGCATGATGGCATTCACACTGCAGAGTCAATTATTTGTATAAGTGGATCTGATTATAAATATGAACTGATTTTTAGCTGCATGTCCACAGAGTAATGCATTTTAGCACATATATTTTTCTTGCTTTTTTCTAACATTGCAGTGTCATCTTTGACGACAGTGAGGAGTTTAACCAAATTATATCCAGCTCTTTGGCTTTGTTTTCATTTGTGTCCAGGTCTATCCTATCATTCACGAAGCTAAGATTATCTGAAGGGCAGAAAGGACAGCTGTTTGCAGGTGAATGTTCTTACATTTAGTTGTTTGTTGTAACATCTATAATAAATTATAATTTCCTTGTTTCTGGTAAAAAAAGGAGAATCCACCTTATGGGTCAAATGATATAGAGAGGATGAAGAACACTGTGTCGAGCCCCTGTTTACGTGACAACGGTTTTGCGAAAAACTGAATAGTTTTTCCTTTGTGTTTTGAAAACTTTTTGTGGTCATATGACAACTTTGTGTAAACAATCCGCAAAAAATGGTTGAAAATGCTGCAGTACGTATGCCAGGCCAGTAGTTGGCAGTGTAACTTTTCAAAATCAACACCACAAGAATAAAACTATGTGTTCTGTTCATGAATGGCTATTAGGTGCAAAGTGGCATTTTCTAGAGATCACACTCTGGAACACATTTTCAAAAGTTTGCATTTTCAGGCCGCCAAAACACCGCTATGCAAGAACCCTTGTCGTGTAAACGGCCCCTCAAGCTCAGAACCATCACTGACAAGCAGACTTGAATTAGATCCTAATCAGACTGAAAATGTTTTATAATCTGCATACAGTGTGTGGGATCCTTTCTTTTTGGATTATAACAGAAATCAAATTTACACTTATAGTACGTTTGGATCAAATTCAAAGGTTCAGTTCACACTAATTACCAAACAATGATTCAGATGTGAGTGTACATTTTAAGCAGTGGTGTGATGACAGTCCGGCGAGGGACGGGGGTGACCCTGTGGGTGAGGAGGCACCCTGAATCGTTGGGGATTAGTAGGAAAATATAGATCAACCATTAGGGCTTTATTGATTGAGGCTGTTTCCTTCCACAATGGGCCGATTCATCTATGAAGTCCCGTGCCGTGAGACCATGAGGTCATTTTACATATTCTTTCAGGGTGGACGTCAGACTTGAATGGTGAGAACATGCAGTGGTCCTCTACCCGGCCACCCCTGTGGAATCACACACACACACACACACACATACACACAGATAGATACAGGACCACCACAGGATTCACACGGTCGAGCCTCCTTCAATTCCTAATGTTTGAGCACTGAGTGCCATAATTTATAGCTCGCACAAACTAAGAACAGGGCTCTCTGTATGTGTGTGTGTGTGTTGGCGTATGACAAGAAGGGTCACTGACCTTTGTGACTTGGCTAAAATCCCCATGGGTCTAATTCAGCACTGGAATAGACCCCACAGCGGAATGGGAAGATGCCTCCAACATAATGAACACAAAGGCCAATTGTGACGCTATTCTCTGCAGGGCAGAAAGCCGAAGGCCCCGGGGACAGTAGAAGGTTTTGTTGGTGAAACGTAGAAGGAAGCCTGTTGCTTCAACATGCCTCTGATAAGATTCATCAGTGGTGACTCAACAGTGGCAGTTTGTCTCCCAGAGCGTTAAGTGTTAGATTTACATCCACTGTATTTATCTGCACTTGTTGGCTGAAGTGCTGATAGGTGACTCTCAGAGGCCAAATCAGTGTTTATGATACGTTATAGTGTCTATTATTATACAGTGTCTCTTATGTACTGTCCATTTGTTATAGTCAGTGTATCAAACTAGCCCATTTGGGGATCAAGTGCTCTTTGGTTTACTGTCACACATATAAACAAATTGTGCATCGTGATGCATCAATGGTCCAAACACACCAAAAATAGGAAAATAACAATATAGGTAATAGGTTTACTTTGCATGCATGCAAAATAATAATAAATATAAATAATAATCCATGACACAATCAAATGGAATCAAAATGTAAGAACATTATTTTTCTTATTACAGCTTCTGAAACAATTATGTCATGGGACCTTCAGTATTTCTTTATAATATTCAATATTCATGAATAAATATGCAACAATTTAAAGTAAATATAGGAATAATACATTATTATTTGTTATTTATGAAATGTTTAATCATTAAAAAATCACATTATTCGCTTTCAGCAAGATGTATAAATGATGTTTTGATTCAAATAGTAAGAAACTGAGAAACTATATTAGGGCCTTTAATCTGTAAAATTCATACAATTATCAAGCAAATGGAACAAAGGCTATATTGGATGATCTACTTATGGAGCTTAAAAGATTCAGATTTACATGTCCTTGTTAGCTTTATGACATGAGAGAATGAAAGAGCAATCTTTAATGCAGACTAAAACCACTATAGTTTCGTTAAACATCCACCTGAGGATGCTTTAAAAGAACGGTGCAGTTCCAAACAGCCAATTGGAGGGAGGATCCTCTTGGTTGACAAGCATGTGCGTTAATCTGGTTGCCAGTATCTCGGCCTCTCCCACAACATCAACTGACAGCTCGATAACAGAGGCCACAGAAAGACAAGAACAAAGCCAGCATCGCCAACAAGGAGGCAAACAAATGGTGACACTGCTGCTACTGCCAAAAAATGCCCATCCTCACAATTTATTGCCATTGCTACGACTTCGTCAGTGTTTTCATCATATACCGTCCTGCCACACCCCCTGCCAAAAAACCCTGAATTTGTCTGTGTGATGAGGTGGGGGATTAAAAAAAAAAAAAAACAAGCAACAAGATCGGCCCTTTCTTTTTCTTAAGAAAGACTAGAAATGAAGCTTTGTGCAAGTCTGCTGCTGTGGCATATTTGAAAGGTCTGGCGGGGCTGCTTTTGTGTCACCAGCATAAAGGGGATTGAGGGAAAACACAAACTGAACCACTGTGCCGTTGTGGCTCTGGCTATTAGTCAACGTGACGGCCTTTGCAGATGCTAATGGTGTATAATGTGTCCCTGTTGGCCTCCCTCCTCCCAGAACGCGGCTATCTGATAGCACAAAGGCCTTCAGCTGGAGATTGACTTTTCCCCCTTTCTTTTCACGGCTGGTACAAAGTTATTCAGCTTCTTTCTTTCCGTTTAAGAAAACAGGGAATAAAGTTGGCGCGCGGCAGCTATCTCCATGTGTAAAGCCTCAGGTGCTGGTAATGAGGATGAGGCCTGCCCCCCTGCATCCATTGCTCTCCACTGTGGTGCCCTTGCAGCGATGTGGAGATATGAAGTAACAACCAGGCTCTTGTGAAAGAAGAGAGGATGCCCAGGAGTGGAGGACCTCTGGACTCAGCCTTATTAATCAGTCAGGCTCTCAGCTGCCTGCCTGCCTCTCCCTTTGCTGCTGCCTCAGGCTGGAACATGTCTTTAGCCTGCTCTAGATTGAGATAACCGCTGGCAGAGTTAAATACTCTGAGGGTTTACCCAGACCTGGGGCAGAGGCCTCATCACATCAACACACAGGTCACTGCATCCACAAGCAAGCAGCTGTATGATAACAGCAGATCATGATGTAAACAACTCTCCAAGGATGAGAGTGAAACAATGCATCAAAGCTTCCCAGCTTTTTATTCAAGTGAAACATCTCAACTACCATTAAATGGATTGGCATGAATTTTTTTTGCGCATTCACACATTAAGCATTCAGCAGCCTCAGCTGTACTAGTTTTTATTCTAAGTAGCAAATGTTAACCTGTTAACACAAGATGATGAACATGGCAAGCCTCCACATTTAGCATGTAATAATAATATTCTCATTGCGAGTTATTAGACTGCTGAAGTTAGAAATAGTTTGAGTTTTTGCACCCTTAAGCTGTGCTTAGGTGAAATAAGGCATTGCGACAATTAGCGCACCATGCGTCTGGGTTGTGCAGCCGTGAGGGAGGACACTACTAGGCGAGGGGCGTTGTTTGGTTTGTTAACTTTACCTGGATAGCGCTTGGGAGCAACAACTCTTCCAGAGAGGCTTTCTCCACCTGCAATAATTTTTGTGTATTTCTCCACCTCTGCTGATGCAGTTCCCTGGCAACAAGCTAAATAAAAGAAACTTCAAGCAATTTCCAAAAGCTGATTACATTTGGACTTTTCACCAATGTTTTGTGTTTTTGGCCACCCTTGTACTACCCCTGGTGTTAACCACACTCAAAATGAATGTGAGGGAGTGGCTTTTTTTGCAGCAACATGTACTAAATGGACCTTGAGCGGAGTCTACTTTGCAAACTTTAATTTTATTTGAATTACTCATTTGTTCTGGGAAATTGGCAACAATCAAGAAAAGCAGAAACTGATAATCAAAAATCAAAAAGTGACTTCAGATGAGCCTAAAGGCTTAAGACTGACTGTGAGTGGACACGCACACCACATGAAAAAGGTCATTTTTATTTTTGTCAATTTTATTTTTTCCTTTTTAACACAAATGCAATAAATAAAGCACATATGATGGGGTTCATCATGCACACATTACTTTCTACAACATAAAACACTTTTTGGACCAACTCACCGATTTTCCGTTACACAAGTGGCTCACTTCATACACGTGCTGTAAATGGAAGTATCTCCATGACTACCCATCAACATTACCTGTACACAGAATGCACAGCATATTAGCCAAACAGGAGACTGGTTTTCAAGCTAGTAAGAGAGAGAGAGTGGATGGGTGATCGAAAGGGTCTAAATGATGGAAGTGCAAAGAGAGCTGATATGAGATAACTGTTTAAAGATGAGAATAAGGAAGTACAGGATGGACAGTGACTCGTAGAAAAAATAGTGAGCTGACAAAAGCACTGATTTTGAGCTTAAAATTCCCTACTGCCATGTAAGATATTTTCATTTTTTCTTTACTTTGAGGAAAATTACTCTTCAATCACAAATAAAGTTACCACCGGTTCTTGGTTTTGAGGTGTTTTATCTCATTCCTGAAGCATTCATTAATTTTAATGGTCGCTCTGTTGAGATGAGAGGTGAATGGACCTGTGCCTTTGGCATGCACATAGGCCTAACTGACCTGCCAAATAAACAACGCTCCCATCAACCAGGACCTTCAATCATGGTGTGGATTGGAAAGGCATAAAGACAACCCACCTACCCCTGTGTAACTGGTCAGAATGAACAGGATACTAGACTAGGAAAGAAACAAAAGCCCAGGTCAGAAGTAGAGACATTGAGCATGGCAACTGACAGATATTGTCATAGTTTTTCTTTTGAAATGGTTTTGACGACAAACATTTGACTGACGATGTAATATGTATTAAACATGATCACAAAATCAGTTTTGAAAATCAGCTTTTAAAAACTGCAGCTCTTAATGTGTCTCGTCTCAATGAGTTTGAAAAATCCTGAAAGTACGTTCAATTACAATTAGATTTTTTTTTCCTGTTCCACTATAATCTGCCAGTTTGTAACATGGGAAGATGAAATGTTATTGTACAATGACGTAAGTGCAAACCTGAGACACCCATAAACATAGAAAAAAAAACAGGTATGTTATGTGCATTTAACAAATTAATTGTCAAATAAATCCAATAAGATCAAAAGAATACAAAATAAAAAAAAAATCTATACATACAATTATTTCCAATACCTCAGAATTGACTTTATTCTGTTGTTGTGGTGTTAATAGTGTTGATGAGAGGTAAGCTGTATACTGAACCAGGTAGCTATTCATCTCATTTAGGGATATATAGAATAAATGTAGAATATAGCTGCAGTTTGGAGAGATAACTTAAGTGCTTTGGATCCTAAAAGCAACAAAAAGGAACAAATCCTTGTGTGCCAGGTCGGTATCATGGCGTATTTTAGGAGCACCAGGCGAGATAAAGGTGTGAATTTCTAGGTCATTTCACACATTAGGAACAGATCCAGTGGTCCTTCTTTGTGTAGAGATGAGTGACGACACACACTCCTATAACCACATGTACACAGACACTAACAGCTGAAAAAAATAAAAACTGGGGAAGATAAACATGTACACAAAAAAAAAGGAAAGCTTGAAAACTGTTCCCCAACGTGTCCATTTGTTAAGGTCCATCTTTGCATCAGCATCAAAGGGGGACAGGAAGTCAAGCCTTGGGCATTAAAATCAGGTGAGTGGTAGAGCAGGGCCGGGGTGATGACAGTCATTTCCAGAGACAGTTGTCTCTGCTCAGTGCATTCCTCTCCTGTGATCAATAAATTTACTTGCTTCAGTTCTGTAAATGAAAGGAAAGAAGGAACAACAGATTACATATATGTGCAGTATACAGTTACCCTTTTCCCACGACCAGTACAGATTTAGTATCTCAAACATTTGACGTTATTCAATAATTGATCAGTTCATCATCCGACAAAAACAGTTCCTTTGGAAGCAGTTTGATTTTGCTGCATCACTGATGATGATTTCAGTAACCGGTAGGTGTTATTCTTCAGCACAGAAACAAATACCTGGTTGTCTTATTTTTCCTTGTGAAGAGCTTCTATGAAGGCTTCAAGTTTTTCCTGGATCTCACGAACTTTCTCTGCAGAAAAGCACCCAAAGTTGATTGGTTAGTCAAACCCCTGATAAATAGAATATGAAAATACTGACACCAATCAAGTACACAAGCAATGTCAAACGAGCATGAAATACCCAGCAGCCCATGGGTGCATTTCATTGAAGAAGTTATTGAAGTTGTCCCTCTTAATTATGGTTCTTTTTAATTGCATATCTGAGAAAAGGTTCAATTTTCAAAATAAAAAGAGAAATAAAATTAAATGCTTAAAATTCCCAAAATATCAGAAGGTGGCTCGGCAGTACATTGGAGATGTGTACATAAAATCTGGTGAAAAAATATGAACATTTTTAAGTTATGCTCTAGAAACCCTCATCTGAGAATCCCACTCACAGACAGAGCCTAAATTCAACTTGTAACCAAGGAATAATTTAAAAAAAACTATAAATAAAAGCTCCTAAATAGCAGAAGGCACCACTTCAGTTTCTTGTTTGTAGAAAGTTTCAAGACAAAGTTTATGCTCGGAAACTAAACATGGAAAGGTGGCTGGACACCATTCCTATACCCCCCTCCTCACTTTGTTTGTGGCAGTGCATAATAATTGATTAATTGATCAACAGAAACTTGGACACAATTTTAATAATAATTAGGTAAAACAATTCACTAGTTGCAGCCTTATAAATGTGAAGATTTGCTGCTTTTCTACTTGGATCGTTAACTGTAGAGCAAAAACAAATATTGTTAGCTAAATTGAAAACATATCAATTTCACTACTAAATGACTAACTATTTTTATCATTTTTTTTATATAAAAGCTGAATGTGAGGATTTGCAACTTCTATGTTTTAAGTCATTGTAAATCCATTTAGGGTTTGGACTGTGTTGGTTGTACAAAACAAGATATTTGAAGACGTCAGCTCAGCCTCTGGGAAACTGCAATGGGCCTTTAAAAAGATTTAAAAAACATTTTCTGATTTTTAATTAGACTAAAATATTTTCGAATTTACTGAGAAAACAATCTTTGGATATATCAGCCATGAAAAATAATCATTAGTTGCAGCTCTTATAAGATGCGTGTCTATAAAGTTTGGACTGTTCTGACACTGCAACACATCTGAAGACACCAAATTAGGCTCATGGAAACAATTTCCTAACATTATATAGATCATATGAGTAATTGACCATTAAGAAAATAAATGGCAGGGTAAATAAATAAATGTTAATAAATAAATAAATATTTCAAATGATTTTTTAAGCATGAGAAGTTTTCTTCAGAGTGAGTCTTAATGACCAGCTGTGTGAAAATATTTGATTTTCTGATGCAGCAAGTCACTCACACATAATAAAGCCCGTTAGTGCTGAAGAACTAGAGGTACTAAAGGCTTGGCTACAACAAAAGGACAGCAAGTCATAAATCTGCTCTTTAAACATGATGACAATTAAAAAATTTTCCTATCCCTAACTCAATTGTGCAGGTGGAAATTCCCGCACCAGATGGTCCCCTCTGACAGTGACAGCCAAACCTCAAGGCAGACCCCCATCACACATCTGATGGTAAAGGATGTGCACCCTCTCTCAGTTATCATAGACCACATCAAAGCTCCCCTGTTCATGGTATGTACCTCACGGGCACATTGCTAATGGACAGGAGGGGATACCATAACAACAACATTTCACATGAAAGGGGGGGATCTACTGGAAAAGGTCAGCCATCTCTTTTCATGATTACACTCCTATTGTCCACAGACTGCATAAAACGAGCAATCCTTCCACCCGACATGTACTGTCACACGAGATGAGCGAGCAATCTAAAGCCGTCTTAATCACTGATTAAACAGTGGCTGAAGGAAGTCTGTGGGGCGACACAGCGGAAAGGAAGCTGTGGCTCCCAATGCCAGCTGTACCTCCAGCTTCCTTGTCAACCTCACTAATCTGTCTGGATATCCCCCCCAAGCACAAACTCAAACACCGACTCTGAAGAACAAACTAGTCTAGCACTGCTCTGATTTGATCAGCCACACGAGGCGACCTATTGTCGATTGTTTTTCTACGAGTAGGCCCAATGAAAACACAGATTTAAAGGGTGATAAATTACAGGTTTTGGACCTCTAAGCAACAGTGTCCTCAGTGTCCATTTCAGGTCAGCACAAAGGTGATAACTGTGCGTGCTTTGGAGTGAAACTAAATATGGTACTCAGAGGCATGTGTGCAACCCCCTTTCATGAGAGCCCTGCTGCCGAGATATCCGTTTCCTGATGGATGAAAAGCACATAGTCGTGAGAGGTGCAGGCACACCCCCTCAAATGTCTTGCAACACTTGAAGAGCTGAGAAGTGCTGGATACACACACATACAGGTAGGCAGACTGAGAAAAATTAACCGAGTTTGGCCTGAGAGACGCACCGAGCCAACTACCCCAGCATCCTGAAAACCAGCAAGAGCTGTACACTCATGTCACCTCCACCTTTTTTCACCTTCTACACATTCACTGCTGGCAGATGGCAAAAATGAAGATTTAAAAAAAAAAAAAAAAAAAAAAAAAAAAAAAAAATCCCGCAGCCTTTGATACTCTTAACACACTCAGGCAAAATGGCAAGGCGTTAGGTGGAGATTACAACACCTAATGGAGGCATTAAGGGGGCCTGTCGAGAGGCATGCTGACAAGTCACTGCAGCAGGTGTGAGGTTGAATGAAATGTAACACTGCGGTATGCCATTCCAACACACATCCCACCGCAGGGCAAGGCTCAAAGGCAACTGAGAGTTCAGGCGTGTGGGCTGTGTGCCCTGTACAACACAACTCAATCCAAGCCAATCAGAGCAGGATTACCAACATCTGTCCGGCCCGAAGAAAAAGACGTGATGAATGAGGGGATGAGGTTCTAGTCGGTGTGAGGAAAGGAGGGTACTGACTGTCAGAGCATCAAAACATGGGGAAAACCCCTGGCTCAAGCTTCAAAGTATCTAACTGTGTTTAGATGTGGCTGATGATTAGGTGCGTTGTGGAGCCAGGGTGCTTCAGATGCAGACCGTTTAATACAAGTCAAACACTAAGAATCCTGCCAGCTGTCGGGCTCTGCTAAATCACTAGAGGCAGCAGTGGTCTCGCGTTCGATTAGAGGGTTTCTGATAAGAAAAGACACAGGTTTGATCCCCCACTTTTACAAGGATCTAGACCTTCGGTGGAGCGCAGACCTGTGGTTTTACTGAGCAGCTTTTGTAAAGTGAGGTAGATTTTTTTTACAGAGCCCACAATCACAAGTCACACATTTGCCTCAGAAGGCTTTACACTCTGTACAACATGTCAGATGCTAAAACCTCAGGCTGCATTCAAAAGTGCCAACACGACAAGAAAATGCGGGGTTGTCCAGGAAAAAAATTTCAAACAGTTTGGCTACCTGTGCAATTAGAGTTCCACAATGACGTTTTAGCGAGAAGGCAGCATGAACATCAATCATTCCCTTACAGTGGAATATTTAATGATTTTAAAATGAGCCCTCAGCAGCTTTTAGGTGCCCAAAAGGCCACTGAGGTATGTAAATGGCCTCTTTCAGAAAAGCCAATATTCTGTGGATAAAAACTGTGAGAAACAGATATTTATTTCCCCCCAGCACCATCTGTTTGCCACCAAAAGCAGCAAGTAGAAGAAAAGGCCACAAACAAGGCTTTCTTTTCACAGTTCAGTGGAAATGCAACAAAAAAACAGTGGACAGAGTCACCATGGCCTGTTCCTTACTGAGCAGCAATGGGAGTAACGATCTAAAACTCCATTTAGGACCATGTTTACCTAAGAGATGAGCCCCAAAACACAGTCATTCAACCGCTCACCCCTTTATCTGGTCATGAATATTCCTATAATCCTCTGGCCTCTATCCCAGAGGCCCCTTCTTTAAGATGCTGGGTGTTGTGTGGGTTGGTGAGGGTGGAGAACTCTGGCCCATTGAGAGAGAGAGAGAGAGAGAGAGAGAGAGAGAGAGAGAGAGAGAGAGAGAGAGAGAGAAAGAGAGAGAGAGAGAGAAGGGAGCCTTTTCCCTCCAATCCCCTCTTTCAAGTTTTTCTCTCGGCTGATCTCCACATGAAATGATATCTCATTCACTCTCACTCTGAGTCCCCTAAGCCTGCAATGGCCGAAGCCCTGGCAGAAGGAGGGCTGAGCCACAAAGCCTTTAATTGACCTGTAATTAGACTGTGAAACTGCATGGCCATGCTGGACAAGTAGCCAATGCAGATGAGACGGTGAACAGAGCAGAGAAAAAGATGAGAGGGAGAGGAAAGAGAAGACAGTGGGGCCAGAAATGTGCCGTGCGATAGAAAAAAAACCTTGAATCCTCTTAATATGGGAGATGGACACTTCTGTGTGGAAAGAAAGAGTGGCTGCTATGGAAAAAGTGGCAACAGAAAGATTTCAGTGGAAGAATTTAGGTGACGGGGTTGAGGCTACTACTGCTCTTACAATTTTCTACTGAGAATCAAGCAGCAGCTCACAGCATGGTCACTAGAAAGACTGGGGAAGAGGTTTTGGTTCCTGTCTCAACCTGTCATCATTCACGAGGAAACGTTTTATATCTCATGACTGCCAGGGTCACAGGGCGGATGGAGACTCTAAATGTTCGAATATTCTGCCGTTTCCTTCTCTGAAAGCCGATCTAATAATGTAACAAACAGAAAGGCCTTTCCTCAGCATGCTGGCTGCTTGATTTGTCACTAAATCTGGATTGTCACGCTATAAAAAACTGGGCCCTGAGAGACGTGGGCCGAGGGAGAGTGGAGATGTCGACGGCTCAAACAGCATGTCAATGACAGAGCAATGAATCAGCCCACGCACTCAAACCTCTTATTTAGAAAACAGATGCATGGGACGGAGCAGACGAACCTGGGAAAAGACATACGTAGGTCTGAACAGGTCAAAGCTTTGGGGTCAGCCAAAGGGCAGACTAAACAAAAAGAAAATTGCAGGGAAAATCCTTTCAAGAGACTCTTGTTGGGCTAAGTAGCACAGGGTTTTACTGACAAGTATTGTTTATGCCTTTGAAGCACCATACGTTTTAGAGCGGGGTTATAAAGATGAGGGCTGGATATGGACTTAGCTCTCAGCCTGATGGATTTACCTGTGGGAAGAACTACAACAGTTTGTACATGATTCCGATGAAATAGTGGAGAAGACAGACAAGACGTAATAGTCGCCGTTCCCATTCTACTTATGACATATGACATGATGTAAATCAAATTAAGTCAGGGGTCTCAAGTTTTAGGAGACTCACCTTTTGCAGTCAAAGCCCAGTGCTGAGGGTAAGTGGCAATCAATCTTGTAGAGCAACTGGGCCTGGGGATGTGAGGTTGACAGGTCTGGTTTAAACTGAGATCCTGTCTTAATCTCTCAGAGCATCCCCTCCCCTCTGCTAAATCAGGCACAGGTGTGTGGACCAAGTTAACTAATGCTGAACTCTTGGATAAGCACACAAAACAAACACACTTGAGTTTCAAAATGCACTGCATTCACTCGGACCTGATGATACCTGGGCCTAAAAGGAAAGGATTGGTTTTTAATCACCTTCTCTCAGTCCCTCCTTGACATGGCGCTGAACCCAAACCGGCCGATCAAACAAGACGTCAGAGAAGAGATAAGGGAGGTCAGCTCTCTTCTTCCCTTTGCCGTCTTCAAGTAAATACGTGTTTCCAGCTGCACTGGACCGCACACACAATCACAGCCGCACAACACAGAGGAGACAGCTAACGCACCTGGAATTCCTTTGAGCTCCTTAAGCAAAGGCTTAATTGGGGCCCATAGGCAGGAGTCACTGGGCAGCAAGCATTTCACTGGCAAAGACAAAGTAATACAGGTGCCCCCCCGAAAAGTGCAGAACTACCTGATGAAGTTAAAAGTATTACAGAGATGATAAAACAAAAAACAAAAAAACAGAACACTTCATCTTGTTATAAAAATTGTAAATTTTTTGACAAAAATTGATGCCCATACTACTGCAAAAAGTCAAGTTGTGCCGTCAATACAGGCCCACAGGCCCAGAAAAACCTTTAAAATCATCTTTCCAAAAATTGGGGAAAAAAATGGTCCTACCTGAAAAGCCGCAGACCTTTTTAATAAACAATATCCAACATTTGCGTCAATCAAATAAACAACAATAAATGAAGAAGACGGCTAGACTGACCTCATAGGGCTGTACGGTCATGACATGGGAATATTCCAACCTTATGTAAGTTTGCATTTTCACTTATAACAGAGAAAGAGTATATGCTTTCTTATTACCTCATCCTAAGCAGCATCTGATGTCAGGTCTTTGTAAGTGTATGCATGTTGTGAGTGACAGGAGGATCAGCAGGAATGGGTCCCTGGTGGCCACACTATGCTGCAAACATGTGAAAAGAAGCTTCGCCTAAGTTCCCCTCCCATCACACGGCTCCTTCTCTTTCCCATTTTCCCACACTCGCTTGCTTTCATTCCCTGTGGAGAATGGAAAATGGCTTCACATTCTCATTCACAGATTTATTTCTCTTTCATTATTGCGTTTTGATTGGTTGTCATCTAAAGCACGCAGCTCCTTTTCCTTGTTTCCTTAGTTCACTGGATTTATTTCCTGAGTTTGTAAGTACTGTACGGAGGATATTAGTGAGCAGCCACATCACTTGCTTAGTTTATCAGCCAACTAAACCTGAGAATTAATGCCGTTAAATTGAGTTTTGGCAAACTGCTAACATCTAGTGATTAAATGATAACAAAATGTTTGAGGCTAGCCTTTCGGTGGATGTGCACATACTGGAGTACAGACATTGGACGGCTGTCAAAACCACAGTTTTAGTAATGTAATACCGTATGTTCAAATCGAGATATCAATCAAAGATAATTAAGTGCTTGATTTAAGCCAGTTTCAACTGATGACACAGACTAGTAATTTACAGCCGTGTTATCAAAAGCTTCTCAATCAGATGCTCCACAATATGCGCCAAATATCCAAGACAGACAATGCTGATTGCTGATATGAGATGAAGGATAGATGTAGTGGTGAGGGGAGAGTGTGTGAGAGACTTGACTCTGGTCAGATGGTGGCTGGTTAGATCCTTGATGGAGTGAGGTGAAGACAAGCAGAGGTGAAAGAGACAAAAATATTGACAGTGTATAGCAGAGAGTTAAGTATGTATACAGTATAACAGACAGACGTTAATAGGAAGAGCTTAACAATGATAGAGAGATGCCACACTCTTAACAAGAACTAGTGAGGCATGATGAACCAGTGGCGAGAAGAGGAGACACAAACAGACAAATTGAGTTACACAGGGTTGAAGAACTGGTGGAAATTGAATGTTAGACTTTTCCAAACATTATATTTAAGAAAACATAAAATTTCTGAAACTTCTGAAAAAAGATGCCTACTGTTTTATTAACCTTTACTAAGCTAGTCGTGGACAAAGGGCATAGAATGCAGTCAAAAGATGTTAAAAAAAAGAACAAATGTTTAAGGGTGCCTTGCATTAGAAAAGTATTAAGTCAGTTTGCATCACAAAAATCAATTTCACACATCATTAACAGGACAAGATAAGATAAAATGCAGGCGGGGCAGCTTCATCTGTGCCAGTGTTATGACAACTGTGGATCTACTGTTTGTGTACTTGATGCTGTCAGGGAGAAAATGCATAGTTTGGCAGCAACTCTGCAGCCTGAAGTTTCCTCCACCATGGAGAAAAAACAACAACAATGTCACCGGTAAGCCTCCTCAGTCTACATAGATACACTGCTGACAAACCAGTGTCTACTTAGTTTGGCAACATTAAGGTCATGCCAGGTAAAGGGTGAATGAGTTTGACGAAAAGAGCAAGAAAGGTCATTTAAAAAAAAGAAAAAGAGGATGCAAACAAGGAGGGAGAAATGAGAAATGTGTTAGAGGGAGTGATGTGGAGAACAACAAGCAAAAGAAGTGGAGGAGGTCATTCAAATTCATTAAGAGTGTTTGTAAGGACAGTAGTCCCCAACTTAACTAAGAGCAGACAGTCCATCATCTATCTCACTCTATTAAACCACCCCCACACTCCAAAATGAAGACCAGTTGACTTCGGCCGTGTCGACAATTATGCAGATAAATGTGAATTCCCTTTTTTCTTTTTTCTCCTGTTTTTGATTTTCATTCAGTTTGTAGGTCAAATTACTGGCAAACAAATGCAGCAGAACAGAAGTTAATGTTCCTAAACTTGCTGAAGCGTTTATGAACCGAGTAGTAATCCTCACAAGAGGAGTGTGACAATGCACCATTTACTTCTTTGTCAATTAAAAGAAGTTGTTTTTTTTGAGTGTGGATGGTGTACTGAACAGAAAAGGTATAATCATTGAATACTCTTGATCTCCCACCACGGGTGCATTTCATTGAAGAAAGACAGTTAGAAAGGAGTCATTTAAGTTGTCCCTGTTAATTGCATATCTGAGAAAAAGTTCAATTTTCAAAATAAGAAATAAATAAAATGCTTAATATTCCCCCCAAAAAATACAAAAACGATAAATGTTCCTAAATAGCAAAAGGCACCACTTAAGCACTTGGTTGTTGTGTGTAGAAAGTTTCGTTCCTATACGCATCTCCTCGTTTGCCCTTATAAGTCGCACAGAAAACATGAACTGTGTGTGAGAGCAAAGCCGGCACATGTGAACACAAACACCTCCAGATGATATGTCATCCCTTACAGAAGAGCACATCTCATTGAGCCCTCGCTAATCTCTCTGGAGGAAGCTTCTCAGAGGAGGAGAAGGGGAGAAGATGAAAGGAAACAAAGTGAGTGTGAGGCTGAGAGGGCATTCCGGTGAGCAAGCCCAGGCAACCAGAGGTTTATTGTATTCTGCTTCCACACGAGAGAAAGGAAAAGGAGAAAGTGACTGCGTGTGCAAACATGCAAACACTTCACACATTATCTGTGTTCTTGTGAGAACCTTCCGTTGACACCTTAAAATCCTTAACCCTGAAACGGCTTCGACACAAAAGCTAAAATCCATAATTTTCTGCACATTGTCGTGTTCAATTTTGGCAAAGAAGAGGTCAACTTAAGGTCCACCAAAAAATGTCTTCAAATTCCGGGGGAGGTCCAGGGGTGCTCCATCCCCTCCAAGCAGAGGATGAGATCAATGATTGGTTTGCCATGTTATTTTGGTGATTACAAAGCGCTGCTCGACGCATATGCAAAATTATTATTCAAATATTGCAGATTATGTCTACCTTAGCACCTGGCTCTATATTTTTTTAAAAAGTTGTTTGATTGATTGATAGATTTATAAACAACTGCTTTTACTGTTAGAAAATAGTTAACGGAATATTCTGACGAATACAAAATAATCTGCCAGTCCGGCTGGTTTGATCCCAAACACTGAAGAAGACTTTGAAGAACCAAGAAACTGCCACAAGCATAGGTCTCACAAGCATAAATGGACACACACACATAGACACACACACACACACCAATATACAATGTATATATTGGATCTCTCTCCTAACCTCTTTCCCATGACTAAGGTTTCAACGACAACAGACCATAAATTCACACTGAGGAAAAGAGCCGTTGTAAAAAAAAAAAAGTGTCAATAAGAGCCATAGTTTGTGTGTGTGTGTCTCTGTGTGTGAATGCAGGTGCTTGTGCCAGTGCACTGTATACAAACTCGTCATCAGTCTGACAAAGCACATAAAAAGTCACCGTGATGGGAATCACCTCATTCCGAGCACTGACAGCCAATTCATTCACAGACAAAGGTGGAGCAGACAACAAACATTTCTACGATGTACACGGCAATTTGTCAACAGGAGAAGAGAAATATATATATATATATAGTAGAGGGGGGTTAAATCTACAGCTGGAATACAAAAATGCCTCAAAAATACCAACATAACCATTAATTCCCACCAACAGCTACCTTGAAAAGGGGTTCTGTATTTTATAAATAACAAATTTCCCAAAATGGTACAGTCATGTTTACAAGTATAAAGTGTCTGGAAGTTCATAATATTAAATATGGCATCCAGCACTTCATATTACAGTAGTGATTCTTGAAACACTGGATATAGCTCACTTTCTCAAATTAAGCAGCACGATACAGTACAGCACACAAAAATAAAAAAAACATTTTCTACAAAAGGCAATGAAGCAGTTAAGTGACATCCTAGTGGTCTCCTAAGAGGCCTGAGCTTGAACATTAGGCCTGGGCTTTGCTCCAGAGGTGGCACCGTGCCATACAGCTGGTCTGGCACACGCTGACAAACACACACACTTCTTTGCAATGTACATTGTACCACTCATTAACAGTGCTTTCACGCTCTCACTCACTGATGCACACACCTGATCTGTATTTGTAATCTGAGCATTTCTGAACATGCCTGCAAGTAGAGGCAAATTGAGCTTAACAACAGACTGCCCCTGGGAGCACATTTCTGCCTTTGTTAAGTGGGTTTATCCTTTCTCCCGACTCCTATCTTGTCCCTCTTTTCCCACCTCTCTCCCCTCCTTTTTCCTATAGTAGGGATGGGAATTGAGAACAAGTTCCAGTTGACAGCTGGCTCCAAATTGTTCAATCCATTTAGAATCACATGCCTCCACGCTTGTCAATTCCTTTTATCGATAACAGCATGTTTTTCCAACAATCGCCCGTTGAAAAACAATACTGTCAAACTCATGAGCTTACGCTGCTGGAAATATGCAAAAATACAGAGTCATGGCGGAGAGAAATAAACAGTCCAAAGCATGGTGTGATCTTACGAAGAAAGATAAAAATGCTGGTTGTAACGTCTGTAAAATGGTCCTTTCAAGAAATGGTGGAAGCGTCAGAAATATGCTGAAACATCTACACAACTTAAATTCCAAGAATGTTGTGTGTATTTGAAACTGTGTACAACAGCAGAGCAGCGTGTTTGTTAGTGCGAGCATCATTTATAGTCATAATCTTAATCATTCTGTTTGGAACTATTTGATAACTACACTTGCGTTGACACAGGGCAGGCCTGATGCTGGTGTACATGGGATGTACATGGGTGTTAGAGAGAAGGTGTTGGGTTGGGTGTCACCTCTGCTGCGGCTGCAATCTGCTGTACTTGTGAGAATGCTTGGTGAGAGTTATGGAACTTCTAGACATTTTTGTTTATATACACTAGTAAAAACACGAGAAAAAAAAAATCTCTGCTTCTCTGATGCTATTTCTCCATCATGCTTAACACTTAATCCTGTCTGTAGGGGTTTACCATCATCAAACTCTTATGATTGAGAAAAAAGATCTTGACTGCAATTAAATAGATGGTGATTTTTAATTTTTTTTTACCGTATAGCTCAACCCTAGACTGACATGAACGTGACTCCTTGTCCTGTATCACGTTGCATTGCTGGAAAGACAGGTGGTGGTAGTAGCTCCTGTTAAGCGTCTAAACCCCCGATTTAAATAAATTAGAATATTAGCAGTTTGGTGTTGAACTTGCAAAACCACTTCTTTGACTGACGAAGCCCCAGGTTCAATTCCTACTAATAGCTGGAATGTATTTGACTACAACATATCGAGCGAATGATGTGTTTGTCATGTAAATTGTGTGTACTTTGAACAATCAAAATACCTGACAATTAAGTATGCACACTGAAATGATGCATGTGCCTCCAACCCCTTAGCCTCTGGTGGCTGCAACATTACACTGCAGTGAGAGGACATAGAGGATTAGACGTGCAACAAGACTTAAGAGAGGATTTTTATGAGTAGCACGAGAGAAAAAGTTTCTGCAGACACAAAAGTTTGGTACAGTCTTTGTGGTTCAAAAGAGTTTTGAACCCTCAGAAGCTCACTCACTTTGTGCTTTGAGGCGTATCACAGAAGCAGCCCATCAGCCAACAGTCTAGTTCAGTCTAGACTGATGGACCCACATACCCACATCCACATCCACATCCAGAGGTCTAGGCTGCATTAAACAGAAGCACCTGTGCAAAGTGTCTGAAAGCCAGTGACCCATTTCCTCCACTTACCCACTAACTCAATCTGACAAAGGTAAAACTTTGAAAAATACATCTTCTGTTTAGAAAGGAAAGAAAAAATAGGATATCTACATAAAATTAGGGCTAAGACATGGTGGGAGATATATTTGAAGAGCATTGCAAATTTGCTGTGCTGTAAACAAATGGGAGTTTCTATTTTATAATATCTGTAAAAACATCTTCATGCAACTACTAGAAAATCCGCAGTAGAGGTAGACAACAGATGAACAAAGAGCGCCGTGAAGAATAATTCGCGACAAAGGTATCCAGCCAGGAGAAAATCAAGAATGTTACGGTTCATGGCGTTACGTTAGGTTTAGAAGTGCTACCGTATAGATTCATATGTTTTTTCTTTAGATCTTGTTTCATTTTCAGCGTTTTCATGTTAGAAAACCACTGGACAATAACAAATATTTCTGACGTCAAAAAACTTGAGTGCTTCTACCCTCTAATTCATAGCTGCTTGTATTGATACAGATGCATGAGAAAATAATGATACTGACCAAAAAACAAAAACCAAAAAACAGGCAAACAAAAAGGGACAGATATGAGCTTTGGCAACCATGTTACAAGTTCCTTTGCATTGAACCAGCGACATTTCAACTGTTGCTTCTGATTACAAAACAATCTCTAGCAATTATTAAAGTGAAAATGACTAATAAAGTGAGATTTTAAAAGAGGGTTTACATGTTCCTGTGCTGGAATCTATGGGACTGTGTGAGGGCATGGTGTGCACAGGTGTGTTTCTACCCTATGGATCCAATGACAAATTCCAACCACATTCCCACATTTATCAGTGAGTCTTTGGTGGTGGAAAGTGGGAATGTCATGCCTGTTTGGGAAAGTTTGGGATCGACTTGCCTTATAGGATTTGCAAGGCCAGGCAGGTCTGGGCATTCCTGAGTTTGTGTGGGATGGAGAGAGGACTGTGTGTGTGTGTGTGTGTTCTCAACTCTCTCTCCTCTCCCCTAGGCTGGTGTCACAGAAAATTTGACTCCACTGCAGAGGAATTAAAAACAGTCCCCTGCAAATAGACAGTGCATGCATTTTTTTTATTTTTTTTTATAGATGTTGCGATATCATTATTTTCCTTTCTGATACCAATGCTAGGTAGAATCAGTGAATAGACTAGTAGATTTGTGCACTCACTGATATCCAATCCAGCATTTTGGGCTATATGAGAGGCATTTCCCATAATGGAGTCAATAAATGAACAACCCTACTCTTTTCTGTCTTTCCATGTAGTTTGACTATGCCTGTATGTTAATGCTAAACTTGCTGAAATTTGTACTTGTGCTTGTGCTTGTGACTATGGATGCATGTTAAACCGAATGTGTGTCTAATTAAATGCACAAAAGAGTTCCTGTTTGTATATAAGATAAGATAAGATAAGATATCCCTTTATTAGTCCCACAGTGGGGAAATTCACAATGATATGGGTATATGTGTGTGTTTACACTAACAGTAAGGGAGGGAAAAAGTCTTTGAAGGAGTGTGTGTGTTTTCTCAGGGCGATAACTTACTTCAATCACACCTACCATACATAGACAGATAGAATGACCAAAGTCTTGGTCATTCATCTGTCTGCCTCAAAGAAGTGTCATCAAACTCATACACAAATTTTAAAAATGAGCATGCTGGCCATTTGTGTGCTTGATTCTGTTTCATGACTTCAGGCTCACAGCACATTTCAGATAGTTTTCCTATTTGAAGAGAGCATCTTGAAAATTTGTTTCAAATAACACAGATGTTCCCGCTACTGGAAAAACCCAATTTGTGCTGATGTGGCAAGACTATAACCCCTATCACAGGTGGATGTGAACAAACTGACATAAAAGTCGCCTGGATTAAATGCACATAAAAATGTTTAAAAAAATAAGCAAATTGAAGAAACCAATTATGAGATGCACACATTCAGGAACCCTAAAAAGCATGGGTGAAATTTCATTGACTTCTGTACTGCAGTTTTTGAGGAGATGAGAATAGACCATACCCTGTTACACATGTACAGACAAACTGACAAGGGTAACCCTATCTGCCCCGTTTGGCGGGGGCATAAGAACATTTCACCAAGTCAAGAGAGATGCCATTTGGTAAAATCAAAGAGAGTGTCATTTTAATGTATTGACTGTCTCTGAATAAGTAACAGTCACCATGCTCTGGTGTATGCGTATGTATGTGTTTGTGTGTTATATGGGATGCCACCAGGAATGGGTATGTCGTGACTTTTGTCTGTCCTGGCTTTAATTGTCTAATATTGTCAAAGACTACATTAAGTCTTGTGTAGTGCTTAGTCTCATAGGGTCAGTCGAATATGCGTAAGTGGGGACCAGAAAATGATAAACTTCATACTTTACACCAATCCAACACATGAAGAGACTAGTGTATACTAGTCCCAAAGAGTTACTGCTTAATATATCAAGAATGTTTAAGAGCCTGAAAGCAGTAAATCCATTTTTTAAAAATTAAGAAGAAAAAAGAAGCAAACTGCCAGTTAACATCCCTGTTATTTTATCAGTATAGTGGTTTTGAAAGGAATGAATAATGCTATATTAGTATAGTCAATACTATTTCCTTTAGCACTACTGCCACCTACTGACAACTTCAACATTTCCTATAAAAGAACCATTTACTCAATACAATATACCAAAACATGAGGAATGGAAGCCTTTAACTATAACAACCAATGGGACAAGCTGACAGCAACAAATTGCCTCCTTTCTCATTTTTAATTTGGCCTTCAAGTGTAAGCTTCAGTTTTTATTACTAACGTATAAACGGTCTGTTTTTGTAACTTTGTGTGTCTTACTGAGATCCTCAGCCAGCTGGACTCTGCGACCAGTGATGAGCTGGGTCTTCCTCTCCATGTCTTCCCCGAAGTCTTCCAATACCTCCTTCACATTTTTCTCCAAACGGCGCACTGAAAAGACAAATACAGACACACAAAGCATAACAATCAATATTCAGTCCAACAATGCATCAGATTTTTCTCTCTGTGGTTTCATTGAATTACATGATGAATACATTTTTTTTACCATCATTAAAAAGGTTGGGAAGAGAAATGTCCATTTTCCCAATAGCTATACGTATACTGGTAAGTGGACCAATTTCATTATTGAATGGTAATCGATGAGTTGGATAACAGGTTATGGATCTTGGGTAGATTATGTCACCAAGGCCAGAGGTAATGGTTTCCCAGATGCTCTAGTTGACCATATTGAGACTACTTTGAAATATATGTTCTTTTTTTCTGGTAGTGCATGGTGATCATTATCAAATGGAACTCCATGAAACGATGTTTAAGTTTCCTCCTAAATGGCCAAAAGTGCTACTGTTGCAACAATCCACTCGTGTATGAAAGGAAAAATCATGAGTATGGTGTAAAACTGTCAGGGATACTACATGACAATTAGACAAATGATCAAAACTTGAGAAGCAATGCAGTGCTGACTAATAAGGGTGGGAAGGTTAAAACAGTGGCAGAGAGTTTGCTCTATAATTAAAATGAAAACTTATCCATATTTGCCCGTTTTGTTAAAATGATGGATAACTTAATTTGGAATTCAGGCCTCCATTCCAACAAAGTCCCCATTCCTCACCCTCAGTGTTGGTGAGCTGCTGTCGGAGTGTGTTGGCGGTGATGACCAGCATCCTCTGGATCCTCCAGAACAGTACCACATCATTGCACTCCAACTGGAAAAAAACATGCAGACATTCAGTGTAGCCTTTCACACAGTGACCTTAGCTAAGACTGAGGTGTAAAGAAAAACAACCCAGGATTACTCATCCTCTCTTCTTACCTCAGAGTCAACAAAGTGTCTCTGATAGTAGTAGAAACCTCTCTTGCAGAGGCTACAGTGAGACAGTGCATTCTGCAAGAAGTGTCTGCGATACAGTTGGTGCCATGTGTCCTTAATCTGACGAAGTAGGAAAGTCAGTAATTTAGCGGTTAATGGAGGGTAGACAGAATGAAAGAGAGCAAATATAATGTGTGCAAGCTGCTATAGCAAGCTTATATTTTCAAATAGTGAAGACAAAGATTACTGAAACTAAGAAACGAGAATCAATAGATTTTCAATAGTGTCAGTATTTATAACATTAACTTATATGTACATAGGTCTCGTTTAGAAGGCCAGAGACGTGTTTTGATCTCACCAGCACAGGGTCAACTTCAACCCCTCGCCCCTCCAGATTCTTTCTGACTGTGGTGACCTCGTCATTGGCCAAGTAGGCTGTGTGGTCATCGTGTAACTTCAGCAAGCGCTCCAGCTCACCTTTTGTTTCATTACGAATGTGCTGAAAAGTCAAAGACAATGAAGAGAGCAGTGTTAGCATGGTGGCAAATGGGTGTTTAGATGTAGATGAATATTATGTGCTTCTATTAAGATGTTATACTTAAAAGAACTGTACATGGGGTTCAGCAGAAATGTGGTTAAGATGGTATTATATCAGTCTATTAAGTGCCTTTTGATCCTTCCACTTTCATGTCTTTGTGGTGCCTCTAAAAAAACAGTGATAGCCATGGATTTGGAGAGACCCATCGAACTCTGACCTGTTCTGGTGTGCGATTCTTCCAGTTCATCCACCTCTGTTTCCAGTCTGGACCCACCATATCTTTGATTACTGACTCAGCTAAAAGAGAAAAACGTGGTGAAAAGACACAAAAGCGAATTAAATATATAGTATGTATAGTATGTCACTAATGGTAGTACTTTTCAATCCGCGGTATTTCACATGATCATATATCACGAGTATCAATGGCCTCATAGAAATAGAGCTCTAAATGTAGCGGTATAGCAGACTAGACAAGATAGCACAGAAGCATGACCATCTTCTTTCTAATATGCATGTCTGTGATTTCTTTCAATGATTTACCACAAAATTTGCCAAATATGCTGGAGAAATTTCCAAGAATTTGTTCTGTAATTAAATGGATCTGGTCTGATTATGTTTGAACACTAATCTTGTATCCTAATGGGGAGAAAATGTTGACGAGAAAAAAATGTTAGCCATCGTGGAACAGGCACCAAACGTGGCTACTGCGTCCAACCATTCTAACCACTGATGTGCAGTCTTTGTTTTTTACATGTTTCTTTCATACAATAAATTACTTTGAACTGTGTTAGTGCCAACTGATCTACATATCTACATTGGGGTTTTAAAAATTTTAACAGGTATGTTATCTCATGGTTAAGACTTGAAGGGACGATGGCTAACATACTGTCTTTGAGGCGTGTGTGCAGGGTTTCCTCCATGAACTGGATGGCTGCATCCCACTGGGGCTTGTCTGTGATGGAACGATCTTCAAGGGCATTGTGCTGGATCACCGTCTAAAACACACACAACCAGTGCAAGAATAAAATTACATTATTCTTTGCAAAAGCAAAGATTTGTACTAGATTTGCCCATTGCTGCAATGGGTACTTGCATCAATGTAAGAAAGACCAGTTTCTTTATATTCATAGCAAAGAATCATGACATCGTGTCGACGTCAGGAAGTGTTACATTTTGCATGTTTCCTCAGTATCCCTCCAGGGTAAATTGATTTATAATGTGTTTACCAGGCTGTCCTTGGCCCTCTCATTCCACTTGTGCCTCTTGATGCTCTCGTCCTTCACAGCCTCCTTCAACTTGTCAAAGATGTCGTCCTGGTCTTTGCCTTTGTATTCAGCCATGAAGCGGGCAAACTCTTCCTGCAGTGTCTCCCAGGCAACCTAAAAGGAGGCCAAGCATGGTGTGGAAAGAAATGGTTCTTATTGTCATGATGCCCTTGCCTGATATTTCTTACATTCTTGCAGTCAGTGGTACAGTTAGCACTTCGACCAAATAAAAACAATGAAGATGCTAAATTATAGAATCTGAATATCACTAAAATGCCATATCATTCAGTGACAACTCAGTTTTGCAACATCATAATCTATTTTTTAAATGAAATGAATTTTTTAAATGAAAAGGAACAACATGAACACACTCATTTTAGATTTAAAAATGTTCTCACACCAGCAGAGGGTAAACTTAGAAGACCTGATTTAACCAAAGTTTGATGTGATTTCAGGTAATAGTGCAAAATGACCAGTTGCATAAAGACAGTCTTTGTTACCTCCAGTGCTTTATGTGGAAGCTGCTTGTCGGTCCACTGCTTTAGCTTGATGTCTACAGTGGTGTTAAAGGTACCAGAGTCCGTTGTTTGGGCAGCAGGCAGGTATATGTTCTCAATCACATGGGTGGAAACACGCTCCCATAGCTTCTTCTGCAAGATGGATTCCCTGGGAGAGTAAAAGATACATTCAAGACTTCCAATAACTATAAAGAAGAAGATACTGTATAATTTGACTGATGGCTCTAGCCTTTGTGATTTTGGTTATCTGTGTTCTGACTTCAAGAGACATACTGAAGGTGCTTCAACCATACAGTAGATGCATATATTTTTTTTGGTTAAATTCTGATTATCATGCTTAGATTTTGTTTTAAGATGAATCGGCATGAGCTTATTTGTAACGCCGTTGGTTCCAGGTGACCAGCTGAGGTCAGTTTAGAGACTAAGTGAGGTACAAAAACAATGAGTGACGAGGGATCGTTCTTGGCTGAGCTGTTTTCACTTGTGTAGTCAGTGATGCTGCAATTGCACTTGACAGTAGATTCCAATACAGGTGCAGTCTGACCCTGTTAGCATCTACCAGCCTCCACACTCTTACTCCATGTCCCAAAGGATCTGTGGCAATAGAACAAACCCCTTCCCAAGTCCCGCTAGACCAGGCCAGTGTTAGGCCTCTCTCATTTATCATAAACGTATGCTCATATTTCATTAGGCTCGCCTTTTGTTTGGGCTAGCACTCCTCACTGTCAATAAGTGCTATCTCCAATAGTGCTGGTTGGCTGCTGGCTGGCTAACAGGGCCACCCCTGTTCTCGTCCATGGGCCATTCATCAGAGTATTGATCTGAGAGAACTGATGGCACTCACACTGGGAACGGCCACAACACAGTACATACATCTCATTTAGCAAGTTTTTCCTCATTGTTGGTGAGGTATAACAATACATTCATGCACAGACAAATACACACAGAGATTGACCTGCAGTTAGCTCTAAAAATAGCTTTCCACTCATGTTAAGTTGAATGCTTGAAGAGTGTAAACACAAGATCTAATTGTGTTTGAGGTGACCTGTCATTAAGGACAATATTCTACATAGAGTAGATAAAACCCTAATACTAACTCATAATGCTAGAACTAACACCTGACTCAACCACAGGAGGAATCGCCGTGCCAAAAAACCCCCAAAACATCTTGCACTTGAGTTCCGAACAACTTAAAAAAGGTTAATTAAGAGTTTAATAGTTTTTAAGTAAATGTTTGTACTTTATTTAACAACAGAGCATCTATGTATTATTGAAGACTATCATTAATGAACTGCTCTGACATTTTTAAGACAGGCACAAAAATGAATGAGCCATAAATATGATCTCACCATTAACTTACCAGTGTTGTGGAGTCACTTGACTCAAACTAATGACTTCATCCAAGATTTCATTTTTGGCCTTTTCAAACAGTTCATTCTGCAAAAAGACAAAAAAAACAAAATAATCTGTAACATCCATAACGCTATTATATGCCTTTGAGGATCTTTCATTGTGTGCGACTGTTTAATCTTTTTTTTTTCTTCAATTCTTGACATGAATCATTTGCTTGTACATAAACATTGTGACCATAGAGCCACTAATGATCTATGCCTTTATTTAAATGTAATGCTTTTGTAGAGCTTCTTATAAAGAGCAATGCCAAAGTTTGTGTTCCTCACCCTGTCCAGCTCTCTCAGACGAGGATAGTTGTTCTTCCATTCTGTCTCAAGGTTGAAGCGAGATGCTGGGGAGAGGAAAAAAACTGTGAAAAATTGCGAAAAACAAACAAACCTTTACAACATCAATATGAACAATCTCAACTGTTTAATTTGTCACTTAAAAATGACTTGTTCCATCATCAACCTGTTTAATTAAAATGTCTTAAAAAAAACTACACTGATATGCATCATTTTGCAAGAGCTCATTCTCATGCCTGGATGAAACTCATCCCCCGGACATTGCTATTGCTTTTTACACCTTCGATGTTGTGCTCCATCAAACAGTAATTCTCCATAATCAACAGGCAATGACCATACAGGGACAGGGCCTGCTTTGTTTTAACCTGGTATGATATAAAAGCAGCTTTCAGGCAGGTAATGGTGCCTATCCTTTAATAAAAATGGGTGAGGACACACTCACTGTCTTAACGGGTCTCTTAGGAGGCGAGGGGACGAATGGGAACGATCACGCACTCTCACAAAATTCAGAGTTTTAGCCCTCATATATGTAGACGCACACACACACACAAAGCTTGCTGTCCCTATCCACAATGGAGATTAGACTAATTGCTGGGTTGTGGGGCCATGGTGGCGCCAAGCATGGAGGATGGAGGCCGGCTGTGTGTGATTTGATGAGATATGGATCGATACGGCACACAATAGACCTGTGGGAACTGCAGTGTCAAAGCCATAAATCTCTTGCGCTGCTAGCAATGGGCTTGTGAATATCTAGACTAATTGCAGTTGGAAGGAAGAACCATGGAGAGGTGTGGCATGGTGGGCTGAGTAAAGCCATTACAGGGAGGTGTGAGTCAGAAGAAGATGAGAAGTAATTGTTGCCAATACATCCAACCATCCATCCATTTACACTATCAAACATATCTGTGACTGTTAAAAGGTGTTTCATGTAAACAGTGTGCAGTCATACCTTTGAAGACATCAGCCTGCTGCTCAACAGACTCCCTAACCATCTTCCAGAAGCAGTCAGAGACGGCCAGACTTAAATTCTTTGTGGTCACCTGGTGGGCCTTCAGCATGCCGTCCCTTATTGCATACATACATTCATTGTCAACTTTAATGCATTTTAAATTAATTCATTAAGGAAGCGTTCGAGTTTAATGAAGCTGGTGTAACTTGCCTCAATAATTGGGAGTTCTGGAAGAAGTCTTCTTCATAGTCTTTAATTGAGTCTATGCTTTCACCGCTGCTCCCTGCACATAAGTAGACGGCAGACAGCAGAACAACTTGTGAGTAAATGATAACTCAGTTCATAGTTCATGAATTATGATGATAATAATAATCTCTTTTTTTCAAATAACTAAGTTGCAAAAACCAAGATGACTCTGGCTCCCTGGTTACCACAAAGGGTCTCATGAAACCACGTTTGTGAATAAGGACATGATCATGACTTGAAAATCCTCATTAAATAATGTTAAATTTAATTTGGCATGATAGATGACTGAGTAGCACATGTTACCTTTTCCTGTGACTACAGCAAAGTAACCCAGGGCCTTCATAGGAAACAGCTTGCCTTCCACTATTTGTTGGATCTAAAAGACAAAAATTAAAATGAAAAAAAAAAAAAATGAAAAATTGAAAGACTAAGATTCTCACACCAGTCCAACCCTGAAGCAAAGTACAAGTACAGTATTCACAAAACTGCCTCATAGAGAGTTAAAATAAAAGTCCAGAAGTTCCTCTTGTGGAGCAGCTGCTTGTAAACTTCACTCAGAGGCTTACACCTCATCCACTAGTGTCAACAAATTAATAATTAAATTCAGTGATAGGCTAATCATTTCTGATGACCATCAATAAACACCCAGAAGACAGATCCAAGCTGTCTTCAGAATAACTTCAATGAAAGAGGTGAATGAGTACAGGCACATTAATAGTCAGTATAATCTTTTACATATAAAGTAAGTTTTTTGCTGTCTTACTCTGCTCGGACTGGCCAGGTTCTTTTCAGCCAAGTCCACCTTGGTCAAGACAAAGATGGTCCTCTTCCCATGGGGGTCCATCTGGCTTACCAAGTCTGTCACAATGCTCCGCTCTGCATCCACACTGCCATCTGGAGGTCACAAAGGAAGGGTACAGGAGACATAATTTATAACAATGAGAGTAAGGAGTATGAAAACAACGAAACATCCCCCTGCTCACTCTGACAAATGCTCTGAATAGCTCACCCTGAATACAAAGAATGATTGCGTTAGGGTTTTGCATGTAGGCCTTGCTGATGCTGAAGATGGTTTCCTTAGTATCTGATGCCATGCCTGAAGTCACCGTCTTAAGACAGAAACACATTAAAAAACCTTTTAAAAGACTGTAGTTGTGTTATTGTATTTGTGAAGACAAGTCGGGTATTAGTTAAGATTTTACAGGATGAAATGAACAAAATAAAAAAGACACACACTTTGTACATGTTAATAAATATACATGCAGAGCGATTTGCTCAAACAGCACAAGAAAAATATGAAATACGAAACCTTTGGCAATAATGTAACAGTAAAATAAATGGTATATGTATATGCATGACAGAATGCATGAAGTGTACAGTCATAGACATCGCCACCTTTATTCATTTAAGAATGCATACTCACACTGATTACACCTGGTAAATCAACAAGCACCATCCTCTGGATGCCGGGGCCTTTAACACTTAGGGATATAGTCTGAAATGCCAAAAATAAACACCTTTATTCCATGAAAGATTCTAGAAGTAAATCAGAAATCTAAATGCAAGTGTCCAACCTCAGAGCTGACTGTCTGTCCTTCCTTTACACTCTTCCTCATCCTCAGCTCAATCTCGTGCCTCAGAGCAGCCAGCTGCAGGACAGAGGACGAAATGCAAGACATAATGGTGTCAAGGTAAAAAAGTTAGTGCTAAAATTCATATTTGATGCGGATAACTTCATGACTTACATCCTCCTCCTTGGTGAGGTCAAACTCGCGGCCACTGTCCTTAAATATGGCCACATGGTGGGGGCCTTCACTTAGTGTTACCTGCAGAGAGAAGGCCTCAGATAAATAACAGTAACCCACGCAAACTTGGTTACAACACATTTTCCACTCATCAAATACCTTAGTCAATTCTGGCTAGTATTCATATTCATGTCAAGAAAACAAATTCTGACAATGTGTGTAGTGCAAATAAATGGGTAAATCTTTTTTTCTGTCCATTTCAAGCAAAGATTACACAACACAACATCATCCAGTCTGCTCCCACAAACCTTGACAGGAGAGCGGGTCATCATCTCTCCTGAGCCCCTGGGGAAGATCCTGGCCTGGGCTATCATCTCCAGCACACTGGTCTTCCCAGCACTTTGATCCCCAACTACAACCACCTGAAAAAGAGGAGGATATGTGGAAGGGCTTGTCGAAATAAAGGCAATAGAGTACGGATGAACCGGAAAAGGAAACAGGAGGTATTAAGTCATCAACACCCAAAAAATATAGGAGTATATATAGTATATTGTTGTTTAGAGGATTTACTTAAATTAAGATACTATTTCTAAGACAAAAAAAACATTCTGAACATTTACATTTTTACAGACCCATTTATATGAGACACAAAAATCTAGTCAAAAAAAGAAATCCCTCTAACATACAGTGAGCAGAGAGCCAACAGACAAATAAAGGCCCATTTTGATAGAACAGTATAAGTAGATGTGACAGCTCCTTACTCTGGGTAAGTGGTCCTGGGTGTTGTAGTTGGCATCATAGTCAGACAAGATGTCCAGGACTTCAGAATACAAGTCAATAAGGGATTTCTACACAAGGGGACACAATAGGCATGAATTTAAATGATTTACAGCAACATTACAGGCACTGCAGTCATTTAATAAAATATTTCTGTAAGTGCAGAATGATGGTGTTTGATAAAACAATCCAAAGTTGGATAACAAATACATTTAAAATTGCTTGATATTGTGTGTACTGGGTATTTATAATGTGTATATTTTCATATGTATGACCCACCTTCACTTTCCTCTGGTGAATACCCTTATCATCTTTTTGCAGCACCACTTTCCTCAACTCCTTATTCTCCTTCTCCAGTCTCTCCAGCATGCGCTGATATTTCAGCTATGGGATGAGAAACATGTCACTTTTCTGAACATCACACTTTTCTGAAGCCTGGTGACAATATTTACTCTAGTAGTGTAAGAAATACCATATAGTATGACTAACTATCCAGGCAGGTGTTGTGTTTTGTGCTTAGAGATTTGGATAACATTCCTCTGTTCAAAGAAATTGAGTTCAGATTTCATGAAAAGTAAACACAATCTACTATACCTGTGTACGGAGCAGCTCTTCTTGAAGCTGGTCTATTCTTTCTTTGTCTGATGACTAGAGGTTGTAGTAGAACAATAGAAAAAGAAACAGCAACAAATTTGATTAATGCTTCCTTTCTGTTTTGAAATTAAGGGCTCCCTGTTACTCATACTGTTCAATTACACAAGCATGAAATCCCACCAGCACCACAAACAGGATTACGTGCAAGCTGTGTTACAAAGACAACCGCTGTTAAGAGTCAAGTTAATGCATAAAGAAAGAAAAGAAATCTCATTTCAGGCAGACACTACTGATTCTGGTATTACTCAGCTTTGATCAGCAA
This sequence comes from Chaunax sp. Z400, assembly GCA_037577475.1. NCBI lineage: Eukaryota > Metazoa > Chordata > Actinopteri > Lophiiformes > Chaunacidae > Chaunax > Chaunax sp. Z400. The sequence goes on along the minus strand of CM075188.1, from coordinate 18,351,951 downwards.
GCTATTGATTCACAAACAGGCACAAATCACAGTGTGAGCCCTAAAAAAATACAGCTGATATAATCACAAAATAATTTCAACACTGGAGCTTTTGTTTTTTTTTCACAACTGGCAAAACTCATTTTAATTTACCTTTCACACATTTGCAAATGTGTGTCAGGATGAAAGGCGGGAAAGGAATCGGGAGACATATTGTACAATACATGAACAAATGGGATTAGCAGCAAAAGACAGTGAATTAAAAAAAGAAAGACACCACACTGCTTTATCAAATACTATTTCCACACTTAACAAGACAGACAAGAAGTGTGCTACAAATGACTTTCTAACAATATGAGCCAGTACTGTTCATGAGCTCAAGGCTTCTATCTTGCTGCTGACAACACAGTCAATTCTCTCATTTTTTTACGTGGCTGGGTTCATTGTAGCATCAAAAAAATGCAGCTCACACCGTGCAGTGGGGTGCCACATCACTCCATGCAGTTTCCACACATGATGCTGATTAACCATTTGCATGAAAAAGTGAGACTGGGCTACATCACTGGCAAAGCAAATCTTTGCACAGCCAGACAGACTATGGGATGATTCATTGAGGCTATTGTTGGATATTGTAGGGGGAAAAACTTGAATTTTGATATGGCAATTTGCCTGCACTATAATTGTTGTAAAATTAGCTGAAACAAACCAGTTGTCTAACTTATTTGTACTACATTGCTATTTGTTTAAAGATGTAGTAATGCAAAAAATTAAATGGAACATTGTTGACATAAAAAACAAAATCACATTTGTTGCGTGGCCACAGCACTGGAAGGTATGATTGTGCCGGTAAATTATTTTCCAGCTGTTCATGTTGTTGTGTCCTCCGTCCACTGTACATTAGGTAGTAACGGACTGCCACCAAAATTTGGATCTTAAAATTTGTATTTATTAATAAAGAGCTTATTTAAATTGCTACCTTTATTCTAACAAAGAAGTTAAAGAGTGACTTAACATCAGATGAAAATCCAGAGGTTTAATGTCTCAACTTGCTGCAGTTAAATTGTTGTAGAGTACTAGAAATGTATGCTAATGTGACAGAAACTGTGGGTGTGCTTCCAGGTGTAAGACTGCACACTTGTGAGCACATCCAACCACACCCATTATTGATAATGGTTGTGGTCACAGGTGCAACGTACTTCAAACCTTTTTTATCTGCGAGGGCAGTGAAACACTGCTTTACAGCCTGATGATACATTTCTTTATTATTTTGTTAAAGCAGCTAGTAGGAATGAAATTGTCACAGAATATATATTATGCTACTTCTCTGCAGCGGTGATTTTTTACTTGGTTGGATAGGGCGGATCTAAGTGGGTTGGGACTTTCACCTTGCGTTTCTCTTGAGGGGGGCTGGGGTTCGGAGGCGGACTGGGAGCAGGCTCTGGCGGTGGGGGGCGCGCATTATTGGCTGCTGCGGCCCGCCGGACCTCCTCCTCGTGCCGCTGGATCTGCTGCTGAATAAGAATGAGCTCCCCAAGCAGACCCTGCTGGGGTACGTCATATTAAGAGACAGGTAGGAGCAGCAACAAAGACAACAACCAGCCACTGCGCTGATTAGCCATTCAGGCAAATGCTGCACCCAAACACAGGGTGACATGAGAGGAAACCTGGCTTGTGTCTCAATCACTGGAACTGCTGCTGTTCAGAGAATCATTGCAGAGTCAAAGCTCAAGTTTAACAGAATCAAGGTCTTTGGCTTTGGTACTTTCGCCACCATCATCAGTGCGATCCAACAAAGTCAGTCTCTCTCAAACACAAAAGGGAGATGCCAAACTTTGCCAGACTGAAGGCAGAGGAGGTGACTGATACCACAACCAGCACCTCTCAGCAAGTGGCAACAACAGTGACTCTGTTGTCTTTCCTCACCATCATGCAACACAGATTACTGACTGTATGGTTCATCATGATTTAAATGACACTATAACTGATTTTGATCAGTATACTTGAAATTCAAGTTTTATTGCAAAGGTAAAATAACAACTGTGCAGAAGACAATGTTTTAATGTAATGTACCGTAAATGCATTATTGGTCTGATGAAGCTGAAGATGATGATGGTTAAATAAGCACAGCAAGTACTGGGATATTTCTCTAGCAGGAGTGAAGCACAAAGCATCCTGTATAGCAGAAAAAGTTTGCTTTAGTTCAGGGGTCCCCAACATGAGATCATTTACTTTTGTGCCTTTTTTTGCTTCTTTATGCTCTGTGACATGTACATACAATAACTGTTGAATATAAGTTGAAGTAAAATATCAACTTCTAAGAGTTGTTTTGTGTTTTATGAGCTCATGTTGGAGACCTTGATTGTAGAAGCAGGGTAAGGGAGGAGAGCTGCAAGAAGTTTTCTTCTTCTTAATATTAACATCAATCCTTCACATCATGTTTTTACTGTTTGAGTTCTTACAATAATACAAACACATAAAAAATAGAAGGAAGCTGAAACTGTTCCCTTTGTGGAAAAGAACAAAATACATAATGAGGACAAAACAGAGAGGACAACAGAAATGAAACATGTGTGCATACAAAGCATTCTAGCAGAAACTGCAGTATAAAAATAAGACTAGAAAAAGGAAGGGCAGCTGGCAGCTGCTAGGTCGTCGAAGTCTCTTTGGTACCTTTGGGCTTCTAAATGCTATGGTTTAATGCCTTGAACAATGAACACTCATCTTTACGTTTCTTCAATTAGATTTTGATTCAATCCACTACAGTTCTTGCCAAAGGTAGCCAAACAGCAGACCGCAGCTGAGTGATATCAAGCGGCAGAGCAGAGGAGACAAATCTGGGAAGTGTTTTGCAGGTTTTATAGACTTGCCTTTTTGTATTGCTTGTCGCTGCCATCTTGAGTGGCTGCAACCGAGGAATCTGTAGCTTTAAGTGAAGGATCGCCTGGGTGCTCTAACAGAGGAGACACAATAACACAAAATGAGGTTACTTCTGAACATAAATATTATAAACTCAGGAAGAAAATAATGCCTACAGCAAAAAGAAGCCAGACAGCCATAATTTAAATCAAGTCTATGATTAAAAAATAAAAAAAATAAAAAAAACAGTGATGAAATTTCAAATGTTTGGAAAATCTTGCCTTGAAACCCAAACTGACCAAAACTTCAAAACTATGAGAGAAGAGACTTTTTTCCTAAACAATAGGAATAAAGCATTCCAATTAGGATGTTGAATTTTTTTTGGAGATAATGAAATTATTAACTCACATAATTTTGACCATATGTGCAGTGATTTTAGTGTGCGTTTATCAGTGATGCTTGAAAAGTGCAGGCCATAGAAAAAATATGATTATTTAAAGAATGCAGTCCTAATTATTGTTTAATTAGTTCCAGTAAGAGTACAAAGTACCTTGAACACAATTAGTGCGCCCCAACTTCCTTGTGTAACTTATTCATTAAATGCTCAGAAACCTGTTTTTAATGGTTCCATTTAAGAACAGTATAAAGAGGGACACTTACCCAAAATTTGGATTGGGGGACTTTTGTGGCTATAAAAGTAGTAACTGTATAATGAAATAAAACACATTGTCAACCAAATGAAGAACAATGAAAACTATCCCCAAGAACTGAAAAAAATCAGTTCAAGAATTAAGAATATTTTAACAAAGTAAAACATTACCGAATGATCTACCTTGTCTAAAGTGCTTAAGGTACATTTTAATGATGTGAACTAACCTGCTATTAAAGCCACTCACAAACCTGCTTAGCTATATAGATGAGGCGGTTGGTTACAAAGGCACCACAGTGTAATGTCATGTCCATAGTCAAAATAGGGCTGAACAATTCATCAAAATATTAAGAAAATCACTTGATGTATAGGTGCAATATCCAAATTTCAGTAGCTACAGTTTAATCATAAAAGTTTAATGAGTCACAACATACCATAATAAACAAAGCACTGTGCTGTGATGGGGATGCCCCAGCCTACTAATCATATACAATACAGACATAAGGGAACATGGCTGCTTTGTATAGACTACAGCGAAAGTGAAATAATTATTATTTTCATATTTTATGCACTGAAAATGCATAAAATTGAATGCAAATATCATGTCTCATATCACTATGGCAACATCTGTCAAAAATCTGTTCTTGATTATGTTTTTGCATATTGTTCAGTCCTACCATCAAATGGAACAATCCAAGTTCACCAAGTGTACAAATAGAAAACCTAAAACTGTTGTGGAAAACGTATTTTTCTTTAGGCACGACAGAGAGTGAAGTTGAAAAGAAAAGAGGCAGGAACACTCCTTTGGTTATTTTATGAGTCACAGCAGAGGTGTGGACCTGTCTGTCCTGGCAAGTGACTTTGGAGGGTTAGGTCTTTCTTTCCATATACATTGTATATGACAATGTATTTCAAGGGTACAGCATAATAACAATGTCAACAACAATAATAATAATTATTATTATTATTATCATTCCACTATTTGGTATTGTTTAAAAAATCTGAGTGTATTTTCCAAACATTTGAGAGGAAACATTGAAAGGCTGAATGAGTTTACCACAGATTAGTGAATGTTAGTGCGATTAAAGAAAACGGCCCATACAGGCCAGGGGAGAGAGAGGGTGGAAGTCAAAGGAGGCAAAAACCACGCAGGTAGGACAAAGTACAGCCAAGGACAGTCAGGTTAAACAAAGTGAAAAGAGAACTTATTAAATATTAAGGGGCAAACAATGGGTTTGCATTTAGGAGCTTTTCAGACAAAGGAAAAATTTAAAATCATAATGGGTTATTGAGCCTTCTTGACACTTTTCTTTTGTTGCACTTATACTTTGCTATGAACTAGGGAACAGTGCCTATATATGTTCTTCAAGGATTTAAAATGAATTCAGAAAGGAGAGAAACATTAAGAGTGAGGCTGGATGTCTGCATAAAGAGGTATACTCTTCTGAACAGTCAGATGAGACGAGACCTTTTCACCATTCTAGTGATAGGTCATACATTTCACGGAATATAGAAACTTTGTAATCGTGAACACTGCCATCACTGACAGCAGCTCATGTCTGCAACCTGGGTGTCAAAGTCACGAGACGATGCTCTGCTACCGCCTTTAGGGCCGGACCGTGGCAATCAGGAACCCACAACCACACCAATATCGTGGCAAGATGGTGGTCAAAAAGTGGCAGAGAGAAAAATGAGGAGAGGGCAGCGCTAATGAGTGTGGGTTTTACACACCTAACAACAGATGCAGACCAGAAGCTCCTTTGACTTCACTACCCAAACTCACACCTGCGAAGAATTTGGAGAGGAACAGGAGGGTAGGGGAGGAGGAGAAAGGAATAACAACACAAGATAAAAAAATCATAAAAGACAGAAGCAGAGGGTTGGTGGTCAAAGCAGGGACACAGCTAGATGATGGTGTGTATTAAAACAAAGCTTTTGCTGTGCTGGAGCTTGGAGTGAAGCAGACAATGAGAAACTGTTAAGAGATAAACACACACCAATCTGGTCTGGATCCTCAAGGGGCCCAAAATCCTATATTTGATTTTTTTACCAGCCAATCAAGATGTTGCTCTATTTAAAAAAACATGGATTGAGATTTGTTGGCAGAATGAAAATTCCTTGGTGTTGTATTATGACATAAATAAAATATTATCACTTCCTTTACCTCATTACTTGATGGAATAAATCATGTAACGTATTTTGAACTCAAAGTTCTGAACCTGGACTGAAAAAGAAAATTAGAGGAAATTCATGTTATTTGTTACTAAAAGCAAATTGTGATGAATGAATGAAATGGGGAAAAAATCAAGGAAGTTTTGACTGAGATAATGGTCAGTGGATCATTTTATTCCATTGTGGGCTGCCCCTTTTATCAAGAATTCTTCCATACAAATGTGACACTTGTGCCACGGTGTGGTATGAACAAATACAACCAAACCCTACATGAAGGAATTATGCAAGTGGTTTTACACACTACAGGTGTGACATGGATAAAGTTTTTGTTTTCCTTGATGAGGAGATTTGAGGTTAATCCTAATCAATCAAAATCAACCCCTTACATTCTACAATATGGGATTTATCCCAGTGAATTTCAAAAGATGATGTGTTGTGGAGATTTAAAGTAAGGTGAACTTTAATCTCCTTAGAGGGCAGACTGGTGGTTTGGCAAAATGACTTTTTAAAGCAATAGAAAACATCATTTGAAAACCACTGACCCAAAATAAATTTGTTGAGTGTTATTTGGTGTAAAGCTGAGTTCCATTAGAGACCATAACTGTAAAAAGGAGGGTACTGCATAAAATGCAGAAATTTGGAGCATGAAGCAGACTTCTTCTTCATATTGTTTTATAACCCTGAGTTTATGTTATCTCACTCTTCTAAGGTCACTTTGAGGTAAGAAAAAGCACAAATAACATACTTCAGGCCTGGTGTAGGGCACCCAACTGAAATTTTAGATACATAATATATGAGAGCAGAAACCAATTCAATTCTTAAAGACAGGTTTTCCAGTGTACTGATACACTCTCATGTTTGCAAATATTTTGATGATGATGATAAGGATTTTATTAAAGTTGTGCAGACAAATTTGAGGTTTTGTTTACTCACCAGAGGACAGGAGGCTTTTGAGGAAAGTGAAGTTCTCTCCTATCTTGTCAAGGTCAGGTAGTAGTTTGGCAATTTCCTCCATCTCTGGTAGGGCTTTGGCTAGTTTATCTGTGAATACAAGAGATGAGAAGTGGAGAAGTCCGAGAAGTCAGGGGTCATATCTCATAACGGATAAATTGGCTATGTTCCACTGAAACTAGGGATCATTTATATGGAAGACAAGGCCAGGTATGAGCATATTCATTACAATCATGATATTAAAATGACAACACTTACCAAAGTCAATGTGTTCACTCAATTCCCATACAAAATCAGGAATGACCCAGTTGTATTCACTAAAATCCGGCAGCATGTCCTTCCATTCATCATATGTCTGAAGATAAAATGACAATTTTACGTTATTTTGACATGACAAAAGATTTTCCTTCTGTTTTTCATAATATACCATCATAGCTAGAAAAAGGCATTAGAGAGCTCTTTAAAGTTTAAAGTACAAAAGGCCAGGTTTTGTTAAGTTCTGTAAATTTTCTGTTTATAGCCCAGTTTTGCTTTACAGCTCTACAACTCTGCAATCATGAGGTAAATGAGAACAAAACTAGTTCATAATGCAGAAAAGGTAAAGAACAGTTGACAAATCCTGAGTTGGAGGCCCTCCACACTGACCTTTTTAGCTGTATATCCCCCTCCCACTGCAGAGCCCAGCAAAATATATCGAAGCTTTAGCAGCCGGGCAGCGAGACGGGCCACCCAGAAGTTGCGCTGCTGCTGGTAGCTACGGCCACCTGACCCTGGGGGAGGCTTGGAAGGCCGTATGGGCAACCGTGACATGGAGGTAAAATAACGGGTTGCCGTGTGATGAGGTGTTCGCTGAGGGTTGGTGTTCCCCGAGTAGCGGTGATGAATGGCGCGGGATAGAGGGTGCAGCTTCTGCAGCGGTACCCGAAATCTCACCCCCATGTTAGTGGAGACCAGGTTCCTGCAGGCAATGCTGTGATGAGAAGGAAATTGTACAATAAAACTCCACAAACTCACCTTCCTATAAAAAACATCACCCATAAATACAGTGGAAGCTTGACGTTAGTCATCCCTTAATTTTCTCCCTGATGATAAAGGTAGTTGGTCAAAGAGTAAGATAACTTTAATTTAACTCTCAAGAGAATCATTGTAACAGATACAAATGCAACACTTTAGAACAAGAGAATTTTACGCTGGTATATGAGTATTTGGAGTTGGTGTTGTAACAGTACCAGCAGTAAGTTTTGAGATATGTATGTAAAATTATAATCTCTTCACGTGACACTAAGATCAGGAGGTGGCATTGGAGTAATGAACTGTACCGACCTACACAATATTGAGATTAGCAATTACCTCCACTAAGGAGGTGATGTTTTCATCAATGTCAATTTGTTTATCTGTAGGATTACTCAAAAACTACTGGAAGGATTTCCACAAAACATGGTAGAAAGATGGGGCATGGGTCAGGAAAAGAGCCCATTACATTTTGATGCAGATTTGGATAAAGAACAGATCCAGGATTTTTGCTGAACTTATAACATTAACATTGTTAGTTATGTCGATATTTTACATTTTCCCTATTTACATGAAACTACTGAACTGAAGCTAATTAATGTAAATCTGTAGATAATTCATTTTGAAAGTGATCCTCTTAATACAAAGTAGATCTATAAAAGCTGCAAATTCCAGACAAAGAGATGTATGGTATAAAGTACATTTTTGGGGGGTTACACAAGTTCATGTCAACAATAGACATTCACAAAGCTATGCAACATGTAAATAAATCCATTAAATGTATTATCATACACTTGGCTAAGCGAATACATCGCATGGAAACTCACAAACACAATAGCCTACAAACTTACTTTTAAAAAACTATTGACAATCTTGTCCAGTCTCAGTAAGGTAAATAAATAATTCCTTGCTTTAACGTTAGCTAGCTAATTTAGCTGGCTAAAATGACATCAAAATGCTTAACATAGGTACAAGCTGATTTGGGGCTCATGAAACATGTCAGCCGCCGTGCGTGAAGAGAGGTTATGGTATAAAGTGGATATTTACATGCAGCATGTCTCTAGGTTCACTATCCTCAGCTGTCAAAATGACCAGCTATCTGTGCTTTCATCATACCAAGCTAAAACGACTAGGTTAGCTCGTGTTACCATTACCTTTAATAGAACGGAAACTTACCAGACATGTTTACTCCCGACACGCAACATGGTGCTGTTATCTACAGCGGGTAAACACAAGGTTCTTTTAAATTCACTCTTAGGCAGGGTTTAATTCATCTTTGCAGATAGTACACGTTAGCTTGCCTGTTATAGCAGCTAACAAGGACACAGACAGAATGACAATCCACTTCCGGTGAAATGTACTACCTTCAAATAAGCACTGACAGAAAACGTACTAGTAAATTAATTCCTGCACCCAAATGTGGTGAGGATGCAATTCTAACATTGCTAAACTGCCCTTTCAGACTGCTGGACAGATTGAACACGACAATTTATTTTTGTTTATTTTTTTATTTGATTTTTTTTCATTAGCTTTTAGTTTCATTACCTTTTAGAGAAGGCAGGTAAAACACAAGGGAAGGTTGGTGAACAATCACTATACAAACTCTTGGCAACATTAGATTTAGATGAAACATTTCTGCATTGTAAGAATGTTGAGTGTTCTCATAATAGAATGTTCAGTCTTCTCATGATACAATTCTCATTGTTCTCATAACAGAATGTTCAGTATTGTCATGATAGAATGCTCATTGTTCTCATAGCAGAATGTTCATTCTTCTCATGATATAATGCTGTGTTCTTAGCTGTATTGGATCTTTTCATCCGTGCTAACAATAGTTTCATTGGTCCCTTGACATTTTGCGCTACCACTACTCCAACTTTGTTGGAAGTTTTGGAATTGAAATTCAGTCCCATTCTTGGTTGATATATAACTTCGGCTGCTCAACAGCCTGACGTTGCCATTGTCATATTTGTCGCTTCATAATACACCATACATTTTCAGTGGGAGACAGGTGTGGACAGCAGTCAGGCTGCAATAATACCCGAGTCTTTTACTCGGAAGCCACGCTGTTTTATGGTGCAGAGAGGAACTTAGAATTTAGAGGAACAATCAGGTCCCTGAAAAAAACGAGAACTATAAAATCGTCTTCTGAATGGCAGCATATGTTGTTCCAAACCTGTATATACATTAATTCACAGATGTGCAAGTTCCCCATGCCATGGGCACTAGCACACCCCCTTACCAACACAGATGCTGGCTTTTGAACTTTGCGCTGGCAACAAAACGATTAAGTCCATGATTTCCAAAAACTTATTCACTTAGCGTCAGTCCATCTCAGATGAGCTCTGTCCCAGAAAAATCTCATTTGTGCATGTAGTAATTGGTATTTACAAAATATTTTCACAATCTTTTGTCGTCTATTGTCTTATTATAGATTCACATTAGCAATGTTTTCACTTTGGTTATAAGGTGAAATAGATTAAGATATACATGCAGATATTGCGGCTTGTAATTTTAGCAACTAAGGCTCCTATGTATTTGCTGAGCTGTGTAGTTTATGTGATCAGATAGCAATAATATAGATGCCTTCATAGGACAAATGCACTAGAAATTACTAGCTACAATGAATATGTAAAATGACTTTCTTTTTCATCCCTGCTTTATTTATCCAGGAAGGTCCCATTGAGATCCAAGGTCTTTTTCCTGGGAGTCCTGGTTAAGTTTCTAAAACAAAAATGCTATGAATTGTGAGTAATTCCCTCAAGCAAAGTCTGCAACCTTGCAAACATATGGGAAGTGCACCCATGGGGATCAGAGCTACTTGTCAGGACACTTAAATAGGAATTATTGAAAAGAGGTAATAGGAACAGGTAAACTTAAGACTAGTCAAGGAAATAGTACCATCATATTTCATCTGCTGGATATCTTTTGCAGCTCTCAGTAACTTTCAACCATTATGTCCTGCTCAGTTGTTTAAAGTGAATAAATGTCTACTTTCAGTAAAGCAAAACTCTATAAACACAATATTCTAGTAACTTTCTTTTTCTGCATTAACTAGTCATTGATACAAATTACTCAGACGTGCAGCCGACTGGTTTGAGAACATTTATTTATTGAAAAGAAGAAATAAAATCATGATCAAACTAAAATGCAATCCTTGGGAAAAAATGAAAATAAATACAAAATAAATAAAGAAGTACAGAAATTGTCAAAAATTTACATCTCTGCCAATAAAAATACCCCAGATGAGCCTCTTACTGCTGTGTGGGGGATGCACATTAGAAGCACACCTGAAATAGCTCACATAGAGATGGACTGAAATAAGTTTTACCAACAGTATATTTTCATTCAGTTCAACTTTTATTATTTTCTCTGTTCATGACAAATACATTTTCCTGAGGAGACATCCACATGAAGCTTCACAGACTCAGTGGCTGACTCAATCTAAATGCCATTAGATGGTTTGTTTAAAATACTTGATGATTAAGAGGCCAATGCTAACTGTCAACAGTCAGAATATATTGTACCTGTATAAGAGCATAGAGGGTTTAGCATAAAATCCATTGCTTTGAAATAGCTGTATCTGAATAATGGTCAAAACTGTAGCAAAGAAAAGCAGTTGCAGCATTTACACTTTGCAGGTCATTAAACTGATGACTTTCCTGTATCAAGGTGCTCAATTATGACACAGCTGAGACTGAATGTTTTACATTTAGCAGCAACATAATAACTTCTACAATAGACAGCTGACATCGAGAAGCAATGCACATTCTTTTTTGCCCATTTTATTTTAATTTTACATGGATGCAAAATTTTAAAAAGTTCAAGACAAAGTAAAACATGTATATAGAGTTTTCAGACAGGGACATATCAAGATTGTTAGATTTTGCTCAAACTCTGAATTTGTTAAGAGCCAAATATACAGTATAACTTGAATTCCCTTCTTGTGTCAGATCATTGGTTTCACACAGAACATTGGGACAAAAGAGAAGCAAAAGAAAAGCTGAGAAGTAAAACATGCAATTTTTTCCACTCAAAAAGTTTGTCTTTCTTTAAACTCTACAGTAGACATGTGCTGCATTACAGTATGTATACCAAAGACAGAACAAATATATATCCAAGTGCCCCGATCATTCATCACAATAACCGATTTAAATTGTGAAATAAATGCCCATGATTCATGCCCTAATAAGGAAGATCCAAGCTAATGAAACTTGAGAACAAAAGTTTAATTACAAATAAATCCAACAGACAGTACAGTTCCAAAGTAGACAGACAACTGATTGTAACACAGTACCAAGATAGTAGAAAGACATACCAGCCCTTTGAAAAATCAACAAAAAACATACATTTTTAAAACAGACTTTTATGCACTAGAAATGCACATCTCATATATACAGATATAATCCAACCTTAAATATTATCGTCCACTTCTGCTGAGCAAATCATATTACTCAGAACCTAACACAAGTTAAAATAAAACTTTCCTTCTTTTACTCATTTTCAAATAACTGATGCAGATGCAATGAAATGTCTTTGGAAATGTAATCGATAACATGAGTATCGCTTTCAATTTAATTTGTTCCTTTACAGAACATTAAATTTAAGCCTCATTATGTGTCTAGAGAAAAAAAAACAACCTCTGAAACAAATGAATTATAACAAATATTTAGAGGCATAGAAACTTACGAAGGACCATGTTTGCGAACATCAGCAACATTGTTGAAATCCAAGAGTAATTTAGACATTTAGGCACAAGAATGTCAATTTGATCTGCGTTATAAAGCTCTCACCTGTTTCATCTGCCGCATCATTCTATTCTATTCTATTACTAATTTACCCACAAAAATACTGTAGCAAAATGCTATCAAGTTCCTCATCTATTAAACAACGTATCCATTAAAACTATGGTCACACACCACATTAGAGCTTGTCAGAAAACAGTATGTGTACTAAGTTTCTTATGCATTTATAATATTAAAAAGATCACAATAGACAATGGCTTCGGTTCACACACTTACACAATTCATGAAAGGCAGACTGCTATGCAGGGTATACAGTCATACCAACATTGTTAGTCTCTTTGCTTTTTAAAGTGACACTCTACCCTAAATCAGGCTTATGGCTGATTTAAAAGGTGGTTCTAAAATATCTGAGTTTTTACAGACAGTGGCTGTGGCCAGCTTGAATTAAATCAGTTACAATGATTTCCAGTGTCATCAATTTTTACCTCTGCGGTCCCACTGTGTTAGGTCAGTATGCTGTCATATGAATCAATTTCCAGAGACTGGATTTCACAGTCAGGTTCTTAAAAATAAGTTTTAGAGCCACCTTCAAAGTGTACAGGGAGTGACTGAGGGTTTGAGACTTAAAGAAGAGATTTTGGCAAGTGTCACTTTAAAAGTCAAAGAGCACTGAACATAAAATATAGCCCTTAACTCTCTATGCAGGTAGCCTATGTGTAATACAGGGAATATAAGAGGATATGGTAGCCAGCTCCATCCGATGCTGGTTACCATGTCCAGTAAAGATGTAGTTAAGATGTACAATGCCTTGCTTTGATTTCCGATTATACTTTAAGCAGTCTTCCATAGGAAGAAATTTTGTTTGAAAAAAAATGTATTTTCTCCTGGCTTTCTGGAGCCAATCTGACATGAGTTCCTAAATGCACGGTGCTTTGATTTACATGGTGCTCATGCATATGATTAACTGTCCACGATAATCAGTCAGATTCATGCTGTTTTCCTGTGCAGATTTTCTTTTTCAAAATACACAGAATGTTAGTGTGAATGTTTCTTGATTTTACAGTAAAGTTGTATTTGCAGTAATGTTTCTAGTATTGCAACTATCAAGTGTTCAGAACATGATAGGGAACTGGCTTCATGCAAATCGGTATACTTTCAGTCTCCTGGCTGAAGTCATTTAATGCTGATAAGACAAGGCTCATAGATGCCAAAACATTAGTTTGACAGGCAGCCCATGACGGTGTAAAGCACAGTAAACACAAGCAAACAATATTTGATTGATGAAAAGTGAAGACTGTTAGGTTTACTGTTAGGATATTTACCACTAGAGGGGGAACAAGTTGGGCTTTAGGGGAACACCAAACGAAAGGACATGTTGTTCTGACTTGTTAATGTAGCATGCTAGAACTTATCATGTATGCGTAACGTCTCACAATGTAGTGCATTAGCAATAATATGAAAGTAAGCTGAAGTTGATGACAATTAAGTCATTAGTATTATCATTAGAAGTATCCTGTTATGAACTGTATAGGTCTTGACAGGTTGGTGTCATGACAAGAAAAATCAGGACCATGAATGTCTGTGACAAATGTCATGGCAATACATCAATCAGTTATTGATACATCCACATGGCTAAAGAGCTGAGACGAGATTTATCTTTTTGGTTATTTTTTAATGTTTTACACAGCAATTTCTGTTAAAAAACCTATAGTTAACCTCTGGCAATCACAAAAGAGACCTTGCCAAGATCATAGCCGATGGTTGATGTAAGCATGTCTGTCTACCCAACTGTTCCTTTTAAGTCATTCACTTTTACCAAGCCATGTTTTGATTGTGTATACTTAAATTATGAGAAAAATGAAACCACAGAATAGTTCTGTGGTTTCAATCATCCACCTCTGATGTATAATGTAGTGTTTGGTGTCTGCAATTGAAAAAGTTGACAGTCCCACTTCCATAATTCCAAATATTCTACAATATTTTTCTTCTCCTACAACTGTGCTTGAAAGACTTTTTGAATTCTGGTCTCAAATAAGTAATGACATTCAAACCTGAAGGTCCATGGCAAGCTTTAAAGCTTTTTCCTTTTGGTCATGTTTCTAAGTTCTCAAGTGAGTGCTTGCCAGGTGGTAATGCTAGCTCATTAAATGACTCTGTGCATTAGCTGTATAAGACCACTACATAGTAGCAATCAGAAATTCTAACAACACCCACAACAGGTTAGACTGATGAAACAAGTAACTTTGCGCATGTCCTAAAAGTAAGGTCATGGCTACTCAGAAATTAAATGAGCATTGAGTGGACTTCACAGTTGGTCAGTACAGCCACCTCCTGGTATCTATCCGTTACGCCACACATTTTGAAACCACAGAATATCTCAAGTGACATCTCTTTCTTAAAGCCTGTTCTTCAAATTCTTTTGGCTTCTTTCATTATCAAGCAATCCTCTTGTCTTTTCAGTCAGAGTCGTTATACAAGGGCAAAAGTACAACTTCTGTTCTGGGATAGCATTTGCTTGTTCTTGTTATTTTTCCAGTGTATAAAAGCAATTATTTTTTGACATTTAAAAACCTTCCATATCATTACTGACATGACTGACAGACGATAGCTCTGAAATGGAGTGGGACTGTGGCACTTTTTTACACCCCTTTCACACAGACAAAAAATGGGGATTAAACCATCAATCTGAAGAGGTCAACGCAAAAACGTAACATAGCTTATCAATCCTCTTCCCAGCCTGATTAAATGCTATTCAGCTTAGCTGAACAGACACCACAGTAGGGAATGGGAATTACATTCAATTTGCCGATGTTCAACTGACATTTTAAGAAAAGCAAAAGAGACCTGAGAGCAGGTGAGTCAAGGAGAGCTGGAGTATTAATAGAACGGAAACTTTATTTGGTACTGAAGATTCTGTTTGAAAAGGTTGAATGGGATGTGCATTTGTGTTCTGTATGAAACGGGTATTTAAAATTCTATGGCTGGGGTGGGGTGCTAGGAAATGTTCATTATCTGATAGGTGGAGCCATTTTCTGGGCGGGGCTTGGCTTCAGTAGTGGTGGTTGGCTTTGGAGGCCAGTCAGGGTCTACACTGAGCTCCTGGGCCAGATGCATGTAGCGGGCCTTGGGTGTCATCTTGTTTGGGCAGCACAGCCAGGGCAGACACTTGAATGCCTGCCGGTCAATACTCTCCTGAAAATGGCACAGCCCCAAAAATAAACAAGTAAATAAAATAACAATAATGTCCGTTATATTTTGTTCGGGTTGTCTAAAGCACTTTCAATGACAAATGCAAACTTACACAGTGGCATGCTAATCTAGCTTTTGCATGCAAATTACAGCCATTTTTCTTTTTAGTGGTAAATTGCAACAACTGTGCATGCGTGCCAGTCAAAATAAAACATTGCATGGTCATCGTATGAAGGAGTTGGCAGCAGATTGCTCTAAAAGTGTCCCCACACTCCTTAAAAATAAGCTCATGGAGTCAAAGATAAACAAACAAAGGAATTCCACAGCAGGCCTTAACATATCATCATATATACAGTACCAGTCAATAGTTTGGACACAGTTACCCATCCACTTGAATGGGAAACTGTGTCCAAATTATTGACTGGTAGTGTATATATAAAAAAAGAAATGGTTTAAAAATTCTCATAAACCATTTACCTTTTCTCATAACCTAAATTCTAGGAAAGTCTGCTTTAATTGGAATATACGTTGCATGATGGAAACCACTGACCAGTTGCCCACTGATGTAGTTATCTAGGACATAATAGAGAAACTAAAGGCCCTTTTACACAGCCAATTAAAGCCGGTAGTCTGGCTCTCACACTCTTCTGTATAAATAGTACAAAGAGTAGTCAATCCTTTGTAAAAAGTGAGCCTGCAGAATGGGACAGGAACATTGAGAATTTGTTGATGTGTTCTATGTGCCAAATACAACAAGGGGATTTTTAAAAAGCAGCAGCAGTTAGCAGCTAACTCAAAAAAAGAACAGCAACTGAAATATCTGTAAAATGGGGGAGAGAATGAGAGGAGAGAAGGTAGGGTTGGGTTCTGTTCACTTTTCAATTAATGCTGGTACCAGGAATTCAGTAGTTACCTAACGGCGCATTTTTTGAGCAGTTTTTTCCAGATGTGTTGCACTGGCCAGCTTTTGCATTCATTACAGATAATATTGTATATATATGTATTAAAAAACTACATATATGCTTTACACTTGCAGCTGATTCAGTCAACATATTGCCGTTGTGAGCAGTTATAAAGCTTATTTCAAAATAGAATCACAGAAAAGTGCAAAGCTTACAAACCCCTAAACAAAAGGTCCATCTGGGGGACTCGAAAAGGAGCGGACAGATAAGAATAAGACTGACATCTCGAACATGCATGTCTTGGTTAGATGTTAGAAAAGAAAGGTGTTGTCTGTAAGAGGAAGTAGGGACATAGAGGGAACACCACACAAGAGGAAAATGAAAGGGCTTAAGAAATAGGTTTCAGATTTTCCCAACCTGTGGTGTCGGGGCGGCAGGAGTGAGGCCAAAGCTGCCCTGTTTGTCTCGGCTGAACACAAGCTTCCATAAGACGATGTCAAGGATGAAGGTCTATGGAATAGCGCAGTGGGCAAGGGAAAGAATTACAGAGAAGCTAATTTGATTTCACATAGTGACTGCTATTGTTTTTCCAGAGGTCTTCAATCATTTTTTCAGAGCCACATTCTACCTAGGGCTTTGAAATTTTCTTCCATTTAGCTGTTTGTTAATGCATGTGAGATCAAAATTTAACTAAGCAAAATTAGTAAGAAGAAAGTGTATGGATGCTATTGTCTCAAAATACTGGAAACTGCAGAATTTTTTGGCAAATCATCTTGGGTGACTTTTTTTAATTCACTTAAAAAGGTGAAAGTGGTTAGCTTTGGTAGTATAGAAAATGGCATCATCTTGGGTGTCTGATAAGCAGTATATGTCTGCAAGAACAGCTTTCTAAAAAGAAAGGCAAAAGCATAGTGATTCTGTACCACAGTGTGTGGCAGGCCAGCATTAAGTTGTAACAAAGTTGCAGTGCAATAAATCAGTCTATCGAAAAATTAGTCCAGATATACATATTCTGCTTTGGGGGATTTCACAAGCTCTACAAATGCACAGATTTAACTAAAGAACGGTCCCATTAAGCGTGAACTATGACAGGGACCGTTGTTTTGCAAGACACAATTTCTTCTCAAAACTAAGACTGATCCTTCTGTCAGCTAAATGAGACAAAGATGAGCACAATGTATGAAAAAACTAAAACTGAACATGAGAAAAAACATTGCTCTCAACATGTGATCAAGTGTGTATCTTACCTCCACCAAAACAGACACTGTTGCATTGACTAAAATGATGAAAAAAAGTTTTACCCTCCACTCAAACGGGATACAAACAATCTGTAAAGACAGAGAGGACGTGATAATCCAATTCTGAGCATTTAAAAGTTCTATTTCTGTGACATTAAAGTTGTTAACTAATGACATTAAGGATTGGGCCTTTGTATTATATTGAAATATTTAAAGAGTACAGAGATTGCCGGTTGTCTTACCTCATCAGTGATTTTGACATGGTAGAACATGACAAACAGCAGGAAAAAATACAGACTTACAACGGACAGCACAAAAGGCCCTGGGGAGAGGAAATGCAAGCATAAACACACACAAACATATTTAGAACATATAATAGTAACTACGAAGAAATAAAAGATGAATTAGTGTTTCTTAAAGTTTCCTACAGTTCTTGTAGCTAGGCTGCCTGAAAGGTTTGCCCTTTGAGAAAACGATGGCAACAATGAGATACTGGAAGCAGGACACAAAGAAGAGGCTGGTGTTCTCGAAGTTTTGGATGTTGTGGTTATCAACTTCTGTGTCGTTGTGGTCAGATATATTACTGTGTGATGACTGGTTGCACACACTGGGTGAGAGGAGAGTTTGATTTAAAAGCAATCAAGTGACATTTTCAGTCTATGGTAACAAAAAAACAACAACAATAGATTGACTGTGTATATGACAGTTTTTAACATATTATAAAATTATGCTAAAATCAAATCTAGATAACTATTATGTTGCAATGTTGTTGTTTTTTAGTTTGGTTGAGTTACAGTAACAATGACTGCCAGTACTCACTCTGTATGTGGTGTCCAGACTGTGTACCAAGGCTGCTGCTTGACCCAAAAGAATGTAATGATCTGGAAGCTCAAGCAGATGAGCATCTGGGTAAGCACAGAAAACAGCAGAGGCCCTGAGATCAGACCTGACGGGGGACGACGTGACACCAGTTCTTTCCCGGCTGGGTTCAGACTCACTGAAGAGGAGAAGGGGCAGAGGGAAATAATGAGGAAATTGAGGATGAGGGGAGAATAGCAGGGGGAAAAAAGATATAGGTTAAGAAAAAAAAAGTGAGACATATAACCAAAGTAAAAAACATATCACTTTTTGCTTTTCATATACTTACTGGTAAAGACAACAAGGAGGATGATGGCAATATCAATGAAGAGGAACTGGAAGTCTCCAAGGTTACTGAGGATCTAAAGAAACAACAAAAGACAAAACACAGTTCGGAGACTTAATGGAAAACTCACTAAATTCCTCAGGTACTATTGACTGCAGGAGCAGCATTACGTACAGAGTAGAGGAGAGTGACACTGATGTACTGGATGATACTGTAGAGGGCCATGTACTTAAACACACAGAAGGAGGTGATGAGAGCAGCACGTCCCTCCCTGTTAAAGCAAGGAGACATAGTCTTATCTCTCTACCAACATATAACCTCAAAAAGTAACATTATGTCATATAGACATAAGAATACAGCTTGAAATGAAAAGCATTTTCAGGGTGACTTTTAAAAGTAAATTGTGTTATTCCATTCCTTACAGTAACACTCAAACTAGAAAATTTGTGTCCAAGGACCAGGCTTCTGGAAAAAACATATGCAAAGGTGGATAGACCATACTGTACCCCCTGAACGTGAGCAAAATGACCCCACCTCAATTCAAATGTGCCTAAAGAAGTAAAAATAAATTGAAAAGACAAATATGAGATGCAATCTCTAAAGACGCCTTCAAACAAGGTGTGAAATGTCTTAATTCTGTCCAGCAGCTTTTGAGGAGATGAGGATAAACTCTTCAAAATGCTGACGTGTTCCAGACAAACAAGCAAAATTGAGTGTGCGCCAACATTTTGGTTAAAATAAGTTCACTGAGGTGCAGTTCATGAAAACATGGCAGTTTGCAAAAGTTGCGAGACAGAAGTGAAATTCTTAGATGGAACATCTAATTTGACATTTCATTTGCATAGACATCATCCTATGTTGATGTCAAAAGTTACGAAGTCTTAGTTGATGTGCTGGCAGCCGGTTTTACTCAAAAAAAGTACACTTTAACTATCGTTAATACGACAACAGCATTTTGGGGGCCTGAAAACACAAATTTTGGAAACGGGCTCCAGAGAGTAATCTTTTGAAAACACCACCGTATTATCACAGTGTAAATGGGCAAAACGCAACTCCTCTGAAAACAGTGATGACACAGCCCTGCTTCGTGCATGCTTATCACAGTTCCAGCCTCATGTGTGTGTGCGGACAAAACACTATGACAGATCAAAAATACAATGTCCGGTTTTGTTTGTTGAGTTTATTAACGTTCCTCCAATGCGGATGTGCCGCACCACTACTGTGATCTTGTTTTGTAGTATTGATTTTCAAAGTGCACACCACCCAACTATTGCCTTGGCATGCATACTAAAGTGCTTACAACCGTTTTCGTGGATCCATATGTACGAGCATCGTTTGGAAAATGTTGCAGTATGAACGCAGAACTTTTTTAAAATGCAAAGCCCCACAGGTACAATGACAACTAGATTATACTGATGCTTTTGAGATAAGATGTTCTTTGCCAGATTTATTTATCATTTTCACCATTCATACTTTGTCATTTATTGTGCCAAATGAAAAGAATGAAAGACAAACCTGATGAGGTTGGGGACACAGGAGATGTTGGGGGTCCTGGAGGTAAAGGGAGAGGCTACTGAGGCCTCTAGCTCTGACAGACTGATGCCGCCATGAGCCCTCTTCAGAGCCTGGGCGAGGAAAGTAAGAAACGTAAGGTGTGTCCAGACGGCAGCTAATTAATATTCATTTAAACCTGTTATTGTCATAGAGAGAATTGTTTTTTAAGTGGCTATACATACCCCACAGTCGTTGGCTCCATCCCCGCACATTGCCACAAAGTAGCTGTGAGCAAATCAATAATAGCAGTGACTCAGTGCTCAATTTTGCCGCCATAAAAAATTCTATCAAATATATGTTGTTGTTTTTTTTAGTTGTAACTAAAGGCTGATTCTACTGCGGTTTATTATCTAATGGTGGTAAGCTGCATATAATGTGGATGTGACACTTAAATAAAGTTTGGACAACTTGTCAAAGCAATTCTTCAGAGTCACGTCTTGTGTTTGATTTAAATACTCACTCTACGCCCTGCAGGGCCTCAATGAGCTGAGTTTTCTGATCCGGGGCCATTCTTGCGAATACCGTACCACGCAGCACGAGCTACATGGCAGAACACACCATCATCAGTTGAATCATTATGCATCTTAGAGATGAGAAGAACAGTAGGAGCAACTTTCACATTTCTACTCCAGTTACAGACAAGGTTGGAGCGATGTCCACTCTAATTTGAGATATATACCTTTTGGAGCATGTCAGGGAAATGCTCCTCGATGATGGAAAACGTTTTTCCGTTCATAGCAAAGTGGTACAGAGGTTGTGTTTTGTGCTCATCCACGTGACACACATCCTGCAGACTGATGTTGACTTCCTGGTACAGCAATGAATATATGGATTAGATCCAAAACATTATAAGATACCACATTCCTCAATAAATTATTATATATTTTCAATAAATTACTGGGATAACAAGAGCTTCATGGCTGACCTTCAAAGACAACACTTGCATTGTGTTTTAATAGAAAAGATAGCCTTCATATATCAATATATTAAGACAGACCTCCAGGCAAGGTGTCTTGCTCGGCTTGTCAGCATATCTCCAGGTGATCTTGGCGGCTTGTCCATTATGGGGAGGTAAGGCATCAGCGATGATGACTGTGTCTTCAGGAGGGATCATTCCACAGTCCCGGGCCACAGAGATTGCTGTCAGCATGTTGTCACCTGGAATGTAAATATAGCACAAGTTTCTGATTTGTGTATATAGTTCCCTCCAGAACTTCATAACTTCTTTAATGATCAGCTCCACTAAAGATAAGAGTCATATGCCTCAGTCTTGTGATTTTGATAACGGCTGTTAAGAGAAGAGAATGATTTTAATCATTGCTCGTCGCCTTGACAATAGAACCACCGACAATGCAGTAAAAGCCTGAGATCTAAAGCCTCAAAAATAACTAAGAGGAGCGATCATATCATTGACGGCCAGGAATATTTATGTCTAGATGATACGCAAATGAATTTTTCCTACAAAACTGTTTTTACTTTATGTGCCTCTGTTCTTCCTCATTCTTGACATCTGTAACAAACACACAATCCACAACAACCAGTATTAGTCTCCTAATCTCCTAATACAATTCCGAATGATCAGAGAACATAAACTAATTATTACTAACTAATAATAAACTAAATAACTAACTAGAAAAATAAACTAACTAATATACATATTTATTTCAATATTTAGTAACAAATAGAAACACTAGTATGGGGCAGAAGGTGTGAGTGATGGTGAATGGAAATAGGTCTTAGTCTTTTATTGTATGTGTGGATCATGAATGACTTCCAAGTCATTATTTCAATTTTCATCTTTATTCTGAGACATTTGCAGACAGACTGACTTTCCTTTTAAAACCCGTGTAGCAACCTTCAGAGGACAGATGATAAGGTCAAATCCAAGCCAGGAATTAAAATCCACTGATTGATATTACTGATCCACTGATGGTTAATTTGTGCCAATTACACTGAGCTGCCTAGAAGATGTTATTCGTGGAGATTACAGGTACAGCTGAGTAAATACCAAAGAGATTAAATCTTGAGTCACAATACACAGATTACCAAAGTCATTATGTCTGTGTCACAGCAATACAAGAGCTTCAATAAACCGCAGACAGAGAGAAACATGAACGGTATACTGTGTGTTATGTGCACTGTATTTTTCCATTTCCGAATCTATATATGTGTATTTGTTTGCGTGATTGTATTGATGAGTTTACTGGCCTAGTTAAGTCCTGCGTACGTGTGTGAACATATGTGTATATATGCATACATGTGTGTATGGTCTTACCAGTAACCATGACAGTGCGGATTTGTGCTCTGTGGAGGTCCTGCAGCACCCCTGGGGTTTCTGCCTTCAACTTGTTCTGCATGATGATCAGACCCAGGAACTCCATGTTGGCCTCTATGTGATCCCTAGTTCAAAGGTAAAAAACTTAAATATTCGCACTTGCTTGTCAAAACAAGAATATCTAAAAGACTAGACTTTTACGTATTTGCTCAAACTAAATTACTTTTAACATAACAGTTTTAACACAAGAGGTGTGACAGTAAAGTATCAGCTGTAAGAAGTATAATGCTAGACTCGAAATACAGCAAGAAGGCCAAGATACACCAGGCAAGTTCCAGTTTACATCCATGTCTGTCAAGACTCAGTGTATGTAGTGAAAACTTTGAAGGAATCTAACAAAGGTATTAAGTGTAGTTCTTGGCAAAATGTTTTTTTATTACTTTATTGACATGTAGGATTAATTTAGAGACTATTTTTTAGAGGATTACTGAGGACTGAGAGAGCTTCGTCACATGATACATGGACAATCACATGAAGCTCAGTATCACAACCAAAGAGCTTGTGGGGGAGTACTGCCTTATGCCTCACTGAGTGAAACAAAGAAATACCTTGTACATGTTAATATGCTTTGTCAATAAAGAAGATTCTGACTGAACACAAAGTCCCAATGAACCTGACCACTAAAGTTAATCTGTTCATCCTTGAGTCAAAGTGGACATTTGAGGAAAATTTGAAGAAATTCTCTCAAGGCGTTCCATTTGTGTTCATAAGAACGGTTGAGATGGACAGACAACCCAAAAACACAAAGGCTCAGGCAATGACTTTTGCTTGCGTTCAGTTCCCTTGGCAGGTTTAAAATGAAGGTCAAATCAACACCAACCTGTTGACATTTTGGACTTTGTGCCAGGTGAGTTTGGATTCAAGTCGACGATGAGCCAGAGCTATTACCCTGAACCCCTGCTTGGTGTAGCCCTCCAAAACCTCTGCAAAGCTTTCTGGCACTGAAACAGACAGAGGAGTATTAAACAAAGAAGATACGGTATGTTAGAGGGAGACAGGCAGCAGGTTTGGAAGACAATCGCTGTGCAGACTACTTCAGACGATATTGTGCATGATTGCACTCCTCAGAGATGAAGTTAAATTATAAACACTACAATGATTATGTAGTCTCTCAGTGATGTTTTGGTTGCATCCAAGTCAGCCCTGGATACAGCTGCCCTGAAGGCACTTAACAGCCTGAAGATGACCCAGTTGTAGAGAATAAGCATACTGTTTAGGAGAAACTTATTTGGAAGAGGAGCACACTCAAGGTTTGCCTCTGCACCTTATAGTTCACAAGTTTAAAGGCTAAACACTTATTTTGTGCTTATTAAGCACTGGTGACAGTGTTGCTCATGTCCTCTCTGTGTGTGTGTGTGTGTGTGTGTGTGTGTGTGTGTGTGTGTGTGTGTGTGTGTGTGTGTGTGTGTGTGTGTGTGTGAGAGAGAGGAGCTGCTCAGCTCTGCCCTCTTGCAAACGGGCAGGGACACAGAGTAGAGGCAGGAAGGCAAAAATCACTCATTCAGGACAGGGTTTTTAATGGTGTTGCTGGTCTGCAGCTATTCTCTGCAGTATTGGATGTAATTATTTTCTGAAATTCAATAATAGGAACAATAACAATGACCTAGACTCTGACAGATTGTGCATCCCTAATTATATTCCCAGTGCTATTCAAGACCATAGCAGTTAAGGACAACTAGACATCTCACCTGTCTCTTTCTTGCAGAGACTAGCCACCACCTCTGGCGCACCCTTCATATAGGCATCCATACGTTTCTCCCCTAGCAGACGAGCCACTACACTCATCCTCTGGAGTGCTGAGGAAAATGGAAACTGCCGCACAATACCTATCTCATATGCTGACTGCACACGCACATCCAAACAAACACAAACAAACAGTCAATCTTGATCATTCATGTCAAGCACAAAAAATTAAAAATTAAATGCTTTTAATGGATAATGCCAATAAAGGACTAATTACTATGTTATTACTAACCTAAGTGCTTTGTTGAGAAAATCATGACAATAATTTGATGAGAACATTTTCATAAAGGAAGAAATCTACTTACCGAGAGCTCATACAGTTCCTAGATTGAGAAAAAGAGTGGGTGAGAAAGAAAAAATAAATAAAAGTAATACTAATGTTGCTGTTGTTATGCTATGAGGGCAGAGTCTATTAATGTTACATTGAAGCACTAGAGTCTGCTACTTTTAATTACAGTCAATATTCTGTGGATTTAGGCAACCGGTTATAAAGAAGTCTGAAAACAAATAATACAATGTCCAAGACCACACGCCACAATTTCAACTTTTGTAGTTATAAGATAAATCCTGTTGAACTGGTGGATTGCTGTTCATACCATGTCTTGCTCTGGTGATGTGGCAGGCTCTGGGGGCAACAGCTGTTTTGGGGGGCGAACCACAGTGGGCATGATACGGTTGTGGAGAGATGTTTCCTCTTCAGTGGCCTCCTCAAGGATCTGGGCAGACAATGATTTAGAGAAAATAAGGACAAGGGGAAAAAAAGTCAATGCAACAACAGTAGTGAAAACAGAATAAACAGCCAAACATTTTAGATTCCCTCTTTCTTATTTTGTCACAAATTGGTGGCTTACACATAAAATGGAATCCTCATGGCTGTTCGTTCCCCATTCTTCTGTTCAGAGTATGACTTATCACATTCTCACTGGGCTGCCCTCAGCAACATTATGCTTTTGAATAAATACAGAACAACTCACCCAGCCAGTAGCCTCAAACATTTTGAGGTCCAGCGGGTCTCCAGACAGCTGGCCCTCTATTTTGGTAAGAGAGTGGCAGGTGGCCATACAAGCCACAAACTGAGACTTGACAAGATTTTCCTTGTAGGCATTTTCCTCTGACAGGTGAAAACTGGAGAAAAGAAATAGGATGTAGAATGGGAACAAGTAAGAAAAACTGACACTGTTATATTTATGATGTGAAGACTATCTATATTCAGTGATGCAAACACTTGAATGGTGAAAAAGAGAACCACCCGAAGTCGGAAAAAAATGTGACAGCATATCATTAACCATTTGACAAAGGCCTGTGCTAGATGTTTAAATAAACAGGAACATATATTTAAAGTATTCAAATCAATAAATTGTTCAGCAGCAAATTAAGGTTTTTTTATTTTCAGAACTAGAAAATAACTTAACTGCAGTGTTTGGGAGTTTAATTATGTACTCTATGCCCAACATTATCCTCGCCTTAAAATGCAACCTCAAGCTGCTTCAGTGAAATGTTGCCTGGCCTGGACACTGAATCAGACACGGTAACACTTCACTCTTTGTCACTTCTTTTTCAAAACTGTTTTAGTTTGTCCAGCTAGCTAATTTTGAATGTGAGGAAATTAGACATTAACAAAAACATATTCCACTATATTACAAATCTTTTTCACCAGGTAATCAGCAAAGCAATACCAGCTCAGCAAAGGCTAAACTAAAACAATGGCTTGAGATTTCTAAATCATCTTTGGGATGCAGCTGAAATACATTTAAATAGTGGTGGTTCCATGTTTAGTAAATTAATAACAAACCAGCTTACCTGCCATTCTCAACTCTCTGGACTCCCCATAGATCTAATCCATCTTCTGTCAGAGTACCAGTCTGTATGTAGAGAGGAAATATAATTTTATTGAGTTTAATTGAATGGAATCAAAAAGAACTACAATTTACACCTTGAGGTTTTATTCCTCTGTACACCTGTCAAGTTCCATTTTATATCTCATAATGCAACGGCAATCACATAGAATTAGATATCAGCAAAACTAAAGGGCTTCTGGTGGACTACAATGCTTCAAAAATGGATGTTGCTCCAAAGAAGCTACAAATTCTAAAACATGGATGCTTCACACACATCTTCAACCCAGGAGCACAGAGGGTCTATACAATCTCAGGTTTCAAGATGAAAACCCAAGATTAGTGTCATCAATTAAGTATCAATCTCCCCTTCTGAGTCATGGCTTTGAACAACAGGTAGAGAAGTGTTTGTGCAGAATGTTAGGTCATGGTAAAGTTGACCTCTGACTAACATCTGTTGCTACTTATAGACATGAGAGATATGTAAAGTTAGTGCTGAATCTTTTGTAGAGCAAAACTACAGTCATACAACCATTAATACTCACCTTGTCAAAACAGACCAGATTTATTTGTCCACAGATATTGATTCTCTGTGGGCTGATGCAGAAAATTCCAATATGTTTGAGGCGTCGCTGGGCATACACTATTCCAGCTGTTAAGGCGGCTGGCAGCGCCGGTGGCACCGTGATGGTGATGATGTCCAGGGATTCAATGATGATGATCTTAGGTGGCACCTGAGGCAGGCAGAAAGGAAAAGGTCAGGACACTTTGGCCTTTTTGGTAACCCCTCGTCTTTACCACCTCTCTAGCTATGGGATTCACAGTTCAACCACAATATTTGCTGAAAGGGCTGCTTAAAATTCAGGTTAGAGTCAAATATGTGGCATCTGAAAAGTACAGTAATGCCTCTGGGTTTCTCCTCCGATTGCTTGTGTGAACAAAAATCCAAAGCAAGCTTCAAGAATTTCAGATCCTCTAAATCGGATGCTAATCCCGCGATAAGCCTATAATCACATAAGTGTTAAAGAAAAGGCTAAACCAATTCAACAAATGATTTGCAGTACACAGTGAATCAGAAATATACAGTATTAACATGCTTTTTGTTTTTGGAAAAACCTTTCAACTATGTTTCACCAAGGGAAGGAACACCTGTCAGTCACTATTAGGCTTAGAAGATGGCACAAAAGAAGATTCAGGTGGGCTGCTCTGCAATTCTTTGCTAAAATGTCATCCAAAAGACCTTGATGAGCTTATTGTGCATCTGTTAGAGATAATTTGGTTTAGAATGATTCTGCTCTCTAGAAGGTAAACATTTCTGTCCTATAGTATTGAGTTTCAGCTAGTGAGCTGGTCAACAGAAAAAAAAACCTGTACTGGGCAGCTAACAGGTGCAACTACACGGAGGACATTGCTTAAAAAAAAAAAAAAAGGTAGAATTTTTTTTCACTATGCAACGTCACACTTTTAATTTTTTCAACTCTGAAACCATTTAACTCAAAATCAAAACATTGCATTACTTATTACTAATTTACCTTGTTCATGATACTGAGGACAATGGAGTAGACAAAACCAATTCCTGCCACCGCCACCAAACATAACAGAAAGAAGTAGGCATCACGGTACAGCTTGAAGTCGGTGGGTTTTGGATAAAGGATGGAACGCACCAGCTGGCCTTTGGCTGTGCTGAAACCTGGGTGAAGAAGTTATGAGAATTTTGGGTGAAGTCGTTCAACGTTTGATCTTACACTCCTGTCTCTGTACACTGTCTCTGTATATCCCCCACTTTACTTTTACTCTATGTTTATATTTTAGTGTTGTGTCTGTGTATTTCAACCTGCTGCTGTACAGGGTTTCCTCTACCATTGTACAGGCCTGTACAACATGACCCCCACCAGGCCAACAACAGGCCAAAAAATATTCTTTCATATGCCACATATCGTCAAATATTCATCCATTTGAAAACAATTGTCTGCGTTTGACTGTTTTGCCTCTGGGGCAGGTGAAGTGAATGATCTTCTGCTTACTCATCGTGACTCTTTGTTCAACACGGTAGTTCTCTGACAAAGTCAAGAAATCGGAGAGGTGGCTGAACCCATTAATGCGTGACACAGTAACTACAGAAGTTAACAAGATGCCTGCAGGTAGTTTTCAAGGATAATCTTCTCCAGATAGCTCACTAATTGCTCCTGTGTGGTGACGCTATGTCCTTAATGATGCCGACTGGTTTACATGAGTTAATTAACAAGCTTGTTAGCCAATATTAATTCATGCATCCGATCAAAAGCTGAAATAATTTCATTGTAATTCAGTTTGTGTAAATGGTTAAAAGCATGTTAAAATGAGGAGCCCCTATTCATTTTTATTTTCATTGCAGGATTAACTCAGTGGAGATGGTAACGTTTACATATAAATATAAACTGACCCTGTGTTTACTGACTGCACTGACAGACTAAAATGAAAAGAAGCAGCAGTCTGTAGGAAGTGAAACAGAACATGAGACAGAGAGAAAAAGAAAGTGAGAAGGTGATGAAGCTGATGAGAGAGGAAGAGCAGGTACTGCCCACTGTGACCAGGATAGGACCAGCATTATGTCACTGTGCTGTTCAACACAGTGTATAGTCTGCAATAAATGCAGTTTATTGAGTCATCCTCTCCTCGTGATCACTTTGTATTAAGTGTTTTACATGGAAATAAATAACCAAACAACTACTTTGGTACCAAACTTTCTACACAAATAATTAAGGAAGTTTAGATCAATTACATATCATCCCAATATTAAAACTTCTGAACACACGTGTCCAGATACACACTCCTACCTGTGCGGACCACCACAGCCTTCACCAGTTCACCTGTGTAGAATCGGGTCTGGATAATATGGGTGCCACAGAAGAGTGTGTGTCTTTTATGCTCCTCTGTGTTGTAGACATCGTCAGTCTCGTCCTCCCTCTCCCCTGGCACTGGGTTTGGGAGGTTGGTCTTTGTCACAGGAACACTCTCACCTGATGGAAGTCACACTGAGATTAAACCTAGAGATTTACAGTAAGAACATGTTGCTGTTCCTGTGGTTGGTTAACTTCATCAATAGATATCAACTATATCTGATACCAACTTCTAACAGTCTATTCCCTGTGTTATCACACCTTTTCATATATTTTTTAAATATTTCTGCTCTAACCTGTGAGCATGCTTTCATTGACGATGCAGGTGCCGCTGACCAGAACGGCGTCACATGGCATGATGGTCCCATTGCTGGGGATGACTATCAGATCACCAGGCACCAGATCAGTAGACAGAATCTCTTCAATTTCTGCCAAGAACATGGATGCAATGGAGGAGGGGAGATGGTAAATGTGTACATTGAACACAGAAAGGAGGAAAAAAAGATAGAAAATGATAAGTGTGGAGCAATGTGAAGTACGTGCAAATGAGCCCACAGTAGGGGATGGTGGATGGGGATGAGGCGTGAGAAAGGAGATATTTTGTGTCAGAGTCTTGCTCAGCACAACTCTCATTAGTCATGTCTAGGCAGCAGGGGGAAAAAAGGCTGCAGCACAAGCAGGAGCCAGTGCATTAGGCAAAGGCATGAACACAAAATATAGGTGTGTGAGCAATCTTCAACAACAATATTTATTAATGATTCTGAACAAGAGTTTAAGTTTGTCCTTTGACCCACTACTGGAATTAATTTCAATTGGCTAAAGCTATTAAGACACCTGGTGAGATTATCAATTCTTTTGAATCACCTCTGCAGATCCAATCACTTATTTTAAAAAGCAGACATAAAAAGCATGTGCAGAACAATTAAAAAAAAGAATTTCAAAAAAGAAGATTTTTTTTCATCCCTGTTCCTGTTTTCACAACAGCAGGTGAGACGCGTGAGACTTCTTGTAATGATGAAGGCTATCAAAACAATGAAAACTACCATAATACTGAATGAAATCTGCCCCAACCAGCTGCACTTACAAGCCTTTACAAAATAATGCCATACATAGAAATACATTAAACAAGTAAAGTTGGTCAAGTGAGGGGAAACTAGTGTCCACCAGTTAATTGCTCACAGATGGCATCATTCAGATAAAAACAATAAAAATTACTTAAGTCTGTCTGTGGAAAACACTTATGTAAGAGGATAATAAAACCACAATCTATAGCGCTGACCTGAAAAGCAGACTGTGGATGCCTTCAAGCTTTTAACATTCATCATTATCTAAAAGCATACAGTTGCCCACCCATATCTCCTAGTCTGCCTTGTCCCACGCTAACAATCTCTGAAAGGAAAGCCAAAGCAGGCTGACTGTGTAAATGAATCTGCTGAAATGCTGAAAAATGACTACTGTCATGTTTGGTTTGGAGAGCAGGAAACTGAGTTATACAGGCAACGTACTACTATTAAAATGGCTCTGCAGAGGCCATCATAAAAATAAATTAATAAAATAACAAAATACACACACACACACAAAATTGACAAACCATTGTTGGCTCGGCATACAGACACACGGACAATACTGTGAGCTGCCACCATATCATGAAGCATGACGTATTGCTGGGGAAAAGAAACAAAGAAAACAGATTAAATTTTAGACAGCTTCGTGGTTCCCATGATCACCTGTGTAACTGCAATACCTGTGTAACTGTGAATATTTGTGTGTGTGTGTGTGTGTGTGTATTTCTGTTTGTGTGTGCTGGACACACACTGTTTTTATGAAGTAACAATGTCATTTTCTGATATAGCAGATTCACAAAAATGTGAATCTGCTATATCAAATCAAATCTGGACTGGGCAACCAATCTCTGGAGAGGAAACCCCAGACTAAGGTGTGATACAACACTAAACTTCATTACCGAAGGACAGACAGACCATGTTTTCATCTTTTCACGATCTGACCAAGATTAAAGGAAATGTAGTGTCTCTTATAAAAGTCTTATTATGAAATATCATGTATAAAAGCTAACATTTTGACTTTTTTGATTCTGATACTACAGGAAACATCAGGGGGCACCTAAATTCTTTGATCTCTGACAATCTGGCCAGTAGTTGTTGGTATCGTGGCATAAATATGTCTTAACGTGAGCAAAACATGAAAAATCATGTTTTAGAAAACCTAAATTAGACATACATTTAACATTACAGACAGTCAAATTGTGTCATACGAGACATTGCTGTATCTGCTAAAGTAACTGAGGCTGTGTCAACACATTATGAAAGCTCACCTTTTTAACTGTGTACAGAGAGGTAGCTATGGATATGACTGACATGATAACAATGGCCATAGCATAGTAGTAATACTCATCGACACTCCACAGGATCACACTGAAGAGCTGGAAGATATAAAAAGGGTTGAGGACCTGCAGGAGAGACAAAGAGAGAGCATGACGATACAAGAACAATAAAATTCAACAAGAGTGAAGATGACTTATTCCCCCCAATATCTTCCATTTGTGTATATTGTTTTGGATATATGCTATGGAGAAGATGACCACCCTTCAGAGTCACATAAAAAACAGCCTGTTTCAATGGAAACCACACAAAATAAAATTTGTAGAAAAAATCACGTTTGGTGAGGCTAGTATGAATACGTTGCAAGATATGCTCTGGAAAAAAATTAATATGGATGGGCAGACAACACAGAGACTAGTTTATCCTCCAGTCATTTTTATGTCGGGGGATAAAAACAGAGATTTCAACTCGACCAAGATGGTACCAGGACAGTGAGGGGAAAAGCTGTCAAATACAAATTATGAAGTTCCAATTTGTCAGCGTAATTCCCATTTCACCCAAGTTGTACACATGTATAAACACTGATTAAAAAAAGTAATGAAGTGTTATAATAATATACGTAAATAATATAAATATATATATATAAATTTTAAAAAAGAGGTAGACACCCTTTGGGTAATGTAACTGAAGTTGTTTGAATGTGAAACCTACATTACTGTGTTGGTCTACAGGGGGCTTTAGTGTTGTATTTACCCTCATACAAGAGGGCTCTTCTAACAATATGTGAAGAAAATATTCCAAATACTTTTCTTTAAGAAGTCTGCGTGTAACTGAAAAGGGTCTCTGTGTCTATGAGCTGGAAAAGAGCAAAGAGTACTGAGAGTACTACAATAATGGTTCGTCCGTCAATGCAAACTGGGACCTACCTCTTTGATAAGCAGCTTGAAAAGAGAAGGCACTTTCACTGAAATTTCATTCACTCCAAAGAAAAGTTTCCTGATAAGAGGTGAAAGAGACATCTTTGAGACAAGTGTTGTGAACCAGACAAGCATATCGAAACACACACACACGGACAACAATGTACTAATAAAAAGGTTTAAGGTAAGCAGGATTTCATTCTGAACAATTTCACCGGATAAAACCAATCATTAGTTCCTCCTATTTTGTCAAAATATATGTCAAATGGTCAAGGTCTTAAAAACTGCAGCTACTGCAACTCACACTGCAGACAATTCTGGCAAACCTGCCTATCAACTTGTCTGGCTGTTTAAAGTTGTGTGATTTGTTATTCATAAAGATGTTACCTGTGCACTTGCTGGTTCCTGGTCAGGCCTGCACTGTGCTCCGAGTGGAGGGTGGAGCAGCTGACCTGCAGATCCTCCACACCACTGTGAGGGGAAAATAGATCAATGGAGATAACAAAGTCAGTACCCTTGATAATAAATAACAATGCCAAAATGCAAGTCTAAAACTTACTAATGCTGTAAAAGCAAATACTTGATCTATTCGTTTTATTTACACCTCTTTATGAATTAACAAATAAGACTGTACAGATTTAGTTCTAATTACTTATTAACTCTAAGGGAAAGTACAAACTGGTATGAAAATATCCAATAAAATTTGTATAAATAATCAAAGAATGCTTACTTTAAAACTTCAAAATTCTGCATCTCGTCGTTCCAAAAATAATTTATGCTGTGGAAGCTAAAATAGCGAATCTGAGGGAAATAGAATGGGGAGAAGGAGAGTTTCCTTAGATTTTTGTTAGAGAGGTGGCAGCATCACTGTATAGTTGTCCACATACTAAAAAGGAAACAAAGTAAATTAAAAGAAACAGAAAACGGATAAGAGAAGCAATTTAACTGAGTGTACCATATGAACACCAATCTGAATAAATGAATACATTTATATTTGCATTGTAGAGTGTTTTGTTGTGGTGAGGCATCGTGTAGTGAATGTGGTCAATGGAAAACATCTGCACAGAGAGCAAAGCAAATGAGTGCATGTGTGTCTAAACAGAAAAGTCAAGGCAGTCCATGTTTCACAAAATGCAATATGTCATTATTATAAATACTGTGTATAATCACACGAACAAAACATGGCAACCCTTCAGTCAACTTTAGAAACCATACACTGATAGGTAGTTGCCAGCCTGGCAGCTGGTTAATGCCATCACTGGCGTGTTCAGTGTGTGTGTGTGTGCAAATATAGTAAATTGTAGCGATGGGTACCTACTTGTGTGGGCTGGTAGTCGGCAAATCTTTTGATGAGCTCCTGAGCGGGGCCGTCATTGGAGGGGTGGGGGGTATGTCCGTTGGCCATAGAGGGGGAGGCAGGGGAGTAGAAGGGGCATGTGTGAGAGGAGGGGGAGGTGGTCTGGGTGTCCAGGCTGTGGAAGGGGTTTCTCCCTGGGGCCAGCATAACTTGCACTCTGGCCAGGAACCAGCGGCGGAACTCATCCTAGTCAAACAAATAGAAACAAATATGGGCATTTGATTGAGGATCCTGATTCATAAACACCATAACATCCCTCAATTTGTAAGTACTTTTAACACTAAGATTTGCCAACATATATCCACATACAGTATAGATATCTAGCATATGCAAGTATAGCACATGGCCTTTAGTATCCACCTCAAAATACTGAGCTACATTTGGTGTTTGTAGGTGTTATTTTCAGACCCTACCTGAACCCACCTGATCCAAACTCTGTTTCATTACACTGGGGACATCTGCATTTCAACTTTGTTCTGTTCTACACATGGTTTCATACCACATCAGGAGCAGGATAGCTTTTCACCTGCTTGATTTTGCTGACTTGCTCAGATGTTTTTGATTTGGATATTTGTGCTTCTACCATGAGTACGTAGGCTGTGTAGATAAACATTTTTTTGGTCTGTTTTGATGGGATATATGATTCTGAGTCAGGTCAGATCAGATCAGATCAGAATCAGATTCACTATGACCTTCCTGAGCCTGGCTCAATCTGCTTTGTGAAGCTTGACGCTTCCATTGTGATCAGCTCTGGTGGCCGTCACACAGACGGAATGCAATGCAACTATGCCTGGTAGAATCAAAACACAGCCTTAAAATGAAACCATGAATGTTGAAACCAATGAAAGTTCTGTTTCTGGACAAAAATCTTTAAGAAGTGAGCGGTACAAAAATCTTAAAACACGTCAAGGCTATTCCGAGTGCTTTAACCCATGAGGACAGTTAAAAATTAAACAACTCCACAGTCGGACATTTGTGTTCACACAGATGGTCAAAGATGAATGCAAACAAGCATGAGATGGGCACACTGACAAAGGAATGTAGACACAGACACACACACACACACACACACACACACACACACACACACACACACACACACACACACACACACACACACACACACACACACACACACACACACACACACACACACACACACACACACACACACACACACACACACACACACACACACACACACACGAATGTTATGGACACACTGTTGGACCTATGGTAAATTATCTATACATTCCTGCTGGTGTGACTGTAGGAATCAGTCTCAAAGTAAATAACTGCTACAACTATAACACGTAGGTGAGCTTGAGGTACATATCTTCATATAATCATAAACTCAGCATGACAGCATTTGCAGTGGGTAATTTTTTTTTTTTCAAAGGAATAGTAGGACTGTTTTACTAGGGCACAAGCTGAGAGGAGCATCAGAACTGCATCGATTCAAAAGTAACAAAAACATTTTAAAATGCGTGTCAAATGTCTGACACTGTACTGTTTACAATACCAAATTACCTGCAATGTCACAATCATTTAGTGCATCAAATGTTTAAAACTTGTGAGAAAAACATTAAAAACAATAAATTTTCTAAGCCAACGTGACATCTCCAATTAGTCAACAACCTAAAGATATTCAATTTACTGTCGTATATGACAAAAGAAAGCAGCCAATCCTCATATTTGAGAAGCTGAAACCAGACAATTTTGGTATTTTTTCTTGAAAAATATTAATCAACTATAACTTATCAATTATAAATCAATTCATAATTGCAGCTCTACATGAAACCTACTGTGGAGCGCAGCAATACCACTTCGGCATCACGGGCTGTGGTACGAGTGCAAGTGGATTTGACACACCACTCTGGCATCCAGTAGAGCAGCAGCAGGAGGAAGCCCCCTGTACACAGCACCCCGAGACCCACCAACGCCAGCCGCCAACGACAAAGACGGTAGCCCTGCATCTCCTAAAGGGTAGAAGGAGAAAAGAGTGTGTGGTCTGATAAGTTGGAATGCACGATTCTGACATTGTTATTGATGTAAGATGAAAAAGAGTGATACCATCTCCTCCTCTTCCCCTTTGTTGAGAATCTTTAGGTCTTCCTTCTCCATGCTGCAGAAGAGATTGCCAAGGCCCTTCCTTAGTCACTGCAATCACAACAGACAAAAGTGGCTCAACAAGAAGAGGGTCAGATACACCATGCAGGGTCACAAGATCATTTCTTGGAATAGATGATTCAAAAGGGCATCGTGTGGAAAATGCTGTGTATTAGACATTCACATTTGTTTTAGCTTCCATTATGCAATGATGCTAAATAGCCTGGAGATGAAAACTAACAGTCACCGTGTTGTTTCTCTGCCATTAACTCTGCATTTCTCTGGTTGCAAAATCAAGCTTACATACACATCTAATTCAAAATCATGCTTGCAGAAGAATGCTTGACTGTAAAAGTGATCATTTTTCTTTTTAACAAGGCTTGACAGAATATTTAGTCTTAAAAAAATAGCTATGTAAAGCATCCTTGGGTCTCGTGAAAGGCGCTATATAAATCCAAGCTATTATC
The DNA here is from genome assembly GCA_037577475.1 of Chaunax sp. Z400. Classification (NCBI taxonomy): domain Eukaryota; kingdom Metazoa; phylum Chordata; class Actinopteri; order Lophiiformes; family Chaunacidae; genus Chaunax; species Chaunax sp. Z400. Next base: position 18,315,580 of record CM075188.1, on the reverse strand, counting down.
AGCCATCTTCAAACGTCAGTGCATATGTTTTTATGAATCCTATGACAAAAAAAAAAAAAAAATCAACGACTTATCACCTGATAACACGACTTATTTTTCCTTTGGATCTACAGTGATTTCTTTCATGGCCTCTACCAGAATCATAGTGACGAAGGACTTAAATCCCTTAAGACTGCATTATTTCAAGTAACTCAAGCAACTTATCTGAAAGAAATATTAAGTGATTAAGAGTGTGACAGGGGATTTTTCCCCTCTTTCTCCTGTATGTAATATTTGTCTCTGTGCTGTACTGAAATGCTTATTTAAAAAGTACAGCCCAATGTCAGTGTTTCCCCTACCATTCATTTGGAGGGGCGGCCTACCCTCCCAACACGACCTCCCCCACAAAAAAGAAAGGCACAAAATATTTTATTAATGGAATTTCATAAAATATAATAATAAAATTTAATTTATATGTGAACTTGTTTCATTTCAGCAGAGCATGAGTGTCTTTTATGCATTTCCCTGTCTTGATCAATGACTTCACTCTCCTCAGCTCTGGTCTTGTTCCTACCAAGGCATGGTTTATCCATGTATGTACGGAATGAATGCAGAAGACATAAAGAGGGCCCTGTCTGTCTCCGTATCCGTCTTTAACTCCGAGCATAAATGGGCCTTAACCCTTGTTGAGGACAAAGTTGGTACGTTACATGCAATAAAAATTTCCCCAAAACCAAAGATGGATAAATGTCCACCTCAAAGTGCAAACCAGGCCAAAATATCTGCGCTTTTCAAATGTGTCGCGACGCCACCGGCTGCCACCCAACCTGAACCTGGTACCAGTGGCGAGAATGCTAATAGCTCCTCCACTGCTGAGGGAGGGAAACTGGCCCTGCCCCGAGCACTGACACAGTCAAAAGTTGAAAGTTGTCCCCACCCAAACAGTGAACCAAAACCTTAACCATAAAACCTAGGGGAAACACTGAAATTCAACCATCTCAATAAGCAGGTCTTATTAAATATTATTAATTCATCATTCACACATCATTTTGAATCTAAGAAACTTGTTTTGATTTTTGGAGTGTGAGTAATTTTGTAGTGTTTTGAGTAGATAACATTTGAAGTTTCACTTATATCTATGTGAAGAAAAGCATACAATTTCTACCATATACAGGAAATATTTAAGGACTTTTGACACAACTACATGCATTGAGCAGATGGACTTCAAAGATGAACAAGCTGAGCATTGAACAAAATGCCTCAACTGTGTTAAAACCTATTCAATCCAACATGAACTCTTCAACTGTCTGGAAAAGGATCTATAGCAAAGGAAGATATTACCGTCTGTGATTACAAAGTGCATTAAACAAAACAGAAGTCAGCAGTTCATTGGAACATACGGGACATCACATAACTTCCAAAAATGCACAGCACTTCCCAGATAGCTGCTTGACCTCTCAATACCTGAGATTATCTCTTAACTGAGTCAACACCTAAGTGTTTTACCAAATATTAACTCAACACCATTTCCTCCTCTCAGTTGTCCCTGGGGGCTTTACGGCTGCCAAGAAAGGCCAGTTATCACTTTGTGTGAATGTGCGTGAATTCTACATCAATATTGACAGAGATGGGTGTCTATGTCAAATGATCAACAACCATTGGAAACACCAGTTAAGCAGCAGACACTTACTTTGCTGCTTTTATTGCTCATGAACTGTGTTACAGAAAAACAGTGAAGCTGAAAATCTGTAGAGTCTAACAGAGTAATTAGAGTTTACTAAACAACTGGCTTCAAGGTCAGGAGCTTATAATAAATTAGTCAATCATGAACACACAGTGGGTTGATTTTTGCTTCTACCTACAAGTCCAAACTCACTCTCAGCTAGGCTGTGGCATGTGTAATTCAGCTCATTGCACGAAAGTGAGCTGTTTGTGAAAAACTGCTCAGGCCAGCTGCTGCTTTGCTCATCTTTCTAAATAGCTAAGCTGCCAAAAAGCACGAGAATTATATGTCAAATAAAAAGTGCATTATAATACATATTATAAATTAAGTATTTATGTTTATTATAAAATGCATATAAAAAGACGAGTGTTGTCACGATACCAAAATTTTACTTTGATACCAATATTCATTTTAGCACAATGATACTCGATACTGAAGCAATAAAGATTCAATATTCTATGTGTAATCAGACTCAGAATGTCCAAAAAAGTTGACGACATTTTCATTTTCAACGTTCAAAAATATTGAAACAGCGTGAGAATGCTGAACAAGTTAAAACTTGCTATTTGCTCAATCTACAGGTCGGAAAAACATTGATTTAGTGTCAAAATGTACAGAACGCCTTCAACTTGTAAAGGAAAGTCTAATGTATCTCAGTTTCAATGGTAAAGAAAATAATTAAATACTCACAATCCCCTGCCAGAGGTGCATTTCATTGAAGAAAGATATTTAAAAAGGAGTTATTTAAATTGTCTCTGTTAATTGCAAATGCTGTGAATTAAATTGATTAATTAAAATAAATAAATAAATGAATTCTCAAAATTTCCAAAATACCAAAAGGCACCTCTCCAGTACATGGGAGATGAGTACATACATTTTTGTGAAAAAAATAATGAACAGTATTCAATTTATGCCCCAGAAACCCTCATCTGAGACTAAACCCACTCACAGAATGAGCCTAAATTCAACTTGTAAACATAGAAATGAAAAAAAGAAAAGAAAAACAAATGAAAAGTCCACAAAATGCCCACATATTGGCATACCATGCAACATTGACAAAGATAATTCTTTAAGAGTTTTTAAAAAAATGAATGATGTTTCCAAAGTTAAAATGTGCCCAATTTTTTATTTGGGATCACAATACTGACTAAAATAATGGTGACTGTGATTTTTGTCATTATTAAGCAGATCTAAAAAGAGCACACACACACAAACAGAACAGAATCCCCCAAAAAATATTTTAAAAAACCCACAAATACAGGGACAGTTAGAGCACTTTGGCCACAGCTATCACTGAGGGACACTGGCATGTTTCAGGGCATGATGCCATCCTCCAGTGCTCACTGATCCTTATCACTGCCCCTACAAACAGATTTTATCTGCCAACTGCACCCGGTTTGATTTTGTTTCTGTAGCATTGAGCGGGATATTTTGCTTAGAGCCAAGCCCTTCCTAGTATTTTACAATAGCAGGCCCCTGGCCGGCGCTAGGCAGTGGGTGAAGTGCACCAAGAACATTCCCTCCCAAATCTGTACTGTGACAGGAACTGCTGGCAGTAGTGAATCAGGGACACACTATTTGACAAGATTTTTGATTTGGCATGGTGACTTACAAATACTGCACTGAGGAAAACACAGAACAGAAGACATATATAACTTCCAAAACAAACACAGGGCAAAGTTTAAAACTATGGTGTATTACATGCTAACACAGGCTGGAGACAAGTTATATTTTCATTCAGGCGAACTTGTGCGAGAGCAGGGGGGAACTGTCACACCCTCTAAAGTATATTGGTTGTATAAAGAATTATTAAGAAACAATGTGTAACATAGTATATATCAGAATCAGAAGAAAAAAAGATCAAAGTATTCCAGAGCGACCCCTCATCTCATAAATACATTATAAACTACCTGTGTACGGTGCTAGGTGCTATCTAAATTATTTCACAGAACTGGTCAGTACATTTGTAGTACAATCAGCTCTAAAGGTTTTACAGCTGGTGAACCAGTTTGAAGGTGGATTTTTGAGGATGATGTCACTGACGATGGTGATATCACTACGTAGGACCACTAAATCTACAAAAAGTGACGGATCACTACAATGCCTGTAAACACATGGGGAACTGGGACCTCGGTAAGAACAATTTGTTCAGGATCAGTCTCTATTCGATTGGTGTGCTCCTACCTTGACAGCCAGGGACACAACGCCCGAGGCAGTCCTCCTCCCTGCAATAAGCTTTCTTTCTCACCTCAACAACCTGGAACCTGGGTGGGAAAAAAAGAAGGAAAATCACAATGAAATGCACATTACAAACACAGCTCTGCCTAAATCCAAGTCTTTCACTTAATGACTATTATAACCTAAAGGTTAACTGTAAGAGAGACTTTCACAAAACAGTGACATATCATCGAAAGGGACAAACAACAATGGTTAACGTGTAATGAGCTGCAGCAGAAGATTTTGTAACAACTTCCATCTAATAACACATACCATGGTGTTCACTGGTGTACTGAAGAAGAACCTCTTAAGTATGGGTTCAACAAGACAATGGAAATGCGGTTGGACTTCTTCTGAAAGACCAATGACTAAGAACCAATGAAATTACTTCAATTGAAATTTCATTGATCCAGGCAAGCAAATTTGGACCACTGGTGATTATTCACTTTGATCTAGTTGCTCTACTTGCAACAACTTTTTGAATCATTTAAATAGTTGAGAAATTAATGAGATGTGGGTGGACAACAAAATATTGTAACATTTTTCTCAAAAACTCTGGAGCCAAACCAAAGTACAGGTGGGGAAGAAGGGAGGGACAGATGTGGAGGAAGAAGTGAGAGAAGAGCTCACCATTCCTCTGACCAGTTCGAACTGTGAATGAGATTTCTCCACCATGAACAGGATAAATCACACGAATCATTATTGCTTTTAGCAATATAAATCTATCTTTGAATGTAAGAATTTACTAACCAAAGACAAATCTTCACTTTCACCACTTTTGGTTGGTGAAAACCAACCTCAGGAAAAGGCTGCAAGGAGAGCACTTTGGAGCCTGTATGAAAATCTCAATAAATGAGCCCCCTTTGGGAAGATTTCCATACCATGATGCCATAGTGAAATTTTTCTCCAAGCCAAATAAGATAAAGTTCAGCAATAAGTCATGCATACTGTGTTCATGATGTGCTATGTGTGTACTTTGCACAACTGAGAAGTTTTAACAGTGATGTGATTGTATTATACTTGTATAACTTGATATATTTCATGCGGAATTGATATTTTCATTTATTTTACTTTATTTATTTATTATTATTATTATTATTTAAGTTTGTGACCTTAGTTAACCAAAGAATTTCTTTTATTTGCTGTAACTTATTCCAGTGAAGTGAATTGTGCTAGTGTTTGATAAATGAAGTTTATTGAGTCATCCTCTCCTTGTGATCACTTTTAAGTGTTTTACATGGAAATGATTTAACAAAAATTTGGTGCTTGGGCATAGTCTCTATCAGCTCTTGTCAGTGGGCCAAACAAGGGGGAAACACTGTTAGATAACATAGTGTATTAGAGTAGGTACAGACATAAACATAAACACACATGCAGCGACCGCAAAGAACACCCATCAAGCACCAAAGATCACTGCAGGTAGATTTTCCATTCATGACTAAATCATGGAGGACAAGGCAGGTGAAGTTTGCACCAAGAGATATTAATAGATTCCTCCAGCCCAGCCTAAAGCCATATTGTTGTCATTTGATTAGTACTGGCTCACAGGGTATTGTACGACTAAGACTGGCATGGCGGAAAAAATGACACAGCTGTTTAAACATTAAACATGACAATCATCAATGTTCCTGGAAGGAAACTGCCATTTGTCAGGAAAGACGCCTCTGAGTATGTGTAACAAACCAAGAGGTAGAATCTGGTTGTCCGATCAAGTGCCCAATGGCACAAATATCATGACTGAATTATGTGTAAACAATGGAGTTGCATATTGGCAAGAATCTGGTGATATAATCAGCATCACGATACAGGGGTTACAATTCTAAGTGCAATATATTGCAAAACTGCAAGAAAACAATATATTGTTTCATTGGCCTGTGTTAGTTGTCTTTACACTTGTGATATATGTTTCTTCTTCTTGTCTCAGTTGGTGTTATGTTGGAGTGGAAGAATCAAATGGCTGGAGACAGATTGCAACATTGCTATCTGGGGGTCCGGGTTTCAACAAACTACAAAAGAGACCACTGCCATGAAAGGCATTCACATTAAAAGTAGGTCAAGTAATGTTTAGTTAGTGAACAACTGACTTAATAAAGGGGTGTGTCTGTTCACATAAAATAGAAGTTGATTCAAATTCATCTTTTTTGCTAAAAAATAAAAAAATTATGGTCATTTTTAGCCATGTCACAGCTTCTAGACAGTAGTGAGGAAGCACAGGAGGAAATTTGTTTTCTTCTACAGCTGAAATAAATTCTTATTTTGGGGAAAGCCCCGTTCACTTTGTAGCCCCATTCAAACAGCGTTTTCGTTCTGGGCCTGGTGCGCCTTTATTCTGACCCGACGTCTGTCTGAACGCAATTAAGGGGTAATGGGGTGTCAGTTTGTTCCAAGGGAATTCATCTTAGCGCTGCAGCCATACTTCATTGCACTGTGCAAATGCACCTAGACAAAGAGTTAGACTTTACTGTCCCAGCAGGTAAATTCTTTATCACAGCCCAATACATGTCTTATCACATATCAACAGCAAACAATGACAGCAACACAACAGAACAATTGTAACATAAATTGACAGACAGCACAGCACACTCTGTCCTTTTTATCGGTGCCTATAAGGCGGCAATAGCCGCAGGAATCAGTCTTTTCCCCAAAGTGACCCCTTCTGCACTTCAGTGCTCTGTACCGGAGCCCACAGGCTCCTCACCGTTGTGGTTGAGAGGGTGTGTGCTATCATGAGCTATTGATCTTGCAATGCGTTCTATGGCTTTATTGTTTAGGTCCGTGAGGTTCAGAGTGGGGAGACCAATTATCTTGGCAGCAGTGTTAGTTATGTGTAGTTTGTTGTGGTTGGTAAAAAAAAGGTGGAACAGTACAGCAGGAAAGTAAAAACAAATCATAGTTATACTTGAGTATGGCAATATTATGCATTGTGATACTGGATAATTTGTATCAGTATGATTATGCTGATGAGTCCCCCAAAGCCCTAACAAATAAATAAGTCCTAGGTAGCAAGGACTAGACATATTCTGCTTTCCCTTTCTAGTCTGTTACTCAACACACAGACAAAAAGGGAAAAGTGAACAATGAGCTATGACCTAATGACACAAGTTCATAATTCATGGAAGCATTTGGAGGAAAAACTGTTCTGTTGTCATCTTGCTGTGCACTCAATGTGCTTTCTTTATCACTTCCTCTCCTACTCATGTAGTATTATAACTAAGTTGTGCTCGCCATCATGAGCCATTGGAGCTGTTATCTGTTTGGCCACGGGCCATACCAAAAATCTATGATTACCTTCCCTTCCTCTGCTGTCTGAATAGCTAAAACTCTTCCTCAAATAGCAATTCCCTCTTATCAACTTGTCTAAGCAGAAACCATATGATCAAATTGCATTATATTATATTCATGCATAATGTTTGGTGAAGCTAGAATGTATAGATTGCCAGATGTGCTCCTGACAAGATGACCACTCTTCAGATTTTAAACAGACTTTAGACCTCAACCCTAATTTGTAGAAAATTCGAAATGTCAAAAGGTTTAACTACATAGTACAGTAGTATGTATAAAGTTTGGTGAAATTAGTTCGTATATTGTGCGAGATATGCTCTGGACAACAACAAAAAAAGTTAGCGACAGACAAGATAGACAGACAGACGCACTGACGACTACATCCCCATGTCATTTTTATGTCAGGGGGACAAAAAGCTAACAAGGCAGATAGAAAATTAATTCAAACTTAAATTTAGATAAATGAATGATCAATCGCCCAGTCAAACTGACCTATGAATGCAACAAACATCAACACTTTTAACCACAGAATCAGCCACAAAATGCATCATAGATACGGGTTCTATGTGTTTTGAGATAACTTACACTCACACTTTAGATCACCACCAAGGTGAGTGGAGAGGGACAAAAGGAAATCTAGAAGCAGTATTTGTATCTGTATTAGGGATGGGCATTTCAAGCAAAATTACTATTCGAAAATCGCTCATCACTATTTAAAATTTGAGCTGTAATATTGTTAATACTGCTGTGAAAAATCTATGTGAAGAAAAATGGAGGGAAAGAAAGGAAAAAACAATACCCCTACAGATCAAAAATGTGTCGAACTTTAAGTCAGACCACATGCTCTTCGATTAACAGTGGCATTGCTTGACAGTCTATGAAAAACTACCACTGTAAAAGAGATCAAAACACGTTTTAATTTCACTAAGTGGCTTACTGGTACATAATGACACTGGGTGAATATTTTGGATGTAGCATGGATGTGTGAATGGAGCAGATCACTGAAATAGGTGGCTGTGGCTCAGGAGGTTGAGCGCGGAATGGACTTACTCCAGGGATGGTGGTTCAATCCTGATAGGAGTCTTCCAAAGAAAAAGTGGGCTTTGAGGTGTTTTTTGTATCCATTTCATAATTCCACAAAGCATACAGCCTTTTTATATTACAGTGTCTATGTGCAGTTTTTTTTAAACCCAGTTAAATCTGGTAAAAATAAGCAATCCACTCCTTTATTACCATTGCCAATTTGTTTCACATTTGATGTATGTATTGAGATTGATGTGCAGTATTGAGATCAGTGAGACCATGGCTATATTTTAATATCTTTTTAGTCGCTCCAGGAAGTTGAAGTCTCAATGTGGAGGACTGCTATTTTTGGTGAAATTTGCAAGAAACTATATGATCAACTTTGCAAGTACGTTGCGATGATTCTGAAAAAATTGCAAAGCTGTGCAAGATGCATGGGGATTGGTTGAGTTTGCAGTAATTGTTGCAATGGTGGCATTACAACATCCTCGAGAGACTTATTTATTTCAGCCTCTCCTTCAAACTCCTCACTGCCCGAAGACTGATAGATAATGAAGCTCAAGTATTTATATGTCAACACTAAAAATGTTCATCGTAGCATTGTATCGTAAAATGTGCTAAAACTAGTGTGTCCACCAATGTGTCATTTTTTCATCACTGTGGTTAAGAGCTGGACCCAGTAACTACCTGTACATCATTACATACATACATTTACATACATTGTACTTCATTTGACCCGGGAGTTCCTGCTGATTGTAGCCTTTCCCAATTATGACAAGAGCCAGATGTTACAAAGGGCCATAACAATCATATTTTCACAAGTTGCTTCTTACTACACAGCATCGCACACAGTTCTGCAGTCACACTGCAGGACTCTAAAAGTATGGCTACGTCACTGCTGTAACATGAGACTGATGAGTGGTATCAACGGCAACTGTGGTGCATTAACAAGGTGTGTAAAAGGGATGAATAGCTCTTTTGATATCATCTAATCTCTTGAGCTGCTCCATGATCATCAGGAGTAGCTTTCAATGGAGGGGACCTAACCAGAGTTCTCTCCTCAGCTTTTTGTAAGAGCAATTCAACATGCTGAATCATCTGAAAGGTGGCTGATATGGGTGAGCTCGAGCCAACAAAGTGTGGCATGCCACAAAAACTATGAATGCTTGTCTTCTAAACATATCCTAAGTGATGCAGACAAAACATTCTTGAGCATGGACTGCAGACTGCAAGGGATTTATAGTTTACATTTTTAGGGTCCAGGCAAAAAGTCTAACACAGTTCTCAGTAAACCCAAGATTACCCAAGATGCTGTTTAGTCCCAGGTTTTACTCTATAATTTAAACCAGTGAGGGAATTTAGTCCATCTGTGATGATTGATACAGTGCAAGTATTGGACCCCATCCTGATTTCTTCTATTTTTGTGTATCTCAAGCTACACTGTGTCTGATCTTCAAACTTAATTCAATACAAAAAAAGCAACCTGAGTAAACACAAAATGATAAGGCAAAAAGGGTTATCCAATACCTAGATCATCTTATTGCACAACTACGTTCTCAAGTTTGCGTTAACGTGTCAAATTTCACAGTTGTTGTGAAATGTCACAATAACTCATCCTGTTATTGTTGGAGGCAAACTGCTAGATTGACACTACTGAGATCCGTTTTTCTCGAACGCTGCTTGGGGGCTTCCACACAAAACAGTATTGGGCTGCTGAGAGAACTTTTACCATGTCAGGATATTTCTCATCTCCACGCTGAATCAACATTGGCAGGCCTTCCATCACAGGTTGAAGCTCACCTGTGAAAAGTTTTGAGGCATTGATTCAAAGGCTTGTGGAATACTGGCATCTGGCTTCTTAAAGAGAGACTAACCTGCCTCCAGAATCCAGTGTAGCCAAGACCTCATGCTCTCACACAGACAGGAAGAAAGTGCAAAGGTGAACAGGGCAAGGTCAGTTCCTTGTCTCAAGGAATTCAGATGGTTATAGGGCTATTAAACTTAGCCCTCAATGATAATCACACGACCTCAGACACAGTAACAATTGGTTTCTTTAACAAAGAGAAACTCATCCAGTAGCTTACCCATGTCAAACTTTCTAACCTTGTCATGTTTTTATTATTACAGGAGAAATAAGAAGATTTTTTTCCTTCCCAATACCGATTCAGATATATGAATTTTCCATAAAGGCTGATACAGTGTACAGATCAGTTACATAAGTTGCATGCCAAAATATCTGTTAAGTTACATATATGCGTTTCCAATACGTATATTATGTGGTATCAGATTGGCACACAGACTTGTGTACTTGCGGATACCCGATTAAGCATTTTAGGCATGGACGTATTTCCAATACTGGTATCAGATCAGTTGCACTTATTAATAAACTTAATTCCAATTCCAAGTGGTAGAGCTAAGGCTGGGAAATATGACTTCACATCAATATCTCAATTACAATTAATGAATGATTATCTATTTAATTAGGTTGTTTTTTTAACTGCCTGCAAAGTTCTCTGACACGGTCTGTTCTGTAAATATGCTGAACTATTACAAACCTGTTTCCACAAAAGTTGGGTCATTGAAATCCCATATGTAATTGAAAATAGCACAAAGACAACATTTAGATTTTGATGCCAGCAACACGCTTCAAAAAAGCTGGAATAGGGTCATGTTGACCATTGTGTTGCATCATCTCTTCTTTTTACAACACTCTGTAAACATTTGGGAACTGAGGAGACCGATTGTCATTTTGAAAGTGGAACGTTTTCCAATTCTTGCCTGATGTAGGATTTCAGCTGCTCCAGAGTTCAGGGTCTCCTTTGTCGTATTTTATGTTCCATAATGCGCCAAACATTTTCAATGGGTGATAAGTCGGGACTGCAGGCAGATCAGTTTAGCACCCGGACTCTTTTGCTACAGAGACATGCTGTTGTAATATGTGCAGAATGTGGTTTGGCATTGTCTTGCTGAAATAAGCAAGGCCTTACCTGAAAAAGACGTCTACTTGGCAGCATATGCCGCTCCAAAACCTGTATATCTGGTTCAGCATTAATGGTGCCTTCACAAATGTGCAGGTTACCCTTTGGGGTGTGGGGGTGCACTAATGCACTAATGCCATACCATCACGGATGCTTGCTTTTGAACTGTGCACTGATAAAAAGCCAGATAGCCCCTCTCCTCTTTAGCCCGGGGGATGCGGCATCCATGATTTCCAAAAAGAATTTCAAATTTTGACTTGTCAGACCACTGGACAGTTTTCCACTTTGCCTCAGTCCATCTTAAATGAGCTCGGCCCCAGTGAAGGCAGTGGCTTTACTGGATCTGGTTTATATACGGTTTCCTCTTTGCATGCTAGAGTTTCAACTTAGATTTGTGGATGCAGCAACGAACTGTGTTCAAAGACAATGGCTTTTGGATGTGTTCCTGAGCCCATGCAGTGATGTCCACTACAGAATCTTGTCTGTTTTTAATGCAGTGCCATCTGAGGGCCCGATGCATACATGGATTTTGAATCGATTCACAATTTCCAAAAATCGATTTTCTAGATATTAGTTAATGACTAAATGTTGACAGAAAGAAAGGGGAAGAACTCAACTGTGAGAGCATTGTAGCCTGGACAATCTACTTAAATGCACAAAACAAAAACATGCTGAGAGGATGGCAGAGTGTGAGATCCGACCATCACTTTCCACCTTAAAAGCTGGAGTGTTGAAGCGCGTTCGCTTTAATAAAGTTGAAGGTAAAAAAGATCTGGATAAGAGCCACACGACATGCAAGGTGTGTCTAACTAAACTGAAATGTTTAAGGAACTCGACATACATGAGAAGCCACACCTCACGTTTCCACATGGAGTTAGAGGAAAAATAACTGGTTGAACTTGCTGCCAACCAGAGAGTAATAAAGCTAGTGATAACATTAAGTTTCGTCTCGACTTGGAAAGAGTGAAACAAATCACAAACTCCATTGCAACATTTATTGTTAAGGATTTACATCGGCACTCAGTTGTTGAAAACAAGGGCTTTCCGGCAATGTTGTACACTTTTGAGCCGAGATGCAATGTCCCATCTCGACAGTTTTCTACCGACACAGCAATCCCCACACTCTACAACGAGACCAAAAGTGAAGTCTTGGAATCACTGAGGAAAGTGGGTAAGCTAGCTGCAACATGAGATGCATGGACATCCATTGTCACAAAATCTTATATCACTTTTGCACTTCATCACCAATGACTGGCCACTGGCATCTTGTGTGCTCCAATCATGAGCAATGAGTGAGAGCCGTACGGGTGTAAATGTGGCTGAGCTGTTGCAGAATGTAGCAGCAGAATTGAAGATCTCTAACAAAAGCCCCTTTTCCACTGCATAGTACCAGCTCAACTCGGCTCAACTCGCTTTTTTTGTGTTTCCACTTGGTAAAAACTACCTGCTACTACTTTTATAGTACCTGCTCTGCTGCGGTTCAAAGCAAGCTGAGCAGGTACTAAAAGGTCACGTGAAACGTTACAAACATTAGAGACCACTGATTGGTCAATGCCCAGCACACACAGAGTACATGCATAGCACAAATCAATGGGCCTAGCCCCACATATTTCTGATCCTCAGAGCTGGTAGTTCATGTAACATAGCTAAAAACTAACATAGACTAAACATGGAGCGTCAGAGGGAGGGGTAATATGAAGCTGCACATATTATTGGCTCGGTGTTTGCGCTCACGTCATCCCTGCTGATTTGTATTCACCATTGTTTTCAGGGTCTAATGTTAGTTGGACAAGGTGGAGGCACAGTGAGTGAACATGAGGTAGTTTTTAAAAAAAGGACAGTTCATGAGCGCACACGCCGGGATAAGTATTAATCGAATTAGCCGATATCCTCCTCCATTCCCCTAAACCCCACAAAATATTTTAGAGTTGGAAGTTTAAAATATTTGGCTTTATTAGAAACTGGATAACTGTTAAACTCAACAGCGAACTTCCACCACGATTAATGATCACATTAATCTAATAGGATATTTTTTTCCTTTGAGCTATTACTTTCCATCAAAATCATTAAGTACAATTGAAAAGATGACTTATGGAGGCTACTCAGCCATCTGCCACTATATGAGTCAACAGTTTTGAAAACCATTCTATTGGCCAAACAGATTAATACCTTGATCTCACACATTCTTAAACTGTGGGCGGGACCAATTAACAGAAGAAGACAAAAGGCTCTAAGCGTGCACTGAAGTCCAGTAAGACAAATGATAACAAAATAGAAAGGTAAAATGGAATATGGCACAAAGACCGTAACAAATTCTGTCAAGACCTCAATCAGGTTGTCTTGATTGAGGTTTGTGGCGTGACTTGAATATTACTGTTCATTCATGGTCAAGATGCAATTTGGCAAAGGGCTGTTCCGAAACCAACACACTGTATTGGAACGGTACTCACTATCTGATCACGCATTCGAATAAGTATATGGAAGGAAAAAATGGTATTGGACAATCTCTACTTTGAAATAGGAAGTGTTCAAGGCAATACGTGAAAAATTAAGATCTGTACATAAGCCAAGGGGTGGATCAAATAGTTTGCGTTTTAAATGTGAGCTGAAATACAGACAATTTGTAAAAAATTTGTTTTGCTTGTCAAAATCCACAGTAATTCAAAACTTGTTTCCCACAAATTAGTATTATATCTTCAATTAAATTAATAATCCTCTCAAATTATGAGCATAATGTTATTGTAGGAACAGGAACAGAATTTACAGGTTACTGTGACTAGACCTTTCAGGGAATCTAACTGAATTAGCAAAGACAACCTTGTAATTGAGCAGTGTCAATATGCGTTGTGTTTTGGCTTTACAACTCGATACTGTTTTCTCTATGTAAATGGGTACTATAACATAAGTAACAGGATAATATATTGTTCCTATCTTGTTGCTTCATGCTCAATGATTATACTTAATATGTGAATGAGCCATTTGTTTTTTGGAAAGTATTTCAATTACATGTTCTCATTCACTCAAGTTCTGCTACTGGTGATTCCAATAATATGGCTAGCTGCACTTGTTATTGGAATCAATAAAATGCACGTTACTACTCATGTACAGTAACGTATCTAAACCCTAGACTATTAATGGAGACATGACTACAGTGGCAGGTGTTTTCAGAGGAACGAGGCCAAGCTAGCAGAGAGGATGTCTGTTAGCAATTTTTACAGCTTCAATTAGCTTCAATTTTCTTTATTGTAAGGAAATGACTGTCAAATGTAAACCATATCAGCGTTAACTCCAATAGCGACCACCCAACGAAAGAAAACTAACGCCATACGTCTTAAGCCAATTGAGGACCGCGGAAACGATATTAAAATCACCAAACTTGCAAAGGTCTAAATATATTTTTACGTGATGTAGACTTTGGTTGCTTTAGGCGACGTTTAGCTTTCCCTCCATCATGTTAACAATTGCTGACCATGATTCATGTCTCAGGCAGCCGGGTAAGCGCTTCATCGGGAAAACGAGAAGACGTTCAGGTTTGCTAGTTGGCTAATGTTAGCAAAGCTTCATTAATAGTCAGCTAATTGGTAACTAGCTTAATAACAACATTCATGTGCCATCCATTGGTGCTCATGCTTTTGGTTTCAGGCACATTGAAGCGATGCAGTCATTCAATATCAACACGTTTTCCGTACACGCATCAGTTAGCTACCGTTAGCTTTAGCACCGCTAGGCAGTAAGTGACACATGGGTGATGATGACAGCCATGTAGCAAACTGCAAATGTATTTCAGAGGAACACTCACCCAGAACCACCTGGACACTGTGAAGATCACCTTCGAGCCATGATGAAGTGAGAGTAGCTGTTATCTGAAGGAAAACGTCGTTGAAAATAAAAATGGACTAAGTTTAATAGAACAATGTTGTCGCAATAGACTAGCAGAGTGTATGGTTGCTGTGTTGACAGATCTGCGGGACAGACTGAGTACTACAGCAAAAGTGAACTGGCCTGAACTGGCTGTCTGACGGCAGGAAGTGGTATGCTGTGACATCACAGGAGGAGGACTGAGCAAGGTGAACAGCGCGCCCCTCAAGCTTTGACTACAAAATGGCTCATGGTACTAAAGTAATAAATAATGAAGTCATGATTGATACTGAGTCATAGCCCAGTACGATGCAGGGACAAAAATGGTATATCACTAACTTTCTTGGTTCCTAATATGGTGTTCCCAATCTGAAAAACTGTTCAGAAATTATCACCACTTATTGAGGGATGACAGATAGTGGATGTTCAAAGGCCAATGTGTGCGTATGCCATTCGTGCATAGAACAACATGGCTATTACGTGGCTATTACCCCAATTGCCATTCATGCCGAGAGCAAAACAATGACGGTTTTGTTTGTGCTGCAGATCTGCTGAGTTTTTAAAGCTCCTCCGATCTAGATGTGCTGCAATATTACTGTGATCTTATTCTGTAGTGTTGATACTTTACACCGTCAACTACTGCCCTATCATTTATACTACAGCATTTTCAATCGTTTTTGTGGATCCGTGTGCATGAGGGTCATTTCCACAATGTTGTCGGCAATGACAGCACAACTTTTTTTAAATGCAAAGGATCGACCTGTCCGTTTTAAGAGGAAGCATTGTCGTGTAAACAGGGCCTCAGAAACCCGGAGTAAAACTATTATTTTCTTAAATTGAAAGCAGCTGGACAGTGACCCAAACTCAAAGCAATTTTTTCATGCTGCGCAATTACAACGTCAATGCAAAGCCAGGAGGATACACAAATTTGTGCCGGGTGACACGAATGGTGCAAGACTCACATGTTCGCATGACTTGAGAAATTTCAAATTGGGAATGTGTGACACTAATGTGACACTGACCAGATGTTACAAGTCTGGATGTCCAGATAATGTTTTGAACCCAGACAAGGTGGTATTTGGTTTTTCGACATATCTCCAGCTTGCACAAGTGCAAGGCAGTAGTTGTGTTTGCTTATAATTAACACTAGATCCCTCATTTCCCTTAATGCAACCAGAACTTCCTGGCTCCCACAGGCAATTTGTAATGCTAAAGAATTCAGTTTCATGTCCAAGTTAATTTTCAGGCTCATTTCTTTAGACTCAAAGTTCTTCCAGAGCCACAGATGACAGCATGCAACCATTTTGTCTAACCGTCACTACTTGGGCAAAGAAAAACTTTGTATCTTTAAGCGACTAATCAGTGGAGTCACCACCTGTAACAATGTTCTCAAACAACTCACTCTTTAATTAGCTTATATTGAGAGTTATCCAGGAACAAGTAAATATTCATTAGTCAGCACTAAATTCCTAATTTATTCCTCACTCATTCCTTGCAGCTGTTTAGGATTTTGTTTCACTCCAGAACGAGTTCCCCAATTCTTTCTCCCTTTGGGCCAATATGTGAGGTGAACAAACTATCCTGCAGTCTCAAATCATCCAGCATCTTCCATGTCCTCTGCAGTGGAGCGGTCACTGATGTATGGGCCAAGAAAAACAGTAAGGCCTTTACCCGCTGCTGCTTCAGATGTGCTAATCCATGCTCTTCATCACCTCTGCAAACAGAATTCCATCTTTTTATATGGGACACACAGTTTGTTTTCCTTTGACCTAGTCTCAGAAGGGACAGATATGAGGCCCAGAGATGGAGTAATGCTAGCTCAGCATTCACCATGACATCATAGAGCATTAATGGAGTACAAAGGCAACATTTTTTTCCTTTTGTTAGTTGGATTGGTTAGAAAACACAGATGAAAAACAGCAATGCATGGCACGTTTATTCCCAAGATGGTTAACAGCATAGCAAATAAACTTACTACAAAAAAAGCCCCCAGTAGTGAAGGTGAAGACATATTTTGCAATATGAGCCCCATTTAAACTGCCACTATGTATGTAATGGTTGATCTTATTAAGCATCTTAGATTTCAGGCCTCTTCACCAGCTATACACATGGGTTACATTCTTATCTGTCAGCCACATTAGATTGGCTTCAGTGGCATAGAATGGCATGTCATCATGGGTTCATCAGTCCCATCCCAAATGTATTATTAACACAGTTTAATGACATAATTTTTTTTCAAAATGACAGAATAAGAATACAGCTGTTGAAAGTTATTTTCTTGTGTCATGCAAGTAGTTAGGAGCAGATTTGATGTAGGGTTATTGTGTGCATAATGGACTATTGTTCCACCCTGAAGGGGTAAACAGGTTTTGACCGCTAAAGCAGCCAAATGCTACAGAAGATAGGTGAGTGTGACTACATGTGAATTATACTGACCAACAGTGGAAACGCATAATTTAAAAAACCCTGTAATTTCTACTCACTAGCCCTAATCTACTGAAACAAACAAGCATGTGATACACTGAATAGACTTTTTTTTAAGTACCCACAACCAAAACATGTTAAATCATGAATAACCATCATTTAGTCATAACATAGTTACTTACTTAAGTGGTACAGCTTGCTTAAAATATTGATTTTAATTCATCATTAACAAATCTTGGTACATCATCTCATTATGAAATTGGTGAACAATATAGTTTGTCTCCCAGTCTAACTTAGTGTGTCATGTTTAAAAAGTGGTGTTACATTTCTACAACTGATCCAACAAGCAACTGCTTTGTTCCACATCATAAGTCATTTGTCTGAGACAGACATAATGCTTGAGGAAATGTAACAGGGAGGAGTAAAATGTGCTTCATAACTTAGCTCTTACTTCTGTATTGTTCCTTTATCAGGTTCTAGGAAGTTCCTTCAGTCAAAAATGCCCTGGGCCGTTGTTCCAGCATCATCTAAACCACACAGAAAGCAAATGGATAGAGGTCAGAAAGATGATGGAGAGGACAGAGAAGCCCTGGCCGTCTAGTCTGGTGCTTATCTGATCCGCCGGGCCTTTTCCCAGTCCAGCCCTGATAACCTGGGTTGACAAGCAAAATACAGGATATGACCCAATAACCTTGCAAGGCAGCAGAGGCGCAATATTGTTTTATTAGGGGAGGACTTTTCTGTAAACTTTCGCTTGATGAATGCAGTCAGGACAGAGTTTTGACAGCAGCTGCAGTTCCTCCTGTGATCCAGATTGCATCAAATTGTGCGAAGTGATGGAACATCATAAGTTGTCCATGCTTGTCTGTTTTTATTTTGATTGGCTTCTTATTATTTATTTCCATGGCATTGGCAAAATTTTTAAAAAAGCCCTGTATTGCAATGTTGAGATAAGTGAAAAAGTGATACAGATTCTGCATCTATGGCCAGATCCGCCTCATAATTTATCAACTCACTCACTCAGCCCACGATCCACCCATACACAACATTTCCTCAAAATCCTTTGACAACTTTTCGTGACATCTTGCAGACAAACAAACATGGGTGATCAAAATTATAATAAACCAAAAGACCTGCAATCTACACCATAACTTTATTAACATATGCTGAGGTAATGGGACTCATGCAGTGTATTACACACACTTTAGCCAAACTGTAAAACAGTGCAGTTCAAAAACACAGGTGAATGTGCACTTTTTTTTTATCCCTCATTGCACCAGATGTGTGTCGCATTATTAACTGAGAGCATGATTTCATAGTCATTTTTGCTTAGCTTGTATAAGAGACACTCTCACTCTCTTCTGTACCAGACAGAATTTTCTCTGACAGTCCAGACAAGACACAGGTTCAGATGAAGGGTTTGGGCTTTGTCAGCCATCCTTCAGGCAGAAACTGTTGTTTTGCTGTTTGTTCCCTCCAGTGGGAATTTTCCTCTTCAAAGTCAAACTGAAAAATATGAATCGGTCAAGATATTACAATGGAGAATTACAAATGATTATGTTATGTCCTGTAGTACTGTTATTAAAATGATTGTTCTATAAAAAGATATCTAGACATAAATGTCTGGTAGCAGTTTGCTCACGCTACCTCAAATTGTAACCAGGCAGCAAGTACTATTAATTTCTTCATCTTGCCTAATCATTTCTGGAGCAAAGGAAAATTTATTGTTATCCTTATCCCATTCTACACTGGTTATTTGTAATGTCAGACACCCAGAAATGTAAGTAAATTCAACTTTTTTATGAACACGTGCAAAGGAATCAGCACACACACACACACGCACACACACACACACACACACACACACACACACACACACACACGCACACACACACACACACACACACACACACACACAAACAAAAGAGACCATAAACATCTCCTGAAATAGCAGAGCGTAACATTCGCCTCCTATTGACAAGGCAACCATTTTCCACGACTTCCTTGGCAGACAGGCCCAACCCAGTGTTGGTCTTTAATCAAAGATCCTTTACAGCAGAACAATTGGGCCACAAAGCAAATTGTCAAACAATTCCACCCCTCACTGTACCCCTCACCTCCACCTCAGTCTCAACCAGTAAAGAACCAGAACTCAGCAGAAATGTGCAAGGAGCACGCAGCACAATAGACAATTCAAGCTGCTGGCTTCAGTGAACTGCTAAGTTTATGCAGGCAGCACACTCCAAAATGCTGTGTTATTTCATCATGATCAGCGATTATGCTGAGGTTATGTAAAGCACACAAAATGTATTTGTAAAAAAGAAATCTAAAGTTCTTCACTAGCACTTTCATCTTTTTCAATCTGTCTTCAGATGCTTTTAAACATTTAACAATTGAGTAAGCTCTGGGTTTAATGAGGCTGGAAAGTTATTCAGCCAAAAATAATGTGACACTTTCAAACACAAAGTGTATAATTTCTGCTGCTAGGGGTTTCTCAATTAAAACAATTCAATCTAGAAGGGCACTCGGAAGAGAACATACAATAGTCCCTCTTAATTAAATGAAACCGAAATCCAAATTCCAATTACTAACATAGTCTGATAAGATTTTAAAAAATCTGTCAGCTGGTTTGCTAGGTGGTTTCCTCCTTGGCATAAAACCCACCTTTCCCCACAGTTTTATGGTCAATTAAGTTATCAAGTCACTCCGTCAAGTAGTTTATGCATAATTGACAAAAATGGTCAAAAAAGTTGAGAAACAAAAATCTTGAATCCAGCCCTTTTTTCAGATCCACTCCAGGTTCTTCCTTGCTACATGTCAACCCTAAACAGAAATGAAGTTAAAAAGTCCTATCTCGCAATGTTAAAGAAGGGAAAAATATCATTTTATTTAGATCCACTACAAAATGTAATGAATTCTTCCCCACAACATGCTCAACCCTATAACAAAGTTTCATGAAAACCTGTCCAGAACTTTTTGTGTAATCCTGCTAACAGATAAAGAAACAAACAAAAATCAAAACCCTCTTGGCTGAGGTAATAAAAGTGTGGGATCATGGGAGTTGTTGTGTTTATTGTTAAACAGCACCCATTGCTGATAAAAAATCTGATGTGACTCAGGCAGAAATGTTCATGGACAAGGTAATTTTGTTCACAGTATGTTTAGTCAATTCCTCATTCTCCAAGTTTATCATTATACTGACAGCTGTCCAAATAGATGCACAGTTACCTTGAATAAATAATGGATTTCTCTGGGTTTGAACATTGCTTGAAACATTCAATTTTACCTGCTGTTGTCTTTGTATTGAGAAACAAAGATTAGCTATTATTATCAGGAATTTACAGAATTAACGTTCTTGCAGACTAATCTGAGCTGCCCTACAACACTGAATATTTGTAAGCTCCTGTCCTGTTCTGGGCTCCACCATCTAAGAGTTGAGACTGGATTAAGTTCAAGAGGAGGAGTTTTCACACAGCCAAATAAAATTGTGTGCTTTATCACAAACAACACGTACACACAGTACATGTTGAATACTTAGTTAAAGCCCTCTGACTTCTCCAACGTATTAACGGTACTAAGGGAGTTCATGTGATTAGTTTTTTCCTGTTTGGTGAACATTATCGAGCTGCAATTGTTTGTACGTACACCATTTGCCTTTGTTTCTGATTAAATTACATCCTCCATTGCTTGGCTTTTTCTACAAGCACAGTAAGGGAGTTTCTCTTGTGGCTGTGAGCATCAGAGCCTGGGAACAAAAAGCCTGTAATTTCATTGTCCCTGCAAATGCAAATGTTAACCTCCTTCTCCACAGCTGGGGGAGTTTTGCTATGTAGCCAATATGTAATTTTAGACCCAAGTACTGTATATGCTGCAGAATGAAAACAGACTCCACTTTTAATGAAACCCTGCCTCTCACACTTCAATACATTTTCACTTACAACTCAGCATGTATGTACAAACACACACACTCACACAGGGGTCTCTCTAAAGAGTTTGACTCAACAGTTCTACCAGAATATGCTGACTGTTTTCTACACGAACCTCTGCCAGACGTCTGATTTACTTCCCTCAGTGTCACATGTGAGGGAGTGGTGCTTCTGAGCAAATTTTGTCTCTTTAATTTCACAGGGGAGAGATATTTCTGGTAGGTTTGGTTTCAATACAAACGAAAAATCAAACAGTGCTCTGTCAACCCTTACGTAATGGTGGTGATTCAAGAAATCTCAGTATATCTGAAACTTAAGTCTGCGGACATATTCGAAGCTGTGTTTTCAACTGATCATTCTTCAGGTGTGTAAACTGGTGGACTTGAGGGCAGTAAAAATGACCTCTTGGATGTGTTTATGGTAGATAACAGATGACAAAGGACACTCTAGGTCCAGGGTGTCCTTCCAATGGACAAAATATGATAATGAGCCCCCTTGTTTTGAAGAAACATTGCGAAAGTGCCCTCTTGGATGTGTTTATGGTAGATAACATGTGATAAAGTGCCATATCGGGTGGTCTTCCATGCATGCTTTATGTACCAGAAAATAAGTTATTTTCCAATGTCCCTCTAAATTGTTTAATAGTTCCCTGTGCTTCTTTTTTTATTGCAGAGGTGTAATCATCATGACATCAGAGTCGTATCATAAAATAATTTAATCTTAACAAGGGTTCACATTAAATGCATGACAACATTCTGTGAACTTGTGTCACACCGCATATATCTGGTGCCTTATCTCTTTTTCTTTTTTATTATTATTATTATTATTATTATTTTTACCGTTGTCCCTCAGAGCATGATTCCATCACTGGGAGTGTTTTTGATCATTAAGGCACAGAATCAGAGTTTTGTGATGTCAATGGCCGACTCAGGGCACCCGACGCTCAGAGAAAACACAGCCTTCTGATTAAAGTAATACATTCCTTCAGTCGTGCACCACATGTTATGTCGACATGCTGTCGCCACCTAGTGACACGCTATGAGAAGTATTGTACACTTTTCTTTATCACTGTTCAAAACATTTTCACAATTACAAAAAGGCAAAATGTCTATGCAGCAGTGTAAATTTAACTCTCCTCAGTGTAAATTGGTGAAGCTAATATGAATAGCTTGTGAGATACACTCTGGACAAAAAGTGATTATGGATGGCCAGACGTATGGACAGGCATACCGATGACTATGTCCTCCTGTCATTTCATCGTCGGTGGGATAAAAATACAACAATTCCATGTGCAGTTGCTGACTGCAGTTTCAATGTATTTTGGATTTTATCTGACTGGCTTGCTTGCTCTCTTTCAATTTGTAAAAAAAATCGAAATCGAAATCGAAATGAAACATAAAACATAAACTTACTTTTGTTTTTGCTGATGATTTCATTTGCTCTTTTCTCTGTTTCCTCATGATGGTTTTGTCCTCGATGGGGAAGTCTGAACAACCTATAAGGCTCTCCATGTCTGGAGAAAAACTGATAGTCTGCTGTCTGTTTCCTCTCTTGCTGAATTGAATGTTGAATCAAAGGTCAACACATCAGCCCCTCTGTGCAAACACGTACAATTTACACACATTCAAGAAATTATTTTTATCTACTTGTATTCCCAGCGATCAAACATGGTGGAGAGTATTGTGATGTTCTCTTGTATATTCAATTCATGACACCGTGGTATCTGTCGCTGCTGCTTCAGTCATTCTAAAAACAAACTCCAGAGAATTGTTCTCAGGAAAAAAAAGAAAAATCAATATTGTGTTATAAATGCGATCAGGGCCATCTCCAGTTCTGTGGTCACTGCCCTGGGGAATGGCTTTTGGCAGGAGTCTTATTCTGGTGTTAGGGAGTTGAAGACAGATATAGCACTTTATAAGGATACAAGAAGGTCCAGGGTGACACAGCATATAGCCGACAGCAGCCATGGTAAGACTTTTAGAAGAAACCCAAAGTGGGTGTCATAGAGGAGCGTGGCAGCAGCATAGAGGGCACCAGACAATGAGCACAGCGGTCCAGAGAGCATATAAGCCCTGGTCAACATCTGTCCTCTGTACTAAAGGGAAAAAGTCAAATGTCATTCTCTTAAAATCTATTCGACATGGGGAACATTTTTGGGAAAGCAAGAAGAAGCGGTTTTGCCACTAAAACACTGCTCTGAGGAGTGCAGGGAGCCTGGAGGTACAGGCGATGACAAAGGACAACGGGCCACGTATGTAACCCAGGATTTCAGTGTTTTCCTGGTAGCAGAACAGGTTTAAGTTATTTTACTGTCAGGTACAATACAAAGTCAGGATATGTAGTCTGAATAAAACAAGACTGCAGAACATGAATCTGTCCACACTGCAAATAACTATTTAAATCTAAAGTGGTGAGTATTTTAAACTAGAAAGCACAACATAAGAAGACAAAAACCATCAGCACCAAGGCAGCATGTGGACATATATATTAAGAACAGATCAGTTTTGTTCAGTGTGATACATAGTCACATTTAAAAACATTGCCAGTACATTTCACATAAGACTATACCCACAAAATGTGAACATATTTGTCTGAACTACACTAAATCATACCATCAAAGGACTGTACTACCCACAGTGGGGGTGTGTGCTTACTTGGAGTGTAACATGCATCAGTCTCCGCTGGATAAGAGGCCTGTCTGCTGGGAGGTGTGTGACCCTGGAGGGTAGAAACCCTCCTGCAACTACCATCAGTACACACACTGCAAGGAGATGCTGCCTCCTCTGCCTCATCATCCTCAGCCTCTTTTCTGAAGGACAAGAAACACACACACACACACACACACACACACACAAGGAGACTTTTGTAGTTGGAAACATTAAATTAAAATTAAATTCTGACATTTACATACTGAACTAGAAAGCACTCAGAGAGTGCAGGCCTCTGCCAAGGCAGCTCAGTTTCCCCATGTTGCCATTTCAGCAGAGGTTCAGATTTCAGTCATTTTGGGGCAGACAGCCCCATCGTGTGGAGCCTTGTAATCATTACATTACAAGTGTACATGTGGCAGTTTAATCCTAGAAAAAATTCCTGGATCCAGATGGTGATCCGGATCACCACCAAAATCTAATCAATTCTTCCTTGGGCCAGAGCCTTTTTGGTGGCTGCCCCCTCCCACTGGAACTCCCTACACAAAAACATCAGAGACTGCACAGACCTTTCCATATTCAAATCACTCAAGACTCACCTTTTCAGATTAGCTTTTAATGTCTGTAATATCTGTTTTTATTCATATTTAAGATGTGATTTGATACCTGTTTTTAACATGTTGTTTTTTTTTCTTTTTGCCTGTAAAGAAAATCTTTGAAATGAATTAAATGCATTATTATTATTATTATGGTTATGTCCAGGGGCGCCTCCAGAATTTTTTCATAGGGATGGCCAGAGCGGGACCACTGAAATGCTTTGGGTGGCACACAAAACCAAAAGCTTTCACTGAAGTTTAGGAATTCTCTTATGCTGTTGTCGTATAAAGACTACTAAAGCCAAACTATGTCAATATGAGAGATTAGCAATACTAAGGTTTCTTATCTGACAATGTAATGTTACACTTTACCAAAAATACCAGTTACCTCTTTTTCAACTTTTATTTTAATTTTTTCCACCATTGTATTAACATTTTATTTTGATTTCACTTCCTTTCCCTTGGGATCAATAAAGTATCTCTCTCTCTCTATCTACCTATCTACCTACCTATCTCCTCTCCATAGAAAGTACTGATTACATTTGTGATTCTGGCCTATAGATGGTTCTATTCAGTCCATTCAAACTCAACCACCAATTAATTTATTATGAGTCATGACATAATCACATAAAATTTATGTGACGTTCTTTGTGAGTTTTACTTCTTGACTGTCCTTCAGCAAACAGCAATTTCAAAGTTAAGTGAAAGGTGAAAACCAAAGAGTAAGTAGATATTTCAGAAACTGCTCAGTTGTCTGTTTTTTATTTATTGCTATTTACATATATATTGACATGTATTTACATATCACACATTAGTGTTTACAGTCTGAAATATAGGAGGGGTAGAGGGAGCTGGGGTAGAGTTTAGGGTGGAGGCAGAAGAGCAGCAGTCTTCTTTTTCCAGTGGAATATGCGCCTCCAGAAGCCCTTCTTTTTTTTCTTCTTTTCTGTAAGGAGCTCCTGAAAATGAAAAAAAATGTTTAATTTCACATCCAAACGTCTAGCTGTTGGTTCACTTATTATCATTTCTTGCTCTATAATAACAAATATGAGCTGAGGGATCTCACCTGTGGCTGCATATTCTCCTCCTGCAAGCTCTCCTCCTTCTCTGAGGTCTGCTTTATGGTGATCTTTCTTTCAGAGAGGTCCTGTTGGACCCTCCCTGCCTGCTCTGCGAGCTCCTTCTTCAAATCCACGTCAGGCTGGTGACGCTCCTCTTTCTCAGCCAGCTGCTTGCTGAGTTCTTCCTCCAAAGCTTCGCACCGTTGTTTACTCTTTTGTAGAGCTGTCTGCGTGTCACAAAGTTAGAAATTATAGTTAGTTTCATTGAACACCCAACCTTCAAGTTCAAAACTGCACCTATGTTCTGAAGTCTTCTGAAATAAGTTAGAATGTAAAAAAAAAAATGAGCTGAGGCATCTTACCAGTAGCTGGTTGCTCTCCTCCTTGATCTGCTGGAGCTCCTTCTTATTGACCTCCATTGAATGACAAACGTTTTCTGTCATTTTATGTAAGTCCTCCATCTTCTTCTCCCCGACCTCCAGCTGATGAGTCCTTTTCACCAGGCTGGCACACAGCTCAGCCAGCTGGTTACTATCAGAGATCACCCTCTGCAGGCTCTCTTCCTTCTCTGAGATGTGCTGCAGGAGTATCCCTTCTCTCGCGGAACGGTCCAGCCGGAACCTCTCCTCCTGGTCAGCGAGTTCCCTCCTGAATTTCTCTGCTGTCTCAGAGAGTTCAAGCTGGTGACGCTCCTCTTTCTCAGCCAGCTGCTCGCTGAGTTGTTCATGTAAATGAAATCCATTAATTTAAAACACTGACATTTTAATTCAGGAACCAGCATCTTGTTTGGATGACTGGGTTATATTTGTTATAGGAGGACGTTTTGTGATCGCTGCTGTTTGTTTGTCTGAGTGTGTTTGTAAGCAGCATAACTCAAAAGGTTTTGATCAGAAAAGTAAAAGTTATCGATGCTAAGACTTTGCTGTGAATGTACATGACTAAATTCACTGACATAATTAACAAATTGGGAAATCATGTCCAGGTATGATCTGCATGAAACAGGAAATTGATCCCAATAAGCAAGCAATTCAGAGAGATTATAAAATCTTTGCAATTTACCATTATTTATTTATTGTGGCTGTTAGTTGTTCATATTGTCGTCTCACATAAATAAACTGCAATGCCACAACAGGTAATTGACACTTGTAACACTTTAAGAGTTGTTACAAAGCCACACACAGGCAGGAGAAGAGGAAGTATATTAAAACGGGGTAATGTTTTGTTGAAATTCATAAGCTGTTATATGGACATGAATCAATTAGATACATTTGTCAGGACAGGGACTCCTTACATTACAAGTGTACATGTGGCAGTTTAATCCTATAATAATTAAAAATAAATAAAAAATTCCTGGATCCAGACAGTGATCCGGATCAGCACCAAAATCTAATCGGTTCTTCCTTGGGCCACTCCCGACATCTCCTAGAAATTTCATTAAATCCGTTCATTAGTTTTTCTTTTATCCTGTTCACAAACCAACGCCGGCAAAAACATAACCTCCTCCCTTGGTGGAGGTAATAATGAACATTTTCCTACTCCCTAACAGGAGCAAATGAAGCTTTTAAACATGTGAACCCCTATATGAATACATATACTTTTGTAGATTGTGTAAAGATGTGATATACACTTTCCAATCATTTACAAACATGCATACAAATCCTCCATTGCACAGTGTAGCACTAATGACTACTTCATGGTGATGAAGTAAAGAGCTGGAACACCAATGTGAAAACGTCCAATTTATTTTATAATCCACCTTAGTTACATTAATCACAATAGCATATGAGAAAATATGGTAATTTATTTGGTTAATGAAGACTTTTAATGTCTTTTGCTTATTTTCAAATTGAAAATGAAAATAAATCACACCCTCAGGATGATGAGTCTATTTCCAAACACTGCTGAGATCTGCTGTACAACTGGTGAGCCAGTTGATGGAATGCACTGCACTAAAATCATCTTCTAACCAGAGCAGTACATGATAGATTATGTTCCTCAGTTGCTTAATATCAAGACAGCCTGACCTTTTCACACTCACAGGATTAAGGGGCCTAAACCCCCCTACAGATACTGCTCAGTATTAAATCCTTCAAGCTGAAATGATCTGTTATTAAAAGTGCTTTGATTTCAGATCATCCTCAGGCATCCAGATGCTTATTAAGTCGGCGTAATTTCTCCTTCTTGTTCTTGTTGTTATGTTTTTTCCAGGGTTTTCCCACCACTTCTGATGCAGCTGTTCCTGGGCCAACAGGTCCACTGCCTGGTTTGTAGCCCATGATGGACTGAACCCCCTTGGTGAGCGCCCGCACATTCTCCTGAAGATAGAGATCCCATCAATGTTCATTCAGTTTCACTATTTTCAATTTGCCTACTAATATGAAGAGAAGAGATGCATCATACCTGATGGAAGAAGTTCTTGTCGACCACATTTTCAATCCTCTTGATTTTCCGTTTGTTTGTTGCTGCAGAGCCATCACAGCAGTCGGAGTCTCTATTCTGGAACTTACTGTGCTGTGGCTGGAAGTCTTCAGCATTAATATGTGGAGGGGGATGACAGAAGAGAAGCTTGCCCTATAAGAAGTCAACATTGTTAGTGTGTTAAGGAGAAGATATTCTAGTCAGGATGCACATATTTTCAATTGATGTATGAATGGCACAGCAACAGTTGTCCAAAGTAAAGTCTTAATTTCTCATACTTTAATGGTCAATGATTATATAATACAAAACAAGTTCAGGGAAGAGCTGCTACAACGAGCAGCTATAAGGTCCTCCTTTTAAATATAAAAATACAGCACGGTAGATTCACCATTATTCTAGTTAATGCTGTAGGTGAACTTAAAAGACATGTAATTATACGACTAATAATATATTTAGTTTTCACTTACATTGACATAATCCTTCAGGATGTACCGAGCTGATCTAGACTGATCAGGCTGGCCATGAGCTGTCATAAAACCTCTCATGTCTGCAACAGAAGAAAACACAATAATTCACATCACACAACTCTTATACAAGTTACATAATGCTTCATTATGAAGTGGACAAATACTACATAAAACCTAGTTTATAGAAATGTATTTCATTAACTGACACAAAAGATGATGTAGGTGGATCAGTCTCAAAGCTCTTTCAGGCCTACAGGTACATTTTTTGGCCTATTGTTCATTTATTTTCTGTAAAAACACTATGATTGTCTGGCAGACTCACATCCATACGCCATTAGAAGCTCCTCATAGGTGGGATGCCTGTCAGGGTCATCATCTTCTCTTGGTCGGATGATGTTGATCCCGTAGGTGCCTTCTAACACATGCCGAGGGATCGTCTGACATATGTGGCAAATCTGTTAAGAACTAATATCAGCATCTAAGTAACTATTAGAAGAGGATCTGGTCCTTATGTAGATGTAAAGCAGTCATTCTAAGCCAAGCAAAACACAATTCTTTATTTTAGGTGATTATACACTAATGAAAACATAATTATGATTATTCCAGCTCTGCTAATAGATGTCTCAAAATACTAAACATCGATCCTTTAAGAATTAGAACCACATTTGCCATAAACTGCCTTGGTTCCATCTACTAAAGATTTTTGTTTCTCCAGCTCTTGCTGAAGATGATACTGCTTATGTGTTCTCCACCAGGCCTTTAATGCAATTCCAACATCCCATAGTGAGAAATGCTGCTCTCACTTTCTCTCAAAAACATGATTGCATTTCTGCGTAATATCACACCTATTCAAATAGCACCTTTACCGGTTAACAACATATCTTTACCAAAAATAAAGCTGCTGCTGGATTCTGCAGGTGCAGTGAAAAAAAAGCAACACAAAGGATATAAGTGAGACTGCAGGCACGTGATCTCTCATCTGATCAATGGGAAGGATTCCAGAGCAGATCATCTCAGCTTTGGTAGAAACAAACGAAGGCATGACCAGACCTGGGCAGTCACAGAGGCACAGGCCTGGCTCCACATACAGAGTCTGTGATGCACATGAAGAAAAGGCAACAGAAGCAATCACACCAGGTTTTGTGTCGATGGAATGAATGGTTTAAATTCATATTGAGTGGTTTAAAGAGTACTGCTGTACCTGAAAGTGCTTAGTGTGTCCAGGAGTGGCTGAAACAGACACCTTCTTATTCCTTAGAATAGTGTTGATTGTTGAACTCTTTCCCACATTAGGATACCCAACCTAGTGAATTTAATAATTTATTATTAATTAATTTACAATCACTCAACAGTTGCTAATGCTTGGGGACAGTGTAGAGACCATTAAACCAGACATCTAGAATTTTTCTTTACAAGGCATTGAAAAGAAGGAACCACAGTACATTTTCCATATAAGACCGCAAACAAAGAACAAGCATGCTATGGATTACAATGTTCTTACTCTGCGCAGTACATGCCAAGGGAAACTAATCAAGTAAATCAGAAAACTCTTTCTTGGTAGATTGTATGATGGTAAATTTTTACCCACCAGTCCCACGGTTAGTTGTCCTTCTTTACATCTGGTTCCATTGTGAGCAGCTTTAAACATGTCCAGAAGCTCATCCTTTTGCAGTAGACGGCCAGAGTTGTGGAAGGAGCGTTCATTGGAGGTACCACCCATCCCTTCCTCTTCTTCTCCCTCATCTTCTGAGCAGGTGTGCCACTCCTCTTCCTCTTCTGTCATTTCCTGCAGCTCTTCCTCTGTACTATGCTCTTCATCCTCCTCCTCTTCTGCTCCCTCTTGTGTCAAATCTTCATTGTCTTGCTGTCTTTGGTTTTCTGGGTCACTTTCTCTAAACTCTGATTCGTCCACTTCCACGCCCTGTGAGAGGAGACATTTTGCACTTAAATACTGAGTTTAACACCAGCAGCAAGTCTGTAGATCATAAAGAGCAAGACTATTCACAAGCATCTCTCCAAAACAATCTGAAATTGCAAACTGATAGTATCCACCCTTCCCAATGATGAGAGCATGCATGTGCTCCAAGGAATGTACTGTAATTCCATGTATTAACACACATTAAAATGTACAGGTAATGTTCAGAGCGCAGCTTCCCAGACTTTCACCTCCTCACCTTGTCCTCTGCATCCAGTCTGTTGCTCTCAGCCAGGGCAGACCAGAAAACTGCCCTTAGGCCTTCTTTCTGGAAATGCCTGGCCCAGGCCTGTCTCTGCTCCCTGGTCAGCAGGTCTGCCTTATTCACCAACAGCATGTTGACCTTATGCTCTGACACTTCCTTTACATACGACTCCTGGGAGAAGACAACAGAAAAATCATGCAGAATATTTCAATATTTCTGTGGGTTATATGCAGTTGAAGTATTTAATTTAATTATTTTATTTCCTCAAATTTAACTGCATTAGGTATAAATGTTTGCCAAAATGTTAAGGAAAAGATTCAGATATAGAAGAAAGAAACAAAAACATAACAAGACAACAATGAGTATAAAGTTAAAGAAAATATTTAAAATATGTATGTGTATCCTAATGCTCAGATAAATGTCATTGAAAAACATTGAACATATAGTCACGGTTTAGTTACATCCCCCTGTTGATGTCCCTTTCCCACCAAATCAACTCTGCTTGATGCACTTACCAGGTCAGGGCATCTGAACAGCAAAGGATTTCTGGCATCAACAATTTGAATGACGATGTCACTACAGAAAAACACAAAAACAGTTCTATGTTAAGGATCACACAGGGGAAACACATTCCTCATTAGAGACAGGTACGAGCAGAAAGTTGAACACAGAAGTTAATGGTTTTTACCTCCTCTCGATTACTCTCCACAGTTGTCTCCAGAACTCCAGGTTCCTCTCAAACGGGGTCAGAATTAACTTTTGTTCCTCTTCTAGCCTGTAGAGGTAACACTTGCAGTTAGATTGTTGACGCTGATGGTCATACATTGATTTGACCACGTATTACAAATGCTGTTCTTTATTTTGTGCACAACTTTTTAAACAATGAACATACAACAAGAACAAAAAGGTGACTCAGTTTATAGAATATTACACACTGTGCAAGCTCTCGTCTCCACTCCAAGAATCTGTCTTTCTCTGCATGCTGAAGCGCATCAGGGCTGGTGCTTTCATCCCAGTGGGGGCTGGAAATAAGGAGATGCCACAAAAATTTAAAATGTAAAACGTAATGTTCAGCAATTTCATAATACTAACTAAATCTGTTCTCCTCACCGTCGAGGAATTCTGAGGAAATGCTTGTTGTCTTCATGTAGCTTTGCCAGCCTGGTTCTCTCCTCAGCGGTTATTAAGCCCGCTCTAGCTTCCACTGGCACAAACCTGATGTTGAGTTTCTCTGAAGCAAGAAACAGTCAGAAACAGCAGTGGAATCAAAGGACAGGATGACAAAGTTAACATTTAAGACAAAACGTATTCAAGTTTCCTTCAAAAAACAGGAAAAATGTATCGATAATAATTTAAGGAGTAAGGGTAAGGCAAACTGTGACCCTTCCAGTAATAGATTCATTTTATGCCTAAAATATAGTGGACATGGTGCAGCTGCATACAACACAATATCAAGACATACAACCGGAAATTATTTGTGCAGCAAAAGGTGTGAATTTGGTTTGAGGCCGACAATTAACTCTGTCCTCATTCAATTTGATATGATGTTTAAATAAAACAGCTGTGTCAGAGATGGTGTGTACTGGAGTGGATGAATACATCTTGGGGCGTTTGATCATTAAACATTATTGACAATCTTATGCTACAACATACATGTGGGATAAGTGAGGTATTATTTACCTGCAACAAACTCTGTTCCAGCCAACTCAGCAGTGGCTAGAAAGTCATCCATGGAACTCTGTTCAGTCACTGACTGGAGGTTCAGCCGTCCCCAATCATAACCATCATTTAGCTCACTGGTGTGAAGCTGCAAATGAAATACAAGGCAATAACAATGCTCGTGTATAATTTAACTCAATTGAGAATTTCAGACAGTAACCTCTTTAGGAATAAAGGGCTGATTAAAAGAAACTTTATGTTAGCTTGACGCAAGCAACAAGCCATATTCTTCATGATTATTACCCCTATATCTAATAGGGAAGGAGTTGAGTTCAAACAAGGCAAACAGTGAACTTTAAACCCATTATGAAAAGCTAGGTAACAATTATCTGTGATTTGTTTGTGCATGTTTAATATAAGGTACTTGATGTCATGTCATACCCATGAGTCGCCCCTCTTGTTTCCTCGGCCTGCGTGGAGTTTATCCTTTATTAGAGCCCTGCCCAGTCCGCCTGCCTTCTTCTTACTCATACTAAGGTTTCATTTGTCCCTTCACACTCACAAAAAAACAACCTGAATATAATATATCGGAGGGGCTACAAAAACGATATCCGTCACTAGCCACTGAAACCCATGTGCACTACGTTGTTGTCAAAAAAGCAGGAAGTGGAACAAACCAATCGAGTCTCACATCCGGACGATTGAACCTCAACTCTCAGAACAAATTAATTACTGAACTACGAATTCAATGCAATATCTAAATAACTTATCCTAAAAAAAATATATTAAATGTCTTCATTTCGAAAAGTTCATATCTGAATCTTGATATCTTTGTTGTAAGCATAAAATAGAGACGTAGCTATGGTACAGTCCACTTATGTGTCCAGCTGCCAAAGATGATCTGTCGGAAATTAGACAGTACCAAAACAAGGTTCCTCCTGCCAACTTTGTAGCACGTTTCACAATCAAGTACATATTGATAGTCTTCATAAATACAGTTCCACAGTAGATTAAAATTCACATTTAAAGTTAGTTTAGCGTAAAGAAACAAGAAACTCCGAAAAGAAAGAAAGTCCAAAGTCACAAAAGGGCACTTCTGATGTGAACCAGAAGATGGCAGCATGAACCAGCAGTACATCAGAATGACTGCCTACCAATACTGATAAACTTATTGAAACTTATTATAAACAGAATGAACTTATGTATAGCTCAATTTTACATAACATCAATTCTTTTAATTCTGACAGCTTTATTTTTGTATTTTTGTATTTACTTTATTTTTCATGGTTTTTATTAATGTTTCCAGTCAAAGTTATATATGTGTGTGTGTGTGTGTGTGTATGTGTGTGTGTGTGTATGTGTGTGATTGTTACATAAAAATATATATATTATATAAAGATATAAAATAATATATTTGTTTTATCTACAGTATCATTCATTCGTTATTTATTGTATATAACATTAGGCTGTAGCCATTTGGAAATCGCAGGCAAATGTGCATCAATGAACACAAGCAACCCAAACCAAAACACGTCTATTTTCGTTGGGTTCAGCCCCCCCCTACGGTAACACTCAAATGGTTTCTCCCTGTATATAACTCGTGAAGCTCGTCTTACCACAGCAGATTTCATCCTACCATAAACAGAGAAGGGCGCGGGCACATCAAAATGGACAAGAGGACATTAGAGGATGAACAGATAAAGTACAGTGTCTCTGCGTTCACTTCTCACAGAGTAGATAAAGTACCTGACAGGGCAATAAACGCTTCAAAGATTCAGTAGTAATAAAAAGTCTATTTTTTTCTGTCTCTCTCAGTAGACTTTGTTGCTGTTGATTGGAAACAGCAATAAAATGCTGCCTTGGAAGAAGAATAAGTTCGACCTGATTGAGGAAGACAAGCAGTCCAAGCAGAAGGGCTATGCGGTGAGTCTCAACTACTCCGCGCTCACCTCCTTCGCCAAATCCTGCCCCGAGAGCGCAATCAACAGGGTGGGTAACATGTTCAAGTCCAAGAGGAAAAAGGTAAAAATCACCAGCGAGGACCCCACTTATACGGTGCTCTACCTGGGGAATGCAACCACCATCCAGTCCAAAGGAGACGGCTGCACGGACGTGGCAGTGAGCAAGATCTGGGGCAAAAGCGAAATGGGCAAGAACGGCACTAAGATGAGGCTGACTATCAGCTCGCAGGGTATCCGGATGGTGCATGTGGACGACAAGGCGAGGAGACCGGGACATTTGTACTTGCTGCACCGGATAACATACTGCGTCGCTGATCCGAGGCTACCCAAGATTTTCGCCTGGATTTACAGGCACGAAATGAAACACAAGGCCGTGATGCTGCGCTGCCACGCAGTGCTGGTGTCCAAGCCGGAGAAGGCAAAAGCCATGGCACTGCTGCTGTACCAGACCTCGGCCACGGCCTTGGCTGAGTTCAAAAGACTCAAACGGAGGGACGATGCCAGGCACCAGCAGCAGCAGCTCATAGGGGAACAAACTATACCGTTGGTACCCCTCAGGAAGCTACTGAATGGACAGTGTTACTACAAACCTCCGGTGGAGCGCAGCCGGAGCGCGCCTAAGCTGGGCTCTATCACAGAGGACTTGGTCGGGGAGGAGGAGGAGGAGAAAGCGATGCACTTTGAGTGTGAGGACATTCTGGACACGGACGGTGATTGTGTTGCCAACGGGAAACAGGAGTTAACTCAGATTATTAATGACTTGGGAGAGATGAGCATAGGAAACGACGTGCAGACACTGAAAGCTGATCTCCGAGTCACCAGACTCCTCTCTGGAGAGAGCACGGGGAGCGAATCCTCCATAGAAAGCAACCAGGAGCCTCCTCCGCTCACTAATGGGTTTCAGGAGGTTAAGGTGCAGGAAATTGCCTGAATTATTTTAGGCATTTCTGGGCGCCTCTGTTTGTTTTGTTGTCTCCACAAGAAACGTTTCCTCTGTCGTCAACCTTGTTGTTGAAAATTGTTTTGTCTAATTTGTGCCTCAACGATGATCCAGAGAAGATCAACTATGGTTTTGAGACAATTAATGCATAACACAGAAAACAAATGGAAAGACAAGTGATGCATGCCCGTTTGAGAGATGAGCTGTTGAACCGACAAAATCCTTCATACACAAGGCACTAATTCCATCTCTTTTATTTAAGAGGATTTTGTTGTTGCCTCAAGCTGGTTTACCTTAACATTTTTTTTTCTCTCTTAAAAATGGCAAGATAAAAAAAGAAACATTCCGTTTTTAAATCCCCCCCTAAGTTGTTCAGTGGGCCTTAACAGGCATTCTCAATTTTCCTATCAGGGGTCTTTTGTAGCCTGTTCATTTATTTTATTTTGCACTGTTGTCGAAATCATCCAAGTTGACTCCATGTACATGATGTTTGTTGGTATGTTGTCTGAAACATAAAAGTCATATCTTTGCTGTGCAAAAGAAAAACACTGGTATGTATTAAGATGTAAAGTAAGATGTTTTAAGAGTACATATGTTATTTTTAAAGACAAAAAATGTGGTTTGTTATGTGAACATCATAGAATTTTCAATAAAAAAAGAAAATGATATAAAGCTTTTGAAGTTCATTTTTCAATTATTGCTGGAAAACATAGGGTGTGTTTTCCCGTGGTGCTCTTTGAGTGGGGATTTACCTTGAGAGTCTCAAATTGAGGTCAGATTTGCACTGCTGACTAATGCAGATGGGAAAGACGCTGTATTTCTCAGCTGTGTAGTTTCATGTAGATATCACTGGAGTGTCTGTGTTTTTTTTTTATTGTTGCTGTACATACGTATTTCATTTAACAGCCTTGGGTGGACCTCTACTTCGTATTTACTGTTAATTTGTCCTATTTCTTTGACGGAACATGCTGTAGGAGTTATTGAGTTAAGGCACTGAAGGCTCATTCATTCTTATTGGCCTCACGGAAGCCAGGCCACACAGAAGAACATCACCACACGCAAAAGCAGTTAGAATATCACATGAGTCTTTAATGACAAGGCAGCAGAGGCACCCAAGGTCTTTTAACACCATGATTGTGTTTTATTAGCTCTTACGTCTGCCCTCCTTTAGCGAGACACTCCAAAGAACCAGTGCAGTACAGTAAGTACGTATACTCCAAGGGTGTGTGTATTACATGTATAGAACTATATATTCGAGTCAGTGGGAACTGCATATTCACATTTGCCCTACTTACTGAAAGTTAGTATTAGTGGTGTCCTGTGGTAGTTGGGGTTGCCCAAAATATCTGTTATAAGCAGAAGGCATTCTGATAAAATATATTACATCCTGTTCAAAGTAAATACATTAGGCTTAATATGTGATACCTACAGTGGCAAGAGGACAGAATCACGTCTCATGTCTGCACAGGGGACCTGTGGTCAGAGACGAATGTGACTGACAGCAGTAACACAACTTCAGCTGCTTTAAATGTGGAACGCCTGTCACTGCTACTTCTTGTGCACATACAGCAACATGCCTACGCACATGCCACACAGCTCCCCGGTCATTTGGCTGAGACAGACCCAACAGTGTCAATTAGAACACACAGATATTATTGTATTGATCTACGTAAGCCAATAAATGTTATGCATCTGTCTGCCAGAGCCGCACCCTGAAACCCACACAACATACAGGGATGCTCCTCCAGAACCAAGGTTATTCTCAATTACACACAAGGTCTGGTGCTGCACACTAACAGGGATGGAAAACAGATGCAGGAGGTTGAAAACAGGCATGCTGCTACCCAGAGGGGGTTGATATGGATGAAGATTGTTATGTGGACAGACAGTTTCACCAGCTGACACAATCTCTTTGGCCATTCTGAGGTATTCACTGAAAACAAAACACTCCCACCATGGATTTAGAGTGAGAACCAGACACAGAGGGTTAATGTATTTCAGCCTGCAGTTGGTGAGTGCTATAAAAAGCTTCTAAGCGGCTCATTATGAATTTATGTGCTTTCAGGAGTTGAGCACGCACACACATACGCATGCTCTAATTCAAGACTGTTGTTGCTGCTTTTGTGGCTTGTGAAATGGTAATTGTGCATATGAGTTGAAATAGAAACAAGGCGCGTAATCCAAGAAAATCATCCTCATACTATAAAGACAGTATGATATCATCAGCATGTGCACAGCTTGATAGAATTAGTGGGAAGCCACATAAACATGACGACAGAGCAACATGCCTTTTATCTGGTATTTCTGCTTTTCACAGCTGCATTTGTTGCCGGGTATCTCCCTGACCTACGAGAATGTAGGTCAGGGAGAATTATCTTTCTTTTCTCCCACCTGTGCAACAACAACAGCTGTCTCGCAATCCTTTAAGGTTACATAGATATGAGTCACAAATACAAGTCCACTGACACAATTAAAGGTATGGAGGTGTTGGCTGACAACAAGTGGTTGTAGAACACGTTTCACGTTGCCAAGGGAGAGAGCAGAATTCCTGTCAGATAAGAGAGAATTTAAAAACGGAAGCTTTTTGATATTCACATGTCACGTTCGCTTTTCCCTTGAACAAATGATCAGGTGTTTGCTTTACCTGCTCTCTGGCATGTGAGAGTCACGGGGAAGAGAGGTTCCACATTCAGCAAGAAAAGTGTTTGTCAGTCACAAAAATCAAGTAAGCTGCTGCTGGTTTTTAATGTTTGCCCATCTGTCGTGGAAAGGACAAGAGTTCTGAACTTTTAATGACGGTAATGATGATGCATTATTAAAATGATTGCATGTGTCTTTTAAGAGTTTCAGAATGTGAAAGCATGTGAAATGTCTACATTTTACTTCCACCAGGTCTACTGAACGGATTTCCGTGAAACTTGGTGGTAGGATGGGTCTTGGGGCCAGAATAGACCCAATTCAATTTTTGTGCTAATCCGGATAAATTGGTGGATCCAGGATTTTTTTGTCACTTTCTTTAATATTGGGAGGAAGTGCGTTTTTCAACATTTTGTTAAAGTGTTGAGGGAATGTTGTTGCATTCAGTAGAGCAAGGCCAAAAAGTCCCCTTTAATTCAATCAAGCCTAATCCAAAATCAAACTCACAACCTGGGAACCATAATTTAAGTTTACTGGATTTGTAACAGTCAGCAACTTAACCAACAAAACAATGAAGATGATATCATACTCTCCATCAGGAAAAATAATAGGTAGATGAAAAGGAGAACAAACTTAATCCAATAACAGCATTTACTCACAAAATGAAAATACACTAAAGCCAATGGGAAAAGACTACCCCCAATGAAAACATATTTAAATGTGGTGGATTCAGGTTTTCACCAAGATCAATGCATTATTCCCTGAGAAATTAAAGACAATGTTGAAAAACTTTATCTCTTTAAAAAAATATTTGATCCTCCTTTTTATCCACATCCACACCAAAATTTAAAGAGGTTCATTCCGGTCCCTGACCCGTCTATGTGTTGAAAAGTTTTACTGTATTCCTGCTGACAAGCCAACCAACAAATAAACAGACACGGGTGAAAACAAACTTCTTGGCGGAGGCAATAATGCATGCATCTTGATGAAAAAAAAAATCAGTCATCAGTTTACTTTAAATATGTTTCCATAGGGGAAGTATGTCCTGTAAATTATGGTCACAGTACTTTTGAAGCTGCAGCAATTGAATATTTCTTTATTGAGTAGTTATATGATTCCTCTTCAGATTAACAGATATATAAAATATTATGAAAACAAAGAACTCATCACGATAAACATTTTCCTTTAAGTATAGCGCAGGGTTCAGTGACATTAATTATTCTCTTTGTACTTGCCACTTGCTGCTCTTTGCAGTGATGCCTTGGAAAACCATCAACATAAATAACTCTTTAATTGACTGAGATTACTGCTGCCATTACAATTTTAAGTACACTCAACCATCCAAAAAACAACAACCAATAAACAGATCTTGAAGCCAATCACTGCCTGGTCTGACATAGAAGCAGACCTCTTTCCTAATTAATGGCTGGTGGAACACTGCTGTGGGCCACCACTGTACCAGATCATCATCAGTGCCAGGCAGACACACAGTTTCATTTTGAACCATGCTAGAAACTTTGTTCGTCAATAATGCATGAGGGTGGCTGGGAAAGCACTAGAGCCATTAGTTCCTGTGCCTGGATCTGATTACAACAGTAGCAGCACTAAGAAGACAGAGGGGTTGAATCACAGCACAGACGGCTGGTAAATACTCTTGCCTGTGGAAACATAAACAAATCTCCAGGATGATCAACAAGTCCCAGCATGCCCTCGGATCATAATTATGTAGACAATACCTCAGAGCTCGGGGCAGGTGTGGAAAAGATGGATGGAAAGCAACACTACAATTTGCAGCATGAATATGTGTACTTAAATGCCCTTTTGGTCTCAATGTTGAGGATCATTTAATTCACAGTATAGAATAAGAGGTTGAGGCCAACCAATATATCACACGGTCGATATTATCAATTAATATTGTCCTATATGTGTCAATATGAAATCCTATTTAAAATAGATTATTATGCATAATTGCACTGCATTATTGCCTTTGTTCTAATCATCTTGTGGTGGCAGACTTAACTCCTATTAGTTTCAATCTGGCAGCTGTCCTCCAGAAGTTGTATATCTGCATCTGTTTATCCATATAAATGCCCTACCTGTAT
The DNA here is from genome assembly GCA_037577475.1 of Chaunax sp. Z400. Taxonomy (NCBI): domain Eukaryota; kingdom Metazoa; phylum Chordata; class Actinopteri; order Lophiiformes; family Chaunacidae; genus Chaunax; species Chaunax sp. Z400. The sequence goes on along the minus strand of CM075188.1, from coordinate 18,275,501 downwards.
GTGTGTAGCTACATTTCATGCTTAGTTGTTCTATGACACATTGTATGAGCTGCATCCTCCAAGATAGCGGTCCAGCGGAAGTAGAGGACAGATACATCAATAGGGGGCACTGGCCCCTGCTGAAATCTGATTGGCCCCTGACGTGCCCCTGTTCTGTCGCTTGTCTTTTTCTTTTTTCTTTTCTTGATGGAGCCCCAAACATGTCTTTTAACTATAGTGATGCTGCGTTTACTTCATGTAGGAGGGAAGCTTACACTGGGAAGGATTCCCATTTTTATGAGTTTTTATGCAACTTGGATCTCAATGAGAATCTTATTTTTCTTTTTAGAATTGGTAATTCCGATGCAGCCTGATCGCAGGCAGAGGTCTGTCAGAATTCTGAGAATAAAGTCAGAATTCTCATTTTTCCTGAGTTAAAAAAACAACAACATTTTTTTAGACTTCTGACTTTTGGATTTTGCTTAAAGTCATAAGTAGGATTTGTCCTTGTTTGTAAACACAACATTCAAAGATGCCCTCACTTCAGTGGCTAAGGAGTCAGTTTTTCTGTTCTGAACTGTTCTATATGCTGTAATAATATATATTACCTGTTTTAAGTTCATGTGTTATAAATTTGAAAAAAAAGTGTCTTATGTATTATGTATGTTATTATGTATGTTATGTTATTATGTATACTATGTATGTATTATCACGGGGAGGCTGTGGCTCAGTGGTAGTGCGGTCGTCCACTTATCAGAAGGTCGGTGGTTCTAATCCCCAGTCCCTGCAGTCTACATGTCGAAGTGTCCTTGGGCAAGATACTGAACCCCAAATTGCTCCGAATGGTTGTTCCATTGGTGTGTGAGTGTTTGAGTGAATGGTTACTTCTCCTAATGAGCAGGTGGTGCCGTGCATGGTACGAATGCCACCACTGTATGAATGTTTGTGTGAATGGTTGAATGCTGGCTTGTGTTGTAAAATGCTTTGAGTGGTCAGTCAGACTAGAAAGGCGCTATATAAGTACAGTCCATTTTACAGTCCATATGTTTTCTACACCTCAGTTTAGAATTCAGTAAATAAGAAAATTAAGAACTTTTTTGATGTACACAATGTGCTTGAACAAGGCACAATTTGCAAAACATATCTAATTATGTGTGTTTTTTCCCCAACGCTATAGAGCCAATGGCAAACAAGGAATGAAATGTATAGATCTTAGTGAATAATGAAATGTGCTTGGATGTTGGACATATTGGCCCCTCTGTGTAAGATGTGGCCCCTTTGTGGCCCACTTTGTACCACCTATTTGGATGATGAGCTATTTCACAGGATAAGTGAACATTTTGACCTGTTATTGGCACCATATTAAAAGTCACAACCAGAAGGGCTCATGATCTGGGTGTGACTTTTAATATGGTGCCATGTCCATACAAGTCATGTCTACACAAAATGGCAATCTATCCAGAATTAGTTGTGATTTTTTCATTGGTATAGTCACATACTGTAGCTTGTGCAGCAAAAAGTCAGGGATGAAGCAAAAGATAATAAATGGTAGAAAAGGTTTTATGGGATTCAGCATTTCCTCAGCAAGGACCATAACCTCAGTTCACCCACACACCATTGCAGATACGTACAGATACGTACACTGTGCACTGAGCCATCATTCAGCTTCAGACGAGAGTCCAGACGACAATTTCCCAGTGAAACATACATGCTGAGTGTCTCACATGACACTTTTCAGTTGGTCTCCATATAGTCTGCTTGTGTAATGAGCCGTGCCTGCATGCGTCTATGGCCTGAGCCCCACAAGAGAAACTCTAGATCTTACAGTTTCCCTTTCAGCCATCGCTGCTCTTGTTTTCCACATGTTCAGACACAAAAGTTTTTGCCCCTGGAGAGCCATAGATTTGTTTATTGTTATTTCTGTCTTTCTGTTCATGAGGAGGAAATGGAATAATAACAGAGGAGGGGGGGGGGAAAATCACAGGGTGACCATCGGACAGACTTGCTATCCTGAGTAGAACGCAGAATCCAAGATGGAGTTTGTGAAACCTCTTAGCATTTTAAATGAGATACCTATAACCACAGTGTGCAGGAGTAGACTTGAGGTACATCCATGCCCCCAAAACCCTTGCTTCTCTTGGCTGTTATTGTTCAGTGACAAGAGCAAAGTGAAAGTGGGCTTTGAACACCTTTGCTCACTGGATACATTTGGCTCACTTTCCAGATTTGCACAAATATGAGGAGGCTATGGTGAAATCCAAATATGCAATTTTATTGTTTCAAGTACAGACAGGAAACAGATGCAGCGTCCAACACCTTGAGTCTTGGGCTTGTCCCATTGGATGAACATGTTTCTGTGTGTGCATGTGTGTGTGAATGAGTGTAGGTGCTTTTCTCCGCTGACAAGGCTTGGTGCACTGGTGCAAATGTGAAGAAATAAATACACATATATCCCAAAACCTAGTAAAGTTTTAAGCACTATAAAAAATTCCTCAGCTGAGTTTATCTGCCTTGCACCTAAAGCTGAGGTTTTATGAATGGCTCTTATCTCAACAGATGACGTTTTATTACCAAAGCTCTGAAGGCTTTGTGCTGAAGGTGGACTATACCTCAATTCACTGAGTCAATGTCATTCATGAGGGTTGTTGAGTTTTGAACGCAGAGACATGTTTAGTGAGAGATTCTTCGCTGCCATTGATCAGACAAATCAAATCTAAACTTTCCATTGGCCACATGACCTGTCACAGACAGTCGCCGATAGATACTGTACATCCTGACCACTGTATTTAGATCAGTTCTGTGCATAGTGCTGCTGCCTAGTATTGACAGACTGTTGTTGATGTGAGAAGGGATCAGGCATTGTTTGATTTATTAGTATTTTGCCAGCATGTCAGTTGACATCTATGAACAGGTGTCTTATTGGCAGCCCAGCTGAAAGGTAATCAATGAAAGGCATGGTCGTTTGGGTGCAGTCACCCTTGAACTAGTGGAAAATACAGTTTTTCCACCCATTTACACATTTTAGTGCTTTGGATTTGTGGACTGGATCACATGTTAATGGTGTCATAAAGGAATTGACATGATGCTGTGTTTACCGTTGCTTCTCTTCATAAACAACATACCTTTATGTATCTATATTATACAGCATACAGTATGGTGATCTATGTAAGGTGTCAATATAGAAAGAGCTTTTGAGTTTTAACACAAAACCGTGTAATTTTGTACAAAAAAAACACTGAATAGAAACCTGAGGGAACATAACATGTGCAACAGAAAGAAGAATCGTGGACTGGCAGCTACTCTGGATTGCAGTATGTTTCAAGTTTTCCGCTCTTCCATAGGCAGCATAAAAAAATCTATTCTGTATGTTTAGTACAGTTTATAAAACAATTCGTTAGCTTTGTTCTTGTATAATTTATATATTATGTATGTTTACCAGATGCACCAAGCTAAATTTAATGCAATCTGCAACAGCTCTGCAGAAAATCATGGAGGTTACAATGTTCACTTTCCATTTAAAGGTTGTATTTTGAAACATACAGTATTACTTTATTGTGAAAGATGTTGCAAACATTTTCTTGACCTCATAAGTCACAGATCATGGCATCATGTAAGAAAACAGTAATTTATAAAATAAGAATGAGGTCTTGTTGTATGTAGGTGCTTTACTCATTGTGTATGCTCCGTTTGCCACTTTCTGCACATTTTCCAGTGAACAGCTAAAGTTTTTAAACTACGTTAACAGACAGTGTTTAACAGAGGATTCGCCCCTCTGTTGAGTCATTTTAGCAGCTGACTAAAAATCATCATTTGCTGCCCAAAGTCCATCCTTACTGTTGGCATTATGCTTAATCAAGTACACTTTCCAAATAATTGCCTTTTCCCTGATAGTTTGTTCAGTTTCAGAACTGAACACTAGAATAAACCACACGAGGAGAGCAAAGCAGCAGATGCTGAGCATCTCTGCTTTGGGCAGGCAGTCCAAACCATGTGTCTCTCTGTCAGGGGAATGCAAACAAAACTTTTGTCTTTTCTTCACAGAAATCACAGCAATTCTTTTCAGTTGGTGCTTTGTCTAAGAACCATTCCTTAGATTCAGACTAAAATGAGTGTAAAAACTTAACTTGTGTTGAAAAAATATCAAGTAATCAGTTTCCTAAAGAAGTGACCTACTTGTCAGCATGACTGACTGACAATGTGGTGGTATTGCATCTATATATATAGATTTTAATCACAGGAGAGCTGTGATTTCCATAGCTAAAACAGATTAAACTGCCCAAGAAAGACAAAATAAAAGTGTTTGTGAACTGTGTAAGCCTTTGACATACCTGAGCAGACTGGTGGTTTGATGGCTGTTCCTTCCCTGCGTATTTGTACTGTTCTTGACACAGATGTCGTGTGTGTAACTGTAAACAGCACAGCTAAAACAAAATCACTGCTGAGGCACATAATACACATGATAAAACAGGAACATCTCCAGTGGACTGCTCCTGCTTAACATCATTCATATTCAGTACTTAAAGATACAAATTTAGCTTTTTTTCAAGTCCTGCTCACAAAACATAGCAGAAAAGTGTTGCTGAAGAAGGGTACTGTGCCATTCTCTCCAGAAATTGCATCTATATTCTGTCAATTTGTCCTCCCTTGTGTTTCTTGTTTGTAACCTGTTTGTCTCTCTCTCTGAGTTTGTGTGTGTCTGTTTATGGCGTGCATGCATGGTTGCCTCCTCCTGCTGAATCACCTGTGAACCCATGACCAATCCACTCATCACACCCTGCAGCATATTTTACCGAGCTATTTACTTCACTCTAACATATCATTCAGCTGGCCTTGTGATACTAAATCTGCAGCCAGGCTATTTTTCAAATTGTTCTCCTCTGACCTGTTTCAATCCTTCTCACTCTGTTCTCCTGTGTGAACCCTTGTTTGCCTGTCTCGTCCTACACCATGACAGCTTTCACTCCAACCGACAGCCTTGTCTGCTCTGCCTGCCCTGCTGCACCATTTAACTCCTCACCTTGTTTCAGGGTTCTGAATTTTGGCCCAAAATTTAAATGCAACACAGTAGATACAATGTACCACATTTACTTGCAATGCTGACAGAAACATATATTCTGTTGCAAACTAATTTGATACTATAGGAGATAAATTATTAACATAAATGTAGTCTACATCATGTAAACATTTTCAACCATTTGTGCTGGCAACCCCCTTAGCATTAAATGATGCTAACTCTATACAAAATAGTGAAATCTCACACTGGTTAACATCGTTAAATTTCAGATTATGTTACTTGAATTATGACCGGAAGAACCAAGGCTGCACACCAACATCAGTGGTCAAAAATAATAATAATAATACTTTAGTGGTGACAGCCTGACTTGTTACTTCTTTACTCTGTATCATTATAAGTTATTTATTGCTTTTGGAAGACAGGCTTGCACCATATCTAAAAACATTGTTTGCAGGTTGCAAGTATAAATCAAACCAAAAAGAATTCTTAGAAAAAATAAACAATTTGCATATTATTCATTATTCAGATTAAAAAATGTTGCACATAAAAAGCAATTCACATTCTTTTGATCTTGTTGCATTATCCCCCTACACTCTTTTCCTAGGTGAGAGGAAGCAGGTTTTCAATCAAAAGCAGCCCGGTGTTGGATCACACCACATCAGTGTTGTCAACATTTTCCCAACCATATGTGTCTGGCTCTGGGGTTTAGCCAGATGGCATTTCATCTCTTCCAAGCCTCTTAAAGCCTCTTAAGACACAGTCTATGAGCTCCAAGAAACTACAGAGCAACCTCACTGGACTTCCACTGCCACACTGTAATCTCACCCCCCTACAACGCTGTCTCCATGGAATTAGCATGTCATCAGGTCTCATGAGTTACACACCATTTAGGATATGCACACTGCCCTTGGCTGTTGCTATGCCCACTTTGTTGCCTGGCCTACCTGGAGATGAACCTTGAAGAGTCAAGTGGAAAACATGAGCCTTATGTTTTCATTTTCTTCAGACTGCATCTTTATTTAATACATTTTGAATTCTAGGTTGGTATTGAATGTCAAGCTAGCTGCAAAGTAAGTTTTTCTTCATTTTATCCCCATGTTGCTGCTGCCAAAAACATAAAACACATCGTTTCCTGTTGACAGCAGATTCTTTCCCGTCAAAGAGCTACCTTGCAATGTGTGCTTAGACCAGCAGGTTGTCATGAAATGGGTGGACATTGTTTTATATGAACCAGCAGATTTCTCTTCATAAAAACATTACCGATGAAGAGATTTATGATGTTTTAGTAAGCAAACTCAGTGGTTCCTCAACAGAATACCTCCCAGTGTGCTAAGTTTTGTCTGTGAGCTCAATCACAATGCCTGTAGTTGCCTTTACTTAATCTGTCTTGAAGTCTTATTTGGTGCCCTATATTCAGGTGACATTGCACATCATGTACTGGAATCATGCCACACAATGTTCCTGACTTGTGCCATGCTCAGATGATTAAAAGCATAATTACATGCTGAAAGACAAACACAACAAAAGCAAAATAGGTTTACGAGAAACAGAAGTATGAGTACAGACCCAGAAGAATCTGACTCAGGCCAGACATTGTTTTTCTCTGTTACAGGAATGACAAAAACTCATTCTGGACTTTTTTCCCCACATCTCATACAAACTAAATCAAAACAACATTGTTCAGGTGAAAGATGAAATTGTTCTAAAAAACATCTGACATCAAAAGTATGTGTGTCTGAGTGTCTGTGTCTGTGTGTGGGTGCATGCTCACGCAGTGTGCACATAAATGTGAAAATATGCGATAACAAACATACCAATGACATTCTTGCAGTGACCTTTGACCTTCCTTTGACAGTCCTGTCTTGTTTTTCAGAGGCAAATCGTGTCTCTGAGTATCTGAATGCTGAGGTCAAACAGAGATATCTTCAAATCAGTGAACCCTCTGCAATTCCCGTCTCAGCTTCTGATGCTGCACATCCGGCACTCGAGGCTGCATGGTTAAACAATAGGCCTACCCAGCATCTCCCAAACCTGTTACGCTGAGGTGGAGACGATGCTGTTTGTGACACCACTCCAGACTTACTGCCCTGTGGGTTATCAGTGTAGAGGAACTGCCTTCCTTTGTTTCCCCTCTGTGAACTCATTGGTCATAAATGCTTTATTTGTCCACTCTGCCTAACATGCAATAATAATTTGATTTGTGCATGATTTACCTGTCACTACAAAGGGCATAACCTTAAGTCCATTTGAAAAATGTGACGCTGACTTAGACAAAACAAGGTCTGAATAAAAGGCACAATACTTGATGTTCAAAACAGGATTCTGTTTAGTATAACTCTTGTAAAGCAAAGTTATGTAAGTGTCAAACAGTTGCCATTCAGCTGCTATTGCTCAGTCAGGCTTGTCTTTTCAAATGTTTTTCTCTATTCTTTATCTGTTCACATCTTTCTCACTCTGTCCTTATTTCCCTGACATTTTTCATCCCAGTCTGCCTGTACTCTTTCTCTCGCTCGCTTCTCCACGTTTAGTGATTTCCATCCTGTGTCTCAGATCCTGTGTACCAGGGTTTTCATCATAGTCACAACAAAAACAGGCTCTCTCTCTCTCTCTGTGTGTGTGTGTGTGTGGTTGTGTGTCCAAGTTTCCATACAGGACAACAAAGGGAGAGTGGCAGTTTTGAGGGAGCAAGCCTTCGTCATTTCCTTCCCGTTTCCTTCACTCCATTCCCCGGTCCCCTGCTGCAAACTGCCCCCTCTTTCCTCCACCTGGAAACACACACACACACACACACGCACACACACACGCACACACACACACACACACACACACACACACACACACACACACACACACACACACACACACACACACACACCCACACACACACACACACACACACACACACACACACACACGGCCACACATACAAAATCTGACAAATGACTGACAGGAGTTCCCTTAAAAAACAAAACAACAGTAACCCTGCAGCAAACATCAACCTATAAACATAGCTTACATTCATGCATATTCATGCATACATGCAACGTTCACACATTAATGGCTGATGTGTGCGCATGGTGCATGTGAGTTTGTGTGCACTTTGTGTGCCTATGTGTGTGTATATGTGAGCACTTACACCGTGCATGTAGAACTGCTTGTATTATTACATTTTGTGCATATTTGAATGCTATTAATCATTTCTCAGGTGCATGCATTGGGTTCATTACACTGAAACACAATATAGTTGTGGATAACCTAGCAATGCAAACTTTCAGGTGCAGCAGGTTATTAAAATGGGAGTCAGCAGGTGTGGACACGTTACTCTGCACTACTTGTACAATAATATCTAATTAAATAAAAGGATTCCTTTTAATATGAATAATGGATCCATGGTGGCACAGGGACCAGCTGCATTAGCTAAGTACCTTTAAACAATAAAAAATAACCCGCCCTTGTTGTTTTATGCTAACCTTGTGGCCTTATACCATGCATGTCACAATTTCTGTTGCATGTGTGAGGAAAGAGTTTATATGGTAGCCATTGACACATGTACAGGTCTGCTTGATGGGAAAAGTCAGCGACGTTTGAATCCATGTGACAACCAGTTTTCTAAACTCACATCCAGCGCGGTGCTTATCAGACGTGGGAAAGCAGAGGAATTGGAGTGCGCTGGACTGGATACTGAGGATAAGCACATCGCTCTGTAATCTTTCAGCTTATGAAAATGAAATTGACAGATACCATTGTTTGCTCTAATAAGCAAATTGTACTAAGTCTGTGCGACAGGAATGCTCCCGGTCAGGGTTCTTGTGATTAAATGGGATTGTACTTTGTGTGCATCCATACTTTACAACCCAAGGGTGAAAGGAACTGTGTGTGTGTGTGTTATATAAGCGACGTGTTTTAACAACTGTAAATAGAGTTGTGATTTTTCCCACAGATTCAAACGCACAAGCCTCTGGTTTCTAATATAACCTGTCTCTAAAACTTATGTTCATATGCTAATAATGCAATTTCAGATACGTTTAGATGGAAATGTAACACCGCATAATGTTTTTGGTCTGTGTATTAAGGAAAGATTTATGTTGATACAGCAGTGTATTTCAAATGTTGCCATGGCTAAGGCTAGGGAACTCTTATTGGTCAAATATTTTTTTAAATAACATGGCATGTCATAAGGCCATACCTTATGGTGTTTTAAAATGTATTTGCTGTCAAAAAGCTTAAATTGCCCTATACTGGAAATGCTTCTATCCACAGCTCAGGATACCACAACATGTCTCAATTGTGCAAAGACACGTGTACAAAAACTGAGAGCATGAGAAACTGAAATCCTCTGGTGAACCAAGGTGAGGCTGGGGGTTTAGGGAATGGGGGCAGAGGTGGATTCCTCTCGGTCATGTTCCCATCTGTCACCAGAAGGGTCACGTGCCTCCAATCCTTCTTGCCAACCTGTCCATCTCGATACAGTACAGCAGACTGGAATGCACTGGCCTCTCTGAAGACTCTGGCATTCCTCCAATAGCTTGAGGGACAAGGAGATAAAAGAAGAAACAATGAGAAAGACGTTTAAGGAGAGGGTGGAGGGAGGGAGAGCAAGGCAGAGACTGGAGGTGGTGAGAGAGATACAGAAATATGTAAACATCATCTTTTCTCCAGTCTATCTCTGTTTACTTATATTTTCTAATTCTGCTGTTCAGTAAATGCCCATTTTTCATTGATTAGCATATATTACAGAGAGCCATTATGCTGCACTGTTGTTGTTGTAGAATTTCATTAGTTTTGCTCCAGGCATTGAACAAATTACATTTGAGTCATACCACAGTGACTTGTCTCTCTATTAATAATCTAATGGGTAATGCATAAGCCTCACTATGATCCCATCATCTCCATGCTTACACAACACAAGGACATAAAGTTAAAAAATCTATTTCTCAGTTTTGATTCTATTGTGTTTGGCTCCTGTTGGCAGGAGGTTGGATATGCTAATGCTAAAAACTTTAAAGACACACATAAAGATTATTGCCTTCAGTTGGCACATGTTATAGTCCATATAATTTCAGGTTACTTCCACAAAGTTACACCAGTTTTAGTCTGACACCATATTTTATCCCTGTTTTGAGTCTGTGAGTACTGTCAGCTGTCTGAGAGCAAACCAAAGACAGAGCAGAAACTGTGTTTGTAAGCTGCTGCAAAAATGCATGTTTGTTACAGCCACACCAGATAGATGGTGGACAAGAGGCTTTAAAAACTAATGAATGAAATGGGCTTGTTTAATCCTCTGCCTATATAATCTCTATAATTGCAGAGCTACAGTAAGAGGATTCCATTGGAAATCATTATTGCCATTTCTTCTAAAGCCACTTCCAATGGTGTGGCTGGTAATTAGAATTAATGAACAAAGTGGGAAAAAAAAACCTTGTATTTATGTTTGAAAGTGACATTTGAAGACAAGCATAGACACTCTGCTTGACAAATTAAATTAGCAACAGTAGAATTAGTTTGAAAAGGGTTGTGGTGTATTAAAAGAAGATTGTATTGTAGATATTACCCATGGAAATTTCACCACAATAGTGCAGCAGTCACGTGCTATCAGGGCTAATCTGCCTGGCGAAACACATCCTAACACAAACAGCATGAATTTGACTTTGATGAGGTTTTCATGTCATTATTCGTTATTCTTTGTTTTAGTTGCTTGCCAAATACCTAACATTTATAACATTTTCTCCACATTTCTCTCCCATCTGAACTGAAAGAGAGATAAGCAGATGAAGGAGAGTCAGAGATGAATAAAATGAGAACAAACAGAAGGTGAAAGTGGGTCAGAAAAACCCTCCAATGTTAAGTGTTCCATATGCATTGACACAATTAAAAACAGCAGCAGCAATAAGAACACCACGCTGGAATGAGGTTCAGCTATGAGGGCGTCTTCCTCTGAGAATGAAGGGCGTTGATGCTGTCGCTGCTTTGGTGACACTTATCGCATCTTTAATAAACATTTTTGCATGTGAAGAAGGAAATGGCAAAAAAGATGGAGTGCATGTGCACGTTTGTGTGCATGTTACTATACTTAATGTGCATTTGCCTGTATGTTTGAAGGCATGTGTCTGTCTGTGTGAATGTATCATTCACTCAGGTGTGCCAGTCTGCATTTGGATTCTTAAAATGTTTGCTTCATGCTTGCATTGTTGAACAAACCCAGTTGTTGTTCACATTAACGAAGGTTGAGTAAAAGTTGAATTTAGATGATTTTTCACTCTGATGAAAATAACATACATCATCAAGTTTATTTTTTTGAATGCTAAAATTTGAATTGTTATCAGCAGCTTCTGTGTAAAAATAAGAAAAGCTTTGTATGCACATTTCTAAGTGTGCCCATTTGCCTGCAAGTGTGCAGAAGACAGAAAAAGATGTCCTTGCAAAGACAGACAGAGAGAAAGATTGTGTGTGAGGAATGCGTGTTTGTTTTGCAGGCATTAGTTCTCTGTGTCCTCAGCATTGATCATTGTTGTTGGCTGAATAACAGAAGCTGTCTTATCTACTGGATGGAAAACAAGGTTTAACAACATTTGCGTTGCAAGAGCCAGAGCTCAACGCCCAGAAAAACATGAATCCGATTTTGACTAATACACAAGCATGTGGTTAAAAATAGACTCCTAACCCAACGCAGGACATCTGAAGCTGCCTGTTGCTGAGCTTCTGCCTCTTTGGCTGCTGTGTGGGAACAGAAAGAGGGGGCGGGGATTGTGCTTAGAGCAGCTTTGGTAAGATTGTGTGGGTATGAGGGTGATCCCCTTACTGTTTTCCCTTTTTTTTGTCTCCACTTGCCCTCATAAGCCCCATTTGCACTGCATAGTACCGGCTTGACTCGACTCTACTCGCCTTTTTTTGCGCTTCCATTAGGTAAAAAGTTCCTGATACCTGGTTCCACTTTTTTAGTACGTCTTCCGCTGCGGTTCCGAGCGAGCCAAGCAGGTACTAAAAGGTCACGTGAAACATTACAGACTACTGATTGGTCAATGCTCAGCATGCATGGAATATCCAGCACAGCACAAATCAATGGTCGCCACACTCAAACAGTGAAGCTTTAGCGACCGTAGCTTCTTATTTTTTTGTCATTGCAGCTGCTGTATTGAGGAGTTGCAGATGTTCCTATCTTAAACAGCTGATGAGAGGAACATGAGAGGTGGACGAGAGGACCCATTGCGCGGCACCCATCTACCCTGAGGAGGTACCAGCCTGCAATGGAAAATGAGCAGCAGAAAAGAACCTGATACCAAGGTGAGTCAAGTCGAGTCGAGCTGGTAATACATAGTGGAAATGCAGCTAAAAACCCCAATGTTTGAAAAGGGGGAAACAAGCATGCATTGACTCACCTATAATCTCTGGTCATTGCTCAAGCAGATTCCAGGTACAAGAACACACAGGCCTCTGGCAGAGGACATGAGGTTGAGGAAGACACTGCCCCCCCCAACTCCCTATAGATATTCAGCAGGAGCAGTAATGAGGATGAATTTGATCCACCAAACCTGCAATCAATAGAAAATAGAAAATCCATTCTGCCTCCAGAGAAACGGCTGCCTCAAGGAGTTCCTGCAATGTTTACAAAGGGAATTTAACATGGCAGTTGTACTGTATAGTGAATAGAGTGCAAAGTTTTCTTTATTTGGGAACCATATTATGTAACAACAACAGCCTACATATTTTCACAAATCTTAGAGATTGAAAAGATTAGGATTTATGATTGGGACAGCAATAGTATAAGACTGTAGTAATCCCATAATAATCCTATAATAAATATATAGTAATCCAGTAGGTACTATATAGAAATGCTTAATCTCCCTTTCACACAAACAGTGAGCTCCTGCAGTTTGGGGAAGGATAATGAGGCAGAACACTTTGACCCTCAAAGTCAGCATTCACATGTATATAAAATTCTTATTCAGTTTTTTTTTATAATAACATTTTTTGTCTTTTGTAAGCAGTGAAATGTTTGGCAGGACATGCTTGACAAGAGAGTCAGTAAGGGCCAGCAGGCACACACAGGAAGTGTGACTGGTGAAATGAACAGGCCTCATAGCGGAAGGCAGTTGGGCCAGAACAGAATGTTGTACTCACTTTTCAACCCCCGACACCACATTTGAGCCAACTCCAGAAACAGAGTTAGGACATTTTTGTTTCTTCTTTTTTCAACGTCTGTAACAAAAAAAGAAAGGAAAAAGAAATAAATTTAGCCAGTCTCTCCACAAATCCTTAGAAGCTTTAATGTTCTTTAAAAGAGAACATGCTATTACTCAGCTGTTGCCATAGAGTAATAGCATTAGACATATCATGTGAGAGAGAATTGGGTAATTTAATATTATGTGTGTTTTATGTGTGCTGCATTTTGATGAAATAATTCCAAGAAATTTCTTAACAGGACAATGTCAAAAAGGAAAAATATATACATTGTTTCTAGATTTATTTGTGTTTTTAGACAGACGAACTCTACAATGATATATTGTGTTGCGATTATACAGGAGGCAGAACAACCTATCAAAGGAATAATAATAAGGAATAAATGGACATTTTGGCACATTTTATCAACTTATTGGCAAGAGTTAGATGAGACGATAAGATCCATCCATTTTCCTCCGCTTATCCGGGGTCAGGCAGCCGGCTAAGCAGGGTATTACAGATGTCCCTGAAGGAGAAGATTAAGAAGAATACTGCTGTCATATCTGTACAGTAAATATGAAGCTACAAACAGCAGTTGGCTATCTTATCTTATCTTAGCTTAGCATAGAGAGTGGAAACAGGAGCAAACAGTTGGCCTATTCCTTGGCCTGATGCAGTAACTTCGAGTGACAAACAGCGCAGAGACCTTTGGACCGGGCCAGCATGGCTGTCTCCAGTCTTTGTACTAAGCTAAGACCTATAGCTAGAGTGCTTATTGGAAACTTTATCTACATATTTGTTGAATGGTAGAAAAAAAATCTAGCTGAGTTCCTCTCTATGAAATTCTCAGGGAACTACTGGACCTTTAAATGAAACCATTGGGGAAATATTGGAATTTTCATAACCCAAGGCGCATGGTCTAAAGTGCATGGTGCATGTACATTTAGAGTGTGTCCTATTTAATATCATGATTATTCATTGGTGTGTTTTGGGAGTAACATCAGTTAAACCAATCAGAGTCCCTTTCCCTTTAAGATTTCCAGATTTCAAGACATTAAAAAACAAAATGCCATTTCTCCTTTCCCACAGCAGTGTGACAGAATCCTTACAATGCCTGGTGGGCCTTCACATGGTGCATTGCTTATAGTGGTACTCATCTTCACTGAGGGAAAAGGTATGTGGACCCTCTGCCTCCAATGTCTCCCAGTCTTCTACTACATCAACAGCTCTCTGTTTGACTGCATACGAGCAAATGCACGGATATTTAAAAGAGGAAGAGGAGGAGTGTTGCGAATGCTTGTGTGTGTAGTGCGTGGATCGCAGTCGTGATAAGAGGCATGATAATTTTCATTCTGACTAATAGTGCATAGGATGCAGGTGGGAGAAATAATTGATTCCATCTATAATTAGGAGAATATTTATTACATTAATGGCAGTGATCGCGCAGCAGCAGAGACAATTAGTCGGTCTCCTTAATAAGAGTGATACTGCACATGTACGACATTGATTATTTAGATATCTCAACACGCTGACAGGGTCGGTCAGGATCATTAATGGTCTGTGTTTTTCTACACATCCACAAAAGGTCACACACACAGTCCAGGCTCATACAGTGAAACTGTGGAGTAAAGCAAATCCTGAACATCATCAAAGTTTTTTATTTCAGAAACTAAAAATGTAATTGTTTCCTCTGGAGAGTTTCCTCTGTCCTATCTGCTTAGCTGCTTAAATGTCCCATGATATTTGTTGATTAATGCTACCGTTTAATAGTGACTTTAGCCCACCGCTTCCTGCTGCCTAAAAATAGCAATGTGCCAGCAATGCAGAGATGGGTACAAATACATTTGCCACTTACACATCAGTCTTAACTTTACACCATGTTCCACTGTTAAAGTTAAAGGCCTCGCTTCACAGAGGACAAAAATAGCAATCACAACACTGTAAACAGGAAATGAGACAGAGGTTTCCACTATGTATGTTTTCAGCGAGTTTGTGTGTCTTCAACTTCCTCTGCCCTGTCATGTGCCACCTTTATCTCACGCTTTGCCTCAGTTCATTCATCATCTCTCACAGTGTCGATAAAGGAGCGCCATAGGAGCATGGGTTGATGTGTGTTTCTATGGGTGTGTGTGTGTCTTTTGACCTAACTCTCTCCATCAGAATCAGCTGACCTTGCGCGTAATCAGGACAGCACCGTCAGCTAGGGGTGGCACCGTACTCCCCAGGAATAATTAAAAATAGACTTCCACTTGCACATTGTGCTGCGCAGACTTCGCACAGTCAACAAGACAAGACAATGGCTCTGGGGAGATAAGAAACTGATTTTCAGGAGCATCACAGACCGAGTTGACCGACCTGGACAAAAGCCAGTAAGGAGGAGCAAAGGAGCTCAAAACACTGGCCCCTGGTATTCACTTTCAATCCCTCAGCTCACACTCTCATCCAAGGTGATTTCTTTAAAGAGTGCTGCACTGGAATGCACATCAGAGAACAGGAAACAGTCTGATATCACGTTCACTGGGCAGGCCATGATGTGGAAAGAAATAGATGCTTTCATTCTGGCTCATGTCCGGAAATCACATATTTTCAGTCATCTGGACATCGTTCTGCTCATGACAAACAAACAGATGATGAAGTGTGCCCTCTGACTTAGGATACACTCCATCATTATCATACTTAATTAAGTATTAATGATGAAACATTAATCATTCATACTTCATCATGAAGTATTAATGATGAGTCAGTCATTAATACTGGGAATATACAAGACTGAAATGCCACAATCCATCAAATGTGGCAGAAATCCGAATGTTGTCTGAGACTCGAAATGAACAAAAATGAATAAAGTGAGGAGGCCATACTGCACTTCTACCAAAATAAAAAGACAGAAGCCATAATTAATCACTAAGTTAAGTGCATTTCATCTATAAGAGTTTTTTGCTGGGTACGTTTAGAAAAAAGGGCCATAAAATCCCTCAGACCTCACCTGACAGGTTTTCATTATCAGGAATTAATGGACGATGCAAAGGGCAGAAACATCTGACATACATCAGATGGTGGTGAGGACGAGGCACCGAGGGACTACTCGGAGTTTTGATATTCAGACTTTTTCATTTAATTTATTTCTAATGTCAAGCTGTCAAAAGCCAGCGGATAAATTTTGAATATTCTCTTTAAGAATACATGATGCATAAACATAATACACTACAAAATGCATTTTCTGGCATTTGCTTGTAAGCTTGCATGCACACCCAGATTTACAGCTACATTCTTCTGCCCATGCACACGCCTGTTTCCTGCCCCACCCAGAAGAACCTGATCTATGTTTGTCTGCTGTCTTGCATTCTCCTCCGCCTCTGATGATTAGTGTTACAGTCTAACAGGAGACGACACCTACAGCGCTCTGCTCTGACATGACCTGCATGTCTGGGCTATTTCCAGTCGCCGCCTGGCTTCAGGATGCAGCCCAGAGCAAAAAAGAAAGAAAGCAGATGACCCTGACTGCTATCTACTCCTGGCTCTGGCTCGTTTCCTCTGTGACTCCGGAAAAAAGCCCTCCAGAGGTGTTTAAATCAATGTGACCTCTGAAGACAACAACCTGCCTGTGAACCCAGGAGCTTTGTTTAAACTGGGACAGGACAGAATCACTCTTTTTGATCAAATTCAGCACCGTGATGTTTCAGGATATTGGGCATTGTGATGCTGATGACAAACCAGCTGACCCAGCAACTTTTTGTCAGACTTTCATGGAACGTTTGTAGCTGTGATGATGCATATTTAACCTCTTGATACCTGCATTTTCCCATTTCATTTGAAACAGCATCAACACATTTAATCACAATCACAAAAGGTCACAAGGACACTTTAGCAGATGTTGTCCAGGGACAGGAGTGTTTCTTCCTCACTGTTTCCACCCATATTTAGAACTGACAACCCTCCAGCCACCCTAATCTGCCCTTGCCACCAGCAGATTACATCATGCCTCTGTCGTTCATCTTCTGTTGATGTCATTAGTGGTGGCTTTTATGGTAACAAGCATGCTCGCCAGAGCACACTCCCAAAGAAATGTGTGCGTGTGGTAAGTGAGGGGTGAGTCTGAAGGTAGTGTGCATGAAGTCTACATGAGGTATTTTTACCAGCAGCAGGGTTTATGAGGAGGACTAAGAGTGAAAGATAATCACAGGGTTCCTGACTTCACTTATGTCTAAACCGCCCCTCCAGGAATAAACCTTTAGACATGTAGGATGCTGGCATGCCCCTGAAAACAGTGACCTGATCTGAACCTCTCAGAATTGCTGATGTTTAGTCACATTTTTGAGAAACATCCGGTTTTCTGATGCTTTGAAACGCGACATACATTGTCCTACTTCTCTGTTTGACAAACATAGTTTAGGAAGTGATATTGATATCAGTGTGACCATGAGAAAGTGACCAGGTGGGGTGAGATATGAGCTCATGTCTGGCACAACACTAGTTCACTTTATGGCTGACTTGACAGAACGTGTCACAAGGATTTGTGTTCACAAAGTTCGGCTTTTTGCAATGCATGCCAGCCTCTGTTCTTAGTCTACCCCTGCGCATGCTAATTCACCAGTTCTAATGAAAAAGCATTAAACACATGACACAAATTAGAACTAGTTAACAATGCAGCAAGAAGCACAGTAGACAATCTATCCAAATATTTACATACATTCACATGCACACAATGCACTGGATGTGGTGACAATTTTGTCTATACCACCTATTGTTCTTGTTAACATGGCCAAATTAACCATCTTAGATGCCCCAAGGTCCCCTTTTAACCCCCCTGGGATTTTAGCAAACGGTACCCAAATGTAGAACATGATCAGCCCCAGATTTGTATTGCCAAATTCTTACTGAACATGGTTAATAGTACTAATATGATGCTCTGTCTGCTGCCAAAGATTACAAAAAACAAGAATTTCTGGCACAAATAAATTAAACAGTTTTTATGTTAGTTTTCAGTGTTTGCCTCCTGCTGGGAACCAGGATGTTGCTGACTGTAAGAAAACCCTTGGAGCCTGAAATCAGTGAGTCTGTTCCAGCTGACTTGCAGGGTGTCAAATGTTTGCTTCACAGCAACACACCAGTGACAACGCAATGACAGTGGAAACTGTAAGTGCACTTTTTACTAGCTTTTGAGGGCATGGATGCAGTAAAATGACTCACGTGGAGACTGATACATTGCACAAGGTAGGTAAGGGTGTGTCTCAATTTCTAAAAGTGAAATCCACAAGTCGCTGTTGGGAAAATAAGCAGATTCCTCCTGCAAATTCAAACTTGCTTTCAGATTTCCTAGGGAAAGTGATGTGTAATACTTGTTGGACTACGTGTCTGTGCGTGTTGATTCTAGGATGTACAGTAACACCAGTATGACCAAATATCAGGAACACAATTTCAACATACCACATCTGTTTTTTGCACTGCACTTGTGACGATCCCACCTTTTCCCCTACACATTTCCTTGGCAGCAAATGACTGAGAGAGTAGTGCTCCCTGACTCTCTTTATCCACCTGTTTATCTATAGAGCATGGCGTTGTCAAGCCTTTAAGACTTTGCTCTCTGTAACCTTTGGCCAGCTTAACCCTTGTTCTTGTAACCCCACGTCCCCTTGCATCAGTTTCCCTTCTTGATTGTAATCTTCAGTTGACTTATTGTTGCTTTTTAAAAAAATGTTAATATGGTCTCTGTTTCTGCAGGCTTTGTGCAAAGTGTCATGGTTTTGGTTTTTCGAGGTTCTGTGTTTTCTGTTTGCTGTTTTATTTTGAAAGTTTTTTCCCCCCTGTCCACGTGCCTAGCTTTATACTTCCTGTCGTTGCCTGTTTTCCCTCCCTTTTGTTGTTTATGGCTTTCACCTGTGTCCAGTCTCCATCTATTCCTCATCTCCCCTCCTTACCCTTCTGTATTTAGTCTGTGTTTTGTTCTTTCTTGCTAGTTCCTCTGTGTTCTTTGAAGGTCCTCCTGTTCCTGGTATATTCCTCCACCTCCCCTGTGTAAGTTTATCCCAGTGATTTTACCTTTTACCATCGTTTTTGTTTTGGACTATTGTTTCCTCCGGTATTCTGACCCCCTTTGCCTTTGTTATGGATTTTCCCTTTGCCTTAAATTTTTTTGGACTGTTTTGTCTCTCGTTGTCTGCATTTGGGTCTTGGATTTTGTAATACACATAAAGTCTTTTCTCGTACTGTATGTCTTGAAGAAATGAGCGAAAAGTTTGGTCCCACTGTTGTTAAAATATTTCACGAAAACATGACTCCTGCCCTGATTCATAAATCATGAACACACAATTGTTTTACTCAATGTCATGTAATATTCTTAGTAAATCACATTTGATCAAACCTGTTGGTGCATTGCAGACATTTATTTTTCATTAAATCTTGAAACAAATATTTATGATTGGGAACTTCTGTTATTTACATTGGAATATTTCATTATTTGTATTGTAACATCAGCAGTATAACCTGTGGAACTTGCCATGAAATACAAGGAATTCTCAATTTTAAATGATCCTAACCACATTTACACTAAATTATCTATGAAATTGCACATAGAAGAATATGTATTTGAACATGTTAGATGAAAATCAAATAAATGCTTTGTAATATAATGAAATTGTTTTCACCACATGCAGTAGGTATCCTTAACATCTGATTGCAGCCAATACCAAACACCTTTCCCCAATCTTTTCTCTTAAGACCTCTTATGATTCAGGCACTACATTTGAGAAACAAAGACGTGGACTCATGCAGGTCCTGCAACCACCAAATGTATGAAAACAGATTATTTCAGTGGCAGTAGGAAATGTCACTGTGCCTCTACCAAATGAAGGCAATTTCACAGAAAACTGCAGGTAAGGAAAATGTTTCAACAGCACATTATACTCATAAGCAGCTTAGAGATGACACTAGTCAGACAATTAACGAAATAAAAATATTCCATTAAAATAATTACTAAGGGTTGTGATTACATCTCTCGAATATTAACAAGAATTCTACATTTGATTGATCTAAATTAAGGTTAATATTGTTAGTTATTGTGACCAAAATAACATGTTTTAAAAAAAAATCCATTTAGCATTGAGGCTACTGTGCAGCAAAGTGCAGAACTAAATCTCAAGGAAGGCATTTTACACAGCAAAAATGTGCAATTTTTTTGCAACCTCCAAAGTTTGACAACTTTAGAGGATGTTCCAGTTTTGGGTTTTTTTTTTTCTATGTGGGTCACTGTTCCATTGTAGCTGAAATCAAGCTGTCAATAGCTGCTCTCCTCGGCAAACAAGCAAGGTGCACCTTCAAGTCTACATGACAGGAGAGTATTTGGTGCTCAAATAAAGAGCTGCATGCGACACTGTCTGTGTTACACTGAGTTTTCCACACTGTGAGAGATAAGAGGACATATTATAATGGTTACTCTCACTAATGACTGCTGTGCTGCACCGTCCACTGAGCCGTTCAGTGGAAAGCTCATATTCCAGGTAAGTATGGTGTGGATGAGGCAGCCACAATAACAAGGCTTTGTTAATCTCTATCCAGACACATTCTATCACCCACATCTTTATGTCTGACAGGCAGAGGCCCATCTACATCCAAAGCTAAACATATTTCCCTGAATTGATGAACAGTCAGTCATATTTTAATCTATCACATCAGGATTATGATCCGGATCTGGATCCAAATACGCATAGTGGTGGAACATCATCAGCTGTCCATGCCTGGGTTTTTATTTTAATTTTATTATTTTTGAATTATTGCCAGGGTTGACCGCTTCAATATATAGTTTCATAATATGCACACAGATATGCATATGTGACAAATCCATCTGTAAATGTACACATGCACACCCACAAACAGTTTGCAGCCTCAGTTCCTGTATATGGTGCTACGACAGTTAAAAACTGCACACACTGTTCAGCCTCTCTTTGATTATAGTGATTATAGTTAATGTTGCAGAAAATGGATGGTATTTTCAAAGCTCGATATTTACCTAAAGTCTTACTTTTTAAATCCTAAAAACATCCCTGTCTGTTTAGCACTGTCTCATACTGTAGTCTTAGACCTTGAAGACCCACCGGTTCAGTACCTGCCATCCACACACCACTCTGCACATACAAATCCACTCTCACAGTCACTGGCTGTGCCTGATGAAATCTACTGAAATCAACTGACTTCACATTTCACCTGAGGAATCTCAGCTAAAGGGAAAAAAAGTGTGTTTTACAGGAAGTGGGCACTGTATGAATGAAATATTTATTTTAAGGGTCAGATAGCGGCTCTGTCTTATTGAGAGACTTAAATGTTTAAAAAAAAGTTAAGGTTACATGGATGACATTCACTGCCACAAGGTATCCCATGAGAACAGCAGTATCTCAGAACAAAACAAATGGGCTTCTTGTTCACTCAATAAAGTTGGACAGAAAAAAAGCACCTCTGAAGACACACTGCTGATGAAACTCAGATCAAACTCTGAAAAACTCCTGTCCACAATGTGAACTGTTTTAGTTATAATAGGCTGCCATGTTGAAATGGACATGAGGGACTCGCATGCATTAAGATGCATATTCACATGCGTGTCACGCATTGAGCGGCCGTCCAGGCAACCAAGACATTTTCCGTAATCATGTCCACTGAAAAACAAATTGCAGCTGCTACAGTAGCTTGGTTGTGCAGAAATGGTGGGCATGGGTTTATGCTGTGCAGGACATTCCGCATTGATGACACAATGACGAGGTGATGGTTGTCTCTGACCAATCAGTGTTCTGCAGTGTTTTCACATCACCTTTTAGTACCTGCTCAGCTTTTTTGCAACCTTGACAGAGGTGATTCTAAAAAGTACCAGGTACTTTTACCTAATAGAAAACCATAAAGGACGAGTGGAGTCGAATCGAGATGAGCTGGTACCACAAAGTGGAAATGCGACTTTAGATTATAACACTTTTGGATGGAGTGTGATGTCATTCTCTGTTCAGCACGCCATTACTTCACTGCATCTTTAAATAGCAAATGATTGTTTGCAGCTATATTAATGTTCAAAACATATGTTTAATCTTAAGGAAACACCATCTTCACACTCCTGTTCAGAGGACTTTTTTGTGGTGCTCATATAATACAATACAATACATGCTTAAAAATACATAAGTAACGTAAGTGAGGAAGTGAATCACTTTACTGATTTAGGCAGGTGAGGCACAAAATTCAAGCTTTTAAACCAGCAAGGGACATGAGGGGTAAAAAAACAATAAATGTAAACTCAGATTACACAGTCTCATATTTATTTATTGTGAGTTAATGCCTGCAGTGCCTACTACATTTGGAGGGCCTGTACTGACACAGAATATCTGATACTGTAGAATTAAGTCTACCAAACTGCCACCAGACTATGTAGGGCGTTGATTTTCATATTTGTTATTGTCCGGACTTTCACAATATATTTGTCTGAGCAAGACCATACAGGTTTACAAGGACAAGGATAGGAGAGGGTTTGTAAAGCATGCATAAGTTTGTGCTCCAGCAAAGATATAGGAAATGTGTTATCTAAAAATGGCAAAACCTGATGGCAAAATATGTGATGTGAGTCCTTCCTTACACAGATCAGCTACAGCTCACTGCAACAAAACGATGCAGCTAAATCAGGGATATGGAGTAGCCAGTCAGTGGGGAAAAAGCAGCCAGCTAGCCTTAGAGAAAGATTTTGAGCACAAAAGAGGCAAATTTGATGTCCTTTTCCATCATATAGGCCTACACTGGTCTTCATTATGGAAAATGAAAATCCACTATATTATTCCCACTACAACAGGTCAAAATGTCCTACATGAAAAATGCCAGCAGGGGATTTCAGTTGCTTATGTATGCTTCTTGCAAACTATTTAATGCTCTGTTTATATGATTTCTTTGTGTCTTTATGGGGCAGAGTAAATATGAAATTTAAAACAGTTGTAAGGAGAAGTAGAAGGGAGAACAAAAATCCCTTTCTGTCCAGTTTTTCAGAGTTGGCTGAGGAGCTTAAGTTGTTATTTTTTTAAAACTTTCAGCCACTTCCTACCCTGGAGGTGCAGGTTAGGTTGAGGTTGTCGGAAGTGCCACTGCATGAACATGTCTCTGTCTAACGAAAACTGTCACAGCTGTCCACTGGTAGAGCGTAGACAGCTGGTCAGTCTCACTGTGTTTTCATCTGGGGCTGCAACAATGTGGCCTTAAGCCATGTTCCGCTACATACCATAGTTACATAATGCACCCCCCTCCGACACACACACACACACACACACACACACACACACACACAAACAAACAGTTGCTCAAATCAAAGACCAAAGGCCTTATACATACATACAGTGTGCTAATCTCACCATCATCAGAGATATACATACAGTACACAAAATAATTTCCTTACACAAACACTGATCAAATCAGACACATTTATTTAATTTGTACACATAGGCCATATTTTGTTTCTCATGCCATCCTGTCATTCACACGTCTCATGCATACTCAGTTTTATTTTCTTGTTGTCATTGTTTGTGGCTGTCAATAGCTGTTCTCATCAGCTGGTCACATCTATCCAATGGCACAGCAACACACCTTCATTGTTAGCCATCCTGCTGCTGCTGGCTGCTAATTCTCTCTGTATCTTTTGTTCATTCATGCGGTTCTATGAATACCCCTCACCTCCCCATCACCATCCAGTCATCACAGCAAATTTACTAACTCATCGTTTGATCAGCCTCATCAGTCTCAGCAGAGTCATCAGCCACCACCACCACCAGTGCCTGGACTCTATGGGGGCTACAGTATATCCTGCTGCTGCTTAAGGCAGATACATTTCAATCACAATCTTCAAAAACTGAAGAGGATGAAGAAGAATGTTTTGGTTTGGAGGTGAAGATGAACTCTGTGCTTGATACTTGAAATGAATACATAAAAACTACTCTTCTCTTTCAGATGAAAATATTTCAGCAAATGAAATGTCTGTTTTTGATTGTCTGTAATTGAAACAGAAAAGCTATTTAAAACAAAACAAAGCAAATGTGATTGGAGAATATCTCCTGGCCTTCCACTTGGTGGAATCACTTCCTGTGTCCTTGTTCCTATTCTGGATGGAAACCAGAGCACCACGTTAGTCAAGCACAATCAGGCTATGCTTTCTTTAGACACAGATGCACCCATGCTCTGAGTGCTGCAGGAGAAACTCATTCATAAGCCCTATAAATACGTGAAGCTGCTGTATATTTACCTCCACAGAGACAGGTGTGGGTTGGTGGTTTAAATTCAGATCCTTATTACCATAGCCCAGTTTATCACATCTTCCCTCGGTGTGCTCCATGCACGTGATACAAGCATAAGAAAAAGGCGAGCAGGAAAAGGGCAACGTGTCCTTTCCACGGGAACACACGCACTCACGTGACTGGTGCCTCCACATGAACTGTCCTCTGGGGGAAGAATTCGACAAGGAGATGAAGGGAGGATGGTCATATCAGGTACTTTCTAAGCGTTAGAGATTTTTACACTAAAGCCGTTACAATGATAACAAAATGTCAGCACTGAAAAGGAATTTGGCTCTGCTATGATTAGTTATCTCTCACACCATGAAATGTTTCTATGCATATTAAACACTGATGACAAAGCGGCTTTTGACATTCAAATGCAAGGTCGAGAGCAACCAATGCTTTATTATATTTTCAGAAAAATATTGATTTGCCTGCTTCTGAATTGAACTGCTGAATTGTTTGCTTTTGGTAGGTGAGCAGCTTGCCTAAGTTCTGCTTTTACAATATAACTTCCTGCATTATAAAACAGTAAAAGTGCCTCTTAAATTTCAGGAAACTACCAGTCAGTGTTGGGACAGTAACTTCCTGTACCAGTTTGGAGAGAGGGACTGATATAACACCGTCATATTGTGTAATACAAATTTGAGAAACAGTGGAATATACCTTCTTAGTCAGAAGCAGCTGTGTTCTTTTTTAAAAATAGTTGATTATAAAGATAAGCTGTTCGAGCTGAGTGAGAGACCTCAGGGTGCTGAGGAAAAACAACAACAACAGACAAAGGAAACATCTGCAGACAGGGTCAGCAGTACATGGTGGAATTTCCGCACATGGAGGATGACTCATAAAATAATTTTTTCCCCGTCCTAAAAAGTAAATATCCAATGGAGTGAATATTTAAAAGTACAATAAGGTCATGTCTTTTTAATTGCTCTTCAATACAAAATCTGATTGTTGACACTGTTTTCTAGTTATGTTATTTTATTCCTACCCCTACACTCACTGCCAAATACCTTAAGAAGCACTTCATTCTGTATCAACCAACAACTCTTTCTACACTTTCTAAAAATAGTTTGTACTTTGTGTACTTAGTGAATGTCCCAACACTTAACCTCACAAGTACAGTATCAAGAGTCTGATCAAACTTAATTGATTCTTTAGATTGTTTTTATTGTTTGTACATTTCATTATTATAAAGAAAAATATCTTTGGGATTTCTGGCATGAGAATAAAAAATGTTTTCAAATGTTACGTTCACTGATGAAGACCATGAAATGTTTAACCTTTGAGTTAAAATTTTGCCACACAGCTTTTATTGAATGTGAATGCTCATTGCATTTAGCAGCAGTTTTTTTGGAGCTAAAAAAAGACAAACAAGAGAACATTAACATGTAATAACATATTTTACATTGATAACAACCACTATTAGATTGACGACAGTAAAATATTTCAAACCTGTGTTTGTCCATATGCTGATTATTTATAATTCTGTGAAGTTAACTTGTCCACTGCTTAGTTCCAGACCAAAACTTTATTTACTTTTTTGTCAGTTTTCCCCTCTAAGAGCCAAACTCTTAAAACACAGATGGGAATCCTAAATGGAAAAAAACAGGATATTAAATAAATGAGTCAGAGCTTGAATTCCTACAGGCTTTATTTTTATGTGTGGTGCCTTTCCCCCCCCAGAATAAAAACACATTAATCATTGATGTTGATGTAGTGTCATCTACACAGTAGGAAATAATACATCTCACTAATCAATAAGCTTGATTCAAGTGCTGTTGTCAGATACTGTAAATCATCATTTCGCTTCCCATACAAAACTGGAAATAACATTTATGAAATTTGCAGGCAGTTGTTCATAATTGAAATAGCAAATGCTACTAAACATTAAAAGCCATACAGTTTTTTTTTACTGACTGTTGAAGTGGCCACACATTCCCAGTCTGAACCAGAAGGCATAATTCAACAGACAGTAAACAACTGTGAGCTGTTGTTGTAGATACTTAGACAAATAAATGCCACTCTCAATTGTTAAATATTATCGAATTTATTACATTTTGACAAACAATTGAATTATTGATGTTTTACATTAGGTGAGGATCCCAGCCTCAATACAATGAAGAAGATGTCTGGAAATAATCACATTTAACATTAAAAATATAATTTGGTGCACAATCACAACTTAACTGGTCTTTTACACCACAACACAGCCTTTGTTAAAGGTGGTAACATTTTCTTTGTAGAGAGAAAATTGTGCAAATATGACTTATTTCCTTTTGCAGGTCGACAAAGAAGACGAAATAACCTGTGTCATCAATTTGGCACCTGCCATGACAGATGTTCGGTGATTTAGGAAAATAGATAATAAGTGACCCTTTTCCCCCCCCCAAGACATTTAGCAATCTTTTTTCCATTAGACTGATGAATGTCAGAAGAGTCACAGCAGATGTAGGTCAGTGTTGAGAATAGGAGCATTTTTCACTCTTTGCTATCCATCTAGAAATCAGATTTTTTAGCACATCTTTCACAAATCCAGTTTTCCTTCGAAATAAAATGTGCTGGACAAAATGCCTTGAGGAAACATGTCACACAGCATGTTCAATTCTGGCAAAACATGCAGGAATGAGAATGAGATGAGAATTTTAAAGACACTTGTGAATCATTGTTTATGTTATATCATGAATGTAAAAGTAAATTTAGGAGCAAAGGATGTGGCGAAGGCCCAGGAATCACCTGTGTCCTCCTGTGGTGGGTAGCTTTTTTTTAATCATTAAATCTCAACACGCTTTTACACAGCCTGTTCAAGGCAAAACTGCTGCACCTCATTGCTCTGTATAAACGCTACAAAGGCATAATGGGGGGTTATTGTTGTTCCGCCTCTGAGCCAACAGCTGAGGTCGTAACTGCACTGAATTGATGTCTGTATAAACAGACTAAGCTGGTGAAGGAGTAGGACAGGATGCAGGTGTGATTCTTTGATAACATATTATGTGTTTACCGGACAACCAGGAGATTCAAAAAGCAGCTAGTAGCAGTTAGCAGCTAACTCAAAGAATTAGAAAAATCATCCGAAAAGTGTTTTCGAATTGTGGAGACAATGTGAGCAGAGGATGAGATCAACCCCCTTGTTACAGGGATGGTAAATTATTGTTTTTTCCATGCTAATTAATTGTTTACAAAGCACTGCTCAATGCATACAGTATGTAAAATTTCACGTACCTCTTTTCTTTGTTTGCTTTGTGCCATTGCTGTGTTGTTTAGCGTAAACAAACAAAGGAGGCATAGAGAAGGATCTTCGCTGTCGTGAAATCACAGTGTATAATGAGCTATAGTTACTTGTGTATAAGTGTGTAATTCCAGGGTGCGGATAAACATACCGAGACAATACAGAAAAAATTAACAGAGAAAAGCTGATGGAGGTGTATATGGAGTAACATTTTCAAGGCCTCATTCCATTTATTTATCCACCACTCACATCCTCCACCCCTCCCTCTGTGGCCTACATTCCTTACCCATTCAGAGAATGAGAATCTCACATGAGTCGGGCATTGTGTCGCAACTACATCCTCAGTGTTCTCTGTCTGCAGTCACTGTGAAGAAAACATATTTTGACATGTGAAAACATTTTGTTTATTGGTTTTCCTTTATTTCAACACCTCCACACGTTATCACATGCCGAGTGGTAAAACGAGAAAAACCATAGCAGGCGGTACTGATGAGTGGAAGGCTTGGTTTCAAACCACTATCAGAGTAGCAAATCAATAACATTCAATGAAAAGAAATAACGTGAGTACACAGAGAGGACATACCATCATCCAATGCCTTTTCTCCTAAATTATTCATTTAAATGGGACATCTATTTTTTTATCTTCTCGGCATACAATGCATGGGAATATAGCTATCGCTCTGTCCATCTATCCGTCCGTCTGTAAACATCTTTTGTCCGAAGCATAACTAAAAAAATAGTTCTAAAAAACAGACTTATGGGCTTGGCGTCAGAAGACCTGGAGCACCAGGAGCACCTGTGCAAACTGCCCCATGTGGTCCCACTATAAATGAGAGAGAAGATTCTGGGAAAAAGCAGAAAGTTCCAATTTATTTTAACTCATCTTATATTTATGATTTTTAACTTAAACCAGACAAATTATATATTAAGCTGCTATTAGCTGCACAGGGCTGCTCAGGGCTGCACAGGGCTTGGGGGATATGCCATCAACTCTTATTTTAATGTAGTCCCCCCTGAGAAAACCCTAGACATATTTTACTTGTACTAGTTTAGTTTAATTTGTTTGCTCATCCCAGTATTCCTCGTTTGTTCCCATTCTTCTCATTGGGACAGTGCCATTTCTGGCTCAATAGAATGTCATATTGTTTAATGGCACTATGGATGTAAACAACTCAATAATTATTTCTCATTAGATTACTGGCTTCACAAGAAACTCGGCATGCACTTATCGACGGAGATGTTTTCTTTTTCTCACCTTCTCCACACATCGAAGCATCTGAGAACCGTGATCTCAAGGGGCGATGACTTTATATGACATGATGAATTTTAATATATGCTGTTTTATGTTTTACACTGCTGCTACCCTCAGTCTCACTCTGCCAGCCTCATGTATACAAGTGCATCTGTTGCTTAACCTGTTATGTGTGATGACAGAGATCTTTTTTGTTAGACCCATGCTGTGATACTTCACAGCTGACATTGTCTAGACATCTAATCATTTGGATAACTGGGTGTATTTTATTCATCACAATTGACTATATGTTTGCCACTTCAGTACTGTAGATTCCACATACCAGCTGGTATCAGACTCTATTGTAGATTATGGAGTGATTTTATTATCATCACTTCCATATCTCTGCTGGGCGAAGCGGGAAATGATGAGCTCACATATCTTGATGCAAAATACCAACTCAGTACAGACTCTTGGAATAGACTCTTCCAGTGATGATCATTTTACCCTTGACAATGTCCTGGATGGAAGCAGTGCATCATTGTGATTCCAGGGAGTGATAAGTATGTGTCAGGTTTGTCAGGTTAACATGGCAGAGCCATATATTTGAAATCTAACTGGCCTGCACATAAGGTAGTAAGATCTATCACGCTGACTCATGTCTCTACCACTCGAGCTGAGATAATTAGTCAATAAATAATTAACAGAGAGGATCTGGATCCTGCCTGATGATGGAATATGTCACCTTGGGTCATAGGAAATTATGGTTATGAGTATTTTCTCCTTTTTAACAATTTATAGACAAACTAATTTTTTTATTTATTGATAAAATATCCATCAGAGTAATCAAAATTAAAATAATACTTAGTCTTAACTCTATGTACCAGCAACCTGCAATACACTGTGTTAACTGGGTCACATCAAGTGAATTTACCTGAAAGATGAGGTGAAATAAAAAAAAATGTAAAAAATTTTAACACTTCAACACCTTTAAATCACATCCATATTTCACAATTTATGGCAGAAAAGACAACAACAAAATTCGAACCGACCAGTAACATCCTGACACGGTCGATTTGCAGTCTGATGCTACTGAAAATGCAAATAATCGGTTTTTGTGAGTTTTTTGTGACACCAGTGCTGCATAAATATTTTTATATATTTATCTGCTGCAGGATTTAAGCCCTCACTGCAGACACCTGATTACATTAGTGTATCTACATTGAAATAAATCATAATTATATTTCTACTGCAGAGACATCTTTCATGGCTTGATATGTTGAACAGGCAAATTCATAACTGTTTATTTAGTTAACTTTGCGAAGACAAGACATGCTGGATACACTGAATATTATTTATGTCTTATAGTGTATATTATAGCTCTGGGTGATTTGTGTGCCACCTGAAAATGCTCCCATTTTGACCAACCCACTGAAAATTGCCCGGCCCCAACACTGCTAAGAGCAAGAAAGATGAACGAGCATTGGCAGTAAAGAAAAAAAATGTATATAATAAGAGAAAAAAATTGTTAACTAATGAATGACTTGATCAATGTACACCATTTTACTCCAATAATGTCGTAAAAAAAAAAAGCAAGAAACTACTTAAGTGATGATATAAAGCAGGAGTGATTAATGTACCTTTACTTTTAGAGCCTCTGCTGCCTTTAAAACAAGAGGCCTTATTTATTCAGACAGCCCACATTATGTGATTCTGAAATTAATCCATCAGCCATCGCTCCAATTTCAAACTGTATTGTATGAGTCTTCCATTCTGGATCCATACAGCACTCAAGAGGCTCATATTGATGGTGCGATCTGGATGGCGGTGGTAATGATCAACTCCTGCAGGATCTCGGACAAGGTTATCTTGCAGATGAAAAATGAAAACCAGCCTTCACTAAAGAGGCCACTCTGCAACACCCATCCTCTCATTGTTTGATCTTTGGCAGATTTAGACCTCGTTCTTGCTCAAGGACTTCAAGACTGTTCCGAAATATGACAAACAGTCCCAGCTGGGTGTGCATGCTCACACAAACATATGCATGGATATACAGGATATCCAGAAAGACAGCTCATTATTTACATGGTGCACAGTGTGTGTTGTGCAGCTGATGGAATCTGGACCACTGTAAAATATATCCATCCTCTTAATCACTGTTGCCATATATGTACACACTAATGAACACAAGGCAGAATTGGGGCCATGCTAACTCTGTTCTTCATCATCTTCTAATTACTCTGTGTTACAAGCTATGAATAGTTTTCTAACAGTCAAGCTGTGCATGTGTCTGTTTCACTTGTGTCATGTGATGTTTTCCATCAATGACCTCAGCACACTTTCTCGATCCATTCCGCTAATGAATTGCCTGATGTGGGACACCGAATCTTTACCCTGACATCTCTCTGGTACATTATCTGGTGACATTGCTTTCCAGCTGGCATTAGCAGATCTTAATAGACAGTATGTTTCTATAGAGCGGTCTCGTTCGATAAAGCTGATGGCATTTGCACGTGGCAGGTAGTCTACTAACGGTGATCATGATATGCTGTGGGTAAATGAGACAGCTGTGAAGAAAATAGGTTGGGGGCAGATTAGACAGACAGCACCATCAGCATCATCCCCTTGGCAACCAGCTCTGAAAACACCAGGCCAGGGTCAGATAGTCTTGTCTAAATAATCTGCAGCTATGATGTTTTTCCTGCACTGAGCTATATGATTAATACTGTTTGAAGCATAAACCATATGTTGTGTTTTAACAATCATAGCAGAGGAACTTGAAATTTAGATGAAAACCATTATTAGATTAGGTGACTAACTAATCCTTGTAGTCCTCTTCCAGTTAAAGATGTGTTTTCCTTTATGCTCCTACAGGATTCACTGTGTAGAATGATGGCTGTGTGATGCTAGACAATTTCACTTTTATTATTTAAAGTGTAAAATAAAAAAATAAAAAATTTATTGAAAAAGAACAATAACAGTTTGATGCAGACATTCACAGTCAAAATATAGAACAATGATAATAATAATCAGAGTAGTCAATAAAGTAGTCAGAGTCAATAATAAGTAATCAGAGTGCACTGTATCTCAATAAATCAGCTCACATAATTGTGTATTAAATGTAATTTCACATTATCGACAAAATGATTATCAGATAAATCAATAATGAAGGGAATTGTTGCAGCCCTACACTGAACAAAGAAGGAGACAAAAATAGTGCCAACAAATGTGCCTCAAATGTTTTAACTTTTGCAAAACGTCTATTGTGTGTACGCTCATATGAAGACTCATGCACACAGAGCTGTTTGATCTACCATGTGCCAATTAAGAGTTCCCATTACATTGTGACTTCTTGAAAATCTCATGACTTCTAAAATCTATTACCCACCTAAGAGAGATAATAACATGAAAGTGAACCCGCCCTGCAGAGATAGAGAAGTTCTATCAGTCAGAGCCAGGCTTCCTGTCAGCTACAACCCCAGG
This sequence comes from Chaunax sp. Z400, assembly GCA_037577475.1. Lineage (NCBI taxonomy): Eukaryota > Metazoa > Chordata > Actinopteri > Lophiiformes > Chaunacidae > Chaunax > Chaunax sp. Z400. Next base: position 18,243,129 of record CM075188.1, on the reverse strand, counting down.
AGGAACTTTATTAAGGTTGGAGGTCACTCAAGTGGATTGGAGCCTTCATAGAGAGGATCTAGCAGTTTCAATTTAGCCCATCAAGAAGCCTATGAGTGAAGGTGATTTCACACACGAGTACTTCATGTGTATTTTAGCTGCAAGATATGTAGCTCCTGAATGATGAAAGTACTATTTGACATTTTGACATAAGAATCAGATAACCCAGATAAGTGGAAGAGAAGTGAAGTGAAGTTCTCTTTTTAATTGTTCCTGAAGCAAGGTCAGATGAGGACGACACGGTGTTAAAAAAAGATGAAAAAAGATTACATGCTCTATTAATCTGTATCTGTTTGATAAACATAAAAATTCAGAAAAAAAAACAACACATGAAGAAAAGTTTGAATTAAACCATCAATTCGACCAGCTTGTGTGATGTTTTCTGGATAAAAATAAGCCTTTTGATTCTTTTGATAACGTCAACAGCCGCTGAGTTTCCCCATAAGAAACCTGTTGAATTTCTGTAGGGACTTTGAAATGCAGACAAACTTATGGGTATTTTGTAAGGGATGACACATATGCCCTTATGTGAGAGAACAGTTGGTGATTAGCTCTGTCTCTGTAAATAAAATGCAGCTGGAAAATAACTTGCATAATATTCTGGTTTGACCTCACTACATGTGTCATCATTAGGGAGCTAATCTTTTGGCCGCACACTTCAGCAAACTCAGCATATGATCACAATATTGCACAGTCAAAGGCAATTTCAGAGTATTCAACTTCTAGGAACTGACTCAAGATGTGGACTGACATTCCATTTATTGGCACAGCTCCCTGTAAACAGACCCATCAGATGATGTAACATTTTGACCGGGAACACTCGGAACATATTGTAATAATCTGCCTCATGCATTCCTCCTACATGTATTGGTGGCACAAACAACTCTTTATTTGAATAGAAAGAAATAGTTGTGTAATACATGAAAAAACGGTGTAACTGTTACAATGTAATTACTATAAATACACTCTTCTACAGCAGCAGCTATCAATTATCTTAGTAAGTGAGTACTCTACTGATCATTCCAATGATTAATGGAGTAATTGCATAAGGAATACATTTGCTTTACTGAAGAGAAATAGTAAATATCCAAAAGTGAGATGTAGGGCAACCCTTTGACATAGAAAATAAACACACTTTATCAGTCTTAACTACAAAACACCCAATTAAAATGCAATTACTTGCTTGGAGCTGCTCCACTTTTAGAGATTTTTTCCAATCCCTCCAGTTTGACCACAGCACATCCTGCAACACTAGTTGAGATGAGTTGAGATGACACAGTCTTTCAAAATGACAGTAAATGGATATCCTGCAGACACCATTACGTGTGTCACATTGATAAAAACAAACCTATAAAGCTTTTCCATGAAAGATAAGACTCGTTTTTAAAATGTGTCAATGGAGGTAGCATCATGCTCTTAATGAACATTCATCATTAACGGATAAATTGATGGTTGAGGTCACATAGGCACCTGCCCAGTGTTGGTGGATTTATATAGTGTTGGGTGAATTTGTCAACCTACTGGCCACTGTGCTGGGTACATAGGAGTGGCATAACTTTAAATGCAGATTTAATCATAAATCCACCTGTTTCATTTGGACAATTTAGTGAATAGACACAGAAATAATATGGTACTGTATATCACAGAGGTTGCAGAGAAACCCTCCCTGGAGGAGACACAGACCAAAGAGGCTAAGCTCATAAAACCTTTTTAATGGTACTGTAAGTGGAGAAAAAACAGTAATGGAGAGTCTTGTGATTGTTGGTTGGTTGCTTGCTTTCTAATTTATAAAAGTGTTATATTTCAAATATGCTAAATTATTTTAATTATATATATATTTGAAATTATCTAGGCTTTCTTGTCTGCAAACTGATTATTAATGGTCCATAATTGTCAGGTTTATGATGCTCAAAGAGCACTGACTGCTGCCTAGAAAATCAGTGACTGTAAAACAATTTAATATATTAGAATGCTGCCTATTTTTAAAGCATTTGACAGCTGCTTTTATTCAGTGTAACTTACAGCTAAGCACTCATGAGTGAGAGAACTACAGTGTATCATATCAAATGGCAGCAATAAGATCACTGGGGCTTGTGCATTTGATGAGAGAGACAAAAATTGAAATAGCTTGTGTCAGTAGCATTTTCTCTGGAGGATCAACCAGATTAACCGTCTCTTGATTTCACAAATAAATAAACAATGAACATTTTGGCACATCAACATCAAATTATTATAGGTGTCCTGACTTTGACAAGAAATAGTGTAAGACACTGAGTCGGTTCTGAATAAAGAACCAGTCAGACTTGGAGGAAATTGTGTCTTTTGTCGGCGGGGAGATTGCTGGTAGTGGTCGACTGCAGGGCTATCATTGGTTGCATCAGTGGGCTATTATGACTTTCTTCTCGAAATTTAATTTTTCCTTTTTCTTTTTGTAAAAATTACAACTTTATTCTCAAAATACCAATACTAATACTCCATCGTAAGAAACACCTCTCAGTGTAACACAATACAATTTAACAGCACCAAAAACTACAGCCTCCAAAATCTCCAACAAGTTGAATTATATCTTCATTATGGTAGGATTTACTGCGGGGTTGTGTATTAGACTGCATTAGTTTTAACTATGTGTTCCTAACAGACTGGCAACTGAGTGTATATTTCAGTTTATTGCACCTGGCAGAGTGCTGTGACCACTTAAAGCAACTAGTGAGGTCTGAAGCAAAGGAAACTGTGGCTGGCAGGCTCTGAGGCTGGCATGCAATGGAGCATTTTTATTTGACTATCCAAATATGGGTGAATTCATTCTGGGCACTGCTTTTTTGTTGATTTTAAAACATCTTTTAACTTGTTTTTCATGTGTGCTGTGTTGTAAAGTAAAATGATTACTATAATATTTTTGGTATTTTTCTATTATTTGACAATAATGATGAGGGAATCACAATGATGTTGTTATTACACGCATATGCTTAGTTGTTATTACACCTGTATGTGTGTCCCATTTTGGATCACATAGGTCACAGGGACACATAAACAATGTTTTTTAAAAGTATACAAAACCATAAACATTTTCTGAACTTATATGACACTAATCTTTTTTCATTGACTTTAGACTGGTTGGTCTATAGTTAAAGAGAAGGTCATATAGTAATGCATTCATCCAGTTTTCCATCACAGGAAGTGCAGTTTCACATTTCTTCACAAATGCTTTGTAGGGGCCCTAAATGTGTGCATGTCCTTATTGACTTCTTTAATTTGCTTATTTTTACATTTTTAGGCACATTTGAAGTTATGCGATTCACATGTCAGTTTGCTGACATTTAGGGGTTATGGTCTATGTACAGTACATCAGCGCAAACCAAGTTTTTCCAGTAGAGGCATCTGTGTCTTTGGACACAAATTTTCTAGTTTTGATTTTCATTGCCCTCCACTAATAGCGTATGAGCAATGGTAACAGAACATATTCTCTTTGGATACAGGGCAGCACTATCACATGACCTATTCTCGGTAAAAATATTTATTTTGGCTATTGTGTCTGCTTGAGGTGTTAATGGGTTTGGCTGTCATTACTACGCTACAATACATAGATAAGATCAGAGTCACAGGGCGTGCAGAATGCAGCCAGGAAGCATCGCCCCTCCAGTCGGAGATGCATGTAAATTTAGCTGTTGTGATATAATTAGCTCGCCTCTACATCCTGTTGGATGCTGAGCTTATTTCGAGAGCTAGTCTGCCAGAATGCAGACTGTGTACAAATCAGAACCACCTCAGATGTCACAGCACCACGAACAAGTTGTCTCGATGTTGGATAGACCTGGCAAATGTCGTGATAAAAAAACATTATATGTATAATTACTGAGGAAAGTGTCAGATCGTAGCAGAAATAGGTCATAAGGCTCACAAACGTCTTTTTCACTGTGTTGGTTGCTTCTGCTAAGCTGCTGGACCACTGACCGTGTGACCATTATCAATTTATGTTAAATTAGCAGAGAATTCATGAAATGTGCAAATGACCGTGTTCACTCCTTACACATAACTCACTGCAAGAAAGTAAATAAACATACTGTATTTGTAAACTAATGTTTAATGTTTGTTGCTTTGTCTTGTGTGTTATTCATTTATTAATTTTCTGTAACCGCTTATCCTGTGTAGGGTCACAGGGGGCTGGAGCCTATCCCAGCTGACTTTGGGCCTGAGGCAGGGTTCACCCTGGATAAGTCACCAGTTTATCACAGGGCCACATAGAAAGACAAACAACCATTCTCACTCACATTCACGCCTACGGTCAATTTAGAGTCACCATTTCATTTATATTGCATGTTTTTGGTGGTGGGAGGAAGCCAGAGAACCCGGAGAGAACCCATGCAGACATGGGGAGAACGTGCAAACTCCATACAGAAAAGTCCCAGGTCCTCAGGGGGATGTGAGAAAACGGTGCTACCCACTACGCCACTGTGTCACCCTGTCTTGTGTGTTATGTTTTTCACCATTTTCTTACATTGTACTGACCAAATCGATTAACTCCTCAGTCTGCATCATGTGAGTTTGTTTGTAATCCCTCCCCTTTTAAAAAGAGCTTATATGAACTTCTTTTAAGTTAAATCTAAAATTCATACAGTATGAAACCTGAATTATCATTAGCTGAACAGCAGAGATTTAACACTGATACTTTTATCAGTGGTAAGTTGGTTTAATGCTTAAAGCTATAGGGAAAACACTTACTTAAAAAAAAGTGTATTTTTAAAACACAGATAAGGACAATAGCAGATTGGACTGCCAAGGACTCCATGGGGAGGGGCTTTTATCCAAAAAGGGAGTGGTGACAACACTGTCATGATAGAAGAAAGTCAAAATAGAAGGTCAGTTCAGTTTCATTCAATAACAACTGAGTATGATGCAAGAAGTTGGGAAATGCATCATTGTCAAAAATGTATTTGTGTCCAATCCACCTCCAGTAGATCCTGTGGGGAGACACTATTAAAGTCTTCTGAAATGCTGGGATTTCTTGTGCTGACTGCAGCCAAAAACGGGAGGTTTTTCTTGAACATTTGCCAAATATTTTGTTTTGTTTTTATCATATGAGCTGTTATAATTGCGTAACATCTAACTATAAAGCAAGGAATCTCTGTGTGTCTGTCTGTCTGTCTGACTGACTGTATGTCCTTCGCACATCTCCACGAACATTCCTCCGATACATATTGCTGAGGACCCAAGGATTTGCAGTGTGAAATTTTGCACAATTTGGAAACATGACACATTAAATATGAATACATTTTGTATAAACAAGAAAACAATGCCATGTACAGCTGGTTTCAAAGAATATTATTCAGAATAACTGATAATTTAGTTCATTAAGTTAAACGATTAAGTTATTGTCTAATTGAGAAAAGACTAGTAAGACAAATTGATCGAGTGTTATCCACAGAGCAAGGGTTAGGGTTAAATCTCTCTTCAACAGAGCTGGTTATAAGTGATTCAGACTCGTTTTGAGAACCCAAAGCGGTCAGTGTTGAGTGTAAAGTAGATTGGTTGAGCATCTCTAGAGAAAGCTTCAAGCAGCAATATCTAAGGCCAGCTAATTGGCCTATTCTCGACAGACATGCTTTGGATTGACACTGCATGGCAGATAATGAATGGAGTCAGATGCAGCACTACAGGCAAGTTATTTCATTATTACATAAAAAGTAGCAAATTTTCGGTAATGATTTTCCAGGCTGGTTATGTGACTTTTCCAATTCTCTGTGGGAAAGTGTTGCTTTCAGGGCCCCATCTCTATTGATAATTTAGGGCCTCATGTCTGCGGAAATGTTGTCATTACTGGGTTGAGCAAACTCATTAGCTGTAGTCAGTCTTTCCTTGCCAACTGTAACTGTGAACCAAACTTCTTTATGCCACCATTTAATATTGTGTATAATTGAGCTTTGTGTTCATACAAGCTCATTAGCTTGCTCACAATGGGCTGCTGAGACAATAATTAGACATCGTAGTGATCCTGTGTTGCTGTTGTCCTCACAGAATCCTTACAGAAATATGTTCCACCAATTATTGGAAAACAGCAAACCCCCCATGTCCTTGAACAATGGAGTGCAGCATCATTTCCTCCAATAGAGAGGCTCTTGTCTGACATCGAAAGGACTTTGCTGGAGCCTCACAGAGGGCCTCGCTTTCAAGCGAGTCCCTTGATGGGTAGTTGATGCAACAATAGGAGGAATCTGCCATATCTGGTGCACAGCAGTGCAGATATTCAGTATTTCTGACCCATTTACACAATATCCGGAGGAGCTGCCTTGGAGCCTTTTTACCCCCCTGGCTCAGCCCTCCATTTGCTTTCATTGTCCATCACAGAGAGGTGCAGCTCTATCTCACTTAGTGTCTCAGGTGCTGGTGAAGCTGAATTCAGGATCCCCATAGTTTGTGTTTCAGCTCTCCTGGTCGATGCAATAATCACTGATAACAGCCAGCTCTCATGTGCTCAATCATGCAAAAATGAAATCCAGTCAACACTGCAAAGTCTGACAATAAAACGTTAATGTGACAGGCTAGATCCATGTAGGTAAGAGAGTGTACTCGAACGTGTATGTCTTTATATTCATCTAAACACCCTGTCAATGATTCAGTTATATTCTCTATGTGCCTAATTCACATTCTTTTGGACAGATTTGAGTGTAATCCCATGAAAAAACGAACAAACAAACATACAATTACGAGCGTTTTTCCTTGATTATATGAAACCAAATTTTTGCAATAATTTTTAGTTTTTTGTTTGAGATTTCCCAGTCATTATTACAATTATTGCCTCCACCAAAGAGATGAAATGTTCAGTTTTTTTTGTTTTTGTTTTTTTTGTCTGTCACTTAGCGTGACAATACAGAAACTACTTGACAGATTGGCATGTGCAGGGAAGAGGAGTGAATCCAGATAAAGGGGTGGATTCAGGAGTTTTTTTCCAATTACTGAACATTGCAAGATAGAGCTTTTTTTAAAATCTGTTTTTATCAATTACACTTTAACTACTTGATGGATTGCAATGAAAGTGGGAGGAAGAGTGGAAATTGTCCCCAAGAATGAACCATTGAATTTTGGCAAAACAACGGGCGGATCCATGATTTTATTTCATTTTAACATTGCGAGAATCCTGAGGGCAGCCACTTGCGCAAAAGGTTAGAGACAGATTTGCATGACACTTTTATGAGGGTTAGGGGTCAGGGATGGGAACATCTGATTAGATTATGGGAAGAATCTGCCCTGTGGAACAGGAAATGCTGACTCTTGTGGAACAGCTGTTTTCCCTACCCCAAAACTTGACAGATCCAAGTTCTATGTGCATGTTTTCATGGTGAAAGAATCCATCTTCAGGCATTGCATACAAATAGGAATTTAACTTGTGGAGAGAAGTGAGGCTTTGGAGGGAATGCTCAGTCTTGCCTGAGGGTTGAAGGCTCTGAATGCTCTTGTTAGGTTGCAATACACGTATTAACATTTGGTTTCTATTTTTTCTAACATTGGAGTTGGGCTTAATTATTTTGGCTTTGGTAGAAGAAGGTACTTCAACGAACATGTTTAAGCTTATACATTTAAATAATCAGATTTCCCCATCAGAAGTCTACCATCTGATCTGGGTTTTCTCAATCCTTGGCCCTGATAAAGTAACCTGGGCTTTTACTCAGATTCTGGATCACAGATTTAGGTTACTGCCAAAAGTTGGGTACGATCATATTACAGTACTTAAGTGCATGTGAATGCAGCCTATGTCTGTGTGCATTAGCATGTGTATATGTGTGTATCTCACTCTGGTGGTAAGTGTGCTGATGGGGGCTTTTTTTTCTGGTGCAAGGGGGTCTCTGCAGATTAGAGTGCAGATGTTGTGTTGATTGATTCATCTGTACCTTTTTCTGCATTATCCTCAGTGTTAAATCCCTCACAGTGCGTTCCTTGTTTTATGATGTAACTAACACCACAGCCAAGCATTCCTGAGAATCACACTGCCTGAGTTTAGTCCTGGGCTCAATGCCTCTTTTTTTTTTCTCCAAACAAAGCATAGATGATTTAAATGGTTAAAATATGTGCAGGTCTATCTTATGTTATGTTTTCTAATGTTTTTATTTAATTTATTCAATATCTGAGTAGGGAAACTACAGTACACAACAATGTTTGTGTAACCACTTTAGAAGGGGCGTGCCTCCCACTTTCAAAACATCTGGTTAAGGGACTTTTTGTCTTGGTAAGGTGACAACCAAGAGCTTGGTTAAAAGGAACTGGCATTAAGTGTCGGTAGGAATTGGGAAAACAATCATCTGTGTTTATGCTACGTTCTGTCCATGATTTGTTGACTCATCAACCCCAAGATCCCACCTCTATGGACTTTGTGGGTCTATAGCATCACAAAACCTTTGTAACAGAAAAGACACATAATTACTGCAGCTGTTAGAGGGTGTTCTTCATTTTGTTTTGAGTCAATTTAATCTGTAGTCACATAACAAAATCCTATTTTGCACTTTTTATTCGACTGATGTGCATGATTTATATAATGTGCACACAAAAGAGTATGAAAATGATGCTTCTTTTAGCGGAACACAGGACTGATGTAAGGGTTTGACGAAGGTTCCGTTTCCTCTTGTTAAAAAAGATTCTATATTTTTGGCTCAGAGAGCCGACAGAGTGGATGAATGAAATGGGCTTGCTGGGGCTGAGTGCTGACCCTGGACCTGCTGTATCTGCTCCTCTGTGATATGAGCTGCCTGAGGATTACAGTTACCCTGAACCCAAGCCGTCGGAGATCAGGCCTGCTGTGTGTTAACTATAATAGAGTTACCAGACAAGAGGCACTGGGCTGAAGCAAGTCTCTCAAGACTCCACCAAAAAAAAAAGTCTGTTCAGGTTTTTGGCCACTTGCATCTGGGGGGTGCTGCCTCTGCTGATTTTGGGTGTTATGTAATCTCAATTGAATTTATGGAGGGGGAAATCGAAAATTATTTTAAAACATGGGAGAAACAATATCACTACTAACAACTTTTGATCAGAATTGCTATACTCGCTTGAAAAAACAGTCAACCAACGGCCAGAAACACACATAATCTTCATTAGTTTACATACAACACTTTTTGTAGCTTTTGCCCTTGAAGTCTCAATCAAAATAAAACAAAGATGTTTGGGGACATCTATCGACATGATGAAGACACTATGTCACATAAATGACCTACGCAGTGTTTGTAATGGGATGGAGGGCTGTGCATGGAGGGGTGACATGATGATGTATAAACGTGTCTGAATGTGTGAATGCTGGCTTGTGTTGTGAAGTGGTTTAAATCGTCACAATAGGACTAGAAAGGCGCTTTACAAATGTGGCCCATTTACCATTTACCATAAAAGAAGTGAAAGGGAAAAAAAGCAACTACTGAATCAGGTAAGGTAACATAAATGGACTTTAAATACTGAATGGCCTGTATTTATACAGTATTTTTTGATACCACTCAGAGCCCTTTGCAACATAAGCCAGCATTCACCCATTCACAAAGAAGTGCATACACTGGTGGCAGAGGCCAAAATGTATTATTCCATTGGCTCAAAAGAAAACACATTAAATCGCACACTGAACAAAGGGCATGTAGTTGTATGGAAACAAGTTTAGGATTAGGGTGAGGAAAGGATGCAGTTTTTTGTGCTTCTACCTGTATTTTTTGTCATTATGAATCAATGCAGAGTTGACTTCTCATTGTAATGTTGCACTATTTCTTTTTTAACAAATACAGAGAGACATAGAAAACCACACATATGCACACACAAACACACACATTCACACAGCACTGGTTATCAGGATCTCACCCTCTGCCAGTAAACAGCAGAGTGGGTGACCCCCCCAACAACAGGAGGTGCCAGCCTTTCCAAAACAATTTGCATCAGCTGTCATATGATTTTAGTTCTGTTGTAGCGAGGGGGCCTGGACCAGCCAGAATACAAATCTACTAGCATTGATCGCTCCCAGGGGTCACACAATAGCTGAAATGACAATACAGTAATAATACACTTAATATAGCACGTCTCTCTAAGTCTACATCTGTAGTCAGACTGCTCTGTAGTCAGACATTTTACTCTATACATGCACAATAGTTTGTCTTGATGAAAGAAACAACATGAGTATTCTGAAATTTCTGTCTGTTCAGCTAATATCAGCAAAGATATTACATATTACTTACAAAGATATTACATATTACTTACAAAGATATTACACTCACCTATTAATCTCTCTGTCTTGAATGACTTTTTCCATGCCATTTTCCTACTTTCAAAACCAGCTCAGTTTAATAAATCATGAGTTTGAGAACCCTGGAGGCTCAAGAGAGGCCATGTTGAGGTTTACATTTCATATTTTTACCATAAAAAAAAAGCTGGAAATTCCCTTACAAAGACATACAAGTGATGACTTTGAGCTTATTAAGTGACAGCACACTATTCTGCTGTTGAAACGCTTTCGAAATGGTAAATGTAACAATGTATGTAATATTGACATAATGAAATACTTTCACGCACTTATTGCACCCATTTCTCCACCATGTGTAGTTCTCTGTGTGAAATGACTGTTGTAGCAGTTCCGATTTGGAGCCAAACGCAAATACCAGAGGCAGGAGGATAGTTTAAGATGATTTATTGTACACAAAAGTGGATCTGGTTCTGACGGCTTGATTGGACTGAGCAGAGGATGCAGGCGGGGGGGTTGAGAGCGGAGTGAGACAGGCAGGGAGGCTGAGGGCGAAGCAGAGCAGGCCGGCAGACGAGGAGGCTGGTCGTGGCAGATATTCTTGGGGCGCTGACGTGGAGGATCTGGGACACAGGCGAGAAACAGGGTTAGCGAGTAGAAAACCGAAAATTGCCCGAAGCGTTCGCACCACGTGGGCGACTGAAAGATCTAGGGAAGATGTCTGAGCCGGGCTAGGCTACATACTGCATGGCTTGATTGAAGATGGGCTGCAGGTGTGCAGGATGAGCAGCTGCAGGTAATTTAGTGAGATGTAGGTCAGCAGATCCACGCCCAACACACACACACACACACACACACACACACACACAGACAACATGAGAGTAGGGAGAGACAGAGCTGATTCCTATCTGACAGCTACTGACATGATAATGTTTCTATTAGCCGGTGAAGCAGATCACCTTTCATGGTCAACCGGAGCCACTGAGACAAAGAAAGAACAAACACACACCTGCAACTGATCAAGGCAATGAATCCTAGTTTGAATAGGTGCTTAAATATTTACTATGGTTGATAGAGTGTCAAGTACTATGCATATAGGCTTGTGAAAATTACAAACTGTCCTGTCCTCTATTGACAATATTTCACTCTACGTTTGATCAAAACACAGTTTCCAAGGACAAATACAATGATCCAAAATTGGTTGCTTGCCTCCATTCTGTCATTAAACACCTGTCCATACTTGTTGCTGTCTTCCATTTGCTTGTTTGTGTGTCTTTAATTTAGTGTTTTTTTTGTCCCAACATTGAAGCGTTTTCACTTTACAATACATTTTCCTGTGTTTTCACGGAATGTAAGGCCAGCAAAATGAAAATGATTTCTGTAGATTCAATTTACTTTCCTGTTCCTCTCTAACAATTATTTTCCTTATTGATTATTTTAACGTTTAATCAATGAAGTGTTTAGTCTATAAAATATAAAAAATTTGGCATCGTAATAACTCAAATGGCTTCTTTTGTCCAACCAACAGTCCAAAACCCAAAGACTCTTCATTTCTTATCATAAATGACAAAGAAAAACAGCAGGATCTTACATTTAAGAAGCTGCAAACAGCAAATGTAAAATGAAAGAAGTGATTGTTTATCAAAATAATAACACACAGCTTAGCATACACAAACTTGGCCAGGGTTCAGCTTTGCCCTGGAAGCAAAATACAATATAACTTGTCAATTTCAAATATTGATCACAAATACATCCTTTTTTAGATATTCCTTTATCTCATCTTGGCTGTGCTCCTGGCATAAGAAACCAGTCCACCAGAGAAATACTTGCATAAAAATGCAACAGCACTTGAGGAAATGAGCACCACAGCTGTAGAAACGCTTCTTCCATTTGCCCTCAGGCTGCCCTTCCTCTCACTTCCACTCAGCTTGTTTTTCTTATTTGTTTTGCATGTGCGGGTTTATTTTTGAGTACAGGGGCTAAATTTAGCTGTGCTTCTCGTAATCTTATTTCTCTGAAGCAGAAAAGAGGGTAATACACATCTTCCCTCAGGAGCATTGTGACAATAAATGACAATGGTCTTACCTCTAACTGCACAAAGGTTGCGTTTGATGTCAAAGAATACATTATGGCGGGCTTGTGTGCTACACTGTATACACTATGTGTGTGTGTTCTTGTTTCAGTGATAACATGTTTGTCAGCTGCTCCGGCTCATTGGTAAACACCACAGAGACTGTGACTGTCTCGCAGTGTGGAGTTTCCTCATGTATTCACACCTGATCATTTAGAAACAAAACTCACTTACACAATTGTATGCATACAATTAGGTAAGCAGATGCAGTTTATATACACAAAGCAAATACCAACAAATACAAACACAAATTAATTCCTGTTGAAATCAGAATTTGAAAAACAAAATCTTAATTAAAAGTCATAGACACTGACTAGATTATAAGTACCGGGTCCATTAATAACACTGTATTCACTTTGACATCAATTATTTAAAGGTGGCAGCTTCTACCTTTGTCACACCACACACACAGTCTTAAAAGAGAGGATGAACTAATAAAATTTAAACAGAATATAACACGCGTATAAAAGAATTTCCACCCCTCCTCATTTCATCTGACATTAGGAGCTCTGTATCTTAAAGGTCCGGTGTGTGGCCAGTGTCCGAGGTGAGGTTGCAGATTGTAGCCAACCCCTCATCTGACCCTCACCTATGGTGGCAATAATAAAATGACAGGGCCTTTCTAAAGCCAGTGTACTGTAGAAACATGGTGGTGCAATATGGCGGACATGGACGCCGTGGAAGAGGACCTGATCCCTCTGTAGGTATAAAAGGCTCATTCTATTTCCAGGATATTATATGTTCCATTTTTTCCCAATAACATATTCCGCTATCTGGCGTAAATCCCCCTAAATCCTACACACTGGACATGCTGCTCAGAATAAAAACAAACAAACTGAACAGCAGGCTGACGGTTTGAATCCCAGCTATGGGAACCCCCATGTTAGACAAGGCAACCCTTGAACATGAAAGGATATGAAAGATGATACCTCACCACCAGTCATGACAGCCACAACATCCACTGAGCCTTGGAGGAGAATAGTGGCTAAACTGAATACAATCCCACATTTACACATATACGGTCATATACAACTCCACTGACAGAGATGCTTGGAAGAAGATGCTTGCAGAAGTTAATTCATCAGGAGGAACTGCTACGAGGGAGATGAGAAAGAAGAGGGAATATCATGGAAGATCAAGTCCACCATGGGATCATCGGCAGATAAAGGAAGATGATGACATCCAGAAGCCGTAGCGGTGGACAGCAGACTGGCCCAACGTGCAGCTGACATGCAGTTGGTTTAGCAGCTAATTTATAGAGATATATACACAGTGCTGTGAAAAAAGTACCTGGAGCAGCTGTAAATCCAAGTTAGGCTAGCATGGCTCCGATCTCTTTCTCGCTGGTCTGGATGAATGGTCGAAAGGTGCCATGGGCAATGGCCATTCAACCACTGTTTTAAAAGTTACATAAACATATCGATAAAGACACCGAGTATCATATAACAATGGTGTGAATTGATTCACATCAGAGGACACATGCACACAAACACAGAGCCATTAGCTTTAATTGTGTCCTAAGGCCGTTAGAGAAATGGAGTCTTGAGTAATATGAACACAAAACCTGCTCTGTGAGAGGGTTAGCATGGTCCTTAGGGGGTTGTAGATGTAATTCCCCAGATCAGAATGATACGGCAGTGTTACGTCAAGATGTTATGACACAGCAATGGTGGAGGGGATACATCAGTCTCATTTAGGAGGCCAAGACCATTACAAATCACTGATTTGAAAATAAGCTACTATCACACTGCAGGAAAAATTTGGCCCTGATTTTTTTGCTCATATGTGACTTTTTCATGGCAGTGTGAACAGTGCAAACCACAGGGAATCTGATCTTTTCCAGCTCCGATTTGAGCCTCTTCCATATGTGGTCCTAAATCAGACACAGGTCGGAGTTTTTGCGATGCAACCTCAGTCTGAACCGTCAGATTGGAATTTGTGCGACTTTTGACGTGATCTTCCATCCGCATCCACACTGCTCCACAAAACGCCATAATTAAAAACTTAGCTCTCTTTCTCCTCCCCCTCGCCCTCCTCATCGCTTGCTCAAACAATTTCTGACCTCCACTGCATAACACATTATAAACAAACACGTTCAGACAAACTTAGGTGGCCTCCATTTTGCTTCGGTATTGATGGCGCTGTGACGTCTTTGTTATTGCTCTTTTGCTCATGCAGGTCCGTTTAAGGTCGTGAACTGTTTATACTGGAGTATCCTTTTTTTCTGCCAGTATGAGACCTGATCGTGAGCTGTGTTTTATTTAACAATTTTGCACAATTTTCTCTACAGTTGACTGAACGCATGACCGTAAAAGAACAATAAGCAGGTATTCAGTGCCTTGCACAAAGAAGCTCTGGAGGTCCTTGTCGCCTTACCACAGGAATAGAATCTTTGACCTGTAACAACCACCATGCTTAGAGGTATAAAATTAGACAGAAAACCAATACAAAAGAGAGACATCAGCTGAATAAACAGCTCCATTACAAGTTTTGGACTGGATTAGAGTTTGTTATGCAAGGCCAGGCTCCTGTCATGAGGCTGTGTTCAAGACTTTCTAGGGCATGAATAATGCGTTTGCATGAACTCAACCAATTTAATAAGTTCACTTACATAACAGAGATTGTTGGGACTTTATGCATATGTCAGCGTATTTGTTCTTTGTCTAATGCCAAAAGACCTTAAGGAGCTTCATGTGATACTGGCACATCAGGGTAGCATTGAGGGTCAATTATAGATGCTGTGTAGCAGTGAGTCTGGTCCAGGCATTTTGAGGAGGAAAGAAAAGAAGCAGGAAGAGGTCGGTCCCTCAACAGAATTTTCCAGACCAAAGTTATCATTAATCCTTGAAGTCATGTAATTCGCAAACACATTGCTTGAGCAGGTAGCCTGTATGGTGTAAATACGGTTCCTCAACTCACAGCCTTTACCACCAATGGCAAACTGGGATCATGATTTGCTTCCTGGTTATAAAGGAAAATCATAGGTGGCCTCAGACATGGTTGTGACGAACACATGAGGGTCTGTCAGATGAACAGCCCAGACCATAGTAACTTCTTAAATTAAGTAATTCTTTTAAAAATTCCAAATTGTCCACCCTTCTTCTTCCACTTATCCAGGGTCGGGTCGCAGTGGCAGCAGTCCAAGAAGCGTATTCCAAACGTCCCTCTCACCAACACCACTTTCCAGCTCCTCCTGGGGGATCCCGAGGTGTTCCCCCGGCCAGATGAGATATGTAATCCCTTAAAACATCTCCTCCGAGGCAGGCAGAAGTTTTTTTATCAAATTAATAGTAAACGTTTGCATGTTAGCAGAGGGTTCACTCATCCCATCTCTCACCCATCTTGTGTGCTGAATCGTGGAAAAAAAAGGGACACCAGCATATGGGCTTGGAGGTGGCGAGGAAGACATTGGACAGTATGGTTTGTCAAATTTGCAGAGAGACTTGGAGGTAAGATAGCTACATTTTACTGTGTTGATTGTACATTGTAAACCTAACCTAATAGCCAGCTGCACTCTCATTACTGTACTGTACAAACTCCTTTCTCTCCATCTTTTATCCCTCTATTTCCTCTTTGTTGTTGCTTCCAGCCATAGACTACACTATTATTATTATTATGTCTTATTAAGTCTTCAACATCCTCTTCTCCACTTTCAATCCTGAAATCACAGAAGATCCGATGAGATCAAAATTTTGAATTACTCTGGGTAATTCAGCACAGGTTGGCGAACAGAGCAGGAGATTCAGCGAGACTAAGACAGAAAGAAATCAAGCCATGGCTAAATATACAAGCAACAGAGACAAAAAAAAAAGATGGTTTCTTTCACTACACTACAATCCTATTAGCAGAAACAACTTTATAAAATAGTGGGTCATGATCTAAATTCATAAAATTCAGATTGAGGTCACTCTGTACTCATACAAATGATGAAAACTAGTAAAACCTTTAAGCAAACTTCCTCATTATTTGTGGTGAGAGTCAGGGCTGCCATGCCTCCTCTGGGGTTCTGCTGTAGTCCACAGACTATTGATCGTGTTGCTCTGATGCAATCAGTCTCCACTTTTACTATTGATGCAGGGGTTTTAGGCTAATGCCTTCTCAATAAACACTGATGCGATCCGGTGCAATAAATGATACAAAAGGGACACGCCAACAAAACAGGGAGCCATATAAGTAAACAAGCAAATAGCAGCTGAAAAAAGGGTTTTGTGTGTCACCCTGATACAACATGAGACAAAACCCTTAATTATGAGGTTCTAAAGTTTATATTGCACATTGTACTTTATTTGTTTTACACTTACTTAACAGATAGAACAGCTTATTGTTAAATAAACAGTTAAACTTGTTTTCTTGCCTTTCTGTTTGAATGGCAGTATAACTGATCACTGAGATACAGTAACATAGGCTTGCAATGAAGTTGGTTCCTTCTTCTGCCATTGCCAGGACTGGGCGTGACCTATGTATTAGCTCTTTCAAAGGATTTATTTCAAGTTTGGTTTATTGTAAACTTAACTAATTATAGCTGTACATTTCATTTCTCAAAGTCAGCCAAATGTGTTAGATAAGCTGTGCAGAAATGTTCTCAGCCTTTCTCAATTGTTTTTTTTGCAGTGGATTTCCATTAACTTTCCAAAGGGAGATTAAAATGTCATGATGCAGAGGGACGAGACATGACTAAATTTATGGCCTACAGCTGTTTCCCTGTGTCACTTCAAGAAGAACTTATCTTGTTGCAGCTGCTTTAGAGAAGCCTTTAGCTTTATTTACTAAGAATAAAAAGACTACAAGTTCAATTGCAAACTTTATTATCCCAGTAAGGCAATTTGTTGCACATGCAGCAATACTAATCAGGTAATGCTAATCCATACACAAACAATTTGACTGATCAGAAATCCTGCTTATTGAGTTGAACTAATATATTACATTATTTAACCGCAGAGAAGATGTTGTAAAACTTAAATAAAACAATTAAAAAAAATTTTAAGTAAATATTCTCCTACCTGGCTTAGGGGTGTCATCAATCATTCTATTTGCTGCTATATTCAAGTGTAAAGGAATAATCACTGAATGCCAATAGAGGAAGAAGATGAAGGCATGCAGTGTAAATTACAGATAATAAAGAGACTGATGGAAAATCTGTCCTTCTGATAGGAAAATGTTCTTTTCACCAACTTTCTTTTTGTCCATTCTTTACATTGACATATAACTTTTCATTTTAATAGAAATAAGATATGGAAAAAAACATATATCTATGTGCCTATTTTACATAATGGTGTATCTTATTTTGACAACGTACCTCAAAAACATACTCAAATAGTGTTGCATGAATCATGTCCATAGGCTTTGCTCTTAAAGACTTAAACTGGCATTATCAACCACAACAGGTGTGACTAAACAAGCTGTGACAGTGAACAAATGAATGTTTCTCAGTGAGAGACGGCAGAGAACATCTCCAAACAGTAAATGTCTTTTCCTTATCTCTCTGTGCTTGTAGTCAACAAAGTGAACAGAACTTCAGATCACTTGTAATAACAGAAGCTTAATAACCCTTGTGCATGGTCATAAAAGGAACCAAGCTGCTTACTACTACATACAAATTCAAGCTGTAATTTATTCTTCAGGGTGAGAGATTCATGACTGTAATTAAACCTTCACTGAATCCAAAGTGTTTGAGTCAAAATTGATACTTGAGCCTCCGTGTTTTCTTTGCAGCTTGTCATATAGAACACTGATAGAGGTGCTTCAGCGATGGATCCTCTATGGATCAGAGCTCCTTTGGCGGCAATATAATGCAGTCGGTAGGCCCAAAGCGTCTTAGGTGTGCATAATGGAGTGATGATATAAACCCATTAACTCTCCTCCTAGATATAGCCATGTTAGCTGCTCTGTGAAGTTGTCCTGTAAGTGGGTGAACCAGTGCTTTGAGTTCATGTCATCATGCTAATATATGCATAGTGATCATGTCACCATGCTAATGCTTAACAGGGATAACATCTATTACAGCATGCTCCAATTTGCTACGTATTATTGAACACAAAGTACAGCTGAGGCAAGACATTCTGTGCCAAAACGGTCAACTGACCAAATGGCACTGCCAAGTGTAGAGCTACACTGCCGGCACAGCTTTAAAGACACAAGTGAATTGATCATCAGTAGTCCATCAACACAAATTCAAACAATACGTGCATTGTTCATAAAAGAATGGAGTACAAGAATAGAACAGTTTCTTAAATGGCAGCGCATGAACAGGGAAAAATATCAAACTCATTTTGCAAATTCAAATCTGCTATAGTCACAAGCCACAAATTGTAGTATAGAAATGTCTATTTTAAATTCCACTTCTAAGCTTGCAGAATCTGAAACAGATAAGAGTGAGAAGCTGCCATTAAACAGATACACTGAGCGCTGTTTTTCAAAGGACTGCACAGTTATTCTCTTGCCAATAGCAATGGATTAGCAGGTCCAGGGTGATAGGAGTCTTATGGCTCTGGGGATACTCGCGAGACCCCGCCTGACCTCTGATGTGTTGGACTTCTCCCAGGAGAACAGGAAGCTCTCTTTAATGTGATTGCATGTTGCTTAGGTGAAAGCTCTGACTGTCTGGTCTTGTTACACAGCGAACAGCACTTCAGAGGGTGAGGCCTTCTTGGAGTCTCTGGATGGCGTCCTAGAGAGGGTTCCATCTCGGGACTCTTTAGCTCTACTGGGGGTGGGCAACAATGAAGAAACCTGAAGGGGGTGATTGGGAGGACTGGTCTGCCTGATCTGAGCTTGAGCAGTGCTGCAGCGTTCTATGCTAGTCATGTATTGGCCATAACAAACACCATGTTTGAGGATAAGGTGGTTCATGGGTGTACTTGGAACCACACCACATTATAGATCGAATATTTAGACTGACTTTGTGGTTGTATCATCAGACATGCTGCTTGTGTCGTGGAGCATGACTGTCAAGTGATAACCACCTGCTGGTGAGTTGGTGGGGGAGGCTGCTGGGCAGACCTGGTAAAGACAAACGGGTAGTGAGGGTGAAATGGGAACGTCTGGCGAAGGCCCCTGTCCGGAGGGTCTTCAACTCCCACCTCCAGTGGGGACATGGAATCATTGTAGCGACGGCTGCTAGGTGCTTGGGTTAGAGAATCATTAGTGCTTGTCGTGGGGGCAAACTAAGAACCCGCTGGTGGACACCAGAGATGAAGGAAGCCATCACGTTGAAGAATGAGGTCTTTCGGGCTTCACTAACCCAGGGGTCTCCTGAGGCAGTAGCGAGGTACCGGCAGACCAGTAGGCCTGCAGCTTCAGCGGTGGATTCCTCGATGGATCAGAGCTCCTTTGGCGGCAAAAGGGTGACCAACACAATATAACAACTTTTAAGCTGAGAATGATGTGTTAATCACTTTGATATCGTACGTTCCCTGCCAATAAAGCCCAAGCAAGCATGTTACAGCACCTATATCCAGTATCTACTTTTTTTTAAATGTAGAGTAACTCGAATTAACCCTTTGTTCCTACTTTTTGAAGAATGCAGTCCCTAGATAGACTTGACACATATATTTGTTTTTCAAATGTAAATTGGAAAACACAGTGTTGTATGTCATTTGACTGCATCTGACTCATAGGTCTGATGAAGCAGCAGTAATACTGTCGGCATCCCACAGGATGGAAAGAGGAGTCATGTGATTTATACCACATGTGTATTTGTCATCAATATATTACCTAGGTTTATTTTTTTTTTTTAGAATAAGCCAAACTATCTGCTTTGTGCTGTAAATCCTTGTGCACACATGCATGTGCCTACTGTCACCTTTTTTTCAAGTGAATGGTTTGAACTTACTGTCTTTGCTGTGGCTGATAATTATTTTTCACTTTTTGATTTTGTCATGTTTGCCATTTATTCTCATTATTTCATATCATGCAGTATGAAGAGTTTACGTCAGAGTACAATACTATACGAGTTATTAATGCACCATGGGGAATAGTGACAAACCATAATTGTCATGTCATTATTCATCTGGAAACTGTCAGTATATTTCTGTCCTGCTGAATTCAAAGTGCCACTCAATGTCTGCCTCTCCTTCTGTCTGACACGCTCTTCTCCACTGTGACAAATTGTCTGTATGAAGCAGTGACTGAGTGTAAGTTCATTATTTTATATTATAAATTATATATATATAATGCATATTATTATGAAAAAGACAGACACAGGAAAAGAGGGAGAGGAGTGACCAATCTCTAACCCCTCCACTCTTCCAAATTAAGCTGCAGCCAGAGAGCTGCCTCTGGCTGACTGGAGCACCAATTAACATCCACAATGAAAGACATTCGGAAATCTATCTGTGTCAATCTGTGGCCCGGCATTCACCCCAACACTACTGTATATAGCCAGCCAATGAGGCCATAATGAGATCACACCCAGACAGAGAGTGTAAAGTACTGTGCACCCCTCAGGACAGAGCTTTGGCCCAACGTACTGGCTGGAAATCCTACATGAGCTGTGACAGACAATTTTGGATTATGGGGCTCACAAAAATGCCGTGCAGTGTGAACTGTTGCCAGATGGGAACTGGCAACATATAGTCACAGAGTGCCCCTGACAGGACACCTCATGGGACTCGGTCGAAACAGTGGACAGAGGAATTTAACTGAGGAGCCACATATTCAAAAGAAGCTATAAGATGCCCTTAGCTAAACCCATAAAATCAAGGTTGTGCTCAATAATAAAATCATTGATTAACCAGACAGCACTCAGAGAGCGCAAACCCCCACCAAGGCAGCTCAGTTTCCTCATTATGTCATTGCACCTAAAAGCAATAATCCCATGATAGTTTGACCCTCATAATACGACTCTTTGACCATGAAAACTTACTCCTAGTATTTGGAGTCAAATTTATATCATTATGAGTTTGGTAGAGGTTTGCACTCTCTGAATGCTGTCTAGTTATGTATCTATTTTGCATTATATATTTTATGCATGCGTTATCCCCCAAAACACCCACCTCAGAGCCCAGCTGACTAGAAATGGGCACAAAATCTTCATACTCTGGCATTTTGTGCAACTGTTAAAAGGCACAAAATGTTTTCCTGATAGATGACGGGGGACTTTTTGATGTGGGAAGTGGAGCTGGCACTCAGCCAGGACATCTAGCTACTGAACACAAAGAAAAGGCATGGGTGGTGTGGTTTCAATGTTCAAAGCTGAAGTGATGAGATTCACCTATATTGCATGTTTTTGGTGGTGGGAGGAAGCCGGAAGTACCCAGAGGGAAACCACACAGACATGGGAGGACATGCAAACACTCTAAATTGCCTGTAGGCATGAATGTGAGTGTGAATGGTTGTTTGTCTGTCTATGTGCCCCTGTGATGAACTGGTCTTACTTGCCCAAAGTCAGCTAGGATAGGCTCAAGCCCGCCCACAACCCCGGTGACAGAAAACGGATGGATGGATCATCCCCCACCTAAAGTTTCACAATAATAAAAAAAAATAGTACAACAATTTATAAGCATCTGTTAAATTTGTAATTTATATGACTTACATTTTTTAAATGATTTTCCTCACCTTTAGTTTATATTTTTGATATTTGACATATCAGAGTTTTAAAAATTTCTTTTGTTACTATCAATAGATTCCCACAGGTTATCCGTATGACTATACTGTAAAGAAGGTTCTTGAACAGTGTAACTGTCTGTGTTCTTTAGGCCTATAACAATATCAAACAAATGTCCCCCACAGTGACCTGATTGTCTGGTATCAGTTCTATGGTAGTAATACAACAATGAAGATCTGACTAATACCTCTAGTGTTGCTCAATACACACTGACCTAAAAATGAGAAATTGCAGGGGCGAGAACAATATGTTCCCTCCTCGCTCTTTGCAGAGATCAGTGTCAGATGGACTATAAGTGGAGAAGTGAAAAGATGTGCCATCCTTGTCTTCACCTAGAGTATCTCTCTCATTGCCTTACACTCCCCTCCCTCTCTCATTTTTGTCTTGATCCCCCACCCCATCCACACACCCCATTGAAAGACTGGAATTAAATCTTTCTCTTGAAGTAATCCTGTGTTCCAGCTCCCTGCTCGTCAACGGAGATCTCTCTCTATCGCTCTCTGTCTGCTCCCTGATGGCTTACAGTTATTCAGTCTCATAATTAATTACACAAATCTTTCTAGGAAGAATACTAATCTCACAATATGACACTGTAATTGACAAGGTGTGTGGATGAAAATAAAGAGTCCAAACATCTATCTTAATAGCTATATGAATCCAGCCTGTCACATTATCTTTTTATTATAGACTTCCATCTTCACTTGGTGCAACAAGGCAGATTTTACAAGGACAAAAATAAATCCACAATTACTTATTTACAACTTGGCATTACCAAATAATTAAAGTCAAAAGAGACATTAAAACATCAACCACAGTGTCTGGTATTATGTGTTTCAAGAAAAAATCAGAACCTGTTGTGAGCAATATGGTTTTCACCTATTTTTGAAATTTGTAGAATAGGTGAAGGCCATGTTCTGTCCCCAAGTTAAGCTTTTCAATAATGCACCATTTGTGTTTGAGGACATATCTTTAATTATAAAGTTTACACTTTATGATGGGAATTAGTTGTTTCAATATAGAAGTTGGGTAAATATTCACACAAATTAGCTGTGAAGTCAATGTTAGTTGTATCATCTGACTGCACACTGTGATAAGATACTGTTACGGTGACATAAAACTTATTTCAAGAGCTGTGTTTCAATTTAGGGCGCCGCATCGTTTGAAAGACGTGAAACTTTTTTACACAGGATCGCTCAACAGCGCCACAACAAAGATGCTACGATGCTTTTTGTTTTTTTACACTGAACAAGACAGATGTGTAACACAGCCGTGTTGGCATCTGGTGTGAGATATAACATATGCGCCGAGCATCGCTTTGTAAAGAATGAATTAAAATGTCAGAAAAACAAGATTTACCTTCCCTGTTATGTGGTGGTTGTCCTCTAAGGTAAGGAAGGTACGGAGCTCCCAAGGTGCTTTTTAAGTCCTCTGGTTTGGGCCGCATGCATAATACATCGTCAAAAAGTCACAGCCCAGACAACAGACCCCATTACACCTTAATTAAGTTTATACAGAACGTTGGGGCATAATGAAGGTGCACCAGTCCTACCTTTAAAAGGCTGAGTAAATGGGGCTGTGGTCTACGTAGGCCGCTATGGCCACACTGATCACTGTTAAATGAGACAATTTCGTCTACGGAGAGTTTCCAGTTAATTCACCAGCTCTTCCCATCTTTACACTTGCATCACAAAGCGCTATTCCTGTCACCTAGCAACACTGACAGCGGGAGCTGAATATTGATTAGTAGTCGTAGTCGTTGTAGTAAAAGCTGTGTAGTAGTCATAGTAATACTACCAAAGTCAGTTGTTGTCAAAGTTGCAGTGGTGATAGCACTACTAATTGTAATCGTAGTAAAATCTGTTGTAATTAAAACTGAAGTTATAGAAACATAAATACAATCATAAATCTTGATTTAAATTTTTTTTGTATGCTATTATTTCAAGAATATTCGTTGCTTCACCTTCACTCCTCAGCTGCCGAGGGGGTGTCCATTATGCAAGTGCACCCTGTTTTAGGAAAAAAAATCGAAACATCGCGGGTGCACAAGGAATCTTGGGAATACAAAGTAGACGGCTGCATATTTTGGCTGCATTGAAGGAGCCATTGAAAGGCCGCTGTGATGCATTCATTCTTTAAATACAGCCTTTGACGGATGCGGTTCCTGAAAATTCAACGACATACTAGCAAAACCAAGAGCGACAGCCAGGCTGTGATGTATGTTCTCTTTATATTTTTCATTCTGTCCTTCCTTCATAGATCAAGGGGAAATAAAACCGTACTAAAGGCCGGCCCCTGACCCAGTGTAATTGATAAGACATAACATTATGGTATACTGTGTCGTTGGTGATGTAGGAGAACAGTAGTAAAGAAAACATGTTCAAATGTTTCTCTGCAACTACTCATGTCCACAGACCTAAGAGGGGCATTTATCCCTTGTTCACATTTTCTGTTGGTTATTTTTTGTGTCTTAGTGGAAAAAACTTCCAATTTTGCAGCCTTTCAATTTCTCACTGGCACTTACAAGTTCTCTGATTGTGTGAATATAGCAGAGTCTGCTCAGAAGGGGTGTGAGGAGTCTGGCTTACATTAGTGAGTAACTTGTTCTTGTGCCCTTGTGAAAGGAAACGTTCACAGTGTTTAACATATACAAATAGTAGTTACTTGTATGTAACTCCAGCGTGAGCGTAGAGTGTTATCATTCATTATCAAATGAATATCATATAAATACATATCATTATCAAAGAAGATGATACTTCAGTGTTGTGCTTCGGTGGAAAGACAGTTCATCACTGCAATATGTCCACACAACTTTGGTTTGATCAAACTTCAACACACTGTCTCCTCAGTCATCCATATTGAAATTATGGCATGAAATTAGGGTCAAACTTGGTGATTTGATTAATTTGCATTAAAAAAGAATTACACGCTAAGGTATCCAGATTGATCACGAGCATAAACACGTTAACATTGACAGCCCTAATAAAAAAAACAAGCTGCAATTTAGAATTTTAGATGTGAATGAAACTCTTGTATCAAATGAAACATGGTGTTATTAGAATTATTACCTTCCTCTCTGGAGCTCTTCTTCAGTGAATTTAACAGTGTCAAAAAGTGTATGACATTGGTCAAGTGTATGCTTTACAAAAAGGGTTCATCAAACAATAAATAATCTGCTGTTAGTAATTGCAGAAAAATTATACCGCATGAATAACAAATTATAGCGTAATAGGATAAAATCGCAAATTAGAAAAATCGCAAGACACATATATTGCTCAGAAGTAGAGATAGGGTTTTTGCATCTGTGAGCACACACCTTTGTGAGGGAAGGCACAAGCACGTGCGATGGCCGCCTGCTGCGGTACCCTGTTGCCCTGTGTTGGGGGGAAAATAGGCTGATTAATCATCTGCTGCACAGAAACATCAGTCAGCAGCCACTCCGTGTCCACAGAGAAAGCAGGTGACAGAGGGAAGCAAAAAAAGAAGAAAAAGAAAGAAGAAAGAAGAAAAATGATATAGAGATGGAATGGAAGATAAAAGCACAAAACAAGGAAATAAGAACAGGAGGAAGACCTAAACAAAAAAAGAGAAAAACAAAGTGAAAGGGACAAAAGAGCAGGAGATTAAAATTCACCAAAAAAAAGGAAAAAGTCAAGAGAGGACCTCTGTCATTATTATAAACTGCAGTTAGCAGGAACATACAGGTGGACTTTCTCATCACGTTCTGTGCACGTGTGCAGAACATGTGACCACGGAGTCCCTTTTTTATTCTTGATTATACAGCTGCTTGTTCAAAGGTAATATCAGTCAATGTGGCTGCCAGTCTTGTGAGTGAGGAGCGAGTGATGCTTTGTTCACGAAAAAATAAAAAGTCCAGGAATAAAAGTTTTTTTTTTTCTCTGCAATTACTGGTATACTTTTCATTGACGTGAAGAGAGAGCATATCCCAGCATGTGCTGAACAGGAAGTGGGGAGACACACTCGATCACAGGCTGTCATCCATTTATTTAAACCAAGAACAACCTAGATGTGTATTGTTTGGAGACAATGTAGAAATACAGCCCACTGATTAATTACATACTTCAAAGTATCTGAGGAAATGTATTTACATTTTTTTCATTTACAGTTAGGAAATAATGCTTAATAGAAAAACCTTTGATCTTAAAATCCATTTAAAAACTTCTTCAAATCCTATTAGGGTCTTGAGGTGCCGTGCCATGCCATGTCATGAGAGAGGGACAAATCAGACTCAAGTAACTACTGTGGCAATTATTTCAACAATTGTCAAGGTCAAGTATAAATAATTAATAATAGAAATATATCCTCGACAAGCACTCCATCTTACATACATATCAAATTGGGTTGCTCCCAAAACACTGCACCCCTGACCATGTATATATAGTTCACACTTAAATGAAGTTTAGATATTCACTGTTTAAATGATTTCAAGAAAAGGTTTGACTGTTTGGCAAAAAGGCTGCCTCAGGCTCCATCATTACGAGCCCCAGACGATGGATAAGGATTCTTTCATTCATTCATTCATCATTCCTTCATTTTCTGTAGCCGCTTATCCTGTGTAGGGTCGCAGGGGGGCTGGAGTCTATCCCAGCTGACTTTGGGCGTGAGACCTATGCATTACCTTGCTATAATAATTATAATAGCCACAATAGCATTCGGTTGGGTGTATACCTCCAAGGTTGAACAGTTCTACATGTCCTGTTTAGCTTGCCTGGCCGATGCCACCTCCCTCCCAAGTTTGTGGAAATTGGTTTAGTAATTTTTGTGTATTTAGGGTAAATGTAGAAAACCACCATATCTCACTATGTTAAAGAAAGTGAAAATCTACTGTTTGATCCAGATCTGCTCCAAAATTTAATGGTGTTACAACCAAAATGTTTTGAAGCCAGAAGCTGTAAACAGATACCATATGTAGTTTAAATAATGTTTATCGCAATTAATGGAGGAAACTGGTTGAACTGGAAGTGGTGGCTGAGTGGAAAATGAGAGGCAGGTAGGTAATGAGATGGCGAGAGGAGACACTGGGTTGGCAGCAAGTATCTGACAGAATCGGCAGCAGAGGATTGATCTCGGAGCAGAGGAGAACAAACGTTAGTAGTAGGCAAAGAGGCAATTTAGCACAGGGAAGCAAAGTAGAAAGTCACAAAAAATTCATGAGGCTAAACATTTATACTGCAGAAGTAGAATGAACAACCTGCCAATGAGTGGCAAGAGAACCAGGGTTTAAATACTGCAGACTGATGAGTTGATGATGAATAATTGAGCAGTTAGATGCAATTGGAGGCGGAGCTGAGTGGAGCATGTGAAGAGCAAGATGATTTACTCACCCATAGACAGACAAGTCAAATAAAGACAGAGAGAGAGAGAATTTGTGACCTAGACGAAGGCCATCGCAAATGTGTTCTGCCTTTGCCCAACCCTTCCACCAAATTTTGCCCAGTTGAAATTGGGTGAGTAACTTTGGTGTTTTTCCTGCTAACCAACTAACTAACAAACTAATGCTGATGAAAACATAATCTTTTTGGAGGAGGTAATATTAAGGTAAAGTAATGTTAAGTAAAGAGAACAATTATTACAGGTGTATTGTGATAAAAATTAGGTCTGTCTCCTGAGTAAATTCAGTCTTTCTGCACTCTCAGAAGGGAAAACACAGATATTTACAAAGTTTGTGATGAATAACAAGTTGTTTCTTCCTGCTAAATAGAATTTGTGTGTTAAATGTAATTAAATTGCTTTATTTTAGTGGCCAAGCACACGGGGATAATTCTTTACCCTTAGGACAAGGGGCGTATATAGCATGTTACGACTGCACAGGAATTAAGAAAACTTCAATCAAGACACAAGTGAATGAACTTAAGATAATTATTTATCATATATATATATATCGTGTATATTGTCAGAAAGTCTTTAGACTCTTCAGGGAGACTGGGCATCAGTCCTGAGCAACAGCAAGATAGATCCCCCATGGAGTCCTGACACTGGTGGTGGTGACTGATGACTGCCTAGACTGACGAGGCTAATGAAATGACGAGGTTGGTGAATCTACGAAGACTAGGCAGTGTGGAGTGGGAGAGAGAGAGTGAGAGAGTGTGCATAACAGCAGCACGAAAGAACTAGAGAAACAGAGAGAATCATAATTTAAAAAGACAGGATGACAGGATGATTTTAGATATAAACTATGGCCTAAGTGTACAAAGGATAGTCTGCGAAGGAGCGTTATTTTGTCGTTTTTCAAATCTGTCAAATTGGCCATTGGAGAGGGGCTGGAAACGTATAAACATATAAACATGTAAGGGATAGAAACGTGAATGACACATATGCATATTCACCATTCATACATGTACACTTTCACATAGAGAGTCATGGAAAGGCAGGAGAGCAAACCGTAGTTTAACAAGCACATAATGAAGCAGTTACAGATGTAAACAAATGGATGACTGAGTGTGAAAGGGAAAGAGGATGTTAGAGAGAGACAGGCAGAGATAACAAAAGGAAGAAGACGGAAGTTGTTACAGAAAGCAATGGAAGTCCAGAGTCATGAATGTAGGTCATCAATTCAGAAATGTACTGTATGTCAGTGTGTCAGATGAATAGCCCCTCTCTTAAGATGAATCTTAAGAGGGGGGCTATTGGAGGAGAGTGGGAGAGGAGAGAGGGGGAATGAGGTGGAAAAGGAGAAAGGTCAGAAAGTACAACAAAAATAAATTAAATATGGTCTTGGAATCATGACGTTAACAGTCCTGCAGAGGATCGGCTATTCATTACAGAAGCACTCGTAACAAGTGGAAAAATCGACACACCTCGGCCTTCAGTCCTATCCTCCCACAATTAAACTACCCTAGAATAATGTCACCTTGTCACTATGACAGGATCAGGCATCACAAATAGACACCACAATGTCATAACTAAAGAAACAAGAACAAACCCGAACCAGCCACACCTACTCAGACGACCACCAAGCAAGCAAAAATGCCGTTAAAACACAAATAACGCAATCAGGATGCAACAGGTTTCTATCAATCAGAATCTATCAAACTAATAATGATACCAATGTGATTCCAAATTCAATGGTAGGTTTTTGTGGTCAGGGAGTCATATTATGTGGGTCAAATTTTCATAGGACTATTGCTTTTAGGTGCGATAACGCAATGGGGGAATTGAGCTGCCTCTGTGGAGTTTTGCACTCTCTAAGTGTTGTCTAGTTTAACTTTCTTTTTCTAGTTTAATCAGTTTCTTGAGGCTACTGGTAACTGTTCTTCATTTTGACCATACAGTACATTTGACCCTTTTTCTCTGCATCTGTCTTGCAAACCCCATGAATACCCACTTAATCAAGATCACATTCATCCCAACTTAAGTGCAATTAAGTCTTTAGAGTACAGCCTACTTTAAATGATGGGTGTCAAAAACAAACCACTCGGCCTTGACAAACCACAATCAGCAAAGAGAACCTCATGAAGAATAGCTAAATAACATTATCCCATTTAGTGTGGTCTCTGTGTGTAGGATACATGTGTTGGGTGAGCATGTATATGTATTGCATGCATGTGAGCTTCTTTTTTTTTTATACATCTTTTAGTCTGCAGGGTTGTGGTGCTTCTGTGCACATGAGGGCACATGCATGCATTCACGGACAAATTGTGCTGGACATAGATGTTTTATGATCACAACGTTGTCTGACAGAATAAACAAAAATGCAGCAGCTCGGCTGTAAGACTATTTGACATTTTAATTGAGTGAAAGCCAAATTAAAGATCATCTATTGAAGCAGCACATACTGTACGTTGTGAAGAGACATGCAAAAGAGTTTCAGGCCTTATAATAGTTAAAAGTTGATAATAAGGATTTTTTTTTTTACATATTTCTACATCTTCATTGTCACTTGTGACAAAGAAAGTTACAATAAAAACCTATTGGCTTCCTTGAAGTCCAAATGGACGGTTTCGTCTCAGTGGGGCTTTGAAATTTCATATTCATATTGACGCTGGCAGAAAGTAAGGCTGTTTGAACAAATGGTCAAATGCTCCATTCCCTTGGATTTTTATTCATACCATTGATGACATAGCTGAACATTTATGCCAGTGTCAGTATTTTCCCTGGCAACTCGCTGCCTTCTGAAGAGAGAGAGGCATAATTTTAATAATAATTTGTCGTACCTCTTTTTGTCTGTGATGAAAGAAACAAACACAGAGAGAGAGAAAGGGGAGTGAAATTGGCAGTAGGAGCACCTGTGCGTTGTTTAGATACTGAATATGGGTCACACTCATGGAGGACAGACACGTCAAGAAAAGAACCCTCCACCTACCAGGAGAAATTAATTTCCTCTGTCGCTTTTACATCTGACTGTGTGCAAGTCCTCACACACAGACACGTTTCTGACCATCAGCCTAACTACAAGAGATTTTAATCAGTCAGCTCCTCACCTGCACACTTCTGCCTCCTCCGTTGTCCCCCTTTCTTTTCTCTGTGCGTCATTCAGAGAATTGATGTCATTTATGGCCTTTCTCTCCCATCTCCAATATTCAAAAATGTTCTCTCTTCGTAAAGGGCAACAAACCCTCTGAGTAACATGACCTACATTATTGTGTAACTCTACTTTGTGTCTCAATATAGAATAATAGATGAGTACTTCCCAAAAATTATGTTTCAAATTCAGATACCTAAGTCAGGCAAAGGTTTGCTCAACGGACCAGAAGAAAAACATGATAAAATGTCCAAGCAGAGCAAGAGTAATCAGGTAAATTGCAGACGTGTTTATTGCTTTTCATCAGGGCGCTGTTTCTCTTGATATCTTCCTCATAAAAGTCAGCATAGATCTATTGATGAATCTATTGATGAAACCCTGTGCCTGGGTTCATAAGACCACCATTCACAAGTATGTTCCTTATTTGTGCATGAAAACATTTAGACGTTTGTGTGAATGCAGTGTGGGAAACATATCTGAGATTGTACAACTACAGAAGAAGAGCAAGAGCTCATCAGATTATTTTGTTTACATTTGTATACCAGTTAGTTTTCCATTGGCAGCATATTATCAAGATCACTTGATATGTCAAGTACTTGGTCGTTAGTAATTTCATGCAGGAGCTATGAGATAAAAGAAGAAATAGAAAAAAAAAACAGACACGGAGGATAAAAGTGCTTGTAATGGTAGTTGGTACAGACAAAACACACAAAGAATAATTACCAAACTCTGTAGTGGCCCTCAGCTTATTGTCATATTATATTGTTTTCTGTCCTGAAGACTCATCATCCAGTTCAACATCTGCCTCTTGCAACACAGCAGACAGAAACATTTAGGAACTTGTTTTTGTATAAAGTAGAGCATTCGACAGAGTCAACCTTTGGAGTCAATGACAACTAAAATAGACCAAGACGGGGTGTGAATATTTACCTAGATTTGCCAGATGGCCAGAAGCTTCAACTCCAAATGAATACTACTGTTTTTTCCATATGTGGTAATTGTCTGTAACAAGTTTGCCACAACATTATAATAGTATGTTCTGCTGTCCCACTGTAACCAAAGAATAGATCGTGCAGCTTTAAAATACCAATTTGCTGGGGTGCCTTTAGCTCATTTGGTTGCGCCTGCGCCCCTTATATCAAGGCTAAAGTCTTCTAGCAGTTGGCGCAGGTTTGATTCCACCCGTAGCCCTTTGCCGCATGCTTACACGCACTTCCTGTCACGTCTTCGGCTGTCCTATCAATTAAAGGCTAAAATGCCTGAAAAAAATTACTCACAAAAAATATCAAGTTGCTCAAAAACTGCTAACCTTTTTACGTTCTTCGTGCCTATCACATTGATTCTGTATCCAACCATGTTGCTTCATGCAAGCAAACTGCTTATTGATAAGACAAATATCTAGGAGTGAGTGCTCATACTGCACTGGTAAAGTGCACTATAGTCCTATGTCTGGTGCGTTGGCTTCATATTAAGTACAAAACAAAAAAGGAGCATTGAAACAATTTCCAGTACTGTTCATTGACGACATATGCGTGGCCACACCCTGACCTCAGAATATCGAAGTTGTCCCTCAAAGTCAGATCGTGTAAGAGGAGCTCCAGAGTGTGTTTACATCTTTGGGGTAAAGTTAAGGCCCCTTGAATTTCTTGACAAGAGTAATGCTATTCATGAGCATTTAAATTTGATTATGACATAAAGCTGCAAATACAATTTGGTAAGACTGAGATACAAGTGATATCTGGGCCAGAACAGGTCTGCTTGAACTGATGGGAGCTCAGTGACTTCAGGAGGGCAGCTATTCACAAACTTGAGGCTTGAACTCAAAGCTTAGATTATTATTTTTATTAATAAATTGCAGATCTCCGATGAAGGTCTGCTTAACACGAACCAATTTTGAAATTGGGTTGCATCATAAGGAGGAACTTCACGCATGCCCTTCTTTCTAATCTAAAATGCACTCTACAAAATATGAAAACAAAAAGACTCCACACACTAGTGGGTATTATTATAATAATCTTGCAAGAGGGAACAACGCACTGCTTCATGTGATCTATTCATGAGTTCTCACGAGGAGGCAACTTGCTTTAGTCATGGTTTGATTTTCCTTTTTTGAAAAGATTTTAGAGACTTTATTAATCCCACAAGGGGAAATTCTTTTTCTGCATTTGACGAATCTCTGAGGAGCGGTGGGCAGCCGCCAATAAGCCAAGTGGGGTTCACTATCTTGCTCAAGGATACTTCTACATATAGGCCTATAGACATGTAGGGGAGAAAAATATAAGCAGAGGGCCAAATAAATCCGTAGGAGAAAATGGATATGGAGACGAGGTCAACGTGGATTTTCTATTCTTCAGAGTCAGTTTCTGTAAACAGTAGTATGCTAGCTAAAGTTAGCCTCATGAGATGCCAACTTGGCGAAATGCTTCCTGATGTTTGGCTGCACCGTTAGCTGCTCCAGGATGTGCCTCTCATGGGTTAATGTGGTCACGCTCGGAAAATACTTATGTAATCATCCAGATTTTAAACCCTAAATATCAAACATGTTTCATTTGGATGGCGAGTAGGTTGGTAGATTTAAGGCTGGATCTGCAAACCCCTCACATTACCAAATAATCCCAAACCAGTTTTCTCCTCCTATTTTTGGGAGGGGAAAGTCAGGATTAAATTAGAATGAAATTTCTGCCTGAGCCTGGCTTATTTCTGACCTTGCTGCCTACACCCTGTTATATAGAGTGTGTCAACACTGTGATATGCATCACCGTGTGGATGTTAATAACCCCCGGTGCTCCTCTACTGCTGGCCTGCATAGCCTGCTGCATTACAGTGTGACGGCATACTGACCTACTTATGTGGTCTGCTGTTGTATTGTCTTCTATTTTCCTGATACACAGACTACACAACAGCCCCACATATCAGGACTTCTTCATCACAACCTTTCCATCTGGTTTACTTCTCAGACTCTTTACCATCAACCAACTTGTGTAAGCAAAAAGAAAATGTGGGTGTACGGATTATATGTGCTGGACTGTGTATGCATGCATGTAATAACTCTTTTAGATTTCATATTAGCGTGAGAGATGGTTGGTCACAGTATTATCACATTGTTACAGACACACTAAATCTGTTTTTGTTTTTTTAGCATTGCATTGAAACTCCAAACACCTAAACACACAAACACACCTGGTAGGCAGCTGTTGACTGTGAAATCCAATTTTGTGATCTTGCCAGAAGCAATACGTGGGACCTCAGCAAGCATCAGAGGTCATATTACTAATAAATACCCCCAAAAGGCGGTCAACATTTATGTCACATCAGGTAACTGGGGCATAAAGCACTGAGGAGTGTAACCATCTTGAAGCAAAATCAAATGACATATCTGTCATGTCACAGCACGTACACTTCAGATTAACTTGATATATAACCATGAGAGAATTATCTGGGACAGATCTCTTTGAAGGGACCTGGACTTGCTGTTTAAAGACATCCTAACACTTTTTAAAATCTGGGTCATTCACACCTTGATGTCCTATTACAGCTGTAAAGGTCAGCCAAGATAATTCAAGACCAGACCAGTTCACTTCATTCTTTTTTTCAATCCATTTTCCAGACCAGACATCTCTCTCAGCAGCCATAATGTTCCTGCAGGGTCTTTCAATCAAATGTATTGACTTTTTGAGGAGAGAAGATGGGTCAGTTTGACTGCTCTAATCTCATTTGATTCCTTACTTAATGATTTTTTTTTTTTTACATGATCAGTCTCAAATATGCCCAAAGGGAGGTAAATTGTCTGCTCATCCCCGTCACTGACCTCACTGAGGGTGCTTAACGGGGTTGAGCGAAGGTGGAAGAAGTAGGTCAACTAAACAATTATCATCAGTGGCATCAGTGAGAGCTGTTGAAATCAAGCATTTTTGTTTAATCAAAACAGTGAGAGGACATTTTATGAATCACTGGAAAACCTCAGAGGGAAGCTTCATTTACCTTTGATTTGAATGTTTTACTCTTCTAAAAAAAAATGTCCTTTATTTCAATCTATAGATCTATTATCCCGTAAAATACATTTAAGGGACACCAACAATTGTTTTTCAAAACAAAAGTTAACTTTAATAATACCTTAGAACGAATGGTGCCATCGTCTAACGTCTTATTACTTGAATTCATTTCTGAATGATTACGAAAAACAACAAAAAAAGATAAGACAATCAAACTCCACAGCATTTAGGACAAGTTCAATCATACTCATTGTGTAATGAGGATAGTTCGCCACCTCAGACTCAGATTCAGCAGCTAAATACAAGATTGGATATTAACATGGACATGTCTCCCCCTGGACTTTGAAGTAGGGTGACACAGAGACCTAATTTTTGCTGGACAGAGCCATATATTGTGTGGGTCAGCCTCCCGGCCAGTGCATCTTCCCTTCTGATTCCATATCTTGTGAACAAATGACAGTATTATGGGTGCAGCTCTTGAGACAGTTTGTTCATATAATTCACTGTCTGCTCATTGTGAGGCGCTGTGTTCCCTGCGGTTAGTGACGCACCTCGCAAATCCATCTTGTGTATACACCTGATCTCATATGGTTTATCCTGTGTCATTCAAGTGACATGAGATAATGTACAGGGTAATGTCTCTAGGGCGATTCTACTTTCTGTTGCTGTACTTCAACTGTATGTGTACACAACCCCAATGAGGCTTTTGGAAACACATTATTTCACAATGGTTTTATTTCATACTGTGTTCAAACCATTTTAAAATCACACCAATGACTCAGACCAGCTATTATAGTTAGGCTACTTCAACTAATGAAACACAGACATGATGTTGGCGGCCAATGGCCCAATTTCAACCCATGTCATTTTTGGCTGATATTTTATTTGTTGTTGACTCATAAAAGGGCCCTCTGCTGTCATCATAATCTTCCCTCTTGTTTCTATGTTACAGCTGTTCTGACCAGGAGAGGTGAAAACAGAGCAATCTCTGCAGACAACAGATGGTGTTTTGTGTGAGTGCATGTTAATGTGTGTCTTTATTTTTTATTTTTTTGTGTGTGTGTCTTGTAATGCAAATGCAAAACTTTGGGTGTGAAGATGAGAGCATGATGAAAAACAGAAATAGAGATATCCAACTGCACCTTTGTACACAGTATTTTGCCCTTTGCCTCAACTATTCTTGCATTATCTTATGTATAAAGTTAAATTATATTAATATAATATGTACCGATATGATCTCTGGGGATCTAGAAATCACCATGCTCTCACAGTTGAGAGGCGTTCCCTGAAACAGGAAGTCCCCTTTGGCAAATGTTTACTTTGTGGATCCTTGAAGCCACAGCATTCACAGGCATGAGAGTGAAGTTTATTCATGAACAGCAGCATTCTTTTTTTTTTCCTCCTTCTCATTGCTGACGCTCACCTTGAGACTGCCCATTGTGGGCAAACTAATAAAGAGTTTAGCTGCAGATCATGTAGCGGTGCCTAAAATAAAACACAGTCATGCATTTTCACTGTGAGGAGAGGGTGAGTCATTGATACACAGAGCCTTAAATGAATAAAAACATCACTGCTGAGAAAGTAATGCACCAAAAAAAACATACTTTCTGAAATCTCAACATTCATTTCTATGGTGTCTTGCACATGGTCTGAAACCCTCCTGTTGTGTTTGTGTTTTTTTCCAGACATGGGGTGAATACAGACAAACAAATGTGAGTGAAAAAAAAAATTCGCCTAAGTTCAAATGTGCCTTCAATTTAAAAGAAATAAATAGAAGTAATCAGTTATGAGATACACAACAAAGCATGTGTGACATATCATAGAATTCTGTCCCGCGGTTTTTGAGATGACACGTCCCCTTTGGTGTGGGCATACAGAGTTTTGCAAGCTTGTCACTTCCATTCCATATGAGGAGCTTTATTTTTAACTGTAAAAGCATGTCTCATTTGTTGTTATTTCCAACTATGCCACACACACCTTTCAGCTGGGCGAGTTGTGTCCTCTGCTTCCAGTCATGAAGCAAAGCTAGGTTAAACACTACTGTACTGAATCCAGAGTGCAGGACAAACAGGAACTCAGAGAGGTGGATTAGATGAGGGCCTCTCATTGTTCAGCCTTTCATTAGCCAGACAGACCATCATCCGGGGGAGTGGGTGACGGGGGAGAGGAGAGAAAGGTAGCGAGGGTGGAAGAGCACTCAGATACTGTTCTACATTTTGTTTAGTGGAAGACTGTGTCAACCGGAAACTCACATTATAGTACAAGAAAGGAAAATGGTTACATATGTATACTAAAAAAAGCTACACTTGCACAATGTCACACAAATAATGCTGACATCCTGTCAAGTACATTTCGGTGTGAATGCTCAAACTGGACCGACTGTCAGCAAAGTGTGTGGGGTTTCTGTTGGTTTATTTAAAACATAAGCCAGCAGTCTGAGTTGGATGTTATGTCATTGTCCATTATCATGTTTTTTTTTGCGGGGGTTTTTATCAGACACTGATGGTGCACTCACTGAGAGAAGAGGAAGCCGTCATCGCTTTAGTGCACCATTATGCATCAGAAGCAGGAGCTCCCTGTTGTTTTGCTGATTTAGTGACACATTATGATTGTTCCACTAGAACCGGCTTCAGCGGGACATGTTTTCACTCTGCTGTCAGTCTGGGAGAAAAAAAAAGATGCACAAACTCTTGAGTCTCACCGAGTTTCAGATTGAGCTGTTTGTGTCCCTTTGGATAAAACATCGATGCCGCTCCTGCATCAAATCCATACCAGCCTGTTTCTGTTGTTCGCCCTGACGGTGGGCGTATTCAAAGTGTTTTTCGATGAATAGAGGCTTAGGGACTTTAGAAATAATTGCACACTCTAAGGCTACATAGCCCAGAGTTTTAATGCCAAACCCAATTTAATTTCATCAATACAGGAGCTCTAATACAAAACCAAGAACTGGTGCTTCAAAGTGCAGTCTGTGGGATATATGGGATCCATGCAATCATTGTTAATAATGAGAGTGCACACTTTCACTATGACAATAACCACCCTTAACACCAGATGCGTTTTGTTTTCAGGTATAAATTAGCTTATTTTAATATCACCGCATTCAGGGATCAAAGCTGATGGATGTTGTCTTTGTCTATGGAAAGTTAGTTGCCTGTTTTGGCAAGTTTGAATGACAAAATTAGGTCATGTTTAGCAGGCAAACAAGAGCACAGGCAAAAGTTTGCATCACAAAAAATGTGAGTGCACCCCATTAGAATACCTTTAAGAGACTATTAAAGCATCCCTTTGTTCATGAGGTTGGGAGCATTGTATTTTCAGCTCTCCCTCCCTCCCTCCCTCCCTCAGCGAGCTGTTCAACAAATGAAACACCAACAAAGAATAACTTGTGGGCCCATTATCATTTTAAAACAACACTTGACTGTATTTGTGTCACGGAACGCTCATCTATAAAAATTTCTTTGAGTTTAAACATTCTTTCATAAGCCCATTTAAAAAATGATGTTCGGCTTCATGTCAAGTTGCTTTCACATTTGTTTCCATCATGATATTGAAAGAAAAAAATCAAATCTTTCTAATCTGTCAAGGAGTCTCTATACATGAGATACAGCATGCAACATTAGATTTGCAACATGTTAGCCGCAAAATTTAAATTGCACATTACAGAATAGCTATTTACCCAAACTAGGGAAAATTCATGCTGTTGGACCTCTATCACATTTATCAAGTTAAACCAGATCATTCTCACTAATAACCATCTTTAATCTCATGCTATTATAAACACCAGATGTTAAACTGTCTGAAAGTGGTGATAATAATATAAGAGTAATCATTAATGATTTCAAATCAATAATTATATTTATTAATAATTATAAAGAAAATAAGAGACCACTCATAATTAATAATACCTATTAATTGCTAGCATAGACCAGGGTGTCTTTTAGTCAGTGCACAGCCGATAACCGTAACTTAATTAGAAAACGGTGTGAAAAATCTTGTGATGTCAAAGTAAGTTAAAAAAAAATTCCTGTATCTGTCGCCTTGTCCAGAGCCGCACCAAAATATAAAGGTTTCTTTCCTAGCCTATGCCCCATCCTTCCACCAAGTTTGGTGGAAATCAGTAATGTAGTTCTTATGTAGTCCTGCTATAAAAAAAAAAAAATCTGTCAACCAAAAAGCCAACTAACAAATGGAGACAGGCGAAAAATAATCACCTTCACAGAAGTATTTAGAAAGTTGTGGCAGACCCGTAAAACAAAGTGTGACCACACCCTGTAATGGATCTATACAGTACACTGCCCATTATTTATATTTCATATGTCAGCCATAGCAAAACCTAAGTGTTCAGATTGGTTTTCTCTCTTCCACACAGCCAATGGTTTCAGTTCATTTAACTACACTATTAAAGTCAATTTACAGAAACTTTTAAATATACTTAAGATGGATAATCAATCACACGTTTATTGCATTTGTTAAGCCTTCCTCTTACCTCTGTAAAAAAAAAGGCCCTGTTCACAGTGTCCCATGCATAGTTACTGTTTTTAATTCTGAACACAACATACTGAACAGATGCACTGTTCTTCAGCAGATAACTATCCATTGTGGGTAATTGAGGTATCTTGGAATGCACCAACATGAAGAATTTTGAAATATTCCACTTGATACTGAAAGAAATGGAAACCTAGTGCTGCCTAAGGAGCAAGTCTAAAGATATATATTTAAAGTTATTGGGCCACAATGTACAAAAACCAATCAGCTCGTATAATAATAAACAGTAAAATAAACAGCTGTGTAGGCAACAACAGCCTTGATGATAAAGCACGTTTTGAAGTTGTAAATTGCAATCAGAAATTAAAAATGGCTCAGTCTCTCCTTCACCACTTACTTTTCTTGCTAGCAATGTGTTTCAATACTATGGAGATTGTTCTAAAAATAGATACAAATATTGATCATCAGGGTGAGTTCAAGGGGAGAGCGTCGATTTGGCATAATGTTCATGCTCAAGTTTATTGAAAGCCTCTTTTGGACTCCAATGATGGTGCAAAGCATTCAGCTGTTTCACTCGCTCATTGTGTGTCCGAGTGTGTTTAAGTGTCCATCACCTCAGACAATTCCCCCGATGGATGAAAACTGCGCGCTGACATTTCTTCTCAGAGTGCCATTTCAGAGAGCCCAGCAAGAAAAAGTCAAAAGTGGGTCAGCGGCTGCAGTCACGTTCTCGGCTGCTTCACCCCTTTTGAAACGTGTGGGTTTGACCTCAGCTTAACTGCAAAGGCAGGGCACAGACATCATCCATCAGTTCCGTGATTATTAACTGTGGGTTTTTTTTTTTCTTCTGTCTGGCTGCCTGCAGAAAGACGCGTTTGATCTGAACTGGTGTTAAACTCCTTCCGTTCTAATACAAGCCACAGAGGTGAAGTAAATAGTATGAGATTTGCCTTCACGTTGTTGCAGGGGGAGCTCGGGGCATTGATGAGCAGAGGGAGGCAAGTAGAAAAAATAAAAAATGGTACTTTTTTTTTCTCCCTTCTTTTTACTTGAAGATGCCAATGAACATATTTACTGAAACTATGTTCACTGTACATAATAGTTAGCGATATGATGTCCTTGAATCCTCGACTAAAATCACTTACACCACTTTGAGTAATGGCTTATGTTTTTTTTTTTTTAGATTCTCCTCAAAACTAAAACACCAAAATGTATTAAAAACCAATCAATATGTAAAAGGAAATGAAAATAAAAATGACCTGAAATGAAAATTTGTGTATGATGCATTATGACACATTTGTACTGACATTTGTCGACTCAAGATGCGGCATCAGTGCCTCACAGAGGGCACGTACAAAAAAACCTTTGCGATGACGCAATGAAACGTCATTACAGTAAACATGGCCTATTTAATAATGGCAAGAACAGATTCCAGGTAGAATGCCTTGTATTATGACCAGAGTATTTCTATTGTTATGCCTTCAAATGAATGGATGCGTCATTAACAACTGAACCTCATTGATAATGTTTCTTTTAAACTCCAAGGTCCCCGAAAAAACAACAACAACCCCACACCATTATAGCTGCATGCAACGCTGTAAGGAAACAGTGTTTTCAGCCTGAACGGCAAAATTCAGTCTAAAATGACACAAATGAGCAGCACATTTGTAGCAGCTTTGAATGAGCAGGCCCCTCAGTAGCCCCTAGACCAGCAGGGGGGTAGAGTCACACAGTTCAGTGGTCAAGAAGGGAAATTGCCATAAAAGTCACAATCCTCCCTCTAAAAAAGCAGGACAAATATTTCCCTTTAACTATCCTGTAGATGTCATAGACTGTTTTAAGTTCCAGCATTAGTGGTGTGCATACATCAGTCATCCGGTATAGGGGAGTTACAGTTCCCATGATAGATG
This sequence comes from Chaunax sp. Z400, assembly GCA_037577475.1. NCBI lineage: Eukaryota > Metazoa > Chordata > Actinopteri > Lophiiformes > Chaunacidae > Chaunax > Chaunax sp. Z400. Next base: position 18,202,297 of record CM075188.1, on the reverse strand, counting down.
TAGACGGGTCCACCACAGTGGTAATACAACTGAAATATGTCTCCGTATCCGTGGTCCCTCCACCAGGTACACAGCTGCCGGTTCCAACCACAGGCCAGGGAATAAAACAGTTCAGGATGCTCCATGCCGATCATGGTGAAGAAATCCTGGTCACCCAGGTGGCCCCTAAAGCGATACTGGTCAGCTAGTTTAGCCACATTGCTAGGCTCCAACAGTTGGTTGTAGAGAGTCGATGCTCTCATCGCACCGAGGTCTAAAAGCATCACGCCGCTATTGAAGCCTGGGAGTCCGTCAGGAGGAGGTTCGCCCACTTTGGTCTGAGGGTTCTCTTTGCGGTACTGCCAGAAGGTGTGTCTGAAGAAGGAAGGAAAAAGGGTTACATGCATATGACAATGGGCAATGCAATATTTAGTATTTAAGCAGTTATCATCAGCATTTATAAACGGGATATTTTTAACCATGAATTCTTTGCTGTGGATTCACAAGCAGAGGCAAAGTGCAACACATTCTCATGGAGTTCACCTTATTATATGGTGTCACTGGGCCGATCTAAGCTGTTTTTCACTAGGGCTCACTGACAACAACAAAAGGCAGGAGTGAAGCACATGGCAGAAATATTTCACAAAAAGATATACATATCGGATGACTGGAACATGCAGGTGCAGAAAAGTCAGGAACGTGTGAAACATCTGCTCGTAAAACAATCGCTTCTTGTTTTGGTGATTAAAAACAAATATCTTTCCAAATAGGAGCTCATCCCTCTGCAGTCTTGCACATGAACTTGTACAGCACTGGTGAAATATCTTCCTCATACGCTATGTTAGAGCCGTTGGAAATCTGAGGGTCGACTGTTTTGGTCCATTTGCTGAACAAACAGCACTGCGGCCAAATGCAGGAAGAAAGCTGGTCCAGCAGTGTCGGAGGCTTAAGCCAACTCAGCACACTGTCCTGCCAACACGGCCATCGCTCAAGTAACTGAATGACACACAAAGCTTCATTCAACAACCATTTGTGTGCACACAAGTAAGACCTTTTGTGGGATTTTTATTATTATTATTTCCAAAGTTTACATTTTCCAGAAAAGTTTCGCTGCAGTGTAATAGCAAATGCATATTAAGTAATGCGGAGTGTAATAAAGGGCCACTATTTCTTGGCACAATATTTCACCAGCAATAGTCCCGTTGTATTTTCAGGCCGCATGAGGAGATTTATGTAAATTACAGCCCTGACACGTAATAGCTTAAAGACATATATTCTTCCAACACTTGTGCTGCATTTTAAATACTTGATTGCTGCAAAGAGCTGATGCGACGACATTAACAGAATATGTGGAGGGTTTCTGTGTAAATCATTCCTAAACTGGGGCCAGATGATCAAAGAGCACGAAGAGCTAGATCCCAGAGGAAATGAGGTTCGGTTTCAATTTACTGCAGCTAGGACAGTCCTTCTGCATCTAGTGAAAAAGAATACCTCTTCTTTACTTAGTGTGTATTTATGGTATGTATGGCTAAAATACAATAAAAAATACTACTAAAGAACACAAGGTGTTGTCTACGTTTGTCATTTTCTTACAACTACTTTCATTTTGCTGTGTTTTCTATTGTTCAAGGAAGTTTGCCGGAAGTGTTTGCTTCAAGAAAGTGCAAAGCCGCCTTTTCTGCCAGCCGGTGCAGTAACAATATTTAATTACACCCTAACTTGAGGATGAACAAGAATGAACCCTTGTTGTGTCGGTCAAGCCTGCAGAAACCTGCTGTATATCAAATAGCAATGGACACATAGGGATAGAATAATCATTTAAAAAAAAAAAACTTTCAGTTTGACCCACTTCCTTGGGGATTAAAACTATAAGTCACATTTGCGCAGAACATTTTCACTTCATATTGTAGCGGTTACCTCTCTTTCTATTTTTGTGCTGCTGGATCGAATCTAGTGGGAGCGACAGATTCTCTGAATCACGTTTTTATATTATTACTGACCTAGATTCAGTAGCTGCAGCTTGTCCACACAGCTTTATACAGTGTGTGGGTTTAGTAGCACGGGACCCGTGGCCCCTGTGGAGCACTTATCATTTTTAAGACTATACTGGGGTCTACGTGCCACAAGACACATTCAGGAAAAGCACAGTCAGTGAGAAAACATTTACGCAGACTTTTCCACTCTGCTGTTTTGACATGAGAATGCACTGATTGAAACATGCTGCATTATCGCAAGGGTCATGATGGCAAAATATGTGAATGAGAGCACACTGGTTTCTAGACAAAACTAATAAAGCTAGTGAGGTTTGATAAGTGGTGTGGCACAACTGACTTTTTATTCATTAGCATTATATATTTCTACTTACAAAGAATTCATACAAGCAGTGCAGCAGCTAGGCTTTTGTTAAACTTGATTAGTAACATTTTCTTTTCTTTTTGGGCGGACTATAGTGTAGTTTTTGTAACAACTACAGGAAGCTACTGACATATATGTGATGAGCTAATATTGCCTTGGATGATAAATCTATTATGAAAGGGTGTAACGAAAAGAATAATAATATAATGATATAAATATCAGACATAATAACAGACTTAGAGAGAGAGGGGGGAAAACCACAAATCACAAGGGGCGTATCATGTGACTCCCCCTTTGACAAGTGTACAGGGGTTTTTCTAAACTAGCATGCTCCCTCTTTCCAAAACGCTGATTTAGCCATAAGTGCAATACAATATGCTATCACACCATAGAGTCTTCCTTAAAACAGCCTTTTTTTGTGAACAATTACAACTGTATAATTATTCAAAAAATATTGTTAAAAATATTGTTAAAATAGTGTAAATTATGGCGAACATCAGACATCCTTAAACAGCTTTGATTTCATGTAGCTCCAATGTCCTGTTGTTGCTCATCGGTCTGCTGCGCCATCTTGATCACATGCCACATGTTCTAGTGCGTGTTCATAAAACTTAGGATCAGCTGACTTAGAATGAGATGCTCTTATTCTTGTGAATTTTCACCCCCGGCACAAAGCTGAACAGAGCCTCGGACTGTTCAGGGCACAAGATGATTACATTTTTCTGCTGTCACAACTGAAAGCCAGATCAGGACCATAGAAGGATTGATCCGAGGAAGAATAAAAGAAGAAACAATAATTTCATCCCTCAGGTAGCCTCGGAATGCTCCATTTCCACGTCAGATTTAAGCTCTGCAACGTGCCTTCATTCATTCTTCCAAGAAAAACCTCTTGCATAGATCAAACCGGAATAATACAGTTAACTGTATTTCTGCAAATCTATTAATAATACTCTTGTAGAGGACCTGTATATTTGTGTTTGTACATGAATGCATACAATTAGTCTAACATGAAATGTTACATAATTATATCTTTATGGTGATTTACTGTTTTCACTGATAAGACTACACACACACACACACACACACACACACACACACACACACACACACACACACACACACACACACACACACACACACACACACACACACACACACACACACACACACACACACACACACACGTAAGTTAAAAACAGATAAACCTTACTGATTTAAAAAAAATGCTGCGGTATGAAGTTAAATTTTGACCTGGCAGGAAGTCAGATAAACTTCCTTTTCCCCCCCTTTTTTTAAAAAAAAATCTATGAAACGGATCAAATTTATTAGCAGCATAAAATATATATGAAAATATTTCCATTGAATTTCTTACATGAATGACATCAGGAGCCTCTTACAGAGGAATGTCGAGACACATGTGGTTACAATTACTAGCTTAAAAATGCAACCCTCCCTCATCAAATACCTCTGTGTTGTTTTCAGCCTCAAACTGCAAAATACCCAGAAATTAGAGTGAACTGTAAGATATGTTTTTGTGATATAGCTCCTCTCGCTTCACTACTCAGCAATACCCAATGAAACTATTCACTTTGGCTTTGGAGATGTAGTGAGATTTGAAGAACAAGCACAGAATGTCACTCTGTTGTCTGTCCAGATGACTTCAGGCCTTTCTGCTCATTTGTGCCAGCACAATCAAACCAGTCCAACTAGACATACAACATCGCTGATCATTGCTCCTACAAGTGCCGCTTCTCTTTCTTTGCCAGTTCACAGCTCCATCATCTCCTGCCCACTTTCACTGCCAGCCTTTCAAGTGAAGCGTCTCTCACTCTCGGTTGCGAAAGAATGAAATGCATTAGCAGGTGACGGGGACATTCTGTGCCGTTATACCATCCAAATGTGTCCTCCAATTTGTTCACGCAGCCTGCTCTCTGGAAACTGCATGCATAACACTCTCACTGACAGATGGGAGTCTGCAGGACACAAATGAAAAGTCGAGTCCTTTTTTTTTTATCACATAGCAAACATAAAGAAGGTATATTAAGGAAAATTCCAGCGTTGGTGGGGGGAAGCATTCAAACAAGAATACCTACAGTGTTGCTGCAGAAAGGTTACAGATCAAAACAAACAAAGAGCAATATTTCAAATTCAATATTCAATTATACGTGTAAGGCATCACCAAAGAGACACAACATATAAAACATAAAGAGAGTGACTTGTTTGTTTGTTTTTTTAGTCATGTCTCTATGACACTTAGGTAAGTGGGTCTTGTCTCTTGGGTTTTTAAAATATTACAAATGCAGCTGCAGGGAAACGATGCAGGGCATTTATTCCGACGATGAACTTTTCAGTGGCAGGATGTGCTCTGAATGCAGATGGTGGGAGGATGTGTTCTCCTGCATAATACCCTGTCCATTAGCACCAGTGGGAGCTGAGAGCCTCCTCAACTCCACACAGGAAAACACTCAAATGAAGAGGATTAACACAATGCATTGGTGATACGACGTTTCAGAATTAAAAATAATACAAGGCCCATTGACCATCGGATAACAAACCAGCAGGCTGGGCAAACAAGCTAGTAGCAGACCTGTTGGTTTGTGTTGTAGTTGCGTATCTGTTTTTCACTTTTCTTCCTCTGGAAGAAACTTTTTTTGGTATAGGGAATGTGTGCAAAATACATATTCAGACTGACGCTGGTAATGATGGTAAATCCTGCTGTCAATACTACACATTTCATTTTGCATCAGAAGAATATGTACCCCAGAAGAGGCACCTGACATGACCTACTTGAGCGGTCTACGAACCAAGATAGATCCACAAGTGCTGTGAATACTCTTAAACTTTCCTTTAAAGAAAGAGAGAGAGGGAAAAAAAATAAATTGCTGGTACTAGGATGTGCTTCAAAACTCTGAATCTTAAAACACGAACATATTGACGGAACGTGTCATCCTTTATGAAGTTGTAAGCTCTGCTCTCACAAAGACATCCTCACAAAGTTTCATACATACCCACAGGAGGACAACAAGTTGTGAGAGTTTGTGTGAAAGTGTTTGAAGCACCATCTCCACGAGCGCTGCCTCCTGCTATGTTTCCGTGAGTTTACATGAGTGCATCCGGGCCAACAGGAATAACAGTAGCAGGGGTTTCTCAGTGACTCTTGGTTCTCTCTTAGTGACCCATTTAACCCTCTAGTAACAGCTTCAACAGACTTAGTATTGTAGCATTAATAACTGATGTGTTGTGACACATTGCCTACCTGTAGACTGGCTGCATCTCTCTGCTAATGCCTATTACTGCTCCTGGAGGAAACTGGGCAAATTCTTGGAAGAGGTCTCTGATGTTGGTCCTGAATTTCAGGTCCAGGTCAAGCTGCACGATGTGTGTCAGACCTGAAAGAAGAGCACAGCACTCTGATAGGACAACATCAAACTTTAGAAAAACACCCGACTAATCTACTAAAGGAAAGGCTGCTTTACTTTGACAAAGAGACCTCTGTCCACCACATGTGAATGAAATGACAATTTTTAAGAAACTCTCCGAGGAAATTTACTTCTGAGCCAAATGTGTAGACAAGTTGAGATTCTCTGACCACCAGCACATCCTTCAGTGACTATTTGCTTAATTATTTAAAGAGTCTTTGGAGGAATATTCAGTTACAGGAAATAAGAAAATACTCAAAACTGCATGAAAATGTCTAAATTGTGGGTAAAAATGTAGAGAAAGATCATCATGACTATTAAAAAAAAGTGCAGTTGTGAGTATAGACGCAGTAGATGATTAACACTGGAACAGCAGTATCCAGGATATTCAGGCCCTCATCTGTTCATTGTTTCAGCTTCCTATGTTTTGTTGGTTGGCATGGTGATGGCAGGATGGGATATACTCAGGAATGGTGCACCGGGGGCACAACATGATTATTAAACTGATGAAAACACTTGTCATCTTAAAGGTCCCGTGTGTGGGATTTAGGAGGATCTATTGGCAGAGACGGAATATAACTGGGTCATCTTCCTCAGACTCCACCAAGTTGCACCGCCATGTTTCTACAGTAGCCAAGAACAGGGAGAAAATGGCTCTACAGAGGGTGAGGCAAGGGGCATTCAGTTGGCTGCAATCTACTGGAACCAGCAAATGTTGGAAATATTTGCTTAAAAATGATTGAGTGATTGACTGATTATCAGAAATTCCTTATGTTCCAAAGGAATTTTAATGCTCCATGTTGTTACTCATGTCACACATGCTGTACAACATGCAGACGTGAAATTGAATACCCTATTCATCCATCCCGCCCTTATTGTATTGTGGTAAAATGGACAGGTGAAATCCTGTGCAGAATTGTACTCAAAGGGGCCGAACACCACAGATGGACAATCCCAACCCTAATTTTGGACAAGAAAAAAACAACAACAACTTCAGCCTCAAAGACAACTGAAATGCAAAACAATAAAGGGTATACATGAAACTATGAGTAAAGACTACAACTTTGTGCTACCAGTTTGTGCCGCAAAAATATTTGAGTGGCATTTTTTTGTTGTTGTTGTTGAAACAAGTGACCGAAAAAGAAGACTCAGCAACAGCAGCGACCTGTTTTCTATGCTGTCCAAAGAGGGAAGCTGCCATCAAAATGCTTTCATGTATTGTGCTAACACAGAGGGGGTCGGGAGAATAATCCCCGAGTTGTCGGAGCTGTTTGTACTACCAGGGCTTAACTGGTGGGAGTATGACAGGAAGAGGGCCCTAAGTTGTTACAGATCAATGACTAGACACAAAGTCCTGGGAAAAGTGAAGGTCTTTGTGGACCGGGCTCTTTTTCTTTTATCGTGGCATATGATGGCAAAAAAAAAATGTGATGCAAACACTCCAGCCCTTTTACACAGAGAACCATAATGAAGTCCTTCCTGTAAACTGCCTTGGTTTATTTACACTGAACAAACCAACGGCTGCACAATGCCACTAAGGCGTGTGATTTTTAGATGGCATTCTGGAATTCTGCAAGCCAAGCCAACAATCATTTACCTTCTCTGTTAAACGGTGGATGGTCTTGTTCTCTGCTCAGACGTTAAGGAGCCCCCAGATCTCATGCTGTCTCAGAAATTTGAAGACATCGGCTGATTTTCTTCTTCTTCTTCTCTGAGTTGCTAACTGCTGCTACCAGTGTCGCACACATAACATGTTGTCGAAACATCACACTCCCGTCCCGTCTCACCGGCTCGCTCCGTTTATACAGACTTCGTTTCGGTGCTGTCACAACCTCTGCTGCTAGATCGGAGGCGACACAACAATGACTCCTCCATTACAACTCCTGAAAGGGTGTTGATTTGTTTGAACATACTTTCACCTGGATATAATCTTTGTCTCCTCCCACCAACACTAAGAAAACTAAGATATTGTTATTGATGGACGAAGAAAATATTGAAACTGAACGAAAACTATGCATTTCGATTAACAGATTACTGTGTTTAAATCAACATTAGCCCCGCCTCCCAACAACTGCTATTTGGCTAGTGGCTAAATCGTTCAATCTTGGCCAGCTAAATGGGTGTCGTTTATTGCAGGAATAATGCCGGGGTTTAGAGCTCGCCTGAGGCTCTGGTCAAATCAGATGGTCCTCAACTCATCCAGAGCTACAACAGACACTGTTGTCTAACACCATTTTCAACACCATTTTCAGGAAGAAACTAGGTCAACCTCATTAAGCCCTAACATCAGTCTCCATGTGAGCCTTTACAACATATATTAGAGGGTCACTGTTTTCTGCTTTTGTCAACATTCACAGGAAGACCAATTGAATTATATTTTCACCCTAATTATGTTCATATATAACAATAATCAGCAACGCCAGACTAAGTTCTAATGAAAAAAAGGTCTGTTCTTGTCTTAAAAACCTATGCAGACGACACACGGCTGAATATCTCTATAGACTAGCTATAGACTTCATTACCACATGTCTTTTGGCAATAAATAAATGGATGAGTGACGATTTCTTAAAGTTAAATGAGGACAAAACTGAAATCCTACTAGTTGGCCCAAAAGCAAACTGAGAAGTTCCTGGATTAAATCTGAGGTTCATGGCGGTGTTATGTTAGATTCAGATCTAAGCGTCAAGTCTCACATTAACAAGGTTACAAAAAAATAGCATTTTCTTCTTCGCAACATTGGTAGAGTATAATTATAATTATACTCACTCATATAATTCATAAATTAAAAAGATGCTGAAAAACTGATTCACGCCTTCATTTCAAGATGAATAGGATAGTGTATTATTTACTGGTCTCCCAAAAATAACCATCCAGTGGCTTAAGCTTACTCAAAACTCTGCAGCTTGGCTATTAACCAGAACCATGAGGAGAGAGCACGTTTGTCCAGTTTTAGCTTCCTGTTACGTCTAGAATTGACTTCAAGGACCTCCTCTTTATATACAAAGCTCTTTACAGGCTAGCACCAAGCTACACTGCTAACTACCTTGTTCACTATTTGCCTTCAAGCATACCGCAATCATCTGCTGCTGGTATATTGGAGGTTCCCAGAAACAGTCAAACGTTTCTACTCCTTTTTTTGTTTATGTTCTTTCTATTTTCTTAGCACTTGGTGTGTGGAACTTTTTTTTGTTGTAAAGCACTTTCAGTTGCATTTCTTGTATGGAAGGTGCTGTACAAGCAAATTATCATTGTTATTATTAGTAGTAGTAGTATTAACACAGATCATTATTTTAACATTAAATAAAAATCAATAGTTAATTTTTGTTATCATTCATTTTGCATAAATCCTTTATATCCCATTTAATTTCTCTAGTTTTCGGTCATTTTTCAGCTATTGATATGTTTAATCTTATATTAACCTTATATTTTTTAGATAATACACAATAAAATATATTTTTCTTATTAAACAACAAGACAATATTAATGTCGCTGGACTGCAAAGTAAGTTTTATACCACATTACTGAATGTTACTCTTTTCCAATATGATGACATTGCTTTAACATATTATGAAAATGTGCTGAATAATCCTGTTGATTGTGCATTTTTAATATTTGTTGTCGACACTTTGCAAGCTCGTGCATTAATCACAGAACAGTGATCCTGCAGTTAAATTAACATAAGAGTAGTAGGAGTAGCTAGACAGGCTACGCCAAGAAAACTGTTTAGTGGGCTTCCAGACACGACTACAGTAGTAGTGCCACTTTTAACTTAGGTGAAAAATGTGAGGTTATGGCTGTGTGAGACTCGAGTCCCAGCATCTTTAGACTTCTAGAGGTAGCGCCAAACATGGAAAATCTCTCCACAAACAAAAACACTGTCTTACATGAAACAGAATCAAAGCTAGTCTGCCTTTCACAGGGGAAGGTTTTGGGCTGATAGAAGAACTCGGAACATTCCTGAAAGAAGACAATTCTGAAAATCCTCTAGGAGAGATGTCATCATTATTTTTCATTTCGTCTCCCACCTGCAGCTTTTATTCATATTTGTGGATATCACTTCTGTTTCACTCTTACATTCATCATAAATGATGCTCTGTGTCTCCTATAAGAGTTTTGGCAAAATGGTTAAATCAAAGAAGTATGGTCACCCCACTCCTTCTTTTAAGTTGTGCCCTTTACGGATAAAAGCATTCTTTAAATAGAGATGTGTGATCACTGGGATGCACCGAGCAGTAGGGTGGCACACGTGGCTGATCAATAAGGACAAAACGTGAGACACCTCTCCTTCTGGTGATGGGGGGGAAAAAAAAAACAATCATACAAAACCCTGAATGCCACACTGGCAAAAGGCTTAAAATGACGTCAATAGAACTTTGTGCTCCACCACAAATTACTTTTCAAAACTAGCAGCTGAGTGACAACCACACATTCAAACATTTTCTCCACAAGCACTTTCTTTTATTTATCATCCAGTGTTGCCGTCAGGCTCTCATCGTTTTCCTCTGCTGCTTCCTGTTGGCTGTCCTTTACATTTACAGTCATGTAAATAGAATACTTGTTGTGCCACAGAAAACTTGAATTGCATTATTAAGGATTATTTAAAAATCTCAAACGGATGGGGTTCTGGTGTCTGCATGGCAGAGACGTCAGATTTCCTGTGTGCGCCTCTGGTGACTATTTATTCAAACCCCAAAGAACAATAGTTTGGATTTGTGGAGTCTCTGTGGCGTGACACCCATGCTGCACATCCCCTAAAGTGAATCGCGTAATGCACACCCGAGGAGATCGCTGCAATCGGTCACAACAGACACAGCGGGCACTAAGGTTGGCAGCAGCCACAGAGGAAATCCTCCCTTTCTGACTCCCCAGGGCCTCTGCACGATCCCACGTGTCTGTTAGATATACCTGCCCATACTGCTTTCTCTAGCTGTGCCTCGGGATAGAGAAAAGAGCATCTGAGAGAATTCAAAACAATCTGCCACAGAATCAAAGCCGAATAATGGAATTGCTTTTCTTATGATGTAATGCAGATAACGACATCGAAACTTTTAGGCAAAACTCTTAATTTGAACATTGAAGGGCACCAATAACAAATCATAAAAGACAGAACTACAAGATTTCTATACGTAAAAGCAATATACGCAAGACAGCAATCAAAAGTAAGTTGTTGTTTTTTTTTCTGTCAAAGCTAAATAATATCTGTATATTTAATTATGATTTGTTAAAGCATCCAAAATACTATACATCTGCCCGACATCTATGAAACATTGCAGGGTTTCCCATAAATTCATATATTTGGGGCGGCCTGCTACAGATTAATTTTCTGCCTTGGAGCTGATCTCCTCCCGTCTACTGACAACCACAAGCTCTGCAGACAAACAGACAGAGACAGAGATTCTCTGGTATTACATCCCTCCTGTAAAAATACACTGTGGTGCAGCCTCTCCTGTTTAATGCAGTCTGCTTGTGCCTTTGTCTTAAGCTTCTACATGGAAGCTGGTTGGTGTGACGTCATTAGGTACTACGTCGGTTTTGGCAACTTCATTCGACCATGTTAGGACTTGGCGCCATGACTTCCAAATTAGTATCATGATTATTTCAAAATTGACCTTGATTATGATTAATGAATGATTATTAATCTTGTACATTTGGGTTTTTGTTACACTGCCCAAACAACAGACACACATTCTTTGTAGGGATAAGCTCCTCTCTTTGAGTTCATGTCAACAGTGAACACTGCAGCTGCGTGCGTGGTGCTGAAGCTTTGGGTCCATCCTGTAGGACGACTGCTCCAGCGTTTATTTCTGGAACCTCAGAGCTGGTAGTTTACGTAACATAGCCAGACAAAATGTCAAACATCAGAGGGAGGCGAGATATGGAGCTGTGCATATTGTTGGCTCTGTGTTCGTGCTCACGTCTCCCTGCCGTTTTACATGCATCTTCGTTTTCAGCGACTAACGTGACTTGGACGGGGCGGAGGCATGTGACATAATATGTTTTAAAGGACGGCTCATGAGCACACGCACTGGGGAAAGTTACTCAAATTAACCGGCATGAGCTAGATTGTGTCGGTGAGAGGTTCTACATGTCCTGGGTTTTTTTGGGGGGGGTTATTTATTGGTTAATTAGCCAGCCTTAGGCTACATCTTTAGCAAAACGCCTCCTGCATATGTGGTTCACCGGCTGTGATGAAAACAGAATCGCAAAGTAGTGCTTTTGGGTGACTTTGTAAAGCATCCTGCTGATAAAGAAAGTCAACAACACAGGGAGACAGAAACAGAAAGAGGCCAGGTGGGACAAGCTGGTGTGCAGAGACCAGTGGGGGTTTTTTTTTGTGGGGTTTTTTTGGTGGGTGGGTGGGTGTGGGGGCATGTGGGGTAAACAGAACTGAAGGGAAACACAGGGTGAGCAGATTAAAGAACTTTGTGAGCGAACACTCAAATAAGATGGACCATAAAGTATAAAAAAAAAAGAACCTATATACTACAGTGTTATGAATGTACTCTGTCAGATCATTGTAACCACTACAAAGGAATGTGACTAAACATGTCTTCTTACTTTCAGGCATGATGTGATGCATGGCAACGGACAGGAAGAAGATGGCGTCGCTGTAGTAAGCCCCGGAGCCAGAGCTGAAGTGCTTCTGCATGGCCTCCACAATAGGGAACAGCTTCTGTGTGAGAGCGACCACGTCATGGAACACCACCTGCCCGGCAGATCAATACGGTGGAGACAGGTGAGTACATCAAGGTCCCTGCTACAGAGGAGCTAGGAAATATGTGCAACGACTGAAGTTTTTTTTGTTGTTGTTAATATAATAAAGGTTAAATGTGTGTTTTCCTTAACTTAAAGGCTGTGTTCCGGGTTGTTTAGACTGTTCCGAGAGGCAGTGAATGCCTCACATGAATCATGACTTCGACAAAGGCTTCCCTGCGTGTAATACACTTCTTCCGGACAAATACTCATTCCCAAAACATGAACTGAATTACATCCACATAATATAATATTAAGGTACTACGTCTGAAGTATCATAAGGGGTAAGAGCTAACCCTAGCATAACTTAGCCCTGTTTCATACAAACACTGTTAACCCAGGTTTAACATAATTGCAGGGATAAAAAACGACTTACACTTTGGAATGCATGACTAATGTTTATATTGTACAATGATGAGTGACTTGTCTTGTTTAGTTTAGCCCTGTTCCTCATCTTTTAGCTCCGTGTTAAATCGAATTTCAGCGCATTACCCTGGAAACTCCGGGCTAACTCTGCTTAAGGCAGGGCTGGCGAGTCTTTAGTCAGGGTTAGCCCACTTTAGAATGTGCCTGGCTGTGCCGGTGTGAAAGCTCTCTTAGCCTGCATGGGGCTAAGAGAGTTGTAAGAATGCTTTCAGCCCTGGCCTAAGTGCAGTGTGAAAAACCCACTGAGTCGTGTCTCAGACAGTCAAACTCGCACTAAGAAAATCCCTGTCGATTTCTCAACTTCGCAAGATCCAACTGCTGTCTTGTCGAATCTGCAGCTATGATTCATTCAGTGGTGCAGCTCGCCTAAAATTAAATGTTGCCACTGCTTGTGCAGCATTTTCTTTGAAAACAGAGACGCTTGAACACACAATTTAAGTATGGATGCACAATATACAGTACCAGTCAATAGTTTGGACACAGTTTCCCATCCACTTGGATGGGAAACTGTGTCCAAATTTTTGACTGGTAGTGTATATTAAACTGATGAATTATCAGTCCAAATTATGGGAAATTTATGTTATCAGCTAGTGGCTGATAATGAAATTATAGCCAATAAACTGTCGATAATGAGTGGACTGTCAGCTGAGTGGAGAGCAGAGCCAAACATGTTGTCACTGCTGAGGATGATTTTACAATTGCAAATACAACATTTTGCCACACACAAAGGAAAAGTCGCGCCCCCCGACCGATCCACAATGCTGCCATCCAATTAAAAATGCAACAACATAAGGAATCCTCACATAATTCCACCCATATCTGCATGCAAACAAGATAATTACATGAAATCACATTTACATATTGATGCATTTAGACTCTAACAAATAAAGATAGAGTATATCCACAATCACAGGCAGGCCTATACGGTATGAAATATGTATGTGTGCTGATGTGTTTTACATTCCATCTCTTTTTCAACAGGCACACTCCATCCCATCCTCCTGCCAACCCAGATTTTTGGACACACTGACAAGCCAAACAATGTTGCTCCCTGAGTCATAAAATACATTCTGTCCTGTTCTGGTTTCTATACTTGTGATAGTTTTGGCATTCACTGGATCTGGTGAAGTAATATTATTGGTTCACGCACAAAAACCAGCAGCACATAGTTGACTTCAGAGGCTGAACATGTTTGGCAGTCGTTCGGCTGCTTTGTAAGGGGACTGAAGCAAAAGTTCCTTTTTTTGACTTTTATGGCCAGGCTTGCTTCTACTGAATCGAGGATGAGAGGAGGAAATCAAGACTTTTAAGGTTGTATGCACTTAAATATAGAATGATTAAAAAAACTAAATACAGCATTCTTTTAAATACCAGTGTATTGTCTTAGACATTGTTGCCTTTGTGTGGTTAGATTTTTAAATAAAAATATTTTAACATAGTCAAGGGGACAGGAATAAGATGAAAGTTTACAAGGACAGTCTGAACACTTGCCCACCACAGAGTCCCAGTTGGCAAGGACATTAATTTAAAGAGGATTTCCATAAAGGATGGAAGACATTAAAAAGTGTTGTTATGGATCTATAACAGCATGATTTTATATATATTTTTTTTTTTTACAAACAGACGGTTGTTTTTATATTCACTGGAGCCTGCTAATTTACTTTATGTAATGCGTCAGCATTTCTGTGTTAGAAGTTAGATGGCATTTGAAAATATACACTGGGGTGGGTGATCTGGCCAAAAAGTAATAGCCATGATCTTAAATGAGATCTTTTTTTCTTAATTTGCAGACTATACTCAGATTTGAAACAGCCTCAGAATTTCTCTATTTGCACCCTTAAAACACAGCATTGCATTCAAGACAGTTCTTTTTTTTTTTTTGGTGCAAGCTACTTAGCCACTAGCAATTCCTGGTGTTGTTTACAAACGGAACCCAAAGAATCATGTGCAGTCATTTGTCCAATCAGCGGAGCTCTCTATTTGGCTACATCATTCTATTGGTACTTTCACATATAGTGCAGACCTGCCTGTTAGTGACGTTATGTGAAGTTTGGAAACCATTAAATACTGTGGCCTCTACAATTCACCCGAAAAAGCTAATTATGGCTGCCCTCAAGATTGATAATGATCTAAAATTATTATACTGCATATGCCTAAATGATAGAGTACACTCTTAAACATTGTATTAAAAGTGAAACGGAGTAATGAGGGCAGAAAGACTCCAGCATGCTGCTCGGTAAGGACTGTGAGAGAATGCTGGTCAGCAGTAATGAGCACAGCCTCTGGGCATAGTGGCTGTTTGTTGGGAATGTCAACTGTTGGAAAGTGATGGAGGCTTTAATTCTTACATAACCACTGCCTCACACTCGTGCTCTTTCAAGATACCGATTAAAAGGAAAGAGGCTCGCGGCTCACGGCCACATGTAAACGTGCCTTCTCCGTCTGCACCTGGAGAGTCCCTGTCCCGACCGTGATGAGCACCACAAGTCCCTGACCAGATTTGGCTGGCTGTTTGCGGGTCATGGTCAGCACCCCCATCCAAAGGTATGTGAGGGCATTAAGAAAAAGTTGCCTTCTAAACCATCCACGTATGTTGGGCTCGAGATCCTCCTTATCAAAAAATTATAGCCTGAGTGATACGGATTTTCAGGGCTGATGCTGTGTTTGGGGATCTAATCTAAACAATGTTGGCGCAGAACCCTTAGATGAATTTTTCTTAAAAAGGTGCCTATAAGCTACATACTGACTGGACACTTGACAGATGAAAAAATCAAGATATTAGTTCTTCCTGGTGGACGAACTACATAATGGAGGGATGGTTTCTATATTACGTGAAGCCTAATTCCCCTTATCAGCTGATGTACACACCAATACTGACATATCTGCAAAAAAGCAATATCTACCTCACAAATCCTATTCTAATAAAAAATAAATAAATACTGTATTTGTCAGGCTCTGCAATGCATTTAGGAGGAATGCATCCTCTAACCTCAACATATTTTTACAAAACCTGCGCTGCATTTCACCAGCAACAATCTGCTTCTTAATTATGCTTTTTTTTCCTGACAGGTTTGAGTAAAAATAGCCAAAAGAATCACTTTGTCATTGGCAAAATATTTGATGCCGTTAATTCTGGACTCTTTATTTGGCATCCCATGACACCCCAACATATTGCTGTTGCTGTCAATGCTTTGTGTTAAGCCTATAAATGTACTACAAATGCGTTTTATAATCGTGACTAATGTTATAGCTATACACAGAGCAGTTATTAGTATTGGCTAAGTAATACAATAAAGGAAAAAAAGGGGTTGGGGATGGTTTCTACATGCCAGTTAGGGCTGTGTTTTTGAGAGAGACCTTGTCTGGTCCTATTCAACACCCTGGTAACACAACAGATTAGATTAGACATTTTATGTAGGTTTAGCAGCAGGTCTCATAACACTTCATCACATGTCCGCTCCCAACAGTAAACCTGTCCAGTATTTTATATTCCACACTTCAGCTGCGCTCCTCCGAGACTTTGACCTCCATCTAAGTTTAGCGAGCGAAATGAACAGGAAGCAATCAGAGCAACAGGTTTAAAAGATGAGCAAACCTCTATATCCACTTCAAGGCAGGCATGAGATCAAATGCAAACTAAAGCAAAAGCTCCAGCATCCACACCAGATGTTGCAGAGGATGAGACATTCCTTAAAACAAAGGGCCTGGTTGGTAAGGGGGGTTTAAAAATGGATAATTTGTAGACAAGTGTGTGAACTTGTGCTCTGTGAAGAATTAAAAAAAAAAGGAGAAAAAAAAGAGGAGAAATGGGGCAGGATGTTGAATGCAACAGAAAGAGCAACAGAGAGGGGACATAATCCTCTGTGTTGGCAGAGACTACACAGTGGTGGTGGTGGTGGTGGGACATCCCCATCAGCAAGGATCAGTTTAGAAGGCAAACACTGCCCCCGTGTGTTTCAACAGAGTTTTCTCATAGGGGAAGCCTTGTTTCAGAGGTCAGGGTGCTACAAATGAAATGCTTGCCAAACCGTTGAAATCAGAAATCCTGTCACCCTAATACCTTTCTGACATCAGACTTTTTTTCTAAATCAGCAAGCGGAAAAGCACCATTAGGGGACCAGCCAGATGTATGGAGGTGTGGTTAAAAAAAAACTTCCAACTTCTCTCAGTCTCTCCTGCTTTATCTTTTACAGAACCATTTCTGTCACATTTTGTGTGTACAAGCGAAGACAACACTATGACACAACACTTGGGTCTTACTTGTTCACCTCACCTTTCACTGTGGCCACTGTGTGCAGAGTGGAACACTTTTGCTCCAGGCGTGGTCACATGACATGTCGTACAGATTAGTTTGCCTTTTTTGCATGAACACTGATGGAAAATGCCAGAAGGGCTTTTAGGTGAGAGACATATTTTCCGATTTTTTTAGGTTTTAGTGACAACGGCTATGAGCTCACTGAGTGTAGTTCAGGCACTGTTTCACTACAATGATCTTACCGCCTATACTAACCTGCTCTGACTTCCATAGCTCAATAAATACATACTTTATATGTTATGGCATTGAAGAAAACTCCAATAATTTTAATCTGCATCAAAAGCAACTTTACAAGAAATAAAACTTCTATCATTCAATCATTATAACATCATAAGGACCTTTTTTTCTTAACACGTTTAGACCGCTTACCTCATACTTAAATGTTGCATCAAGGAGAAACTCCTGCAGCATCCTCTCTCCCAGTTCTTTGCTGGCCTGGTCGCTCACAAAATGAAGCACTAACACCTCTCCTTCCAGGAAGCGTCCATGCTTAACCATAGACAACATGGCCACCCTGAACTTGTCCTGCAAGCTCCGGCTCTTGTCCACTTTAGTGAACATCATGAGTATGTTGTAGCGACGGTCGCCCGCGTCACTGTGCCCTGTCCTGGACCTAAATCCCTCGCTCTCTCCGCCTACATCTCGCCCTTCCTCTCCTTGCTCTTCGGATCCAGCAGGATGCGAGACTCCGGTGTCCACGGTTAGGTCTGCATCGTTCCTGTTGGTGTTGTGGCTGGCCTGGGTCTCCTTGATCCTCTTTGTGGTACTGGAGAAGTTCTGCTTCTCTGAGCCAAAGTAGTAAAAGGCTACGACAGCAAGTGCAGCAGCCAAGAGAAGAACAAACTGATAGGACCTGAAAGTACTGATCCTACCCATGACTCTGGCTACCAGTCTTCGGATGCCCATATCTCCTTGTTGATGTCATGAAAATGAGGGTGGACATGGAAAAACGGTCATCCTTTTATGTCCGTCAAGTTCACTATCATTTAGTTTCTGTGAGTTTCCAACATTTTCCTGAAAGAGAAAGGAAACACACTGAGAGATGGCAGTGACAGCCAAAATCAGTATTAATGAAAGTAACATGTCTGACGTCAGAGAACAAATATTCCATGTATTTATTCCATCGATAAACTTCAGCAAAACTGATTACGTGTTGAAAACGTTGCTCGCACTTTTTGTTAAACTGAGGGGGAAACTTCAGAACTCTTTGAAGCTTAGCCAACTATAATCCAAAATTCACTTTGAATAACATTCTGTTATATCCAACTCAGCTACATAAGCAAATCGATTTAAGCTCATTTCAATTGAGGGCAATTATCATCAATCTTCATCTCTCTTCCTACAATTATACACCGTTGGGATTTAAAAAACACACCACTGTATTTATCTGCAAATTTGCTTAGGTAATTTGTTTCATATGAAAACAACCTGTACTTTGTTCCTTATTAACTTTTTCTTTGATTTTCTTAGTTAAATTACTAAAAAAAAAAAAACAGCAACGAGATATAACGTACAAAATACCAAAAACATAAGCACCATCGATTTCTCAGGTGACACAACTGGAGTTTACAACATGTTACACAATCAGTAGAGTAGTGTGTCTCTGCCACCAGTGTTCATTCCAGCACTGGTCCTTCTCCTCATGGACTGGCACAACATCCGGTTGTCATCCTGTGGGATGGTGGCCCCCACGCTGCAGTCAGAGCTGACCGGAGATACTTCAGAGTCTGTGGAGAATGTTCACACTGCTGCAGTCGCTCACTAAACCAACCCTGCCAAATCTTCATGCTCTCTTGTAGGGGTGGGTTAGTTTAAGAATGGAGGGGTCATTTAGATTAAACTGGATAAAGTCAAAGTGGCTACTTCTGTTTTCAAAACTCTATGTTGAGAATTATCATAAAACCTGCCCTACGTATATACAAC
This sequence comes from Chaunax sp. Z400, assembly GCA_037577475.1. NCBI lineage: Eukaryota > Metazoa > Chordata > Actinopteri > Lophiiformes > Chaunacidae > Chaunax > Chaunax sp. Z400. The sequence continues at coordinate 18,183,127 of CM075188.1, read as the reverse complement.
CAATTTTAAAACGGGGCCAAAAAATTTGTGTTTTCTTTTCTTTTTTTTATGCCTTGAGTTTCCATATAATTCTCCAACTGGACTAGGTCATTTAAAGATGCAAATGGAATGTTTTAAAACATATTCTTTTATTGTTTGATGTGTTTATGTTATTATAATACATTAAAAGTTGCTTTTTATATGTTCCCAATTACAGTTTTGCCTCTAAATACATTTATATTATACATAATACTGCTTGCACAGAGATCTGCAGACTGAATTTTCATTCACAATTGCCACTGTTATCATGCACACAAATATATTGCATCTCTACAGACCATCCACGTACCTGTTTCATGTCGTTGATCTCTGCAGCTCCATCTTGACAGCTTGTTCGAGGATTATGCTGCCGTTCCTGGATCCTCAACTTTGTGAAGCAATACAAAAGCTAACGTTGCACTGAAATTCAGCGATACCATTTACGCTCTTAGAATACCATAAGGTCAAAATCATACATATATCTAAGATTTAATCATCCTCATTTACAAATACTGCAGCAACCTGTTGACATGCCAACTGGAAACGAGGAGGCTAATTTAGCAAGCAACGACTTTGCGCCTAGATGTGGGTCACTGAGTTGCTCTCCGGCGTTGTTTGTTAAACCCTTGCACAAAGCCAACACTGTTTGATTAAATCAAGAATGTATGTTTGCATTGATGTGTCGCTCTTAGAATTTTACCGTGTTTGCATGGGTTCGTAATTTTGAGAAGCAAACCAGCTAGACGTGTTAGCCTAATGCTTTACAAAGATGCTCCACAAACCGAGACGACTCACTGAAGAGTTATTTCCTAATTCTTAGATCACGTTGGTTAGGGCACTGCCCTGCCCCTTAAGGAGACGAGCAGAGGCCAATGAGCACAAATTATGACAGATTCTTTCTCACTGTAGTCACAAAAGTAAATGTTGGACCAAATTTTCACAAGCAAATTACCTTCTGAGCATCCTGACACCAACATAAAATTTTAAGACGAACAGATCGGGAGAAATTTGACCGTGTACTCAGAGACACACTCTCGCGAGATCTGGACATCTGTAGCAAGTATATTTTGCTATCAGAAAATAAGTGGCAAAATTAGACACCCATTACATTTTTTGACAGTATATATTAGTATTGCATTGTTTTGACATTGACAAGCAAAAAAAACCTCAGTAATGTGTTAGTTTTAAGAAAGCCCAGTGTGGATGGGCGGGAGAGGCGATCACCCCCACTTCATCTTGTAATGCGTTATCTTTGCTGTAGAGAGTCTTTGCCCTTAACCACACCCACTTTAATTTGAGCCGTATTCCGAGTCGTGCTGCATATAAGTGTAGTTGGAAAAATGACCGTAAGAGTTTTACGAACGATTCAGAAATGAATTCTGCAGCGAAGAACTGCATTTTAATGGTTAAATGGATGGTTAGGACACACTATAAGTAGTGTGCGTTGTAGTTGAATTAATCATATTCTTATACTCAGCATGATTGCACATGTGCTCCTATTTTTCATGTTTTTGAAGTTTGTGTAAATAACATTCAAGTACCAGCTCAAGCACCACACTTGTACAGTTTTGGGAATCTTCTGTTAATTACATCTAAATTTATAATGTACCACATGTCACAATAAAATGCTTTTTAGTGCTTTTTACCTTACATTATCTATTTGACAGCTGTAGTTAATGGTTACTTTTGAGAGTAACTTATTACTAGAATTAACTAACTTAATCAACAATAAACTGGTCAGGTCAAGATATCAGCCAACACTAGCTTATTGAAGATACATCATATTGGTGTATATGTCTACTCATGTGTAACAAAAAAATACAAGAAATACCAAACTAGACTTAATTTAGAAACAGTGTCCCCATTACATAGTTTTGTTTGCCAGATAACTCACTTTGCAGTTTGGACTTTGAGAAGCACTCTCAAACTCTACTCTGAAATATTTTTTATTTATTATTATTATTAATGTGAAATGCAGAAGAATACTAACTTGCAGTAGTTTAAAAACACCACTTTTGTTCATAGGGTATGATGCTTTTATATAATAAAAGAGTTTGTTTTTTTTGGTAATTTTATCAATTTCACTTGTAATTACTTCTTTCAGCACCGGTAAATATAAATTAAAAACATACTGTCATATTATTTTACCCTGTTCAATGTCACAATTAGTGCTAGGGCGAAATTATTCGAAGTTACAGACTACCCTGAAAGCAGCATTGCTTCGTCACGACATTTACGGCAACGGTATTGTTACTCTGTATTCGCCGCTGTTGTGTTCCTGTTCGCAGCAAATGTTATTCGTCTTCTACATACAGGATATATGCTATCTTTTCTAATCGCCTGATGTATTTACGTCGTAAACATAATCTAGCTCGTCTAATTTTGGTTTGAAATTAAGCGCGCGGCTATCTTGAAGCTAACTAGCTGATTCGTACTCGCGAAAATGAGTTCCAACACGCACGTCATTCAGGTGACAAATGTCTCCCCGAGCACAACATCCGAACAAATGAGGACTCTGTTTGGATTCCTCGGAAACATAGAGGAGCTCAAGCTGTTTCCACCTGAGTGAGTATTCTGAACTTCAAATCGGTAAAACGCTGCCTTACCTAGCTTACGCGTTAACGCAGGGCTGCTTGAGGCCTGTAGCGTCAAGTAGGCCTCACTGCTGGGCATGTAAATGCTAACATCAGCTCGCGCCATTGGCGAATGCAGTAGCAGTCACTCCACTTAACATTTCCGCACGACGGACAAAAATTGATATCCTCCTGTTTTGTGTCTGTGATTTATTAATTTATAGTATTAAGACACCCTTTTCTCAACGATCGTCCACATGTAAATAGTAATGAAACGTCTGCCCCATTCATCGTGAACTCAAGATTGGCTTTTTTCAACTAAATTGTCAATTCCTTTTCATTGATCGTTTAGCCCCCAAATTTCAGAACAATGCAAATTCCCAAAGTCAAAAGTGAACTCTGATTTGCTTGTTTCGTCTAATAAACTATTAAAAAAACTTAGTTGTATAGTTTACAATTATAGAAAGCACAAGTAAAGCAGTAGGGTTAGGTCCTCACATTTGGTGATTCCCCTGCATTCCCTTAGCCACTTCAATCCATCCTCTACACTTCTTTAACATTGACTATAGTAAAATAATTGTTTTCTGCTTTGTATTCTCATCTATTGAATTACACCTGGCTTCTCGGCAGGTAGGACATGTCAAGGACTGTAACATCAGCACAGTAACAGTACAAACATAATTTTAGTCACAGGCAAGTCATTTTAAAAAGATGATGGTTCAAACTATTAGCACATGGCATTGGTAATTGATTTAGAACAGATGTCTTCATGAGAGTTTTGCTATCACTACAGCACACTTAAATATTACCAAGATAGTTATTGATCGAAGTAGAGGGTGGACAACATTGTATAGCTAATTCATCCATTATTAATTTGGGTGTCCCTGGGGAGGCAAAACTCATTTAAGTCAGTTGGAAGGAGACATGTTGGGCATCCCTGTTTGTATTCTTTGCACAACATATCTGTGTTTTTTTCCAGTGACTCTCCCTTGCCTGTGACTTCACGTGTCTGTTTTGTAAAGTTCCTTGAGCCCGAGTCGGTGGGAGTTTCCCAGCACCTGACGAACACCGTCTTTGTGGACAGAGCCTTGATCGTGGTCCCTTTTGCTGAAGGTGGGTGTTTGTGTTATTCTTGTCTCACTCACATGGTCATCTCAGAACATGCATTGCAATGTGTAGGTTGTTTTGATAGAATTGCAAACACTATCTGAGCCACTGAGTTTTTTCTTGCCAAACAAAATTAGCCAAGCTTTTCTATGCTTGGCATTTCTAGGAATGTGAAAGGGAAATGTTCATTTGTGTCCATGTCTTACGATCTAGCTGTAAACTTCTCTCTCTGTTATTTGTGTTGTGGTTTTCATAGTGGACAAGTCATTTGCAGAGAGCCCCTTCCTTGCTGACTGAAAGTGGTCCTCTGCTGCCATCAGGAGATTAGAAAAAAATAAGGGCACCAGGCTCGCAAGCCCCCTTCTGTCTATTGTTCTGCAGTAAAATATTAACCTTTTTATTTTTTCTCTGTTCAAGGCATCTTTTCTTTTAAAAAAAAAAATAGCCACACAACTCTTAAGTAAAATGAGGGGTTGGGGGAGAGGGTGCAGGGCAATTTCACTTCTTCACGTTTGAAGGACTTTAGTATTTTTCGAGTAAAATGTATGTCAATAGTGGGCATGTAAAAGATTAGGGATGCCCCGGGCAGATCTGCTAGATTGGTATTGACTAGTATCATTTTTAATTAATTGGCATTGACTTCAAGCTTGAACCAGTTCTGATCCTCTGTTTATGTTTCAACCTTTTACAATCTGGGAACACCATTTTTCAAAATGTGCCATTGTGCTTGAACCAATAATCATCAATGATGAGTTTCTAAGGATGGCATCTGCACTGAACATCATTCTTCAGAGAGGAAAACCACTTTAGGTCTCTGTTTCAGCTACAATTTGCAGGTATTGTACACCTCTAAAAGAACTGCAGTTGGAAACTTTGTTTTAACTTGGGTATACTGTATGTTGTGTAGCATACTGTAGTAAATTGGCTGCCTTAACAGATCTACTCTGACACTCCTAGATCTAATGAATGTATAGTGAATGCAACATTAGAAAACCATTAAAGACCCTGTACATACACACAGGTGTTTTCAGTTACTGGCTGATCAGACCTATTTAGGTTCGAGTTTGGTTGGGCTGTGTTTGGTAATGGCTTATACTACTTTCAAGACAATAGTAAACTCACTAATCCCAATTTGGACAGATCTCTGAAAAACGTGAATTCACATGATCAACGCGGAAAACAATATGGATGCCCTGATTGGCTGATCAATAGCCAATCATGCTCATGTCAATACAGCTTGAGTAGACTAGTGGGCTCATCAATTATTACAGAAAAGCAAAACTTGTTCACAATGTGTAATACTGGCAGCGTAATGCAAATGTATTTTAGATAATAATAAATGACTTGTTAAAATCAAACAAATAGTGTTTGTAATATTAGTCACCAGTCACAAAGGACGCCATGATTTATGACATCAGGTTGGGTAAATCAGATCACTGAATTTCCACACGAGTTTCTGAACCCAAAAAAAAAAGTCGGAGCTTGTATTTTCCTAAATTCCGATGTGTCATGAACGTAGTATTAGGTCACCAAACTCATCTCCAACAGGTGCTACAAAGTGAGGGAGATGTCAGTCGTGCACAGTCTACAGGTCTACACAGTGCTGAGGTCTAATCAGACATATAAATGAAAACACCTGCAAAGGTGTACCGTGGCTCTGGCTTTGTTTTCTTAATGCAGACTGTAATCCTGGCCTGAGAACGCTAAGTGTACACTGCACAGCTATTTGACAAAAAATATAAATACTGGACCAGAACCTGGTATTGGCATAATCTTAAGATTGAATGTCTCAGATTGGGTGAAAATGTTCAGGACATCCCTACACCAAGCAAAAAGCATGCAGGATTAACTAATCAGCTGTGCATGCTAGAATAGATTTTGAAGTCTTGTGCCATCATCTACACATTTACTTTTAGCAGATGTAGTGAATCTGGTTTATTGATCATGATAAACGCACAACAGTCCTTTGGCATTTACTTCATGTGCCGAAGACTTGTTTTATTTCACACTGCATATTTCCAAATTTTCACTAACACTTGAGAGATAAAAGTAGTTTTAAGCCTCTGCTTGATGTTGCAGTAAAAATGCTTTTTATTGACCCTCTCCACACACATGACTCTGAAAGAGTTGAGTGACTCTCACATTTAACAGTGGTGTTTCTTTTGTTGTTGTGTTTTACAGTTCTTTTTCCTGGTTCAGCCAGCCCTATATACCAGGCCCTGCTGAAAATGCCACCAACAGTTTTGTCTTCTGCAGCCTTATCCTGTTTCTCAAGTGTCTTTTCTGTTGTGTCTGTGTGTGTGTGTGCGCGCGCATGTCTCTCTCTTTCTCCCTCCCTCCCTCTCTCTCTCTCTCCCCTCTCCCCTCCCTTCCCCCATCCCCTCTCCCCCTTTAAAATGTGAAATGCCAGATTGAAAAATAGACTGTTTTCAGATTGCACAACCATGGATGGTCATCTTCATAAGATTTGCCCTGTGATTTTACATTTTGGATTTTTTTCTTCAGCTTTGGGCAGATTTTTCATCCTTTTATCGCAGCTCTGCAGGCAATAGCCTTTAATTTTTAAGTGCAGTTTATATTAGACACTGTTTAGTGTTCTGCTATTGGATAAAACCTAGCACTACTATAACTTGTTAGCAGTACTTAAACTGGTTGCCAAGTAAGTTTGTTTTGTGGTGGGATTGTACAATGTAACCACCAGCAAACGCTCAGAAAAGGTAATATGACAGCGCCTTTTCTGTTTTTGTATTGGTAATGGTAAGTGATATTGAAATGTATCCTTGTGTCTACAACCATATCATGAACTTTGTTTTTTGTATCTCAATGTTTTTGTGTGCTTTATAGCGAAGCAGCCGGCGCGAGTCGCTTGTTCTTAAAACATCTAATGAAAGTTGAGAGCACATCCCACGGGACAACTGGCTGTGCTTGCTTACGTTTGGTTCATGACTTAAAAAACAAGTACAGGTGATAAAATCTTGGCAGTGTTGATCACAGTGTGTATTGTGACTTTTAAACTCATAGCTGCTAATCCTACAATCATACTTTCACAAAAAAAGGTCAGGAATCAAGATTTACAGACAAGACAAAAAGTGGATTATTTTATTATGTTTTTACTACAGAGTAGTTGGAATGAGGTGGCTTGTCTGCAAGTCTTGTCTGAATGTTTATCGATGTTTGCATGGAGCATGCACTGACATGGTTTTGTTTTTCTCCAGGAGTCATTCCAGATGAATCTAAAGCTATGTCGCTGCTGGCTCCAGCCAATGCTGTGGCAGGAATGATGCCTGGCGGAGGCCTTCTTCCAACACCCAATCCTCTGGCAAGTTTTGAAAAGCTTTCATGTAATCTTCATGTAAAATGTCACATGGTAGCAGATGAAGAAGGGTATTCTAAACATCCCTCTTGCCAGCAACATTTTCCAGTTCCTCCAGGGGATCCCAAGGCAATTCCAGGTTAGATGAGATATGTAATCCCTTTAGTGAGTTTTGGGTCTACCCCAGGGTCTCCTCCCACTTGGACGTGCCCAGAAAACCTCCAAAGGGAGGCACCCTGGAGGCATCCTAATCAGATGCCCAAACCACCTCAACTGACTCCTTTCGATGCGAAGGAATTTAATTTTCTCTGTCACTACCCAGAGCTCTTGACCATAGGTGAGGTTTGCCTTCCAGCTTAGTTGTCTCTGTTGACGCTGCACTGGTTCAACTGTCCATCTCAGGGTCCATTTTCCCGTCACTCGTGAACAAGTCTTACAAGTGAACAAGAGATAGCTAAACTCCCTCGCTTGAGGCGGTAACTCACATCCAATCCAGAGGAGGCAGTCCACTGTTTTTCTGCAGTTAGGAGTTGTTGAAGGTAAAAGGGATGTACCATGGATGGAGAAGGAAATTGGGAATATATGATACAGTTGTTTTGATGCTGCGTATAAATCGGTAGGAATGCAACATGCAGAGAGGGAACTATGAAAAGGCAATTAAATCTCCCTCATTGCATGTATTTTACTGTGGGAGACTTTTGTGTGAATGGATCCAAATAAATACTAATTGAAAGTGTTAGAGCCAGATTTATGAGGACTGCTAGAAATATCTGTCAGGACTAAAAGCACTTTTTTAAATTTAGTCAATATTAGGTAAATAAATATTCACAATAACTGATGCTGGGTTCAGTTTGATGGTGAATTTAAAAAATGGCGAGTGCTGTTAAATAAGCTGTGCTGAGATTCTTGAGTGTCTAACTTCTATTTCAGATGGGAGGGACACCATTCGGAGGTCTTGGAGCTCCCAGCATGGAGCAGATGGCTGCCATGGGAATGCCAGGACCTAACATGAACCCTCAGGTGAGTACTTGATCAGTCACTTTCAAAGTGCGACACATTAAAACTTAATGTCTTTAAAAAGGTAATATTCCTCCTTGTATCTTCTTTAGGCTCTTTCTGCAGACTTCCTGAAGCTCATGCAATCCATGGACCCCAAGTAAGAAACTGTACACACTCGTTACCCAGGGTATGCAATCCAATGATCGTCTTTTGAGAAAAGTCCAAATAATTGTTTGCACTTGCAGATTGAATCCATTGGCAGCTGGACTGAACCTGAATCCTGGGCTGAAGACTGATGCCTCCAATAAGGAGATTGAAGAGGCCATGAAGAGAGTACGAGAGGCTCAGTCTCTCATTTCTGCAGCCATTGAACCAGGAAGTGAGTGCTTAGTTTTCTCATTTTGTCAGCAGATTAGGCGTAGTGGAAATACTGAGGTCCAGTTATTTTGTTTTCTAATTATGTCAGCTGTGGAATATTTGCTCCATTTTGTGAACAATAAGTCTACAGTCTGGCATATACTTAATTTTATACAATTGTTCTTGCAGGTAAGAAAGATGACAAGCGTAAACATTCCCGCTCGCGTTCACGGTCCCGCCGCAGGCGGTCCAATTCTCGCTCAAGACACAGGTAATACACGTGAAACAATTCTGCCTCTGAACTAGCAAGTACAAGACACAAACAATATATGTAATGTCTGGCTGTAAGTTATGACTTTAAAATGAGCTGCTTATTTTTTATGGCAGACGCTCAAAGAGCAGGTCTCGACGGAGGTCCCATTCAAGGAATAGGAGGAAGTCCAAGAGTCCACGGAGGAGGAGGACCCACTCTCGGGATAGAGGCCGCCGAAGTAGATCTAGGTCAGTATGTCCGTTATTGTCGGCCAATAATTTTCTTCCCATTTTATTGATGACCAAATGTATTGACCACTGTGCTTGAAGATGAACTGCAGCCCATTTATTTGGCAATGAACAGCTCCAATTTTCAAGACTCAAATGCCTCACCAGCTAGCCTGTGAGATGGAAGCAAAAACAAAATTTTCCTGTTTCCTGCAATGTGCTGTTGTTTGCTTGTTTTTGATGTTGCTTTTGTCAACAGGGACAGGAGAAAGGAGGAGAAGTCTAAGAAAAGGTCAAAGACGCCACCCAAGAGCTACAGCAGTGCCAGGAGGTCTCATAGCATTAGTCGGTGAGTGGGTCTGAGCGCAATGTAACGCTGCTATATTCTCTACCTTCAAATAGCAGTAGTACAGCATCTGGCAAGAAGACTTTCACTATTTTATATTATCCTTCATAGGAGGCACAGACGAAGCCGCAGCGCATCTCGGTCCCCCAGGAAGAAGTTGTCCAGGTCTCCATCGCCCAGACGGTGAATTGTCATTTGCATTTTAATTGTAATTATGTAATTTAGCACAACAACTGAAAGTGACACATTTGTCTTGTTCACAGTCACAAGAAAGAGAAAAAGAAGGACAAGGATCGCGAGAAGGACCGGGATAGAGACCGGAGGGAGGACAGAGATCGGGGCAGAGATGAAAGAGAACGCTCCAGTACTAAGAAAAGCAAAGACAAGGAACGAGATCGGGACCGCAAGTCCGATAGTGAGAAAGGAGACGTTAAGGTATATTTAAAGCATGAATTTTCCCATTGCAACTGTTAGCATCTAAGTGAGCATCAGTAGGTGGCTACATGTCATGTGATCTCGCTGAGAACTTTGAGAATGAAGTGCTCATCCTAGAATTTGGACATCTTCTAAATCACCTTTTTTTTTTTTTTTTTTTTTCCCCACCCCCCCCAAACTGCCACATTGTCTTGGCAGGTGACTCGGGATTACGATGAAGAGGAGCAAGGTTATGACAGTGAAAAAGAAGGAGAGGAGGAGGAGGACGAGAGGAAGACCGACTCTGACTCTGCCTCAACCCCCAAAGGCGAAGAGGATATGGAGAGCTCTGTGGGCCAAATTCCCAAAAAGTCCAAGCTGAATGGAGATGATCACCATCAGGAAGACATGGAGATGAGCGACTAGGAAAATCCCAAACCAGACTGTTATCTCTCCATTGTCCTCTTTTATATTCTTAATATAGGCCACAAAATGTCTGTCTGATCAGAGTAAATAAAATCTGTCTTAACCGTAGAAGCATTGGGGAGGGTGTGTAGAAGGAAAGCAGTCAAATAATTTTTGTAAAGAACAAAACAAAGACTGAAATTTGAACATGAGACATGATTTTAAATTGTCATTGCTGTACTTTTTTAAGACTGTCGTCTTTTTTTTATTGCCTTTGTGTTGAAACCTTCTCCTGACAGCAGAATACACTGCATTTTCCACCAAAACATCTTCAATGTAAATCTTTTTACCAGTCTGGACCCAGTCCTTTACTCATTCAGACTGTTAGTTACTCAACTCCAGGCACCAACTTCATGTTGTTTCTTTTTTTATTAAGTTTGCTTAAACTGTAATGCACCCAGTCGTGTTTCAGCTGACCCCTTTGTAAGTGTACACTGTAGATTGAAATGTGGTGTTGCAATGAAATACTTTGTTTGCAGTAAGTTCTCCAATGGAAGCTAATAAAATTGGACTAACTGTCAAATTGTTTTATGCAAATGTTGAAGCAATAGTTCAACCTTTCATGACAGGGATAAAGCCCTTGTCTGGAATCAATTCCTGATTATGTACACCTCAAAGGGCATTATCCCGCTCGTACCAGGGTCAGTCATCATTAATACAAATTTCTCAACTCTAACGTTAAATTAAAAGATTGTCCGTGGGTTATGGATGTAAAAAAAAAAACATGGAGTCCAAACTCTGATACGTGGTTTTTATTTTAGTAGATTTTATATGAAAATAGTGTCGCAGACATATACATTTTTTGCTGTACAATGGACATGTAGATGAATAATGAATTTCCTAGCTAAAACATTGGAAAAGCAGCAGAAGACAGGAAGGAGTATGAAATAAAGTGTTGTGTAGCCGGGGAGGTTCAGTATCAGCAACGTTAGCTATACCTGCCAAACAGAGGAATGTGAAGTTAAATGAAATGTGCAGTATTTGGTTGTACTGATGCTTAACTTGGATGTAAATTAAGAAAATGTTGCAACAAAACACTTTGAGCCACTACATCTGTATTGTATGCCTTCCTTTTAAACTCCTGGAACAGGAAACGCCTGTTCATGTTGCCATGATTAAAAGCTCATGAACCACAGCAGCAACTATAAACAACCCTTAAGCATTAAGCCTTTCCAGCCTCCAGTCAATACCTCCTGGAATTGCAAATTTCCAGGGGAACCTTGGTGCTTTGTGCTTTTCACACTGTGGAAAAACTGTGTGTTTGATTGTTCCACACATCTGGAGGAGGTGCATGAGGTTTATCAGATATAGTGGGAAGAGAAATAATGACAGGAGAAATAAGAGATTAATTTTTCTTCTTAAAACACTACAACTATGTACAAAAATAGCAACTGCCACCATGTAACAAACAACAAAACTCCCAAATTAACTCATATGCTACATAAAAAAATGATCTTCCTCTTTGTAGAGGAAATCTTTAACTCATCAGCACAAAGAAAAAGAAACAAAAAACGTAAAAGACAAACCTGTATTTACATACTGTGCAGGGGAAAAACCTGGTATGTGTAAAAATGGCATGAATGATGTAATCATTCATTCATTCATTCTCCTAACACCCTATACAATCCCCAGTTTTCTTCTTTTAGCAGGGTCGTACAGTTTATTACATATTTAACAACGGTTTAGTAAGAAACAAAAGGTTTAGACACCTTATATTTGCTTTGACTCAAACTTTGTGGTACCATAAAAGTTGCAGCATGTCTATAGTTGCCTAGATGAAAGTATCATTTCATTTCATTTCAAATGCAAGTACAAGAGTGAAGTTTCAGAAAATTAGGTGCGTCAAGTCAGCTGAATGTAGAACGGCTGTATTGGATCAAACTACTGCCTGAATGTTCAGTGATGCTACTCCATGCCCATGAAAATCAATGTTACACACACACGCGCGCGCACACACACAACCACACACACACACACACAAACTCATACACATACATGCACGGTTAAAGTGGAATTCTGCCAAAACTGATCTTGAGGTTTTTAACCTACAAAGAAAAACATTTCGTACATTATCCAAAGCTGAATATTAAATTACATTTTATCAGTGTTTATTAAATCTTTAGGAAGATTTCAAAATTTGAAAGAATTGAGTAAAAACAAAAGTGACTTTATTCTCCTACACCCCTGTCTGATCGGTGTGCATTATATTATAAATAGGGATGGGTATCGTTAGGATTTTGTGATTGGTGATTGTCTAACTAGAGTTAAGGGCTCTGGTCATCTCCTTACGGTAGAAAATATGAACACCCATCAGTAATGTAAGCAGCCCCCATTGCAATAATCGACCACGAGAACTCAATGGGGTGTCATGTCAGAAAATGAAAGAAAACAGTTTCTTTATGGTTCTTGAGGTAAATGGACATGAGTGTTACTCTGTGGATCTGGATCCTACCCTGCTGTCCAACACGTATAAAAAATTATGAGCCTGTCAATGGGGAAAATAAGCCCTTGACTTTTGACTTGCATAGCTTACCAAGCACTCTGTACTTAAGGCTCTGACAAGGATACCTAGCAGTTAACGGTAGTGATTTATGCCATGCCAGCTATTTGGTTAGCATAGCATCAGGTTACCTAGCTGATGTTATTTGTGTCCTGAGTTATTTTACAGACTTAAAAACCACAGATTTATTTAGTGTGTTTAGTGTGTGAGTGTGTGTGTGTGTGTGTGTGTGTGAGTGTGTGTGAGTTACGTTGACTTGAGTTTGACGAGATTGAAATATTCAAACACTCTGGTCTTCAGATTTATCAAGTGGTGTATTTGCAAGTGCTTCAAGGCGTTGCTGGTGTTCCCCTCTTTACTCACAACCTTTTTGCATATGTTGCATTTGGATTAATTTTAGTTCCATTTCATACCGTAACTCCACACAAACGTCTTGCCCTGTCTGCCATGATAAGTGGAATGGAGAGCACAGAATAGAGTGGCACTTGGTATTTCAAATGTGTGCTTTTGTCACAAGGAGCAGACCGCCCTTCCGCCCCCCCACTCATTCAACTTAGCACCAACCATTTGAACATGGTAGCTATGTTAGAATGAATTACTGTTAAATAATTACAGATTGCAGCACCGTTTGTCCAGGAGCTTATAGATACTTGGGTTATGTAGAGTTTGGAAGCGTAACTAATCTATTACCCGTTCTCAGTACCCATCCCTAATTATAAACAGTTGTCTGTCTCATTCACTTCAAATCCAAAACCACAAAACTAAAAATGATTTTTTTAACAGTCAACTTAAGCAGGAAAAACAACCTAAAAAGTCATGTTTTGGTGTAATTCCTCCCAAACCTGTACACAGTAATCAGTGCTTTACTACAAGTCAGTTAAAAACATTCCCTTTATAAACATTAAACACATAGCATCAACTGAACGGGTTGTCTGTCCTCTACTTCGACCCCGCATGCAGGAACTCACCTGCAATGCTGTGACTTGACCTGATGACAGATTCTGACTCTCGGTTTTAAATTACTTGCACTTCCTGCCTCGGCTGCTGGAATAAATCTGAAGGTGACAGTATGAACCTTCAACACTACGCTTCAAAACAGAGATGCTGACCACTCTGCCACCTTTGCCTCTATGAGCTCTGATGCTGTCATTTTTGTCTTGTTGCCATCTACATTCAGCAATAGAGTCCACAAACTGTTAAGAAATGATTATGGAGGTTTTATCAAAAAAGTGTTGTTGTTTTTTGTAGCATTTCGTTGCCTTGTTGCACACTTGTTTCCTGCTCCAGCTTCAGAGGTTAAAGGTCAGGGAAGCGGCTAGGGTCTTCTTTGTAGTCGTTCGGAATGGTGAAAATGGACTCATCAAACTCATCGTAGCGAAACTCCTGAAACGTCACAGTGGCTGTGATTGTAGGAAAGACAGGGATGTCTGCAGGGAGACAGGGGCACAATTAGAAAATGTAAAGTCAAGCGTTGAAATTTTACAACCGTCTGCAGTAGATTTCTTTCCCCATCTTCAAAGAAGAGGAGGAGAAAAAAAATCCCTTTCAACACACACTGTTCACACTGTTTCTCTGAATTAAATTGAATCTGCTTACCGAGCTTGACAGGAAAGCCAGGGGGGAGCTTCATCTGAACAAACTCCCTGAGTTTATTAAAGTGCTTGAAGGGTGCAATCACCTCCAAAACATTCAATAACCTGAAGAAGAACAAAACCATGTCACATCCTCAACACTGACAAACACTGAGAAATAAGTAAGTCAGAGAAACGTAATTTGACATGGCACGGTCTGAAAAGAGAAGGGAAAAAAAAGACAGTGAAAACAAAACTTAGCGTAAATAGTGGTCGGCAGGCATACCCACAGTTTACAATGGAGAAGCAGCAGGACTACCGGTGTAGGACGCTAAGTAATAAATGCACTGCTGTGGATCAGGGAAGCTGTAAAACACATTGTAGCCACTTAAAAGAAGGCCCACGACAATAAGTCAGTTTGAGTGTAAGTGAACAATACAGTATATTGCTCTCTATAAAGCCACCACGCTCACATTTTTACAATTTCTCCCCCATCAAAGAAGTAATTCCTGCACTGCGGTTGTTAAAGTAATAAATGCCTCATCGCATTCTAACAAATAGGTTTTATTATTTATTGTTATTATTTTTATTATTATTATTATTAATATCACAAGACAGCAGCAACAAGGAAATTAGATAATGATTAGATGATTGAACAAAATATTGTTATATTAATTAGACAAGTATTTATTTTGGCTAAATTAATTTCTATATTGTTATTACATAGTATTGAATAAGAATATTTTTTACAATAATCAATAAATTAGACATTAGATTAATAGGATAATTGAAAAAAGCCCTGCATTACGTCATATTACTCTCAAAGCCATGTGGAGAAAGGTTTGGGTTAACCCCCTCTCTCCTCTACTTAATGAGGCATCAGCTAATTTCAGTTTGAATGTGAGCATTTAGACAACCCTATGGAGAACTGACTGTGAAGCAGTTTGAATAAGCAGTTCTCTCCAAACAGCTGGAGGCATGAATACCGAAGGCACATTACAAGTTTGCTTATATCAACACAGTGGAATCAACTGTTTTTAAGCACCACAGGGCAGATAGGTAGCCCACTGCTGATACAAAAACAAAGGGTGATACGGAAATTAAAATAAAAAAAAAGGCAAAAACAAAGCCAGTCTTCTGTAAAAGTAAAGGGAATAATCAACTCCAAAAAGAATAAGGTAAAAAAAAAAAAAAACGTTTTCTGTCATTTGCACAAATGACTAATTTCCTTCTTCATCACCACTATGCACATGACGGGTAAAAGAACAGGTAGAGTCAGGCTGAATGCCAAGTTCAATACTCACGATTCAATGCCCAGAGGGAAGTCTTGACTCATGGCTATCGTGGCTTTGAAGTTCTTCTTGCTC
The DNA here is from genome assembly GCA_037577475.1 of Chaunax sp. Z400. NCBI lineage: Eukaryota > Metazoa > Chordata > Actinopteri > Lophiiformes > Chaunacidae > Chaunax > Chaunax sp. Z400. The sequence continues at coordinate 18,167,617 of CM075188.1, read as the reverse complement.
TCCTTGCAGACCAGCTCCCTTCCTAGATGAGGTGCTCTGAGAGGAGACAAATGACAGTATGCTGGAATGAACTTCATGACGAAGCTTTACAGCTTGTTATAGTGCAGATATCTTCCATATATATATATATATATATATATATATATATATATATATACAGCTGTAACATTTGTAGTTATTGTTACGGAAAGAACTCGCTCTGCTTTCTGTCATCCATATTCTCTCTTCTCAGCAGCAACTGAGCACGACCCTCGTCATCTCCGTGAAATATAAAAAGTACATATAATATGCATGTGTGTGAGAATCAACAATGTAGTTTACAATGTGAATGACAATTACACAAATGACACGTTGTGACACTGCAGCATTATATTTGCTATGATACTATGATTCATTTTTATTCTAACTTCAAACGTTTTTGAGAGGGGAAACTGAAATATTGGTTAATCCATAAGAAATCTTAATATCTATGAATTACAGTAGCAGTATTTCACCTTAAAGGTCTGGTTTCTCCTACAAAATGTCTAAAATGGGAGCCATCTTTAATTTAGACACCTACTTCCCATTGTCAGCGGTGATGTATTCTTCCCAGGATATAGTGTTTGGTGAAGGGGGAGTTAGTGATTGCCTCCTCGCTGGCTGTGGAGCAGAGAAAGAGAAAAAATAACCGGTTACGGTCGGATCTCAGACTAAACCGCTGCAGGGTCACACATCTAAAAAGACGGCCAGAAAGTCCAAAGTCCAAACTGATGGCAAACAAAAGCAAAATGATAACTGCAAATAGCTCAAAAATAAGCGTGACCTATATGTTTAAAACTGCTGACTCTCTCGAAATTCCCAGCAAAACATCTCTAAGGGCAGTGAATAACCATTAACATACTGGTTTAGGGTTAGACCCAGTTTTACTCCTTTATGTTTATCTTGCTTTTGTCTAGTGACTCCCACAGACCAATGATATGTACAGCATTAGCCACTAGAGGGCCCTGGTGTATCACTAATCCCACATGAAGTATAACTCAATCACTATAATGTACTGTAGTGCACCATAAACGTCTGTAGAGACACATACCTGAAGTGTTCTTTAACCTACATTTGTACATTCTGCCCTCATTTACTCAACAGCAGCATTTTACTCTTATGCCTAAAAACACAACAGTAAACAGCATTAAAGAAAAGCAGCAAAATACATCACCGAAAGTCTGTTTCATTGATTGTTATTCTTCAGACGCTGAGGTTTGACAATTTCACACTTCTTTGTTGACGGACAGAGAGACCAAAACAAAATGTACAATAAAAATAATCAAGCCAACACTGCGATAAAAAAAAACCCAAAACGCTCAAATTATTGTGATCAGCAGAATCAGCGTTTAACATCATAATCTATTATGACTGTATGTATAAGGCAAAGGAGGCAGTGCATACAGTATAATACTGCTAGATCATCATAATTAAAGGCAGGAAGAGTTTCACCCAGATTTAATGTGAGATTAGCTTCCGGTGATTCAGGAGAAAATACTTTACTTTAATAAGTAGCCTCTTTAAGGCAGAAACTTTCAGATTTAAGTTCTTCAGAAAAAGGCTTTTCTGACCATTTCTATTACCTGCTGTGACTCAACCCATCAGCAATGTAGCATTTCACAACTCTCTCTCTCCAAAAACGCCCACACAAACACACAGAGTTAGGAATCAAAACTTCCTGTTCCTCTCCTTCAGTGTCAGTTGGTTTCAAGATCGGACAATCTGTTCTGGCTGATTTGAGCTCCTGACATCTTCCTATAATGAACTTGCTATTCTTGCCAATGCCTAAGTAAAAAAAAAACAAAAAAAACGTTGTCCTCTCTTATGTAAACCGTGGTTAAATAAGGTAATTAGAGCAAAAATAATTTAGAGAAAATATCGTGAATGACGAGGCACCTGGTTGTGGGTCGAGAGTTCGCAGTGTGAGTAAAACCAGAGACGATAGCTTCCTTTTCCCACCATTCTCACTTCCGCTGCCTACACAACAGAAGTGTTTTGGTCTTTTCACTCTTGGCCTTGCTGAGTGCTGGGTCTCTCAGACTGCGTGTATCAGCTCTGCCGTGTTATTGTGACGATCACTGAGTACACACAGCCTGCGGAGGCCCTTCTGCTGCTATGCCAGTTCCGCCCCTCTCCATCATTCCATGGCACCAGGGGTTTTAGCTTTCATCCATGTGATCAATAGTATCAAGCCCTGTTTGAAAGCCGCCCATGCTTCCCTGTGTGCACAGACTGACCTGCTCTCCCCCCCCTGTGGTAAACACAGTTGCATCACAGCAGCTGCATGTTTTCACTCTCACCCACTTCCATGTATCATTTTCTGCTGGGGCGAAAGAGGAAACTGTTTCCACAATGGCGTCCACTAAAACACAGATTTTCCACTTTGAAGATGAGTGGCGCGCAGATTCAAATGAGAGTAAATATACTGACACACAAAAGAGGAATGGAATGAGACAAAGCCCAGCGCAGAACAAGGGGGCCGACAGACACACAACTGAGCAGTTAAAAGACATCCATTGACTGTTGAGAAGCATTGTCTTCACTGTGTGACTGGCTTTATGTTCAGTATTCAGGCAAGGGCCCACTAAGCAAACTCTAGAACATATTGATGGGAGATGGAGCCATTCCTGTGAATAAGTTGCAGCTTTGTAGCTTTCACCACTACGTGGCAGTGCTGGGACTCAAATCAGTGCATAGTGGATGAGTGGATGAGTGGATGAGTCAAGATAGATGTTTCTTTATTGATCCCCCAGTGTTGGAAATTCAATTTGATACAGCAGTGCAAGGGAGGACGTAGCAGAATGAAGTACTAAGAATAAAAGTACAATAAAATAAAAAAAATAAAAATAAAGAGTGGTAGGAAGATGATAAAATATCATAGCTTATACATTGCTGTCTAAGTAGATTGTAATTGTAATTTCCCGTTGCACTTGACTACACATGCTGTCCATACACACACATATTGTATATATTGACAGCCTTGTACTCTATTTTCGTGTGCGGAACAAGAGAAACCTCAGAGAAACAACACAGTCAGAGTCAGACAGGAATTTTTCAATAAACCATCTGGCAGGAAGTTCATGCGGTCTCTATAGGATTTATCATTGTCATGATGCAGCACTGAGAGCTGAGGGTTATTTTGTTTGAGAGTCACGTCACTATGACCATGCAGGCTTCAAGCACCAATCTGTGACAGTTTGTCATGTGATGCTCGGCGGGGCCCCATGACCCCAAAAATACATTCTGGGAGATGATGGCTGGGGCTGTAAATTTGATTCTCTCTAGTGGAGCAGCCTTCTCGCCGCTTACTCCAATTACCCTGCTGAAGCTAGAATCAGCATCAATCATATTCAATGTCAGACTCACCTCAAAGTTCTGTTCTATGAGATTCCCTCCTTTGCTCAAACTCTCCATGATGGCTTTGTTCCTCAAGATGTCCTCCTCGCTCAGGTGCTCCCGTCTCTTCCTGGACTCAAGCACCAGGCCGTTCACAGAGTAAAAATCTGCCAGAAAGTTTCCGACACGCTCCTGGAGGCAAAGCACGAAGTTACATAAGTGTCCACCTGCTGAGTTACCAGTTTTCCTTTGACAGACAAGTCAAAAAGACAAAGGAGCACAGTGATACCCACATTACGTGTTCACCATCTTCATGCCCCCTGTCTGTGTTGTTGTTTTTTTAACTCGGAGCCTATCACCTGTGGTTCATTCCTGGGTTTTCACTGATACTCCTTTAATATGTTTATCTTCCCTCCCAGGGATGGGAGATGGAGCACGAGAAATATGATCAGGAAAGCAGACACAGTCTACACATATGAGGAGCAGAACCTGAATGAGTCTAGTGTAGTCTGGGTCTGTCAAACTCTTGCTCATTTGTCTGTAACACAAGCATACATTTACAAATCAATGAAAGATGATGAGGGGTTTATGGAAAAAGAGCAAACCAAATGATCACATTCTGTTTTATTTGATTTGATTTTACACAGCATCCCAATTGTTTTGGAATTGGGGCTGTAGTGTGTCAATGCTGTCAAAAAAGTTAAGGGGGCAACAGTCTGAGTTCCTTTCAACCGGGTGAAACCCATCATATATTGCATTTATTGTCCTGTCACACAAAAAGGACATTCAGACAGATCTGTGTGCTGAACCCAGTGTATTGTTTGCTTTCCATTTCCTGCCTCCCCCCAAAGAATTTATCAAAGTCCCAACTTCCTGTCTAGCTCAAGCTACAAAAAAATTCCACAGCCAAGTGATACCCCGTGACTCACAACTGACTTTGGAAAAGCTGTGGTAACAGAGGATATATTATAATGATAACAACAACTAACAACATTAAATCGACCACTACAACACTAACCGTCTTGTCCTCTCTGAATAGCCAGCCAGTCTGCGCCCTGGAGAAAGTGATGGACTTGGTGGAGAGTGTGGCCGAGTACACGTCGCTGCTCATCAGGATGTCCACTTCCTCCTCCGTCTCCATCTCCGTCTCCTGGACACACAGGACAGTGTTATGAAACCAGAGAGTCATCAGCACAGGCATTGACACCTAATATGACGAATGCTAACAATGACAATAAGATGTTTTAACACCTTATAAAGTATGGCAGTATATCAATAAAAAAATGTATTATTGCGGTAGAGAAGAGGAAAAAGCAAGTAATCATTCAGTTAATTTTAGTATTTTTCTAGCGAAGTACATGTTTAAAATTGAGAAGCATTTGTTTGATGATCATGTCCAGCATTATAATGATGAGAAGAAACTACCTGTTACTTCCAGCTATAATCTTTTCCCTCACGTGATGGGAATAAATTACTTCTATGTTTGTAGGTTGCCCCAAAACTGTGGTGAAGAGTAAGATATCTCAACAACTACTGGCCAGACCATTGGTCTAGTTTCACCCTTAGGTCAAATTCTTCACTTGCACACAAGAAACATGAGACAAACAACTTATTTTTGCCCCCATGTGAAAGCTGTGAGAAAAGCAAAATAGCTGGTATGTTGTTCTTTTCAACCAAATGTTCAGTAATGTGGTAGAAAAAAAGGAATTAGTTGATTTAGAGAAAAGTTCATCTATAATTACTGCATTTGGAACAACACCTGTTGGCAATTGTCAAAAACATCTGCAACATTGTTTCAATGATATATAGAACTTTCTCACTGCTCTAGTATATAAAGCTTTTTTGAGGCCTTGCTCACAGTTCATTCTGTGTCAGCATGATGGCCTAGTGATATGAGCTCAGGTCAATGATTCCTACAGGCCATAAATAGCAAATGGAAGTTCAAAATGTGTAATGTTCACAACAACTTGAGTTGATAAAAAGATGAAACACAATATTAGGTGATAACATATGTATTATTATGGAGTAATTGGAGCGGTCATTTTTGACCAGGAACACCAAACAAACCAAACAACAGGAGGGTTAAATACTTGGTTGACAAAACACTATATTTGAGCATGAAGCTATTTTTAAAAAACCTTTTCCACACAAAAAAACAACGATTCAAGGAAATAATTGGCAGATTCATTGGTGATGAAAATAACTGGGTTGTAAATAACATGACAAATGAGGCTTTAGTCCTCTTAGTCTTAAATCAGCATGTGTTTCACACACCTCATGGTGTATCCGCTGGTAGACTTTCTGTTCATTGTCCAGCACAACAAAAGACTCAGAGGGGATGGCATTGCCGTTGAAGATGAAACTGAGGTCGCCGCGCTGACACTTCATGTCGGTGAAGTCTATCAGAGTAGTGTCCAATCTGCAAATAGAGACAGTTGGTTTGATGTGGGAACTTGAGACAGATACAAGGAGGAGAGAGTCAAACAGGGAAAATGAAACAGAGGATGACAGCGAAAGAGCTGAAAGTTTAATTGGCCACTAGCGAACAGTGTGCAAACGGATGGATGGCGCGCCTTTACAACAGACGTTTAGGGACAATGTGTATGGTAATCATTGCCATGGGAGACCATAGGAGACACTTTGTCAGAGTGGGTTATCCTGGAATGAGGCATGAGAACAAAGAGAACAGCTGACATGCTGTGAAGACCACATACAAAGTGGTAGGTGCTATGGATAGGTATGACAGACCTGACACACTATAGCGCTAGAATGTCAATGAACCTGCTGGGATAGTTTTTCTTCTTTCACGCTCTGCATTTTTCTCTCGCTATTTTTCTCCCTGCAACTCTTGGATAACAAGAGAGCCTTTTGAATACCAAATGAGACAGCCAGGAGCGGTTTCACTGAATAATGATCTACATCGAGGATCTCTCATGCAGGAACAGCACACAGAGATAAACACACCGAGTTCATTCTTCAGACAGATTTATCATAACATATGACACCCATAGAAGCATCTGTGTATTTGCTGGATAAAGCGCTGTCCTGGTGTGTCTGACATCTAACCCAGTGACAAAACTCAAATCCACGAGTATATGCACACATGCATGTGCATGTGCCCTAGCTGTGAGAGCTTAAGCCTCTGCCAGGTGCAAACTTTTAGTCCACAGGGCCTTGAAACACTGCAATATCGATTGTCGCTGTATTTTCATTGGTGTGACTGCATCAGCATGCTTCAGAGTGTGACGAATTTCTGTTGACGCCCTTTGCAAGTGGGCTAAAGGCAGTACATTACACTCTACCGTAACTCTCCTTCTGTGAGGCTTCAATTTAAATTGAAACACACAAGTGACCGATATGCACACAGAAGCACAAGTGGTCTGCTTCCTCATACTGTCAGGCACGGATTTCACACTCTAGTTAACCAAACTAGGTTGAGGGGAGACGATGGGCGGTAGAGAGAGAGGAGAAAGATTGCAGTTTAATTTGATCATAAGGTAGTGTTCTTGTTGCAAGGCAGCTGTAGAATCGCCCTTCACACATAACACATTTTATTTAAATGCACTTCATTTGTTGATAGGACTTGCCTGATAGTGAGGCCCTGCTTGTAGATCTTACACGCGTCTGAAGGCAGGATTCTGGAGAGCAAAGGCACTGCAACATGAAAAGATACGGTAACGGCATGTGAAGCACTGTCTAAATTTAGAACATCTCGCTCAATAATGAAGACTACAATCTTCTTCAAAGCCTAAGTAACATATGGATGGACTCCACGTAATGTGTAGTTCTGAGGCTAAATATTTAATAACTCAGTCCTCACTAGGTTAAGAAAAAGAAACTTTCCTTGCTGTTTTATCGTGGTACAAAACTCAAGAGGTATCATGTAGTCCAGATTTGTTCTGTGTTGGACTATATATAAAAAAAATAAATTAAGAAGAAATTAAGAAGCTCCTTGAACCCAACAGAGCACACCACATTTAGACTAAACAGGTCTGGAGGACACAAAGTCAGAAATCCCTAAGACAGTCTATTTATCTCAAAAGCACAAAAATCTTAACTTCTCAAATACGCTTTTAGATGTCACAACATCAAAACATTATTTTCTTAAGATTTCCATTTGCAAAAATGCTGCTATGCAACCAGTTTACATTTACTTACAATCAAGGATACATTTCATAATCTTTTCCCACCCTGTTTATAATACAGTGAGTACACAGGAGTCAGCTCTGGCTCACACTCTGGAGCCAGACTTGTGCAGATTAAGCTTTAGTGTACTGCCATAAAGCTTATTTCATCTGTATTCTGTAACAGCTTACGGGGTGAAATTATGTGTAAATCAGGTGTAAGTGGAGAACAAATCCTTGACATGACTCATATAGGGAGGGACATTTACATGGGAATTGGGAGTCATTTTCAGTCTGTAGATAAACATTCACTGACCACACTCACACACTGAGACAGGTTCCATCACATTTTCCTGTACCCGTTGCTGATGACACATGGCTAATTTCGAGAGTGTATGTCTTAAAAAAGTAATGTTTTTTCTCTGCCATGCTATCACAAGACAGCTGAAGGTGTTGCTTGACTCACCCCAACTTTGGAAGTCCCAGTGCAGCTCCAAGTAAAAGTCTCCGAGCTGCAAATGAAGACAAAGAAATCACAATCACCATGAAAACTGCATGGGCGAAATAAAGGTGTGTATTTGTTAGCAGCAATGGGGTGACTTTTGGGTTTGCTGGCTTTTACAAGGATGCAGGCAAATCAGTGATCAAGTTGGCCCATTTTTCAAACAATAAATAACTCATATGCGCAAGAAACATGAATGTAAAATAAAGTCTTTCAGCTTATGTCAACCAGAGTCAACACGAGCCTTTATATCCATCCATAACAAATGACTGATTGACGCAACTCAAAACAATCTAATTATCCTGTGAGGTACTCGGATGGGATGAACTCATGTCATTACCCCCCACTGTCATTCCGTGATGATGTCAGGCTAGCGGGAGATCATTTCCCAGAGCTATATAATCTTTGAGAGACAACGTCATAAAAAAAACCCTCATCTCTGGCAGCTCCGCCTCATCATTCAGGAAAAGATCACATCTTTCTTGGCAAACACAAGCTCAGCTGAATTATGTCAAATAATTGTAGAGACATCAAAATCTGACATTGAGACTAAAGGTGGAATTCTACTGAAACAGCTTAAAATGCTGTTAAAAATGCACAAGATTTTAGACAGTTTGCTTCGTTTGGTCTTATATTTGACCACATGTTGCCTGACTCTGTTGTTGGGCAGCATTGCTACACTGCTGACCAGAAATAACCATATGATTATACCAACAAGTTTGGCCAACATAACATCATGTTAGACAGCCTCACGTAAAACCCATTTACACCTGGTATTGAAATGAGATCTGTAATCTGGATACATTATCCAGATTATAAACAATCCAAACTTGGCATTTTAATGCCCTCTAGTTATCCTCATTGGCATTGAATCTCTGCCCTCCTGTGGAAAACCTGCACTACTTCTCTCTGAAGTGGTGGCAGATCAGTCTAATAATGCATTAAATAAGTCATGTGTTTAAATTTTCTGAGTTGTTGAGAGAGGGGAATCTTTGTAAACACTTTCTATAACAAATTATTAAGTATTTGTTCTCTCTAATAAATTCAGAAAATGTGACACAAAGTTATTCCTTAATTTGCATCACTTTTCCCTTGGTGTGTGCTGTGTGCACATTGTGTGCAGTACTGGCCTGTAGGCTACTCTATAAGTATATAAAATATATGCCTTGTTAACAGCAGATCAGCTGCACAGACCATAACACACACCTTAGCATACACATTTATTTCTTACTGCATATTATTCATTTCCCACCCGTATTCCTTCCATGATTCACACAGTTCTGTTGAATAATGAATCTTAAGCCACTTTCATTGCACAGAATGAACTTACAAATCAATAATTGCAGGTGCGTCTTCTCTTTAAGATTCCTTGCTCACTCGCTCTCTAAATTTGAACAATGACCGATATTTTATGCTAGCTAAAGACAAAAATCTGTACAAATGTTATGCTAAGTAGGGATGTTTACATGCACCTAGGATCTGAACACCGTGCTAGTCAAATAACCTCCAGATGTGGTCAATCAGATCGGATCACATTCTGATTACAATGCATTTACACCATGAATTAACATGCATTTTTCTTATCTGGATAATGATTCATGATATTGATTATATTTTAATATCAGATGTAAAAGCGGTCTATGTTGCTCCAATAAGCATTTATATCGTTCTGTGCATGACTAAATGGTTTGTTTGTGTGTGTCTATGTATTTGTGTGTGAGAGACATCATGTGAAACAAACAGCTATAACAAACCCTGTAGGATAATTGTGGCTCTCAGCATGTCCAGTAGTACTTATATGTTTACAGTGTGTTTGTGTACCACATACAACGTCAGACCAGGCAGCCACAAAAGCACTGTGAGATTTCATTTAGCCTTAAACACCATGTCTTAGGCTCTGAACCGTTTATAGCATGATTGTGTGTGTCCCTCGTGGCACTGCTTTGTTTTGATGACAGTAATTTGTGAACGACAAACTTGGCTGATGTTTGAGAGGGATGTTTGTGTGTTTGAGGATGTGCATTTTGCATATCTAACAATGTGTTTATGTGCTTTGCTTCATGCAACGAGGAGACAAGAGGAGGAATTGGTGGAGGATGAAGAAGAGAAACAAGATAAAAGGTGTAGCAGTAGGGGTTTGGTTAGAGCTCAGTGAAAGGAGAGAGGAAGTGGGGGCGGTTTGGGGAATGGGGCCAGGGATAGAGAGACAGACAGTAGTCACAAGTGTTTTGTGTTGAACTGACTGCTCTCTGCCCCTCATATTGCAGTGTGTTGGACATGGACAGGAGTCTGCCTGCTGGAGACTGGGTTGACAAAGCTGAAAAGCTTGTGTTTAAGTTCACGTTTGTTATTTGTGTTAAAATAAAGACTACTGCCTAAAGTCCTCGCTGCTGTCACCACTGAGGAATCCACGAGTAGCAAGGGAGCTTACTGCTACAGGGGCCAACAGGATGTGGCTAGAAGAAGAAGATGGGACGAAAAGAGAGATCGAACCGAGCCTTAATTGTTGCGCTGTAGCACATATTTTGCATTAATGAGTGGATGAATGATGTTCGAATACATTCATGTTTATTGGCCCTGGCAGAATGTCAATTAATCCAGTAATGAATGTTTCCTACTGAACATCATGGAGGTGCTTGCATCGTTTTATTTTCCCAGTTCTAAACTTGCACTAGTCACAAAAAAAAAACCAGTGAGCTTGCTTTTCAAAACCGTATAGCTGCATCCCCACAAAAACACACAAGTTCTCTTCTAATTAAGGTCAAATACAGCAGATGCTGGAGTCACCTGTCTGTGTGTATGTGCCCCTCCATGTTGCCCAGGTGAACAACCAAATACTTCACAAAAAGAAAAGAGAAAAGAGCCGAAAGCTAAATGAGGACCGCTTACTTCTTTCAGCGCTTTCAACAGCTTGGGCCTCTTGTCCTCTACGCTCTCTCTGGACTGTTGCTTCAGTTTCCTCAACAGCGCTGTGACTGAAAGACAGAGAGGAACAAAGCAAGACGGAGATGAATGAGTTATCAGTCAGCCCAAAAGGCATCGACGACATTGCATTTTCCACAGGAATCTAACGTCACCGCTCACATTGCTCCAAGATTTATTCACTGTGTCCAAAAACTCATTTTTCCACCACATTCCTCTTGTTTTGGCAAACCTTTGCTTGGCAGAAAAGACAGATTCTTTGACATTATGATTACTTAGCAGAGAAAAAGACTTGTTAAACTATGGGGCTTGTATAATGAACATGTCTCCCTTTTAGAGACCTCTTAGTGTAGTCCCTGCTCACTCATTTTACTGTAAAGAAGGTGATGACGTTTTAATATGTGAATGCTGCTGTACTATCAATAGACAACTTAAAAACTTCATAAGGTGACAACATACTGCTGCACTGAAGGAGTACTGGGGTTGAATTTTGGTGTAAAACATCCAACATCCAATCCAACATGTCTATGTGTTGTGTTGCAGAGATACAGTATCTATTGAAGTTAGCACGCTAACCAGCTAGTTTTAGAACATCCTGTCCCGTAACACCACTTTGTGCCTGAGGAGGACATAGCGAGTAACTGTAGCATTCAGTTTGTACTCAGTCCAACAACACTATGGTGGTTTTCTTACCAGGTTTGGCTATTTGTACCTAGAGGCTGATCTTACTGTAACTCTGTCATCAAATTGGCCTCTGTCAGTCTCTGAGGCAGCATTTGTGTTCACAGCATTTAGCTACTGAGCCTGCTCACCCAGCTCCAGGTCTGGTCTCCATTCTGGCATAGCTACCCCAGATTTCTGATTCTGATTCCTGGGGCTGTATGGGATACGCCCAGGAGTAACCCACCAATCCCTGCACGTCGCCTGCAGCGATCAAAACTTTCCAGGAAGTTCAAAGGTAACGAGCCTGGCAGATATGAAGCTGCCTGCTAACGAGCTGTGCCTTTAAGCTCCTTAATGACCTGGGCAAGAGACATACTCGCAAAGGACTCTCAACCGTGTTGTGTCAGATTATCAAGCATTCACAGCTCTTTAACCCACTGGCTGCAAGAGGCTTGTTTATGTAAAAGAAAACAGGCAAATGAAATAGGACCCAAACCCAATGATTGATCATTTATTTAAATGTTATTTGCTGTCCGTACGAGGAGTGGGAGCATCAGTTGCTCTTTGACATAGTTTAAGTGCTTTGATGAAGCCAGGAGGGGATTAAATGGCAACACAATTGTTTCATTTAAACTAACTGGAGCAATACTAAAAAAGTAAAACAGTTTCGTTTTTGACACCCAAATTGTCCTACATTTCAATAGGACTAAAAGCAGGATATAAACAAACAAACAGTGGACATACAGCATTTATCCTCAGCCTAAGAGGCTCCTGTACGCCACGTGATGAGTCAACATACACAAGCATGTTGTTCATTGTCTTACTAGTGCTCTCTACCAAGCAGCACATAGGATTCATGACGGCACACGTGCCAATTGATACGAATACAAGTAGAGGAGGAGGGTGTCTTTCTGGCCCAGCTGCTTAATGAGAGTGGACAGGGTCTGGATGGGGCTCCTCCTGATCATCGCCGCCTCTCAGCGGGATAGGGAAAAGACTACAATCTCACCATCTGCCTGCCCAGCCAACATAGGCCAAGGAACCAAAGCCAACCACTTCAACACTAACTAAAACTGACTCGCCACGCTGTCACTAATACACCCAGAAACTGATTAAGGCACTTTCTAGGCATTAATTAAGTTACTTATCTCAGTAAGACCACCTCTGCACATTAATGACAAAGTCAGGAACAGTTTGTCTTTACAACACGACAAACTGCCACAACAATTAGGCCTTGGATCCAACTGGACAAGAGTTGCTGGCAGATCTCCAAAAACAAAAGAACAGTCAATATTGACACAACTAAACTGCAGAGTATTTGTGTGATAGATAGAGCAGAGGTGGCAGGTTGCAGCCAACAAGCCTATCTGAATATAGATTCAAATATTTGAACTTACTGAGTCAATTTATTTCATAAGACATCTGAAAGGAATCGGATTAACTGAAGGTGTCAGCTTAAGAATTGCAAGCTGCTTTCAAAAAGTATAGTAGGTCTCATACTACAGATACCCAATACGCCATTACAAGCTAGGCATCAATATAAAGTGTATTTTACCAACCATCAAAATGATGGCTGTTTACTAGCTATACTGGATGTAAACCATTACAATCAAACCTTGGCCAGCAATGGTAACAATTTTCCCAAAGAATAATGTCCTACCTGGCCTAATTGCAATGTTCTTGATGACTTATAGATGAAATAATAATAATAACACAGAAAACAATGGAAGTCATCAAATGGTGCCTCATCATATGATCACCAAAGTGACTTTGTGAACCTTTCAACAAGCTCCTGAAGCTGACATGACAGCTATGAGAGTGGAAAGCAACTGAGTACAGAAATAGCTCTTATTGAACAAAACACAAGACAAAGTCTATTTCTGAGCTACATTTTGCTTCCTTGTTCAAATGGAAGTTGTGTGACAAGTACATCAAATCAGAAGTACTGTGGTGTGACTTAAATGGAAATTAGTCACAGAAATTGTCTAAAAATAAACAGCACGAGTGCAGAGTTAGGAATTTTCCAATTAAAATCAGTCAGGAAAATATTTGCTTAGAACAGACACAGGTTCATGTGACAATACCTACAGAGCACTCGATAACCAGGAGAAGGACATTTACCCTACTGTAAATCAAACAAACAAAGCTCCTGGGTCTCTGTTTTTGTCACAGACTCCTGGCTGATGCTGACTCAGTTCATACTGAATAACTGCTGGACAGGTTGGACAGGGCTCTGCGAGGCTAAGCTTGCAATGAACTAAATGTTCATTGCACGAAAAAGGGGAGTCAGTTTTCTTCTGTTCCATTCTCTTTTAATGTCATCGTGGCAGCCAAGTAAATGTCTATGTTTGGAAGGCCAAGTGTGCAGAGCAGTCACAACAGAGGCTCTACCCTGTACTTTAGAATGACATTAAAGAATGGAAAGAGGGTTTAACAACAACAGCTACAGAGTTGTTGCATCAAAAGAAGCTGCAGTCTCTCCTCGTTTGGTGATTTGGGTGATCAGCAGACTAACCTACTGTACCCGTCTGCCAGCGGGTCGAGTCTGTACTTGTCTGGTGAGCTCCTGAAGGAGACAGATACAGGCCCGGCCACTAAGCTCTGGCCTACAAACTCTTCTCCCTTTCCCAGATCCAGGCCAAATGGTTATAGTCCTGGTGAATTTGCTCTTTCGCAAGTTTTTGAATCACTTAGTTCTGTCCCTCACATAGTGCATATGTGCCTTATGGTGTCCAGATCCAAAGCTGCTTTGACTCAGGGTGAAATAGACAATATGGGCAAAAGTATTAGGACACATATCTTAATCATTGAATTGAGCTATTTCATTCAGAACCATTGCCACACGCGTATAAAATCAAGCACTTAGTCATGCAGTCGTCAAGTAATCCGTTTGTGAAATTTCTTCCCTGCTAGATATTCTAAGCTCAACTGTCAGTGGTAGTATTGAAAAGTGTAAGCATTTAGGAACAACAGCAACTCAGCCACAAAGTGGCAGACCACATAAAGTCACAGTGGGGTCACTGAGTGCTGAAGCACATAGTGCGTAAAAATCACCAACTCTCTGTTGACTCAATGACTGCAGAGTTCTAAACTTCCTCTAGCATTAACATCAGCACAAAGCCTGTGCGCTGGGAGCTTCATGGAATGGGTTTCCATGGCCGAGCAGCTGCACGTAAGCCTTACATCACCAAGCACAATGTCAAGCATCGGATGGAGTGGTGTAAAGTGGAAAAGTGTTCTGTGAAGGGACGAATCACACTTCTGTCTGGCAGTCTGGTGGACGAGTCTGGGTTTGGTGGATGCCAGAATGTTACCTACCTGACTGCATTGCGCCGACTGTAAAGCTTGGTGGAGGAGGGATAATGGTATGGGGTTGTTTTTCAGGGGTTGGGCTAGGCCCCTTAGTTCCAGTGAAGGGAAATCTTAATGCTTCAGCATACCAAGACATTTTGGACAATTCTATGATTCCAACTTTGTGGGACCAGTTTGAGGAAGGCCCTTCTCTGTTCCAGCATGACTGTGCCCCAGTGCATGAAGCAAGGTCCATAAAGACATGGTTTGGTGAGTTTGCTGTGGAAGAACTTGACTGGCCTGCACAGAGCCCTGACCTCAACCCCATCAAACACCTTTGGGATGAACTGGATCGGAGATTGCGAACCAGGCCTTTCAGAATAATATATACTCCTTCATTTTGGAAGTCAACCCCCCCCCCTGCCGCCGACCAGTCCACCCCCCTAACCAATAAACATAGGGGAAACACTCTAAGTGCTAATCAACCAGTCAAAGATACTTACTCATTTGTCGGTCTCCGTAGCTGATGGCCTCAGCAAGGGGGCTCCATCCCTGAGCATTCTTCACCTTGACTGGTGCATTGTGGGCCAGCAGCAGGTGGGCACACTCTGGAAGAGGTAGGGGAAGAAGGTAGTGGTACTTAAATTACAACTATATCTGAATGATAATTTTTAACTAATAGCATCAAGCAAGATACACAACAACATATATGCAAACAAAAACCAAGAGCACAAAGAACACAAGAGAGACAGCTTTAGACAAATGTGCCTTCCAGCCATGACTCAGGTAGGCGGTCCCATCACAAATGTCTGTTTGTTTTTAGTTTCAAGTCTAGAGTTTTTGGAATATGCACAAGTTTAGTCAGGCATGGACGATTCCACACAAGGTTATTCAGAGTTAAAACATGGAATTAGAGCTGGGCAAGTGATCACAAATTTATTGAAAACATAGAGCTAACAAAAAGATCTCAACCAGAGAAGCTTATATTTAAGAAGAAATAATGTGCCCATTGTTGGACACATTTTGGCTTCAGTGAAGATGACAAAGAACAAAAAGAAAAAATATCCCAGCATTCATTAATCATAATCAAGGCAAAAGTTTGAAATAGTCGCAATAATGACATGAAGTCATATTGCCCAGCCCTGCCTGGAATATTAATGCAGTTGATTAGACAATCTCTAAAATAGTTGGTTCTCCAACAATGGGTAACATCTGAAGTGCCTTTTTCTCTGGCCACTGATTAAAATTATGGCTGCTGCTTTTTGTGAGGCACTGCAGACATTTGATTCAGGCAAAGAAAGAGATGTGATGAAATAGCAAATGCAGTCCTATTACTTTTGATTAGGGATGACTCAAATGCTTCAAAACTTTGATCGTTGCCATGGTAATCGACTTCTGAATCAGAATTAGAATGTGCTGAGACGTTGTGGTGGTGGCACTGAAAAAGAGGCAGAAAAAAGGCCAAGAAAAACCTTCACATGCCAAAACTACACCAGTTCTATTTTTGAGGACGTCTTTAGACTTTCCTTTGTTCTTCTTTCTTCTATGTTCTTCCTGCACAAATGCAACTGTGTGTTTCTGCTTAATCTGATCAAGCTTTTACCTCAAACCTATCTGACTACTTGCATTATATTTGTAAAATGTTTGCTGGCAAAGATATCATTCTGGTTTAATAGAGGGACAGATTGTGTGTAGGATTGAGATGACAGTAACCAAGGAGTCATATGGGTCCTACAGTTAAACATAAGACTCAGCATCCTGCTCAAGACTCTATAAGGTAATAAAGCAAGAAAGGATTCTCAAGAAGTAAAAGACAAACTTCCCAAAAAGACATCCCCTGGTACTGTGCAGAGTAACACTCTGAGCTGTGTTTGTATTCCAGAAATGGGAAAACACCTAAAGAGCTGTTTTAAAAGCTAAGATCACCAGTAAGTGGGGATTGACCAATGGACGCCAATGTCTGGCAGTCATTAACCACTGAGCCCTCTACCATTATAATGTCATTATTTATCTATCATTGTGATGTTTCACTGTTGGGCATATGCCAGTTCGTAGAAATCACCCAACTCTAACATTAAGTGCAGCTCAAAATCACTTCACTCTATGACTCTATGTCTATTGACATATTACAGCTAAACAAAAATGAAGTCTGCTTTTCCGGCTATGCTGTCATTTTGGTCATGACATCATTCGTTATAATGTTGGGGTCTGTACAACTATCTAAGCACTGGACGGGAACAGTCGCAGTCCTGTGAGCCGCACACCACTCGTATGCAAAGCAATGGCTAACAGTTTGCTGTTGAGTGGATATGTAGGGTTTTCACTTAATGGGGCAGGAGCTTGTGCTTTACTAAAAGTGTCGTGGGGCTTTTTCAATGATCGTTTAGGCTCATAAAAGCAGCATAAGAAGCTCTACAGACAGCCTCTTTCATTGCAGCATGAGTCAATCATATTAGTCATATGGTCAGATTTAAACTGGTTACTACACCCATGTTCAGACTTGTTTCTCTGCTTGACATCAGAATGAAAGCTATTACAAAACCTGCAAAACTAGTGCCCACACTAGCTGCATTAATGTACAGCTTGCTTCAATGTAGATGCACAGCAAAGAAAATCTAAATTAACATGGACAGGATGATGGGAAATCACCCAGTGACCAGTTCAAGGCACACCGTGCAATAATCATTAGTCTTTTGTGTGCATGAAATCAATGAAATCATCAACTAGTGAAAAATGGGAGCAAAATCAAAATTGCTGTGTTAATACTTTATATAAAATAATTATTAATAAAAACAAAATTTCATACTTTCATTAAGCACAGCTGTGTTAGCACCAGAGAGGATGGATGTAACTGTAGCGTGCCTCACTAAGAGCCTTGCATAAGCGAGAGAAAAAAAAGCCAACCTCTGTGTTAATGCATTAGACCGATCAGCACCTGGGCTAGGGGATGGAGCAGCTGATAACAGAGGATGATGCTGAGAAAGTACATGCTCGCAAAGTGCTGGAGTGCTTCCTATCTGATGTAAGCCTCACATCCCCAATGGAGTTTGACCTATATATCTAAAGCCAATGATTGTGTAATAACAATGACTCCATTTAGAGGCTATACTTTATATAACCATGGAAAAAACACCCAGGCCATGATACTTTCCCCAATGTGTGCGCTCACACAATGTCCTTAGAAAATACCGTCATGTTCAGTCATATGCCACTGTCCTGTCCAACTAAAGTTAGTCCACGTTCACTCAAA
The DNA here is from genome assembly GCA_037577475.1 of Chaunax sp. Z400. Lineage (NCBI taxonomy): Eukaryota > Metazoa > Chordata > Actinopteri > Lophiiformes > Chaunacidae > Chaunax > Chaunax sp. Z400. The sequence goes on along the minus strand of CM075188.1, from coordinate 18,149,511 downwards.
ACGAACATGCAAGTGGCATGGATGATATGAGCACCAACAGAGACTACAACTAGATCTCAACCAGAGGTAGTGTTTCCGCGAAGTACATTTTGCAGAAGCGGTTGCAGGAAGTGGAGACTTCTTTTTTGCAAAGTGGCCAGGGAAAGTTTATGCTCATGAGGAAAACACTACATGAATGACAGTGAATAAATGCCCTAATGTTTCACGATCGCTGTTTGATAAATTGTCACATTTTGGATGAGACTGCCTTTTGGTTTGACTAAGAGACAGAAAACATTAGAAGAAGAGGGTAAATTAGAAGATTATCTAGATTAATGCTACTTTGTCTAATTGTGTCATCCAGTATTCTGAAAATACATGTTGTGAAAAAAAGCATAAAAAACAATCGTGAAAAGCAACTAAATTAAGTAATTGATTATTTGAATAATTGCGGACTGGGGTGGCATCGAGGCATTGTACTTTGGGCACAGACCAGGAGCTGCGCATACCTGCTTCACATCCAGATGGGGGACCATTTTTTCATGACATAAATTTTTTCTCTGTCCCTTTATTTCTTGTCATCTACCAGCTGTTTTCTGTCTGTCGCTGAATAGAATTATAATCTAATCTAATACTGTTCTTTCTAGCTGGTCTTTTTTCCTTGTAGGAAGCTGGGAAATAATAATCCAACAACTACAGGTCAATTTGAATTTAAAGGGGGTGTCTGGTGTGCCATCTGACTCCGAATCAATCCCAATGCATTCATGAAAATAGTGATTAAAGGTCACAAGGAGTATGATGGACTCCTCCTTTGCAGAGCAAAATCTGTCTGGCACAGTAAGGCACCCAGATCTTCATGCTGCATGCCGAGGTTGCCGGACAGGACAAGTTTTTTTTTTTTTTTTAAAAAAGGTCACAAATCTAACAGTGGAATGATGGAATGAGAGAGGCAGGGCAGGATGGAGAAAAGTGCTCCTCTAATGCTTCACTTCATGCACTTGTTAAGAGGTTCTGTGGGTATTTAAAATCCTAACAATTACCACCCACAGATGCACCCAGATTCAGTCTTTTATAGATGAGTGCATCTATAAAATGTTTTTTTTACTCACTTCTTTGCCATCGATCACCAAATCAAACTGGGGAAGAAGAAACACTTTGAAAGTGTTCAGACCTGGTAATAACGCCGTACCCAAGATGCAATGAGATCCAATGGTCTGATGGAATGACCAACTTCTTTTAGCAGTGAGTGTACATGTGTTTTGGGCCACATTGTAACACCGTCTATACTTAACTGACTTAGTCCTTGATACAAGAAACCACAACAAAGTCATGGTGGTTTACATGCGGTCTGATCTCTATTTGGTTAACTGTTGTCTTATTTGCCAAGGTAGGCAGCAGATGTTTGTGAACACACTGTCTGCTTTATTTGATTTTACCGTTGAACTAGCAACCACAATATCCCAAGACTTACCTAAAAAATTGTGCAATTTTGAGAGTTGTTAAGTCAGGAGAAACGGAACTTTGCAATATGGCAATGACAAATTCTAAATTATCTGTGCCTTTGTGTAAATTTGTTATCAAAGGCATTAAGATCAAGTTGTTTATTTCCTTGTGTCAGTTTGTTATGGCATCACTGTACCAGTCTATTCACTCCTCTGTGTCTTAAGTGTGTTAGCAGCTGTTCGAATTCACTGTTTCAACTGGTTTCACCATTTACACTGACTTCATGATGACAACTATGAGGAAGACAACATTTTATAGAAGATTAACATGTCAAATTTTACAAATACAATAAACAGTAACCAATATAGGCCCTTATATACCTGTGGCTGTTTGGATCTGAGTTTTATGAGTTGCTCGTATAGGAGAAACAGCCTGAACCAACCTTTGCTGACCAGATGAAATGAAAACGAACCCTTTCAGACTGGTACATTGACTCCAAAGGTTTACTTGTTTGTTTGAGAAGGGAATTCATTTCGGCGCTGTTGCACAATGCCTGTCTGAAAGTGGCTAAAAACAGTCTCTCTTCTTCAACAAGCTATTTTCCACCTGAATCTAAAGGACCATAGACATGCATCACTGTCATTGCTAGTCTGGTAAATAATAAATACAAACACTTGTTCATACACAAAGAAAGCCTTGTCCTCTCCATCCTTGCAGAACAGCCACACCCAGACTATGATCTCATGCCTGTCTGGCCTGAGGATCCCTGGAGGACAGGCTAGCAGCTCAGGCAACCTCATTAGCACAATCAATCCCATAGCGTCCCATCCACCCCAACACTTCCGCACTGGACTATCCAAACCATTAATAGGCAGTGGCAGGGCCCAGCAGTGTATGGGAATTGAATTTTGCAAAATTAATTGAAACCAGTGCTCCAAAGATGCAAAAAAGTTAGTGTTATTTTTCAATAGTCTCATTCTGAAGTCTCATGGACTCACAAAGGGGCAGTGTATTAATATTTTATGCAAATGCTTTCTGTTCAGCCAATGCAATTCAGCTAAAAACATTATGTAAAGGTTGGTACAAAGCCTTGATACATCATGACATATTTATCATATATCCCCACACTGGTTTTTGTTACTGATTCAAACTCGACTAAAAACCTAATAATAACAAATTAAGGTCAAATGCACAAGAGACACCAACAGAAAACTAATAATAACACTTTAAAAAAATATTATGGAAATTGAAAATCTCATATCTTAGCTAATTATCCCCCTTTGATAACTTAAATCTATGAATCTTTGAACTAGCAGTGGGACATAAATCAGAGCAAGTCACTTTAGCTACTTTGTGGATCCTATATCTTGAAGTGTGATCATTTTCTTATCCCCACTGATTGAACAGGGTCAAACATTCTCTTTACAAGTCTGTAAGAGAAGGAGACAGTTTTCTTGCCCAATCCTGTTTTTTAACCACGTGAAAACGCATCAGCCTCTTTATTCATGCAAGAACATCTTGCTGCCTGGGACTTTTGCTCACAAATGTATGCAAATGTGCACACAAAGACAGGAAAATAAGATGAAACACACATAAATAAATGGAAAGACAAACAATAAATGTAGCGTCCCACAGAGGAATTCAGGTAGAAAATGACAGACACATACAGAGGAAGACAACCACATGGACGTAAATGCATCTCTTAATATTACTCACCTTTGTGTCCCATCATGACAGCAAGATGCAGCGGTGTGTTTCCTATAGGATGAAAAAAAGAATCTGTCAGCCACCTTTGCTCATCACAATAAGAGACGGGAGTCTGTGACAAGCATTGTGCATCAAGGTCTGTCACACTCAGATTGAATTAAATGTTCAAATTGGGAGAGAGAGTTCACTAAATTCTAAATGATACAGTAAGTGCATGTCAACTGTGTGTTCTCGTATCATAACAAGCAATTTTATAGTCTCTTAACCTACTGAACCCCTGAAATAAGCTGCGTTTAATTAACGTGGACATGCCTTGTCCACAGACATAAACACTGACTGTTAAAATAGCAATTGGGTCAGGTGTGCAGAAGTGCAGGTTTTCCTTCCCAGCATGTAAAATGTGCATCATAAGCATTGGAAAATCCCTCAAGAGGAAAACAAACCACCCAGTCAGCTCCTTCAGGCTTCTCTTCCAGGGGAAGAATGGTGCACAGACAGTCAGAGTAAAGTGGGACCACCTTGTAGAGCTCATGATGTAAGTGAAAATACAAGCTGGATGTTAATGATCTGTGTACGTAGGGTAGTGGCACAACTTGAATCATTTTCTGGGCACACCAAGATGTTGAGCCTCTAGTGACAGACACTGAAACCATACCCGGGATTCAAGCATCCTCAGGTAAGACACTGAACCCCTACCTACTCAGCCACTGTAAATGAAACTGAAAAATTCAGTTCACCTGAAATCACAAAATATTTTCCCAACTACCGTTGGTGGTATCTCACTGTGCAGATGGTTTCATTTTTTTCTGCTGACATTTGGAGATGGAGTTTTTTTTACCGCCAAAGCATGTAAATGGAAGTTGATTGAATTTCATATTACTCAAAGCATTTAAAAACATTTAAAAAGTCATGTGCAAAGATCAGTGTCCTGGTTACTGCTAGATAATCTAGACTTTGCTGTCTGAACTCTGTAGAAGCACACAGAACGCAGTGCTGAAATGAATATTCACATAATCAATTAGCCTAGTCATCCATTTTGACAACAAAATTAATCATTTCAAATAAATAATCAAGCAAAAACTGCCAAAATTAATAATTCCAGGCAACTTCTAAAAGGACTTTGTAATTTTTGCTGTTGATCATTGAAAATTGAATCTTTTATTCATTTGGACAAACGAGCATCATAATTACTTAATTCATTGTTCTTATGAGATTATGTGAGATTCGTCTCACACACCTGTCTGATTACACTGACTGCTCTACTCAAAACACTAGCAATATAAAGAGCAATATAATGTGAAAGTTTTGATATAACTACTGGTGCACAAAGTGAGAAACCATTTCAACTTAACTGTTTATTTTATGCTTTTTTATTTTATGCTGAACATGTGGTTAGTGGTAGTCAACATGAATATAGAATGAATAGAATGAATTAGAAAGCTTTTTTTTTGTTGTTCAGCCTTTATCTTAACTGAATCTAAACTAATGTGTTAGTAAACACATATTACTGCCACTGAGCCATGACAACCTTTAGAAAGACAGGCAAAAACAAACCTTTGGAAAATACAGGCTCAAGTTCCGAAACAACACCAGAGGCAAGTGGCCTGTCTGGCACCCTGTTGCATTACATCTTTTCAGAGGTTCGATTTAAAGTCAAACCAAATTCCAGCACTGAAACCAAACACAAAAACATTTTTTTTTCATCTCTGCACATGAACTAGAACAAACCAAACTTTTCTTTTTGCCATTCTTTCGAATTGATGACGTTATCTGGGAAGACTTTGCTCTGACATCAGTCTCCCACAGTTTTGGTAGTGAAGGGTAGTAAGTAGGGATAGACTGATCGGCAGCCTGGTTGAATATCCGATCAGTTTTTCAGCATTTTTCTGATTGTAAAAATCTGTGCTTTTTTCTTTCATTTTGTCAAATTGCCAATTAACTAGATTAACAAAAAATTTGCTACTATGGCTCTGATACAGCCACCTCTCTCTAACCCTTTTATACACAGATTGTGCAACCACTGCAAGAGACCCTTCTCTACACCACCTTTAATTATTTAGACTGAACAAACAATGCCTTGTAAACACTGACATAACATGGCACAAACAAATATTTACTTTCCCTGTTTCCTGGCAGTCGATATTGTCCTCTGCCTGGAAGAAGATTAGAGGCTCCAAGACCTTGCACTGTCCCTCCAGTTTGAAGACATTTTCAGTTGATTTTCTTCTTCTTTCATTTAGCTGCTAACTGCTACTAGGTGCTTTTTAAATCTTCTGGATGGGCGTCGCATACATAACACATCATCCAAATATCGCTACCCCATCCTGTCCAACAGCTTCGCTCTGTTTATACAGACATTGGTTCGGCACTGTTACTACTACCTCTGCTGTCGACTCAGAGGCAAACAACAATGACCCCACATTTACGCCTTCGGAACATTTTTGCAGGACGGTGAGGCAAAGTAAAGGTGCAACAGTCCCACCTTGAACAGGCTGTGTAGAAGGGGCTTCTGTCTATGTCACCACTGTGGTTTCACTCTATGCCCCACCTACAATACTATCCAATATAATACACATCACAAGGTATGGCCGTAACACTTGTAAAATAAATGAAGTGGAGACAAAAGTACAATATTTACCTCCAAAATGTAGTGGGAGTTGAACTATAAAGATGCAAAAATGGAAACACTCAAGTTAAGCACAAGTACCTCAAAGTTTTACTTCAGTAAATTTCTTCGTTACAATCCATCATTAGTTATTCTGAAGTTTGAAACAAAGATTTTCAATTTTATTGTAAATGTATATCGAACCGAAATAACTTACTATTGGTCTCCGTAATGTTTAATGATCAGTTCTTAAAACCAGACCACCCATAGTAGTGAATACTAACTCTTGCTCATTTTGGGGATCACTTGTCCAGGCCTTGGTGGGGGAAGCCTCGCCTACTTCCAGTGCTGCTGGACACTGGCGGCCTATTGGCTGATAAAAATAAAGCTGCTCAGGACTTTAGAACTGGTGGATCATGATGGGTTTTTGAGATCTTGCATTCAGGGCTAGGAGATAAGCAGCTGGTAGACTTACCATGGACGTCTTTCTGGGCGATATTCTGCGTTCGTATGAGCGAGGACAGGCGCCGGACATCTCCTTTAAACACACATTCATGCATTGGAAAGTCCTGCCCAGTTCGGATAATGGGGTTTTTGTTATTATCATCGATGACATCCGGTGTCGACAGCGTGTTAGTGTTAGCATTAATGTGCGACTGCAGGTTCTGCTGCTGTGTGGATGGAGACTTGATTAACTTGTGATTACTGAAGATTTTACTCGCTCTGCTCTTGCTGTTCGTCTTGGGACCGGTAAAAGTCCCGGTTGCCGCCTCCTCGTCCGGCTCAAGTAAATCCTCGTCCTTGTTCGGCCTTTGATTCTTACGCAGGGAGCGGATCTTCTCTCCGGTCATTTTCTAAACAGTTGACGCTTGCGGAGCAGAGGGTGTCGTCGCTGACGATGACCCTCCGGGCGAACTGATGCGATTCGCCAGTTGGAAGTCTTCACGCAAACAATATAAATGGCACAACATGAAAACACTTACTCCTCCATGGGACACGCAAACACGACCGTTTGTTCGAAAACGAACAAGTAAAAGCTTCTGTTCATGGATTTACTCCTTCTATCGTCCAAAACTGTCGTTTGAAGCTGGACAACATTAGCTGCTGTTGTTGACTAGTACGGAAGATTCGGCGGGTGTCTTCCGCCTGGTAGTATCGCGATAGTTCAGGAAAGGTTATTACCGGTCAGGTGTACTGTAACGGATTCTGTGACTGTACTCCCTCAATACATTTGTATCCGGTATAAAACACACAGTGCTTGAAAGTAACCAAGTAGTCTATATTTACTCAAGTACTGTATTAAAGTAGGCTACGAAATTTAGGCATCTCGACATTTCACAACTATGATATTGAACTACTGTATGCATTTTAATGAATAGGCCAATTTCTATATTGTGGTATTGTTACCTGCATTTAAGTGAAGCATCTGAATACCTCCTCCAGCGCTGTTGTATATACATAGGCTATGGGCTGGCAATAATTAAAGAAGTATTCGGCTGCTTCAGTAGAAGTAAATAATGATCCTCTAAAATATACTCTTGTACCTTACTTCATAGAGGATAACACTTATTTCCTTCAATGACATGAAATGTCCGCTTCCTAAAACTGCCATAGAAATATGATATAATTTCCACTTTCACTTTGTAATTATTATTATTATTATTATTACCAAATTCAGTCCTGAACATAACTATCAACTATCAATGGATTATATTTTCTACTTACTAAACGCTAAGAGGGTTTTTTGTGATGAACATAGTCTGGGATATGTCAATAATTAGCAACAACACTAATTTTCATGCATTGTTATTTTTTCATGCAGATTTAATTTAAAGAACTCAGCTATTATCTATTAAGGAAAAAAATCCTCCAAAGCGCTGTTGCCTCACAGCAAGAATGTTCAAATCCACCTGAGGACCTGGGACTTTTCTGTGTGGAGTTTGCATGTTCTCCCCGTGTCTGCGTGGGTTCTCTCCGGGTTCTCTGGCTTCCTCCCACCACCAGAAACATGCAATATAGGTGAATTGGTAACTCTAAACGGAACGTGAACGTGAGTGAGAATGGTTGTCTGTCTTCCTATGTTGCCCTGTGATGAACTGGCGACTTGTCCAGGGTGAACCCTGCCTCCTGCCCAAAGTCAGCTGGGATAGACTCCAGCCCCCATGCGACCCTACCCTATGTAGGTTAAGTGGTTACAGAAAATGAATGAATGAATGAATAAATGAATGTAACCAAGCACACTTCTATAAGACACATGCTCACACACACACACACACACACACACATGCCCTCGGTCAGAGGCATGATAGTATGCATTATTATTTTTACTTTATGTCAAACAAAGGAAAATAACGCCATCTGGTGGAAAATAGTAAAAAAAACAAAATATCCAGAGTGAGGCACAGTGATTACAAAAGTTCTCCGTATGCAGAAAACACCTCTGGTGTGTTATGTTGTATCACATAATTGACTTATCTTTACTTAACATCAATACTACATTAATATTACATTTAGAACATTTCATCATTGAAATCGTATGTGCAGCAGTCAGTATATGTGGTGGATCAAAAACATAATTTTTTTTTTTACCACAGTACAACTTGCACTGTACCTAACAATTTCAAAGTACAGTGTGTTTGCAGCTCGAGTACAGTAACTTGTTTGTATTCAAACCAGTTAGGCCACTTTCAGAAATGTTTAACCACCGTTATACGTAACAGAACAGAGCGTACCCTCCCCATACTGTACAGTTCAGGATATCCCAGAATATAGTTTCATAGATTATGTTCGTTCCTTTTAGTTACTTCAGTGGAATTTCAGACTACATTTCGAACTACATTTTGCATGCCTTTTTAGTTTACACTATTATTCACGGCATCTCGAAAAATAACTAACCTGATAAAGTAAATGAAGTGAAAATCAATTAAAAATTTATATCATTGAGCCAGTCGAGTAACCAGTGAAACAGCGCTGAGGACATTACAAGAGAAATTACATCATTCACCATGAGAACGCAAATAACGTTTACACTGTAAAATCTAATACATTGAGTTACTTAAAAATATTTTGCAAACTCATTGCCTCAGATAAATTAAGAAAAGTAAACTTGAGATTTTGAGTGTGCAATACTTAAACCAACTTCTTTTATTTGTGTGTGTAACACTTGAATTAGCTTGCTTACTGTTATTATGATTACTGAAACTATCACAAAAGTAAATAATGCTACTTCTTAAAAAGTACTGTAACATGCTGTGACTTCTTATTGCAGGAATTTGACAAAGTTATTTGCTTTTTACTCTGGAGTGCTTGTTATTACAATACATCACACTATTTTATTTTGTCACCCTCTTGCATCACCCAGGCCGAACGTCACTAACCGTGTGAGAGATGGTGCCATGGTGTTGCATAAGTAACCATTTTCTATAGAAATATTTCTGAAGAAGTAATTACTGCTTAACTGATAATTATTCACAATACATGTAAACACATGTTACTTGGGCTTAGGGCCTCAAGCGCATTGTCTCAAGGTATGCTGGAAAACTCTACCCACCTATCCCCAACACGCTACAGTGTCTATTTACCCATTGTGCAAAACCACAGTACATAGTTTGGCTGTTTCAACTGTCATTAAACATTTATTTTCACATGGGAAAAAACGTCAGTAATCCAACATTGAATAGGACAGCTGCAGAACAATAATCAAGTATATGTGAATCTATTCTGGTGTGTGCTATTGCCACAACTGTTAAGAGCATTCCTTGTAACAGATCTGAATGTGAATTAAAGCTTTTAGAAGCTCGGACAGCAAATACCTGAGTAGAGTTTTACAAAAGAGAAGTACCATTTATCCAACTTTTCTCACATAACAAAGGGGCTGTTTCCCATGAAAAGTAGTGGAGGACAAGTAGAAAGTGTGAACAGAAAACAGGCTATTCAAGTAAAGTAGCTGTAATTTGTGGGGTACTTAAGTACAAGAGTAATACTCTTAGTTACATTGTGCGATGTAACTTTGTACTGACAAAAGCAAAAGTTCCCAGTAGCTACTTGGTTTGTTTGTATGAACCAAACTCAAGTAAACCGAGTGATGCCAAAGTACAAGTAACTAAAGTAAAATGAGTATCTCTAATTAAGTTCAATCTTACATTTTACAGTGTACGATCATGAGCACTGAACGCCCCTTCTCAACCACCAATCAGTGTCTTCCACTGGTTGTTGATGAGTGTTGATTGGTTCACGGCAAAAAACCTCAGTAGCCAGTTAGGTTAGTTTCCCTCTCAAGCTGCTGAGGTAAGGCACTTTCATATCAACTCTGGTCAGTTCACGCTTGAGGTACTGTCGTACGCCGCCATGGCGCAAAATCACACACAAGGCGAGCAGAGCGACGTGTTCACCGGCTTCAGGTCAGCCTTTAAATCATTCGCGTCAGACGCGATTCACGTCGGCCAGGAGCCGGAACAGTGGAAATCGATGGCCGTAGTGCCGCTGATCTCGCTCTCTACTACGTTCAAGCAGACTGCACCAGGAAAACACGCCGTAAGTAGCCCGATCCGGTATTACTTTATTTAAGGCTCTGGGCAAAGAGGGGTGATGGGTAGGATCCAACACGTGCGCGAAGCAGGAGGTCTTCTGTGTCATGTCCACGGACTTAAGTGGGCTAGAATTGAAATTTCTGTTGTTAGTTTTTGTTTGGTGACATTTTAGACACATAAACAGTGTTTTCAGGAAATAAAGAATTCTACTCTACTTTTTATTTTACACTTTTATATTTATTTTGCGACAAAACCAAGAGCCGATTACCTGAATTACCTGAAAAAAAAATCAGAAAAAGACAAGTAACAGCTAGACATTAGCCCAGTTTCTCCATTTTGTCATTGCACTTGAAAGCAATCGTCCCATGATAGTTTGAATCAAACAGGTATAAAGGTCAAAATCGATTACTTCTTCCATGACATATGCTCCACCATGCCACCCAGTTTCATTAAAAAAAAATCCCTACTCCGCCAGTGCATCTGGATCCACTTCAAACTTTAAAGGGTTCTTCAATGTCAACCCTTTTCAACTCTTATCACCCAGTTTCTTTTTATGTAATCTTTCTAACAGGCAGACAAGCCAATGCCAGCGAAAACTACCTCCTCAGGGGAGGTCATAAACTTGTGTTATCTGCATTTATTGAAATTCTTATTTGCACATCCTAAAGGTTAGAAAAAGAAAAAAAACGTCTTACTTCAAACGAACACAACAATGTATGTCAAAAATGCCATGAGGTGTGGCAGTCACCAAGTCAGTAATGTGAGCCATAAGAGCGTGGAGTATTGTATGAAACTGAGAATGGGGGAGCGTGGTGCTTCAGAATCTGAGTTTACCCTGTAGGGGGTCTCCTACAAGAAACAACTGAGTGTTGGAAAGTGTGGTACTCAACGGTGAACCTGCTTTTAGAGATGCTAAAAACTTCCACTGTCAGAGAATCTATAAACCGTGTTACACATTTTACAAAAACCGGTGAATCTACTACGTTCAATCTACTTCCGTTAACAGCAAAAAATGTGTGCATGCACGTTCTTGCAGCAAATATAATGAGCGTGTGAAACAAATATCTTCGTTCATCAGTGAAATGGTAAATCACCATCCAGGGTCCTCTTGTTCAGCTTTTACACTGTTATGTTAAACATACATTAATCTAATATCTAACTTCCCAGATAAATGGCTCAATGGTTTGTAAATGGTGATTCTTCCAGTTTTCAGACTTGTGCACAAATCTGTTGGTCAGTAAAATGTTTATCTATTCGTTACCAAATAATACTAAAACACTGCTTTTAACTGCTTGTTAGTGGTAATTCAGATGTTTTTAAGTGGCATTAAGGAAGATGAGATGCAATCTTAAAAAAGTGTGAGTGTTCTAACCATGCTGGGTATAAAGCCCTTTTCTTGTGTTGAACAAAGTAAACGTTTTTAAGTATAACCATGTTTTTGTGTAGGGCTTTGAATACAGCCGGAGTGGAAACCCTACAAGAAACTGTCTGGAGAAGGCTGTGGCTGCTTTGGATGGAGCAAAGTATTGTAAGTAACTATTATAGCAAACACATAATTGCATTAGACATATTCTACAGAGACAGGATGTTTGTAAACTGTAAGCCTCTGTTTGCTCTGGAGAAGACTTTTGCTCACAACGACTTGTTTGCCCCCCTGAAGGCCTTGCTCTTGCATCAGGACTGGCCGCCACATTGACCATCACTCACATGCTGAAGGCCGGCAATGGAATTGTCTGCATGGATGACGTGTATGGAGGTGAGACACTCTTGCGTAACTTTGACAACTGTGTAGAAAAAATTATGTAACGTTACTCTACTGTACTGGCTGTTGGTCTGACGGTGGAAGCATATTGTGAGTGCTTTGACCTTCTCACTTGCAAGGCACAAACCGCTACTTCCAAAGAGTTGCTTCTGAACTTGGTCTGGAGGTGTCTTTGGCTGACTTAACAAAACCAGAGAAGCTGAAGGCTGCTCTGAAGGCCAACACTAAAGTAAGTCAAAGGATGACGTAAGAACAAAGTGCTCCCTGCATCATTTGTTTCCCTTCAAGGGACATGATAATTCAAAGTACACAATAAACTAAAGAGGTCAAATTCTGGGACTGTCATGTCTTGCTACACTTTGTTTGATTTTTACTGATCTTTGTGTTAAATGCACCAGTAAATGTTCAGTGACAATGGAGTGTGGGGTCGCCACATCTCTTACCCCACCCTTCTTCTTCATTGAAATGTTCTCTTTCTCGGTGTAGCTGGTTTGGATGGAGACGCCCACTAACCCCACGATGAAGGTTGTTGACATTAAGACCTGTTCTGAATTGGTCCACGAATACAACAAAGACATAATTGTGGTTGTAGACAACACCTTCATGTCTGCCTATTTCCAGGTGAGTGTGCTTCAGGGTCTTCTAATAATTATTATGAATAATTAGTAATTAATAATTTCCCACAACCAAACTCCAGTTCATGTGGTAACTTGTCATTGATTATTATCCTATCCGTTTGTCTCGTATATTCACTCTTCAGCGACCGCTGGCTTTGGGAGCTGATATCTGCATGTATTCAGCCACCAAATACATGAATGGTAGGTTATGTATATTTTCCTATTTTGCTAACACAAAATTCATTGAAATGTGATGCAATCCTTTACAAAAAATACCTCAGAGTGTTTGGGCCACTGTTGGAGGAGAAAAATGGGTGAGAACAGATTTGTGTGTCCTCCTTATGCGTCAAAATAAGGAATGTGGAGAATCGTTCATCTTTTCACCAGCATGCACATAATTATCAAAGGTTTTAGGACATGAAAATGATTTAGCATGAGCTTCCCCAATATTTAGATCAGACATTTACACGTATTTTGTTAGGAAAAGTAGTAAGGGAGGTCAAGGAAAGCTAAAAAAAACGCACATATGATCTAATCTACCCAATCTAAACATAACTTAAAACATTGTGGTTGTTACATTCTATGTAATTCTTCCAATAAAACAGCGTTCTTCTTGAAATATTATGACTTTATTCTTAAAATATTATGAGCCTTATTTTCAAATTCCCAGATATTTTGGCTCAAGCAGCCCAAACACACACACACACACACACACACACACACACACACACACACGGTTTCCTGCTCCAACATTTATTATTTGTGATTTGGACTTTGTAAAATACAAACCCATCTTTTATTCCTGTATTTTAATTTTACAGGTCACAGTGATGTGGTAATGGGTCTGGTCTCCACCAATCGGGATGATCTGTACGAGAGACTGAAGTTTCTCCAAAATGGTGAGTAGAGAGAGAACTGCAAATTAAAACTAGCCCTGTATTTAGTAGGCACAGAACAGAATTAATGAGTAGCTGCCTCAACAAAGCCCCGTGAAATAAACAAAAGAGTTAATTGACAGAATGACCTGCGTCATATCCCAAACAAAACATTTGCTGATTCCAGTTTTACTGATTGTTTTGAAGCCACGGATCTCCGATAATAAGTAGCTCCAAGTCCTTATTTACTGTAAATGATCAAAAGTGTTTGGTATAAAGGTCATTTCTTTCTTTCAGGCCCTGTCCAATTCCCTTTAGCTAGTTAATCGGTGCATAATTCAGGCACAAGATTCAAAGGGGCTATATTAAGTCTAATAACGATTCATAGGTGGGAATTAATGGAATGAATTAAATCAATCATAGGGGTATGTCCCATTCCCTATAAAAGCCAGGTGAACCCACTCCTGGCACTTAGCTATTTAAAAAGTCTCACTCGTCTTCACTAGGTGACAAGTATGTGGTCCTTTGGTAGTGGACCTTCTGCCCCCTCTGTCTCCTAATCCTCTCTCATGCATGTGTGCAAATGCAGTGATATTTATCTGATGAGGAAGAGGAGGGCTGCTGCCCATCACTGTCTGTGCGTCACCACCGTCTGTGCCGGTTTATACACAAGGGACAGCAGGCCGACAGGATCTGATGTCAAATTAATGTATTTTGCTCCACACACCACAAAGGTCACACACACCAGTCCAGGTTCACAGCATTTGTTTTGGTATAAAGTCCTCCTGGTAAATCCTGGGCCACTGCAGTGAAATGTCCAAGTCCTCTAAAGACTATGTCGGAGCCAGTCCGTGCATCACTAGAGTGAGTCCATTGTGAACAGGCCTATGTAGGTACATCTACTCTAATTATAATGCTGACTAAACAACATGGGCACTCTGCATGAAAAAGACAACTGCATTGGTCAAACACTAGCAATGACGCCTGCATTGTGCTTTGCACTGGGCAGAAGAGCGAGCCCCTAGTGTCACACATTCACCAAAGGTCTGACCCTGACACCAACTATTTGGTGGAGTCGTTGTGTCAATTTGTCCTACAGTCACTCATTTACTAAAACATGCGCCAGATGCCAAAGTTCAGAACCTCTTAAAAACCTGAATGAAGGATGTATCTGTTAGTGCTTTTGCTGTTTGCTTGATCTGGTTTTGGGAGGTGTTGTAAACCCATTGTGATCCTACCTTGTTTCAGCTCTGGGTTGTGTTCCATCTCCCTTTGACTGCTACTTGTGTAACCGAGGACTTAAGACGCTACACCTGCGAATGGAGCGACACTTCAAGAACGCCATGGCTGCTGCCAAGTTTCTGGAGGCTGATCCAAGAGTGGAGCGTGTCATTTTCCCAGGTTGATACAGTAGAGTGTCCTTTGTTATTTTACTTCTGCTCATGCCAGCAAAGTGTTGAGTCATCCTGCTAATGATCCCCTGCGTGATTGTCAAACTGTTTGGCACGCACGGTATTTACTTTTTAATTTCATGGTATATGAAAGAGTGTTGCGAAACACGCAAGTCAACTAAGTTCATGCTGCTCAAAAGCAGCCTTTCACTGTGTTTCATTAAAAAATTTTCAAATGCAGAATATCTAATAATTGAATAAGAACAAGTTTCAGCACAACAGTAAAATTTTCCTATTTCAATATTGACCTAATTTAGATATGTACAAAAAGTTGAAAATTTCCTTTAAAAGGTAGTTGTATTATATATTTAAAAAAAAAACCATTCTCTTTAATTTGGAAAAAAAAAGGGTTTCGAAGCATTTTGACAAGAAATAAAATGTAAAGAGAGAGGTTAGAAATTCTGTATTTTTTATTTTGAAGTTTCATATCTCTTCATACGTACGATGAATATTAACATTATTCATAGGAGAAGCCACTCCGATATATTCCATCCATTTTCCAGCACTGCTTATCCATTGTAGGGTCACGGGGGCTGGAGCATGTCCCAGCAGACATTGGGTGAGAGGTGGGGTACACCCTGGGACAGGTCGCCAGGTCATCACAGAGCTGACACATGGAGACAGACAACCATTCACGCTCACATTCACACCTACGGCCAATTTAGAGTCACCCATTCACCTATATCACATGTTTTTGGACTGTAGGAGGAAGCCGGAGTACCGTGAGGGAACCCACGCAGACAGTGGGAGAATGTACCTACTCCACATTGAAAGGCCTCAGGTCTGGATTTGCACCCAGAACCTTCTTGCTTTGAGGTGACGGTGCATTTCGGCTTTATTATGACTGGCAGCTGGAAAGAGTCAGGGAAGGCAAGGGCCCGGGTGGCTGCAGTAAGGTTTTGATCCCGTGTGTGTTTGTGCACTACTCAGGTTACCAAAGCAGGTATTGGTTCATACTGCCACCTTATGCCACAAGAGAGAGTGTGTCCTTACATGAACGCTTCTCTCAGGAGTAACCTTACCACCAGTTATTCATATGATTGATTAGATGAATGAAATCGTGTAAAGATTGCAGGCAATATCCCACTGCAATCATGGTTCTGATTCATGTTTTGATAACAAAGATAATCGCCAAACTATTGTATTTCATAGTAAGGAAGTTGTTGTTTTGTGTGTGTGTGTGTGTGTGTGTGTGTGTGTGTGTGTGTGTGTGTGTGTGTGTGTGTGTGTGTGTGTGTGTGTGTGTGTGTGTGTGTGTGTGTTTGAATCCCTATATGAAAACACAACATTCTATTTTTGGGACAAAATAAAATTGATAATGATTAATTATGGGGTTTTTAAAAAAAATGTTGTTGTGAAACAGCACTACTGCAGTTGAAAAGGCACATTTTTCACTGTCTAAATTTTCACTCCATGAGTAAGAAATTGATTGAGATGAAGGTGCACCAGCAGATTCATCAGCAGTCTTCCAACTAATTTTGCTCACACCGGCAAACAATGCTTAAAGGAATGAAAGTTGCCTCCTGCCCTGATCATGCAAGGGGAAGTTAAATACTTACAACTGCTGGCTTTCAAACACTCTTTATGCTCATTAACTCTCGGAAGTTGTAGTTACACCTGTGCACTTGAAGCCATTTGAAAAGCAGTTAACCAAATATTTAAACACGTTAGACTTAGAATATACCACTAAATGACGCTCTTAGAGCAAATGTGCCCTTTTTTACATACATAAATAGAAACGCCCCAGTTCACACATTAATATTTTCAACCTGACTGTTCATGTTTACCCTCTCAACATAGGCCTGCCCTCTCACCCCCAGCACGAACTGGTGAAGAGACAGTGCACGGGATGTTCGGGTATGATTACCTTTTACATCAAAGGGCAACTTGAGCACGCCACCGCCTTTCTCAGTAACCTGAAAGTAAGTCGGCAGTTCATTTTTTATTTGACCTGGACTGTTTAGTTTTGTGTCTTTCATGTTGAGAATGTCAGGCTTTTGCAAAATAAAGTTCCCAGACTGACACGAAAGGTGAAGGATAAAAACACATCAGTACCACAACTCCATTGCCACTTGACTTTTTTTTAATGCCATCTGCTATTTTTCCGCTTGGTGCTTACATTATTTCTGTCCTACACTATATTTCACCTCTCGCCTTCTGTTGTCTCATTCGAGGTGTTTGCTGTCGCCGAGAGTCTTGGTGGTTATGAAAGTTTAGCAGAACATCCGTAAGTATCCCGGCACTCTTATGTATTATTAGTATTATGTGTAAATTATTATTTTATTACTCTGTTGTACTTTTGGTAGTCAACTGTGCTGTATGTAGACATAAATTAATGTCAGAAATTGTGCAGTTAAAAATCATGAATATTTTACCTTTATAACAATCGAAACTGCTACTTTCAACTATAATGTATTGTAAGCAATAGCACCACAAGGCGGCGCCAGAGATCAAGAAAGAAAATTCCCATCACAGTTGGATTTTATGAGATTTTATTTCCAATATGATGCCTAGGATCTAATCTCTATTAAAACAGCAGGATGCCCTTCTGTAAGTGGTTAATTTGTAAGTGGTACTGTCTTCTATCATAATTTAGGGCAATTATGACTCATGCATCAGTGCCAGAAAAAGAGAGACATGTCCTGGGGATCAGTGACACACTGATCCGACTCTCTGTGGGACTGGAGGATGAGGCCGACATCATTGAAGATCTGGAGCAAGCACTGGCTGCAGCTGTAAGTGACGCGACTTGACTGCCAAAGACTGCTATCTGGCTTTGCTGCGTTTGAACATGACGGCGTGTTCTTGAAACTAAATGTGAAACTTTTCCAACGGAGGGTGTTCCAAAAATAATAGTTAATGCTTCACTGCAGCTCATTTGATACGACTGTGTTGAAGGACATCCAGATGCTACACGTCTGACTCACTAATGATTAATCAGAGGCCAAGTCCACGTATGCCTCTCTGTACTCAAGTACAATGTTATATCTGATCTCAGAGCTGTGTGGGATGTCACGTGAGTCACAACTTGCACTTTAGGTGCAATAAAGTTTGGTGATATATTTTTAAGAATCTTTATCATTACAAATAGTGGATGAACTGATTTAAAACCTCCAAGAAGCTGTTCCCATTTGTAGTTGGAACCAAGCAAGGTGCGACTGCTCTTCTTTGAAGACATTTCCAAACACATTACAAACTAAACAGACCTGCATTAGATTAAGGCATGTCAGTCAAAATGAAGAAAGATCTGGCCTGCAGAAGAGGGCGGCAGTGATCTCGGTGATCTGGTGGAGAGGCCAAGGAAGTGTTTCAGACCAGGACTGAGATATGCACTGATAATACATCGTGCACTTTGTAGAGGGCTGTGATGTATCCACCTTTCCCATACGTTGGTGTAGATTCATCATCATTCATCCAGGTCTTTGTAATCCTTGAAGGTTGACTCTGAACCCTAAACAGAGGTCCAGCTGGTTCAGATTCAACCTCCTAAAGAACACCCATCCCATAAACTCCTTGCTGCACAACCAGATCCAACAGTCACTGTGAACATTTTGCATTTGTGCTGCAGCCTGAGATAAGATCAAATAGAACTTTATTAATCCCGAAGGAAATTCTTTTGCCAGAGATTGCACCAACATTACAATAACAATACAATACAATAACAGAATTTTAAAACAGTCCCCATAAGTACACTCCACTGGGGTTATTCTTCCATTTGCACTTGCACCGCAAATATCTAACAGCTCATATGCTCCCTCCTCTTTATTACCCTGTTAAAGTATGGAAAAAAATATTTCTAGATTTTCAATCACACTTGAAATAGAGTCTCTAGCTGTATGCTTTTTCGTAATTGTTCCTGTGGAAACATTTCATGTGTTTTTGCTTGTGAGACCAACAGATGTCTCATCAGAAGTGCTCTAGGGTTCCGAGAATACGCTTTGGAATTCATTGCTCAGTTTAGATTTTCTCGCCTCTTCGCACCATTACCGCTGAGATCTGGCTCTGCTCATCCAGACATCTGAGTTTTTAATCACACCCCTCTGCTCTGGCATGGTGGCTGAGGTTTTATCGAACACACAGTATTTTAATTTAATCTTTGTGTTTGTTTCCAGTGTGGAAAGTTTGTTAATGTGCACTTTATATTATGCAGTGATGCAAATAATTAAGAGGGAAGAACGCAGCAGCTCATTTAGAATCAATTTGGCCCATGAAGACTGAAGGTAGTTAGGATTTTATCACATTTACAGTACCAGTCAATAGTTTGGACACAGTTACCCATCCACTTGAATGGGAAACTGTGTCCAAATTTTTGACTGGTAGTGTATGTATTAACTGACCTCTAGTGACTTGAGTTTTGAATAGTTCCCACCTTCCTTCTCCATTGCCATCAGTTGGGATATTTCAGTCTCCTGAAACCCTTTTTGCCACCTCATGCAGCCATGTATCCTTCGTGGACTGCACCTCCTCTCCTCAGGATTCGGATGAAGTCTCTGAATCCCTCTGCTGTCCATTTGTAGCAAATGCAAATTAAATGGAGACAAATCTTTCTAATAATGGTCTGTGGGCCTGGAAAGAGGCACCTCTGATGGGTGAAGCATGTAATTGAATGGGAAGGCAGGTCAGATTGGCGCAGGCTGTTAAATTTCCGGATAAGTGTCCTCATCCTAGGGTTAGATTTGAATCACAAACTAGGCTGTTGGATAATCATTTCCTTCTGTGAGGTTTCATTCGCTGTTGTTTTTGTTAGGCCCTCCCTTAATCTGCTTTTGACTATTGCAGACATTTTGGGTCATCTCATTATGTAGCATGTTCTTAACTGTAGCTTCATGTCTGATTTCACTTGTCCATTTTCGTTTTAATAGCATCCAAAGAAGATGTGAAATGTGTGAAGGACGTCCTCGAGGCTCTGTTTGAAGACTGGAGGTACCTGAAGTCTGATTCATCGCAGATCGACACGTGGTGCCTCAGTTCAATGCACAAACAGAGGAGATTCACCTATCAGGGAACAAAAAACAATAAAAACAAAAAATGCTAACTATGAATAATTTACACAATTGTACATGACAATATTTGCTATGCCTATTCTACTAAACATGAGTTGTAATCGTATTTATCTTATGGAGCTTTCACTTTATTTTTATTTTTATGTTTGTATGTACTTTTGTTTTCTTTTGAAGGGCATTAAAGGGGCGCAAACCTATTCAGTCAAGACTGATATCAACAGTCTCTCAGGAAAAACATCAAACACAAAGCATAGAACAGTCTCCAAATGGAAAAGTTTTATATCATTGCCCTATAGTATAGCAGGTGTAATATGTATTAATAAGGTCCTAATTTTTACTGGTTTAGTGTACTCTGTAAAAGACATCGAAAAGTACTGATAAATTCTAATCCGTCAGTCTCTTTCAGACAAAACTAATGACACCACCTACTGTTCATAAGTCAGAAATATTTTCTTTTTACCAAGAAAAACAAACAATATCTCCACTCAAAAGTGACGAGTAGAAACGTGCATTTGGTTACAGAGCCCAAGAAAAAAGTGGATACATTTAAAAAAAAAAAAATTTTTTTAACAGTACTTGATAATGTCCTTCATCAAGTGTTTCACCAGAGCACTCTCTCCTCCTGCTTTTCCCCCCTGTCGTCAAAAATCATATTGCATTCAAGCATTCTCTTCATTTAGGACTGACTACTCAAGATCAGTGTCATTTATGTAAAGGACAAATACATTAAAATCAGTTTGCAGTACAGGTCTCTGCGTTTCTTACTTCCTCCCAACCATCCTGCTGCAGGAGCAGAGTAATTGTGAGTTCGGCATCAGTACACATACTGTAAGTCAATATGCTCCATCCAATTTAGCCTGGATAGTGACTGGCTGCACAGTGGGGTCGCAGCTGATGGATCAAATAAGCTAGCTGACATCCTAATGACCAAAACTATCGATACCATTTCCACACAGGGAAATGTTCATGGTAGTCTGTGACCTCAACCGCAGTCAGTTTACCATACCAGGCGGTGTTACCATATCTTATAATACTCTCCAGCACAGCCTGGGAAAAATCAGTCATATGCTAAATACTAACTAGATCCATAAGGGATATGACCTCTTTAAACTGTTCTGTGGGGGCAATATCTGAGGAGAAAGGAAGTTCAGTGCAAATACAACCCCATTTCCAAAAAAGTTTTGATGCTGTGTAATATTAAAAAACAATTACATATGTAATTGAAAATAGCACAAAGACAACATTTCAAATGTTGAAACAGAAAATTTGAATTGTTTTTGAAAATTATATCCTCATTTAGAATTTGTTGCCAGCAACATGTTTCAAAAAAGTTGACCATGTGTTGCATCACCTCTTCTTTTAACAGCACTCCGTAAACATTTGGGAACTGAGGAGACATATTGCTGTCAATTTGAAAGTGGAATGTTTTCCCATTCTTGCCTGATGTAGGATTTCAGCAGCTCAAGAGGGTGATGGGTGTACAGTGTGTAAATCAGAACATTTCATAGAAGATTACACTAAAATCCTCTCTTTTCTTTCAAAAGGTGTAATCACAGTGCTGCTTTTTAAAAATGTATTTATGTAGTGTAGACTGGCCTAGTATTGATTTAGCTTTGATTAAACCACAGTTACAGGGTCTGACATCATGACATCATGAGATTGCTGAGGCTGGTGCAGCAGGCATCCACCACTCATGGTAACACAATAACCAAAGTCAAAGGCCTCTGTGCACCAAGTCAACCACCTGTTTTAATGTAATTGGTTTATGATTTACTGAAACACGAGTCACTAACACCCTTATACCCTGTGATCAAAATCCCTGCCCTCTGTTCAGTGCCGTGGTCAACTGTGATGTGTGACAGCCATTTTATTACAACTTGGGTGCATAGTTTCTACACCAACCTTCATTGATTTATCGCTGTAGCTGATCCATTAAATCCCACTTCCATCTGAAAAGCTAGCACACATCCTTTTGTGCTGCTGCTACACAGGGCTCCAGTCCAACAAAATACATCCTTCTTTAAGGCCACATCAGCAAAGCTTATTCTAGGATGGTATTTATGGGTTGTGTAGATAAATGTCAGTAAATAGTACTACAATGCTACTGCTTATCTTACTGCAGTAAATAGGAATATTGAGTCACATTTTCCAGCTCTGGAATATCAGGAATCTTGAATCTGTTAAATGTTCTCTGTTATCAGAGCCAAAGAGGCTGTTGGTTGATCTGACGATTATGAATTCCTTTTCACAACAATGATGCAATCAGGAAAGAAAAAAAAGGTTCCAAATGAGGGGAAATAACATTAGGAAATAACAGAGGATTTTTCTCTGGAAGGATTTCCATAGAAACCACAGCACGACAAAGTATTTCTCTTTCAGTTGTTTACCCAAATCAATTAGCTAACACACATTGAGCGTGAGCCAGGCTTCTTCTGGCTCGGTACCATGACTTTGCCCTCTGTGTGTCAATTAGAAAGAAGCCCATCACTTTGTGACATCAGTGCATTAGTGGCATGCAGACATTCGCGTGTCCAATTAAAGGTTTTGGCTCATAAAACTGATGCAAGGCAGTAAAATTGTTTGATTACTTTATTGAACCATCTGCCCTCAGAGATCAAAATTCTTCTGTAACTAAAATTAAATGTGAATATCAAACAATTCTTTTGTTTTAACTTTTTAAACATGAGGTTAGAGGCTGATCATTTCAATCCCTATGCTGTCTTTAAAAATGAACGAATAACACTTCTGCAGTGCTAAACAACTTCTGCTCATGTTGAATCAGGACTCGATGTCAACCAGCTTGTTCTGGGCAGCTCTGAAAGGGTTTGTAGCTGTTTAAATATTGAGCACTTTTTGAAAAAGAGAGATCAGTACACAGTGTCTCATGGAACAGTAATGATTATATGATCCTTTGTTGATCCCTGGAACAGATCTCTTCATTCATCCTCTCAGATATCAGGCACAACTGATATCAGTGTTTCCTTCAAATGTGCTACTAAGAACACTTCATTCATAGTTACTAATTATTTAACAACTACATGTAGGTAACTCCTGCAGATGTAGCCGTTGTTTCGCTGAAACAGACCAAATGATAACATATTAGCTGCTGCACTATGACACAATACCCAATTATCCAAATATATATTTTAACCTCCCAGATCCAGATTATGATCCGTATCATGATCCAGTTCTGAATAGTTGGGCAACATCATGAGTTGTCTATGCATGTGTATTTTTATTCTGATTGGCCCATAGTTATTTTTCGTGATATTAGCAAGATGGTAGATAAAAGTGAGAAAAAAAAAGAGTCTGCACCTGTAGCCGGACCCATGTCAAAATATAAATACCTCCTTTTTGGTCCAAGATGCACTCGAAAAGTTGCACAGAAAACAGAAGATTTTTTAATCAATATCTGTTGATGTTTTTTCAAGATATCCTGCAGACAAACAAACAAACAAATATGGACAATCACATAACCTCCTTTGACTCTCGTTGGCAGAGGTTGACATCATAGATTTCTGATTTTTCTTTCCACATTTCATGTTAGCTTCAGTTTGCTCTCATGAGAGAACAATCTGTGCACAGTAGTTATTCTTTGTTTGGACAATTGCCAACATTCATCCATGAAAGCAAGAAGAGGAGGAAAATAGTTTTAACAGTACTTCAGAAGGACTAGCAAGGTTCAAGTCCCAGAAGCCCAGAGTGAGATACTGAACTCCCATCACCTCCAAGAAGCAGCGAATATTCTTACATAACATTTTGTCTTTTAAAAAAAATATGTTTGTATACTTGTTCTGCAGGTTCACTCAAAACTGAATGAAATTCTGTTTTGATATCAGTCCTGTCATGGTATTAAAATGCAAAAAACGAGACAAAAAGTATTGTGGGGAAGTGGGCAGTGAACTGGGCAATTATTCATGAAAAGAAATCTACATTAAAATTGAACTAAACTTGGTTGAAAGGTGTGAATGATTCACAATCCATTGTTTCAACAGCTTTTGAATGACTGCATTTTTAATGCCCCGTTAAAACCTGCTTGACATTGAATTATGGTAATTTGAATGCTGTAATAATGGTTTATGTAACCAAATGTTTACTTTCCATCTAAATTTAGTCTAGTCTACAATTCAAGAAAAAAACTAGAAAAAATCCATCTGCTATATAGTCCAGTCTGGGCGGCACAGTGGCGCAGTGGGTAGCGCTGTTGCATCACAGCAAAAAGGTCCCAGGTTCAAATCCAACTTGAGAACCTGGGACTTTTCTGTGTGGAGTTTGCATGTTCTCCCTGTGTCTGTGTGGGTTCTCTTTGGGTTCTCTGGCTTCCTCCCACCACCAAAAACATGCAATATAGGTGAATTGGTGACTCTAAATTGACCATGAGTGTGAATGGCTGTTTGTCTTTTCATGTGACCCTGATGAACTGGCAACTTGTCCAGGGTGAACCCTGCCTCCCACCCAAAGTCAGCTGGGATATGCTCAGCCTTCCCGGCCCCCCACAGGATAAGCGGTTACAGAAAATGAATGAATAGTCCAGTCGTCACTAGACCAAAATGATTTTTGACCAGTAAATCACCAAATCCTTGCATACTGAGTGAGTTCAACTGATACCCAACTGTTCTGGTGATTTGGTCTCAAAAAGAAGTGTCCAGAGCTAATGTCCTACCAGAACAATACAATCTGGGACTTGTTGGTTTTGTGAAGTAAATTCAAACATTGCGAGTAGAGGTGGGAGTTTGCCTGATGAGATAATGAACCCATTAACTCTCTTTCACATTACTCAGTGTGTTTACAGGGAAGAAAGCCCAGAGATTAAACAGTACGTGTAACAGTGTGTGTACTGAGCTTTATTGTCCACATAAATTACTTAGAAAGTAAGTAAACCTGTTTTATCATTGAATAAAGCCCTGTCTGTGTTGAGTACCAGTCAAGAGTCCCTGCACAATGAAAAATAAGCAAATTTCCTTTTGTGTCTTGTCAGTGTTACAAGGGCCAAAATGTGTTGAATGGCGCATATCGTCAATTAATTTTAGGTTAATTGATGTATTCGACATTGCAATTAAAGAATACATTAGTGGTAGATTGAATGAGACAACCAAATGAACTGTACAAACACGATTCCAGTGTAGCTGACCTTCAGCATGTTCCAATTTATTTTCAGTGTCATGTCCTATAGCGTATAATGTACGTGCACACTGATGTTCATTTTTATAGCATGTCGACTACGCCTGGTTTGTTATAAATGGTCCTGCAGGCCTGAATGACAGCCTTGCCAGAGTTAATTTCACAATTGACGGTTTCAAGTATAAAAAATGGCCACCATTGTCACAGATTTTTGTGGATTTGACAGTCTGATAATAGGTAAATATTAGTACACTTTTAAGATCTGAAAAAATAAAGAGGGGTTACTGAAGTCCCATCAGTACCAGATATACAAAACAGCATAACAGATTCAACCCCCATTCTTCTCAACCACTCTGCATTGAAAAAAGAAAGAACAGAATAAATCTGCAATTGATTTTGAATTATGTAATTTTTGCTGATGTTCTGGGAAAACTAGAAACAACAGCACCAGTGGTAGTTGTGTCACAAGCCGGTTCATAGCAAGTGACAAGGGAGGGGAATAGACACAGGTCTGCATGTCAATTGAATGTGTTTTGTTCTAAAAAGTAAATATAATGGTAAACAATGACAAAACAAAGGCATGAGTTGTGGAGTAGCAACCACACCAGTGGTTTCAGAAGTAAATGGATGAATGAAACATTTATGTGAACATTGTTCGTGTCAAACAAAAGAAAAATCAAACCTGATCCAGGGATGTTGAGCCTGGGCGAGGGAGAGAGAGAATGATTAAATAAGCTCCACACAGGTGGTTGCATTTTAGCCTAACAACCCTCCCTGCCTGCAGTCTCCTGCAGGAGAGAGCAGGACAGGGACAGTTGTTACGTTAATCTTGTTATCCCATTTATAGCAACAACTGAACTGCAACCAGGATGAGCAACCAGACAAAAGACATTTTTCTTTAACTTTTTTTTTTTTTTTTTGTAATATGACTCATACCCAGGAGACGGTGTCTGCTGAAATACTGTTGCCATTAAGTATAATAATGTTAGGTCAGAAGGGAAAGATTATTAAAGCTCAGGGCAGAAGTTGTAATCAAACGTACTCATCAAGTCTCTAAAATAAATGTTTTCATGTCAAATCTGAAAAAACAAGACATACTGGCTCACCACTAGATGTCACCATCTTTTTATCTTTTATCATAAAATTCTGTCAATATGGCCACTGAGCAATCTAAACATTTTTCCTGAGCATGTACCATCATTTACAGAGGGATAAATAAAGGGAGAGTGCCTGGTTTGATCACAAACCTTTAAGTGTCAGCATCCTTGTAACAGTAGATATTGATCAGCAGCACATCCCAGTGGCTTTAAATCGAAAAGGTCATCAATGAAGCTGGCAGAAGGCAAATCTACTAGAACAGTTGTGCTTTGGTATACACCATTTGGCATACACTTCTGTCCACATAGCTCAAAAATGTTTGCCATGAACTGTTCATGGGTTTTTTATACAGCAGCAGACAACTGGAGGAAAGTTGCCTTGTTTTTTGGAGTTTTTTTTGGTGTCAAAATCAAGTAAATCTCACAATCAAATAAATATTTTTGCCTAATTATATTAATTCTTGACAGACACATTCTCAGAGTGTATTTGCATCAATACAAGCTGTTTCAGTTTAGCAGTCAGAATTAAATATCAAAATCGTAAGATTTGCAATATCTTGCAACAGCAAGATAAAAAGAAGATCCATCAGGATAGTACATAATTTAAAAGATACCCTCAGGGTACAGTCCAACATGTCATATCCCACACACTGACAGGTGCCATTGTAAAGAGGTACTATCATTCATCTCACCTGTCGGTGGTTATAATGTTGTGGCTGATTGGTTTATGTGATGTGGAGGCCTTTCCAACTCTCACCATGTCATGCAATGGTCATTACCTATACATGTTCTTTACGCTGGGCTAAAATATGTGTCAGCACAGCATGACATGCTGCCATCTGCATACATGCATGGAAATAGATGAAGCCGAAAATTGCCTCTAGTTTCTTATAATTACCCTCCATCTGCTTGAGTATTGAACCTCTGAATTTTTCCAAAGAGTCTCATCAGAGACAGCAAGGAGTCCATCAGGTTAGGGAGTAGAATAAAGTTACTCCTGAGTAAGGAAATTACCTATCAGTGTTAACATGGAGGAGATGGATGTGTTTGCAGGTTTAGCCGGAGGGAATTTTTCCCCTTTCCTAACCCTGTCGAGGTGAGGTATCGTATCAATTATTCACATTCTGAGCTGTGACTGCTGTTTTGTTCAGAGGACAGACAGCAGATTTTCTCCCTAAGTATGGATTTATCTGAACCTGATTTTTCATTTGTTTCCAAGAAGTGCTTGCTTCTGCTGCTGGAAATCATCCAGTGAGTAAAAATATATATCTGGACCATATACAGTAAGAGTCTGTCCTCAGGGATGAGTCTGACCCTCAGTCATTCAAGCTGTCATGAGTCACAATCAACAAACAGGATATTACGAGAAACAGATAGTTAACATAAATATTATGAATAATGTTTTGTTAAAACAGATGACAAATCTAAATGTCTTCAAAAACAGGGACGTGGGTGACTTTTTAAAACTGCAGATACAGTAATTCTTGGGGGGAAAAAAAGACAATTTGAATCAAGAGACACTGTGATAATAAGCGTACCAATAAATTGCATATATACAAGCCAGCATCATGCAAATCACTTATATGTAAAGCAGATAAAACAGAATTAATATATATTAAAATGACACATCATGTAGAGTTTAGGTTATATATCATAAGAGATTTCATTTCATTCAACATTTGTATGTTTCCACAATCCTACAAACTTTCTAAAGCTTTAAAGTGAAAAAAAAGAACTGTACCAGATCAGCAAAAGAGTTTTGTTCCACTTCTCAGTTTCTGAAGGGCCACATTCACCCTTTTGTTGTGTTGTGAAGAAGTAAAGGATCCTGGTGCTGAGCTGTAAAGTCTGTGCCAGAGCCACAATGACTTGCCTCTAACAATTTGTAGTACATTATGAAAACCCACAAGAGTAGTTACCATTTCTGAGCTCTAACAAAATCCCCGAAGTCTTGATTTTTTGAAGAAGGACGCATGTGAGACATAAACTCATTGATGGATGTCCTCCTGAGAGCCCATCACAGCATCTGCATCTCCAAAGCTACCTGGAGATATTATCTGTCTGTGGGCTTACCTGCTGTTCATCTACGCTGATGTGCCATTCATTACTGTCCCTGCTGCTTTCTCTTCTATTCCTGCTGAAAGCATAATGAATGAGCAGATTGGACTCAGCAGAGTGCAGCTTTCTGCCGAGTGTGTCTAGTGGCACGTGGGTGCAGAACAAAAAATTCACGGCAGGATAAATTTCCAGCAGGAAAACCTGAGAGTAGGAGAATGAAGTTGAGACAATATGCAGGTTCCAAAACACCAGCAAAATAAAATGTCAATGTCAAAGTGAAAAAGGCAACTAAAGAATCACAGCAACCACTAGAGGTCCTTAAAAATACAGTCATAAATGTGCCCAGAAAATATTAGGCTGCTGGGAGATTTGCTGCACACAGATACACACAGACCAACCAAATGTATCCCCTCCATGCAAAGCTGAATAAATCTAGATGATTGGAGCGATTAAACTAGAAAACTCTGGCAGTTTGAGCCACAGTGTGTGCACGTAAACATGTTATTACAACACTTAATCACACAGTAATCAAATTTGTCATGCAACAACCATCAACATATGATGTATGAGCATCTGAGGTGTTTTTCATTAATAATTTCTCAGCTAAACTTGTGCGCAGTGAAAACAAATGTGGCATCGTTTGAAGTGTTAAGAACAGATTCAGCATTCAAGGGTTTTGTTTGTCACATGCCTGCACAATATGTGACATCCTCTTGAGGCCAAAATGCTAAAATAAGATGAATAATAATAATAGTAAAGATAAGAATGAGAAAATACAATATAATGGATACAAATTCAAATATGTAAATTAACATGACATTAAAAATGTACTTAGTGTTTAAGTATAGTTCTTACACTATGCTGTACTGTTACTCTTCTATTTATTCTTTCGTTTCTATTCAACTCTTTTCAACTTCTATCGAAATTGTTTTTTATTCCACCTTATGTTGCTTTTGTATATTGTCTTAATGCCTTTATGTAAGCACTTTGAATTGTCTTGTAATGAAATATGCTATACAAATTAACTGACCTTACCTTGCTGTTGTTACAGTAGCTAATGAAAGGAAAAAGGAACATCCACTATATTGATACATACAGGTTCATGAAATTCTATAGTTCTATAGTGGTGTTTTCACCACATCCAACTGAAAGTGGACTCTTTGACCTCTGCAGACATCTTCAATACATATATAAGCTTAGGAGGGTTCTGTAGCTAGCACAATCACAAGCACTAACAGGCTGAACAGTCTAACATGCAGCATACAACACAGGTTGATATGCACACAGACTACCACTTCAACAGGTGTTAGCATGTCCGTATCATGCCAAGGGAGCCACTAAAATTTTGCGTTCGCAAGTGCTTTAAGTAATGCAAAAATACAAACAAAACAACAAAAAACAAACACTTATGGGAGATGTTGGACTTCCTCTAATTGGTCAGAATGTCAGAACCGTCCAAAAAAGCGCTTTCACACGGTAAACAAACCGAACCATGGCTCAGTTTGATCCGGACCAAGAACACCTGTATAATCACTACAAATGTCATGTCATGAAACTGGGGAGACAGCGCGAGGTCTCAGAGCTCCTTACCATCTTATCAGAGGATTAATCAACCACCATGTAACAAGGAGAGTCAGCTGCCCGATCTGTAAAAGGGCCTATTATTGTGTTTTATTTAATTCATCTACCATCTGCAACGTTGTAATTTGTAATTTGATTTGACTATATGACTAACCAGTATTTCATGCAACTGGAGGACTTGGCTTGATGTTTGTGCTCCTACATCAGTCTTTCCTGCCTGTGAGCTCAGGCAGATCCTTTGCATGCAGGACAGTTCATTTTCAATTCTTTAATTTTTGTAATTTTTGTGTCAGATGACTTTAAAAATGTGATGATTATATTTACTGGACTGACATTGACATTCAAAGCTTCAATGTTAAAAGTCTAGGTCTAATATTGTAATATTGTTGTTGACATTTCATTGGTTCCTGATTTTTAAGATACTTATCATCACACACACACACACCCACACCCACACACACACACACACACACACCTGCAATGAGCTAACATCGGCTGATTTATCTGTCTGCTCTAAACATAATGTTCTTTGGTACAGCTAACATTTCAATTAAATGATTTAAACAATGACACGGCCTTCTGGACATTTTTATTCAATATATTTAGCCGTGTGAAAAATAATGAAACTGACTCAAATCCAAAATAATCATCATTTTGCTGTACTGGCTATAGCAATAGTCCGAATTCATCTTCTGTCGCTGTTTATTGATTTTCTTCACCAGTGACTTTCCAAATCTGTCAGTGATTTAATTTGGATATGCTGGATGACGCAAGCTGGTTTTCATTACTTCTACCAATGACAGATGGAGGAGGTTACGTAATCACCCATGTTTGTTTGTCCACAAGATATCTTGAAAAGTTGTGAACAGATTATGATGAAATTATGTGGCAGGGTAGATCTTGGACTAAGTAAGAGAGAAATCAATTTTGAGATTCACGTAAAGCCACGTCATCATGGTGACAACACCATAGTGTGTGCAATACACTGGGTGCAGTGATTCAACCATTGATTGGTGGCGATGGTGTTGGCGGAGGAATGTGCTCTCTGAGTGCTTTCTGCTGTCTACACCAGCAGAATTCTAACACGAATGACATGCAAACTCCACACTTGTCATATCTGGCCCTCTGTTCAGAGGAAACAAGACTTGCCAGTATCCCTCTGGTAAAATACATCACATAGACCATTTGACTAAACCGGAGTATGCTCTGTCCAGTTTAGTAATTCCCAGGAATTTGATGGTTTGAAACTTTTTCCATTCAGCCCAGTATCCCCAGAAATTATGTTCATATTGAACAATTCTGCACCTCACTATCTAAATGATATGATCAGATTTTGTAGAGACAAAGACTTAAAAATACTGGCATTGTATTAAAAAAATAACTAAATTTCATCCAGAATTTGTCAATTATCATCAGGGTTGTTACGTTGTACAAATTTGCCTTGTGTGATGAAATCCTTACTAGTTCGGCCTAAAACAAAAAGAGAAAAGCTGTTTAATAATCCTGGGATAGACTTGGTGTTTTCAGACCTAAGCTTTATAAAAAAGGTTAGGTTAACATCATTCATAATTAAAAAGATGCTGAAAAACAGATTCTGTCATGTCCCATCCTGCATCCTTGGTCACATTTTATTGTCTCAGTATTTTTAGTTGTTTTTTTTGTGGGTTTTTTGGTAATCCCTGTCTCTTCTCATTTCAGATTCCATGTCCTGTCAAGTTCACGCCTGTGTGATTGCTTGCCCCCCTTAATGTGTTTCACCTGCGCCCTATTGTCTCCCTCTCCCTTGTGTATTTAAGCTGTGTGTTTCCCTTCCTCCTGTGTCGGATCATCCTTGACCCTCATATCAGCGTTTCTCTTGTTATTAGTATCTTCGTGACCATTGCCTCAGTTCTTCGATTACTCCTTTAGCCTAATGTTTTGGGTACAGTTGCCTCATCTGACTGCCTGCCTGTGCACTAGCACAGACAAGCTTTTTTTTTATTAAACAACTGAACTTTTCCCCTGCCTCTTGTCTGCTCTGTGGGTCCATATTTTGTGTGAGCCTGCCTGCATTTCAAGCTGACTTGATTGGCACTGACTTCCTGTTACATCTAGAATTGACTTCTTTGTTCTGTATTTTATTTTGATCTTTATTTTCCCTTATTTGTATTCTTACTATAATCCCCGTTTTTACTAATCTCTTTTATTATTATTATTATTACATAATTTTCTATTCCTGTTTTTATTTTCTTTCTGACTTTTTGTGTAGCACTTGCTGCATGTACTTTCTTTAATGTAAAGCATGTTGAGCTGCATTCCTTGTATGAAAGGTGCTTTACAAATAAAACCTTTGACCTCAGGAGACTATGACAGAGATGTGAAGGTTCACGCTTCTCTGGCTGAGAACTAAGTCAGCAACATAAACCTTGCCACTATACCTCTAAGGCATATCTGATTTATAAGCTCCTTCACTAAAACCGACAGGTCTGCAGTGGTGTACAATTTGTTGTTTGAGAGGGTATGGCTGCATGAAAACGCTCTGAAATCTATTTTTGTTTTTCTAGAATGATTTGAACCAGTCTCATATCCCCTCACTATTACACAGCAGTGTTCTGTAATATGTTTAATAAGTAATTAATTATTATTTGTTCACAACAGCGGACACTTTCTGATGGGAAAGTGTGTCATTCTGTCACAAGATCTATCAAAAAATTTCTTAAAAAACTAATTGGACAGGTGATCGTTTCATTTGTCACATTTTCTCCAAGTTGTGTAGGAACATAAGTAATGAATTGCCATAATTGATTATGTTAATGTGAGTATAATGTGGCTCCTTCCCACAAATCAATGGACAAAGTCAATTGGCAATGATCAGCTACTGTAATTTGCATCATGACAAACAGCACAGATGAATATACTGCAATGCAATACCAGAGAGCTGTAAACAGAAATTAGAGTCTGCAGTCCAGTCCAGTTCCAGTTTATTATATAAGAAAATAACACATTACTACAGATTGGTTTTTGAGAATATAAGATATTTACAGATTCAGAAGTGAGCAGGTAACTGTTTGCTATGAAAGTGGTCTCTACGTGAAATCATGCATTCATCATTAATCTTGATGTTATTATGATGGGACTTTGCATTGACTTCCCCTTAGAATGGTTAATGTTTTCCATAATGCTCTTTTAAGATCTGGGTTGATTACAATCACACAAAGAGATATTTTCTTTGTGGGCATAATGCTGAAAAAGAGCCACTTTGCAAAGATTTAAGATAAGCCCCATTCACATTTATATTCTTGACAACACCAATTTACTATGCTATTAAGAATACTGCTTATCCTCCTGGACCATGCATGAGTGGACCAGAGAGGAGAGTTTGTTATGGGCCAGAGGAAGCATATTTATAGATGATTTGTGTAACACATTCTTCCTCTTCATCCACTACAGTATGAAAGTAAAATAAATTGTAAACTTTTTACTTTCTGCTATCAGTCGAAATGATCTTTATATTGTAGCAGATCATAAAACACCGGGTGCTTTAAGTCAATGTGTGTAGTAAATTCTTGTTAAGGACTCACTTTGGTACAGTCAGAAACATAATAAATCAGATTTATATTTTGGCCTCTTGCCGCTTCTTCTCTTTAATTTTCTGTCTTGAGACGAGGTGAAATTCTTTCGCGTGCTTACAGAGTCACTGATCTCATATACTAAAAGATGCATGAGCAAAGCATGGACATAACATCCTGCAGGCCATAAACGTGTTTGCATTTTTGTAGCCAGAGAGCTATTTGACAAAATCTAGTTAGCGGATGAAGCCTTATTCTAGCTGTCTTTAGCTGCCGTGATTCGGTTTCATGAAAACAGTGGCACATGATTTAACATAGAGATTTGTTCTGTGCAGCTGTCTAAATGTGAATGGTCGTTTGTGTCTATATGTATCTGCCCTGTGATGAACTGCTGACCTGCTCAGGGTGTAGCCTTTCAGCTGGAATAGGCTCCAGGCCCCTGGTTATTGAAAATGGATGGATAGCCTTCTCTGTGCTAACAGGCCCCAGGCCAGGCTTGATTGATCCTAGTACCTTTATGTTCAGTCAGCAGTCAGTCAGATGAGAAACCAATGTGTTTTAAAAAAAATAGTTATTCCATGTTTCTATTTTGCTTTATTTTTATCAGACTGCATTAAAATAGTAACGTTACTGGACATTTTGCCATTGGGCTAACTATTATTATTTTAATTATGTGACTTTTTTATTATTCACAGCCATTTTTTCTTTTGGTTATATTGTTTATGAAGAAACTGTTGTTTATATTGTTGTTAAACGTTGAATATATTATGATTGAAGTTGTTCAGATGATTTCATTTGGCAGATTAAATCACAAAGGTGTTTTGGTGGTCAGTGATGATGTGCAGTAGCGACTTTAGGCCAGGTGAGGCAGGGCCAACCTAAACTCCTCTGCTTACACAAAGACAACCAAGCTTAAATACGGTAATTAATTCAATCAATGCAATAAATAAGATAAATAGATAATAGTCTATGAAAAAAAACAACTTGTCCCCCATGGCTTAACATACACCGATCAGAGAGGATGCACCTTGAGAGTTTGAAAACGCTTTTTCTTGCTCTTTTATGGCCATGTTTCTTTACTTATCGGCTCTGCTTTACTTCCTCTTAACCTTCATTTGAAGCTTTTGCTCACTGCATGCACTCCATTTCAGAATCATTTAAGCTGTGATCAACCTCCTGGTCTGTTGAAGAACCATGAATGCACATTTATCCAAATTACTTACACATGGCTTGACCGCACCTCCTCAACATGGTTTGGCCAGTGTGAAATGCATAAAGCAAGGATGCACTGATTAGACAAGGTCAAGCCAAGCTTTTTCAGTCATCCTGGTTTTCTGAATTCTACTTTGGTGAAATAGTTCTCAGTACTTATAAAAGTCATTTGTCAAACCAACCTCCCACTCATATTTGCAGAGTCTATGCCTCCCAGTGATTTTAATGCAGGTTGTGGACATTTAGCTACAACTCATGCATGAAAAAGAAGAAAATAAAAATGGCTTGATTTAATATTTTGTCATTATGAGGCAGCATATCAGAAACACGTAATGCAATCCACTACAGCAAATCACAACTTATAGACTAAAGAAATGATCTCAGATTCATCAACATAATGTCAACAACAATATTGTAAATGATTTAAACTGTGTCATGCATTTGTAAGTTCGGGTTTCTTTTTAAGACACTGTCAATGAACTGTTTGTTTTAATTCATTAAATGTTAGGATTTGCTGCTTCTCTCAGTCTTATGTGATAGGGAACTGCATGTTTGGGACCATTTGCTGGACAAAACAAGACATTTAAAGACATTCTGTCATCATCTGATGGACATTTGATATCTTACAGCCTGCCATTTTAGACCCTACCCTGGTGTTTCACAGCAAATGTTTTATGCTGCCCGGCTTCTTGATGAGCACTTGATGTGGAAGGAATATAGAGGCACTTCAAATACACTCTGCTAACCACAGCTGCGGATTGATAGCTGAGGTGATTGGTTTGGAGCTCGCACTGAATTGGACTCATGAAGAGCCTGATGAAAACTGTTCACTATATAGAAAAATCAAAAGTCAGTCCTTTTGAGTTTTCTGACCTCACATTGAAGGAACCCCTATGATGTCCAATTATTCATGGTCTGGGCTGAAATTGCCAAGGAGCACAGACAAACCCGCGAATTGAAAAAACAACAACATCTTGTTACTTTATATTGCTGTTTATACGTGAACTGACTGAATATTACTGAGGTGTTCTTGCATGCTGCTCCTAAAACCATATGTACAAATCACGTACTATTTTCATGTAAAATATTATATATCTTAAAATGCAGGACAATCAATATTCTCAAATTAAGATAAGATAAGATAAGATAAGATAAGATAAGATATCCCTTTATTAGTCCCACAGTGGGGAAATTTACATTATTGCAGCAGCACAGTGTACAAAAAACACAGCAGGAGGAGGGGAAATAATATTTTAAAAAAATACAATACAATAAAGGAGGGGGGGTAAAGTGTCTCAAAAATATTTCACAAATACTATTACAGAAAGTGTCTCAGTATTTCAACACAAGTACTACAAATTGTTTGGTCATTGGTCATACAAAGTCATTGATTCATTGGTAACAGTGAATCAATGACTATATGTAATATTAATTTAGTGACAAATCCATAGAGAATCATCCCACGACTCTGCACCCCCCAGCTCTACATAACTTTGTCGCATCTTTCAGCTCATAGTTTTGGTTTCATGACCTGCAACTTTCCAATTTTGTTTCTCTTTCACTTTAGATATTGCATATATATCAGATTCTCTCATCTTTTCCTGCTTCCCTCAGTTTTAAACCTCTTTAAGAGGCAGTCTCCTCTGTTGTCAAGATCTTCCACCACCAACTAATAAAGTGGCCCATGAAGTAGCACTCCTTTGTCTTACTCACCCAGGGAGCCAATCAGGAACTAGCGTGCACTTCCAATAAAGTACCTACACCTGCAACACAATCCTACCTCCTCAGGAAGACAACATCCAACCATCGCCATCCTCACCACCATGATGATCTGATTAAGGAGTGATGTTCATCATGACATGTAGTTAACTCCTTCCAATTAAAGCTACAGCTGTAAATTTAAGGTGGAAATTAACTTTATTCCATACTGTGAAGGTTTTTTTGTTCATCTCACTTTTCTGCTGTTGTCTGAAATTATATCTGGCAAAGCTGCTCTGCCTCCGAGAAACATTTGTTTAAATAAAACTCCACTCTTTTATCCAGCCTTACTCAAAGCCCATGAAGTCTGTTTATAATAATCAACTTACAAAGATCTGCATGTTCAGCTCAGGCTCAGAAAGTGAACTTTTTTTTTTCCCATCTAAAGTTTAGATTAACAATGTCCTTATACTCTATGCCTACTCCCCGATCCATACCGCTGAGTCTGCTTGAAAATTAACTCTGGCAATTGTATAAACTACATTTATCTGTATTCAATCAGTCAAAGCGATTCATCTTTAACTAATTTATGACTAATTTATGACTTCATTAAAAACCTCCAGAGTCTTCATTTAAAGCAGTAACACTGATTTCTGAGAATATAAAAGTCACTTTTTATATGCATCTCTTTTATATGCAGTGGTTTCATTGACTTGCAGTGTAGTGAGTTGCTGATGCATCATGTCGACCAGAAAACATATCAGCATTTCTTTCCTACTAAATGATTAAAAAAAAATGTCTCCAGAACAAATGTAGTATCTACTTCTGTGGTAAGCATAATCTCTGAAAATTACATTTCACAAACCAGTGCCATGACTCTCATTATTTATGACTTATTTGTTCAAGGTCTGATTGGATTTTGAACTGTGCTCATTGGACTTGGCAAACTGAAGCCAACAATGATATGGATCAAGATGTATCACAAATTGCTTGATATCTATTTGGTGGACCCAAGCACCACTTGGGTCCACCAAATAGATATCAAGCAATTTGTGGGAGAGATGAGTTATCTCTCCTTTTGTGCTTAAATGCACTGGTTAAAATTCCTTTGATTCAGACACTTAAAATAACAACATCATGGATAATGGATGCAACATGCAAAGCCGATACTGGCTGACAGATGTAATTCATCCTTGGTGCTCAAGAAGGAACAACCAAACTCTTATTAGCTATGTGTTTGTGATGGTTAAGCTGTGATTTCTACCATAAAGGATCACAAACAAAACACAATTACATGAGCCGCACACCCTGCTGAAATTGCTGCGAATAAAAGCAAACAGCTTAAGTTATAGTTGAGCTTACAAACCCCTTGGTCTGGTTGTTCAAACAGCTGTAATTACCTGTAAATGTAACTGATAAGATCAATGATGGTGATACCATACAAAAACATGTTTGCTCACTGTCCACCAGTAAAAGAAATCTTCCCTCTATATATAAACACAATATTAGCAGGAACCTTTCTCTGAGCAAAAAACACCCATTATCGGAATAAGTAATGCCAGTAAAGCTCTGCATTCAACCCTTCCCATCTTGACTGATTGTAGCCATCTGGTAGAAACTGCAGCCCAGCTTAGGCTCAGGAACATTGATATGGATGATTCTATGAACACGTCTGTGCAGCCAACAGTAAAATATTCAAGGTTTTGCCTTTGCTAATTTGTTTAAACAGGAGCTCAAGCTTGCCCGTGCTGCAGTAGCTCCATATGCTGTGGGTAAGGTTCTAACTGGGGAAAAAGCACTAATCACCATTCATTCACAGTCATTAGAGTCAGGGTTGATCATGGATCTGGAGCCCGTGTTGCAGCCATGTCTTTTAAACTTAGTAAACGTCAACATGGGGGTTTATGTTATTATAGCATACAGCAGGGGTCTTCAACGTTTTTCAGGCCAAGGACCCCCAAGCTGATGGAGAGATGGAGCAGGGACCCCCTACTATATATATTGTATAAAATTGTGTTTTATATTAAACTGGGCCTAAGGCCATGTATAAACATAGCTACCCTGTTATTATGCATTCAATACTAAGCTATTCAAATAATACACAGGTTCATATATTCATGTTTTTCAACATATTCATGTTTTTCAACATGTTTTTCATTCAAACGGATTTTTAAGTGGCTGTAGATTGTCTCCAAGTGACGCTGCAGCTTTGATGGCTTCATACATTCATTTGACAGCACAGTTGAGCAAATGACACACGTTGGTAATCCAATGCCATCTGTCTCCTTGAAGGTAAATCCAAACTTCAGATAATTATCTGTATATTTTCGGGTCTTCTCTCGTTTGCGCTTACCCTTATCAGCTGCTACATCAGCAGCAGGTGCCGCCTCGCCACTTGCATTTTCACCGGTGGTTTCTGAGGTGGAGGGTATCTCTCTTGTGCTTGTGGAGTTTTTTGGTCGAGTTGCAAAACGATCCATTTTCGCTCAGAACAATGTCCATACACTTGGCATAATAATATACTGGCCTTAGTACTGGCTGTTGTGGATAGGAGCTGCAGTGTTTTAGACAAGGAATATCTTGCAAAAATGATTGCAAAAGGATTCGTGGGTGAACTAAATGTCGTCGTTTTTTAATTTGTTATTTGTTCTATTTTTTTTTTTACAAAGGTATCTTCTTTTCAATAATATTGCAGTGTGCGTCCTTGTGTCTTGGAGCTTAGTCAGCTGGGGACTGAATAGGCTCTCGGCCAATCACGGGGAACCTGACAGAGCCATCGTGTAACATGCGGCCTGGTGATTGGCACAGCAGCGATAGGGGCGGGTCCTCCTCTTTGTGTACAGGAGGCTTGGAGGGACAGGTCTAGGCTAGTCTCTGCTGTGAGTGAACCGGTGTCCAGCTTGAGAGAGCTCCTGTGTGTCGCTGAATGTGTGCATTGCTGACTGAAAGATAACGTCTTCTGCCTCCATTTATCCGTTCGCTACAATATGTTGGATTCACGTTAATGTGTTTTAAAGACATTTAAATTTGTGGGGAAAAAATAAAAATAAAAAATATAAAAAATTGTCTTATCAACCAAAAGTTTCGCGACCCCCCAGCAGTACCTTCGCGGACCCCCTGTTGAAGACCTCTGCTCTAAAAGATT
Organism: Chaunax sp. Z400; assembly: GCA_037577475.1. NCBI lineage: Eukaryota > Metazoa > Chordata > Actinopteri > Lophiiformes > Chaunacidae > Chaunax > Chaunax sp. Z400. The sequence goes on along the minus strand of CM075188.1, from coordinate 18,110,080 downwards.
TTCCTCAGTATTGAGTATTTGAGTCTGATTGTAATCTCACCTGTTCATGGCAGTAAAATTATGATTCTATGTATTCATTAAATGAATGAAGGTTTTAACTAGAAGTTGAGCTGCTAATAAGATTTCCTTTGTGTAAATTTATGCAGGTGGGGCTTGACATGGAACACTTTCCAGATTTTAAGAACGATGTAGACTTTACTGAATAGTGACTGAGCCGTCTGTCTTCTGTCTGCCTGCTTCAGTAAGACACATCCCTTTTTTTCCACAGTTCATCATTTATCCTTTTGTCCCTAAATCTATTCACACCATTTAAGGTAGAAATGAAAAACAATCACATTAGTACCTAAGAGGTTTGTTCTGTCCTCTCCCAGGAGTATCACAACTATTTTCGCATTGTGGTGACGGTGCCGGAGGAAATCATGCTGAAGGCTTGTGGTCAGATCAGTTCTGACCAGTTCACTATCGGCCCTGCAGCCGTGACAGCCGTGACCTGGACCAGTGATGAAGCAGAGCCGGACCAGTCTGGCAGCGTGGACACCAAAGCCTAGAGAATTTTGAGTTGTGCTTTTGGACTAGCGACAGATGGGTGTACAGTGTGTAAATCAGAACAGTTCATAGAAGATGGCACTAAAATCCTCTCTTTTCTTTCCAAAGGTGTAATCATAGTGCTGCTTATTTTTCTGAATTATTTATTCATGGAGTGTAGACCCAGTTACAGGGTCTGACATGATGACATCGTGAGATTGCTGAGGCTGGTGCAGCAGGCATCCACCACTCATGGTAACACAATAACCAAAGTCAAAGGCCTCTGTGCACGGAGTCAACCATCTGTTTTAATGTAATTGGTTTATGATTTACTAAAACACGAGTCACTAACACCCTTATACCCTGTGATCAAAATCCCTGCCCTCTGTTCAGTGCCGTGGTCAACTGTGATGTGTGACAGCCATTTTATTACAACTTGGGTGCATAGTTTCTACACCAACCTTCATTGATTTATCGCTGTAGCTGATCCATTAAATCCCACTTCCATCTGAAAAGCTAGCACACATCCTTTTGTGCTGCTGCTACACAGGGCTCCAGTCCAACAAAATACAAACATCCTTCATTAAGGCCACATCAGCAAAGCTTATTCTAGGATGGTATTTATGGGCTGTGTAGATAAATGTCAGTAAATAGTACTACAATGCTACTGCTTATGTTACTGCAGTAAATAGGAATATTGAGTCACATTTTCCAGCTCTGGAATATCAGGAATCTTGAATCTGTTAAATGTTCTCTGTTATCAGAGCCAAAGAGGCTGTTGGTTGATCTGAAGATTAGGAATTCCTTTTCACAACAATGATGCATTCCCTGCAATCAGGAAAGAAAAAAAAGTATCCAAATGTGGGGTAATAACATTAACTCAGGGTTCCAGCTGTTTTACCAGAAACATGGCAGGTGTGCAGAGAGGATTATTCTCTGGAAGGATTTCCATAGAAACCACAGCACGACAAAGTACTTCTCTTTCAGTCTTTTACCCAAATCAATTAGCTAACACGCATTGAGCGTGAGCCAGATCTTCTTCTGGCTCGGGACCATGACTTTGCTCTTTGTGTGTCAATTAGAAAGCAGCCCATCACTTTGTGACATCAGTGCATTAGTGGCATGCAGACACTTTTGTGTCCAATTAAAGGTTTTGACTCATAAAAACTGATGCAAGGCAGTAAAATTGTTTGATTACTTTATTGAACCATCTGCCCTGAGAGATCAAAATTCTTCTGTAACTAAAATTAAATGTGAATATCAAACAATTCTTTTGTTTTAACTTTTTAAACATAAGGTTACAGGCTGATTGTTTCAATCCCTATGCTGTCTTTAAAAATGAACGAATAACACTTCTGCAGTGCTAAACAACTTCTGCTCATGTTGAATCAGGACTCGATGTCAGCCAGCTTGTTCTGGGCAGCTCTGAAAGGGTTTGTAGCTGTTTAAATATTGAGCACTTTTTGAAAAAGAGAGATCAGTACACAGTGTCTCATGGAACAATAATGATTATATGATCCTTTGTTGATCCCTGGAACAGATCTCTTCATTCATCCTCTCAGATATCAGGCACAACTGATATCAGTGTTTCCTTCTAAGGTGCTACTAAGAACAGGTTGCACCAAATTTGAATGAAGCCAAATTCTAATGTTAATAGTTCATAGTTACTAATTATTTAACAACTACATGTAAGTAACTCCTGCATATGTAACCGTTGCTTCGCTGAAACAGACCAAATGATAACATATTAGCTGCCAAGACTAAGGAAGTTATAGAATATAGTTGACAGATGTGACACTAAAAAGAGATCAAAAAGGCTCTTTAATGATGTTAACAGTCTAATTCTGCTGGTATAAAATAACTGCAATAGATCCATTGTTGTGCTTGTTGGAGCTCATATTACACAGTAGGAGTTGCTCATGTATTGAAACAGTTTGTAGATGACCCTAAGCATGTCCTGTCCCATTTAATGAGACTGTAATCCATTACCTGCTTTACAATGGGCTATAAGAGGAGACTAATAAATCAACCCTGAAACACAGCTGAAACCTGAAAGTGTCAAAGGTAGGCTTGGGGTTTATAACCCCAATTTGTTAGAAAAACAAAGACATGAGACATTTTTCCAACTTGACAACAATTAACCATTTACTCCACTGAAAGCTGATTTGTGGATTTAATGGCGAGATGTATTGTTCATACATCCGTTTTCTCTGAGCAAACAAACAAACAAACAAACATGGACAATCACATAACCTCCTTCAACTCTCGTTGGCAGAGGTTGACATCAGACTATTACATTTTACAGTCATCTCAGGCCTGTTGCTCGACAGTGTAGAGAACATTAGATTTCTGATTTTTCTTTCCACATTTCATGTCAACCTCAGTTTGCTCTCATGAGAGAACAATCTGTGCACAGTACTTCAGCAGGACTAGAAAGGTTCCAGTCCCAGTGTTGGCAAGCATCTGTCCTCAGAAACCCAGAGTGAGATACTGAACTCCCATCACCTCCAAGAGGAAAGCTGTAAAAGAATATTCTTTATATAACATTTTGTCTTATTTTTTTCATACCTTTGCCTACTTGTTCTGCAAAACAAAGTGTGTGTGTGTGTGTGTGTTTGTGTGTGTATCTCATCCTCTGTTCCTTAAATTGTATCAAGCAGCAAGGAAGTTGTATCATGGGCATGTTCGAGTTAATGTGTCTTACTTGACATCACATGTCTGTGTTGTCACTTTTGGCATTAACATTACATTGTGATGAAACAATATATTGTGTGTGCAGACCTACAATGTTTTTATCTGTGTAGAAATAATCATTCTAAAACTTTTTTGTGGCAGATTTGACACTAATATGAAGGTCAGTTAGTCACGTCTGAGAAATAATAATAATTAAAAAAGGAAGAAAATAGCTCCACTAAAACATACAACACAATCAAGTTGTGATAAGATACAAGTCACGAAATACAAACATTGCAAACCATTGCAGACCACAACTTCATTCAGTTTTCAATAGGTGCATTAAATCAAGCAAGTCGGGTTTTACCACCGATCCCCACTAAACAGGTCCAACAAGACCAGCAATTCTGGAAAAACTCCGACTGGGAAATACAAACATTCACAGGATTATTCCCCCAGAGACCAGTTTTACCACGTGCTGGCTCCTGTTGACTTTACAATGTGATCTGATGTTAACGGTAAAGCTGGCACATCTCTCCACTGACCAAACAACACTGGCAGCTCTGAGACACACTCACTGTGCATGCAAAGCCTGCAGACCACTCACTTGGAACAAAGTATGTGTCTCCAAGAACCCTTAAATCAGACTAATTTATGTTCTATCAGAACTTTTTGCATATCAGTCATTGCACATGGGAACCATGAACCTTCTGTATCAATCAGCAAAAATGTTTTAGGACATTGTGCAGCCCTAATCGGTACTATGCACATGTATAACCAAAGCGACACTAAAAGAAACACCACTTTAAAATAAAACCAAAGCAATGAAAATTCAATATGAGGTGTTTATATACTGTTTAGTTAGGCAGGCATGTTCTTTCCATGTAGACCCACAAGTATTGTCGACGTATTTGTTATAATTTTGCTCTGCAAACCTTCTGCAAATGCTGTGTCCAGCGGTCTGATTATGTGATGGGCTGCGACAGTAAGTAATTCACCTGCTCTTAGAAAATATTACAGGAATTCACAAAGCCAGCTGTACTGGCTCATGAGTGAAGCGAGGCAATTTTCCTTTCCTTTTATAGTGTGTGTGACATGAAAAGTGGTAAATTAAAAATAAAAAAAGACTCCTGGGTGCAAATCCCTGTCAATCCTCTACAAGCAGCAGCCTCTGAAACAGCTTCTTCATTTATCATTGTCGTAGCTGCAGACATCTCATACCCAGATAAAGTCTCACGTGTGGCAAGTCTGCTGGTCAAGTCTGTTTTTTCAGAGATCAATTGAAAATCTATCAGCAAACAGAAATAACAGACATGTTCATGATGGATTGAATAAAAACAAGTCATGCAAAGCCCAAAATAGTGGTGCAAAAGTTGGGGGTCACCAAAGTCATCAAGATTCATCCTCTGAGGACCATGAATATCTGGATAATCTAATCTTTCTAAATTTAATAGCAATTCATCCAATGGTTGGTGAAACATTTTAACCAAAAATGTCAACCTAATGGTGGCACAAGAAAAAATGTCAAGTGATCAACAAAATCATTAGGATACATCGTGACTAGCTTAGCTATAAAACATGAGTATGATAGGAGTTTGTCTAAAAATAGTCCAGGTAACACTAATGATGCCAGCATGATTTGAAACCATGATGGAAAAGAAGAAAGTGCAATTTCTCCTTGGCATGTTCATCCCAAACATGATAAATCTGTATAGTCTACTAATAAAGGCAGATCCCGATGGTTTTGATGAAAGAGAGACTTCAAGGAGACTGTGGCCAGCTAAGATGGCTCTGTGCCATTTGGGTATAATATCCTCAAGGAGCTCTTCCAGGCGGAAAATACAATCTCATCTTCTTCACTATAACATCTAGCTAATGAACTCTGAGCCTTCTGATCATCCACAAATATACCACAGGGCCTTAAAGAAACATCCAGATTCAATATGTGCTTTGGAATTTAAAGAGAGTTGAGATAAAAATAAAAACAATCTCTAAAAAAGTAAAGTAAAAGTAAAGTAAAAGTAATTTGCCTATCTTCAGAACCGTTTATCTGACCTACGTCAATATTTGCATGCGAGTTGCTGGGGGACAAAGGATGTCCAGTGGTGAAGTTGGTGCAATTTGGATGCTCAATATTAATACATTAAGAATAAACAGGTGAACAGCGCTCTCTCTGCAGAAGCGCAGGCTGGGATGTATTGACCTGAAGTGACAGTCGCACTTGATCATCTAAAGAGTGGCAATATTTTGAACCAAAAGCTGTGGTTTTTTGTAAGCTTTGCAAATTGGAAATGTCTCATCACAGCATGATGTATCAGAGTATGGTTTTATATTTTCTGTTTAGTGTAATGGCCGTGTTTGTGTGAGGAAACAGCTTAAACTGTTGTTACAGTCTGTTAATTGTATCATTTGTTCTCTTTGGCCCACACTTATCCAAAAATACATTTGTCAGTCAGTATTTTAACTGCGTACTCCAGGTGAGACAAATCCTGTATAGGTTTTAAGTCAAATGCTTAATTAAAAACACTGATTCACCAGTTCCGGGTTCTGCAGACTGAGTCAGGCTTCACCGAACTTTGAATAAACTGACAAACAGCTCTTTGCTCTTTGTGCAGCAGCGGGGGCATGGATTCAGGGCTCTGCAGACTGAGCCGGAATGTCCTCATCTAGGTCTGCAGCCCATCTTCACTTACTGCAGCTCATTGACTCCAGGTCCCTTTTGCTGCTGGATGCTCGATATAATGTTGCTAATGTTGGAGCAAGAAAGCTGCGACCAGCAATACCACAGGTCCAGCAAACAGGTATGTTGCATTGGTACAGATAAATGTGCAGGTCAGAATACGTTAAGATGTGGGCACTATGGAAAGACTTTTTCCTCACCTTTTTGTGCTTTGTTCATAAATCCCAAAGACATATCTTGTTACCAACTGTGAAGAAGTCTTGAACTGAAATCAGATTTTGTACAGCTTATTATTTAGACATCTTAACACAATATTCTTTCGAAGAGCACAGAAAAACACTGTAGTTTTAAAGTCCAGTCACAAGCGTAGCCAGGGTGCTCAGTTGATTTCATGGTAGCACATTAAGCAGCAGCTGTATCCATTTAGAAACCTGTCCTATATAACATTAAGCTGCATGTCCTTGGATGCTATATTTTGCCCGTATGGCCTGGCTACATCAATCACTGTAAACTGGATAATGGCTGGAAATATACAAAAGGCCTACATTGATTTTCCCTCAAACGGCTAACATACCTGGAGCACACGACTGTTCAAGTATCTGACTGTATCCTGATGCATGCTTCACCTGCTCCCTTACTAATGGTAAGAATGAAGGTAAATTGGTGGTTTAAGGAAAGATTTAAAGGGAGGTGAAGGCAATACATTAATACGCCGCCACCAAGGGATTGTCTGCAGCAAGAAATGCAATAGGCAAACCAGTAAAATGTTATTGTGTCCTGGCTTTGATTAATTACTTTTCCCAAGGGAATAATGCACACGAATACTACAGAGAATTATGCACGTTTATTTTTGTTTAGCTGTCAAAGGCTCGTGGATTCCCTTTGTTAATCAGCACACAGCATCAGCTCTATGATCTAAAATAAATTAGGTTTGTGATGTGATTCTTTGATATGGACTGAACTCTGTTACAGCAAACTGACAGTGATAAATTGCAGACCACTGTTTACAACAAAAAGATGAGGATATATAGAATGGAAAGTACAAAACAGAAGAGGGTAGAATAAGAATTTGCCTTCCACAAAGTTTTGGTCTTCAGAGCTTGTAATCAGGGAGGGTCTTGTTTTTTTTGTTGTTATTCTGCAAAAGAGGTTGAGGACACAGAGACCAGATGCCACAGACAAGAATCACAGTTCAAGGATTTAATAACAAAAGTCAAAATCCAAACTAAACCGTGTCCAAATGGTGATTAAAAAATAGAACTCAGACAGGCAGGCTCGGTAAACAAAAACACAAAAAACAAAAAACAAAAGCAGAATTAAGAATTAACATTGTCAAGGGTCAGTAACACAGCAGACACTTGTCAGACACACTCTTCAATCTTATTTTTCTGCTCTGTTACTAACCCTTGACAATGTGATTTAGTCAGTATGTGTTTCTTGATTTCAGAAAAAAGTAATATAATATATGATAGAGCTTTTCAGCCACAATCTGGCATCTGGGGTTGCTTGTGTGCACCAGGTAACAGGTTGCTACATCCTTGTAGGGGGTGGAGGTTATTGGGTGGAGGCCTCACTTTTCTCCTTTTGTTGTCATTTGTCAGTTTGTCATTTTGTCAAGTAACATGTGATATTTTGTTGTGCCTCTCTAACCCCTGTGTGTCTTTGTCTTGCAGTGTGAGCAACTGTGTGATTTGCACACCACTGGTGGTGGTGAACACTTTTGCCTCTCCCCTTTCACTCCCCTCCTCCTGCAGGTTTCCCTAGCACCCTCTCCCCTGCTCTGGTAATATTTACATGGTTGTAGTATTTAAAAAAAACAATTGGATATTCTCTGGTTGAAATTCCCAGAGTGGCGTTGTTGGGTTCTTGTTGGCTGGGGTTTGTCTAGATGCCCTGGTCACAGAGGATATGAATAAACATTATATTTTGTTGTTTATTCTAGAGTTGTTACACATATTTAACAAACTAAAAAGGCATTCATGGTGTTGTATTAAATGTTTAAAAACCAAGTGAAATAATTAAACCAACCGCTGCATAAATCATCTTACCCAGCCACTGAGGGTGCTCAAGACAGTATACGCTTGGTGCTGGTCCCAAACCCGGACCACAGTCAGTCCTTTATAATTATACAGTTAACACTGTCTGTGTTGATTCAACTCTCTGGTCATTTCTGAGGCGATTACATGGTGTTATTCGATTGGATTGTTTCAAATTCTATTTAATATTCAGTATATTAACACAAGATGCTAACTGTCCTTCCCGGTTGAGCAGTTTCAAACCAGATACTACAGGCAGGAAAACGTTCTGCTGGCCAGAAACCTCAGGACACTGTAAAATAATTGCTGAGTCATTGGTTTTGATCAATATTCCTTTCAATCCTTGACATAGTGTCTTTTCAGCTATATGGCAAAAAAAAAAAAACCCCAACACTTTCCTTCTCAATTCATCTCACTTGTCAAATAGGTGTCTCATGTAATGTTTTAAATCATTCAGGACACCATCTTGTTCTTTTTATAACCTTCATTTCTAACGATGTCAGATAGTACACATTACTCAACAAATTGAACTGATTGTAAATTCTGATAAATGAGTCATCACGCTTGGGTACTGGCCTCAGGTTCAATCTACTTCCACTGTTATTGAATTTGCCTGCAGGATAATACCAAGTGATCAGGAGAAATTTGACTGCATATTAAAAATCTCAGTGTTTTTGGCCTGGCGTCTGTGATCAAGGCATTTCTCAAATAAGTAAAAGTCGCATTAAAAATTCAACCACACAATGGCTTTTATAAATGATTTGGCTTGCTCTGCTGTCATACTTTAATGATAGCAGAAATAATTCCAGGAGTAAATGCTCCTGGGAGCCATTACACCATCTTAGCTGCGGTAAATGTAATAAGAAAAGTGGGCTTCTAGCTTTGTTGCAGACGACCAAGCAATGACATAACTTTGAGGTTGAGGTTAGATACTTATGTTGTAAAATAAGGAATAAAAAAAACCAAAAGTTGGCATTGAAAAGGCTTTGTCGGCAAGTCTAAAGGACGCGCCGCGCCCCCCCCACACACACACACACATTTCCAGTGTCTGTGGGACAGCAAAAAAAGCAAAAGCGGGATGCACAGTTTTTACTGAAGAGGAGTCCAAACAACAAAGGAGAAAATTGTTTCAGCAACAAAAAACAGAGACAAATGACAAGCAAGATGAGGTTTACCCTCAGCCTCCATGATTTCCTCCAATGAATTTCAGATACTAGTGCCTGACACTACTGCCTGTCTTTAGTAATATTTAATTTTTAATGTCATGTCACTGTACATTTCATTATATTCAATATATTTTAGATCATTAAATCCTCTGAATTGTATTTTAGTAATTAGGAAGATGGTGTTTAAAAGTAATTTCTAACACTACAGAAAATGTCATCTAAACAGAGACAATGATCCATGCCTTTGGTTTCATATGTCTGTGAGGCAAAAACACTCAGAAAGGAAATCCATTTTCCCTTTCCTCTCTGAAATAATAGACAAGTAATTTATTTATACTGTAGGAAAATTCAATTTTACTGTCAATAGAAAACGTGGAACACAATAAACAACACAACACACCGGTGGAACTGAGCAATACTGACAGAAACTCAATGTCTCTTCTTGCTACAGCTGCTTTGCTTTGTGTTTGGCTGCAACACCCTAAACGTTGTTTTCCACCTGAACAGCTGTTAACAAAAATGGGCACAACTTTTATATAAAAACCATTATGGTTCTGACAATTTAACACATTTGCAGAGTCTTTTTTTAGATTCTACCATGAAAATAACCTGCTACAGTACATCGTCCAAACAGAGCTGCAGTGAATAATCAGACAAAAATGAATCTGAAGTCACAGCTAGAGGCTTACCAAGGAAGTCGTTTTAAAGGCCAATATAATAACAATAGTTTCTAGCAGGACAAGGCCGATAGCCAATTAATTGTCCTACGTTGTATATCATTGGCCACACTAGTGTAAAAAATAAATAAATAAATAGAAATCAACAAAAAACTTAACAATCTTCAACTTCAAAGCAATGAATACTGAAATAAAATCTCATCACTACATATCAAAAAACAAAATAATAAATACCTCATATAAATTTGGAACTGAGAGGTGACTGCTGTCCGTCAGGAGGCATCACATCATATGACTGGCCCTGAATTTTGTAATATTTTGTCATCTAAATGTCATCCAAAGCAACACTTGTACAGCAGAAGTGTGAAAGTGTGGTGTGGTCAGGCAAACTGTTGGTGCATTGCTATCTTTAGGCAGCAGAAAGTGATTGGGTGCGCTATTCAGATAGTAAGATGTGCCCATTCATTCTACAACAAGCCCCACTCTGCTGCACATGCACATGCACATGCAGACTCTTTAGATATATAGAAATCAGAATGAAAAGTATTTATAACATGAACCACCCAGTCTGCAGACTTTTATCCATGTACAATGTCCTCCTCCTCCTCCTCCTCCTCAGTTAAGTATCGGTGCATTTGCTCATAAACAGTCAAATGGAGTTCTTGATGGGACAGCGGAGTGGGAGATGGTGGAGGCTGATTAGGCTGATTTATGTTACACCCAAAAGACACCCATGAGTACACAGACTAAATATATAGATGAAATGCAGCCCCTCTGTGTCCAGTTTAGGAGCCATTTAACTAACAACGGAGCTGGAAATGCCCTCAATGCTTGTGCTCCAAGGACTTAAGACCCTGTGCTTCAGATTGTTTAATCTCAACGTACATTATTTATATGTGGTTTTAGCACACTAGCAGCTAGAACTCAGTCTCACTCAGAGAGCTGAGTTGAGCTCAGAGCTGAGAGCTGTCATGAAACCATCAGGGAGAAGCAGCGGTACAGTGCGGTGCATGCAGTGTTTCCTAGATACAGCAGTGACAGTCCACCTGAAGTATGGACATCATAAAATATTGATGGATTTTTTTGACATAAAACAGCAACATTGATGGAGCTGGCTCTATTTCAAACAACCAATGCTAAATTTATGGAATGTGGCTCTGTGTACAGTGTCATCCCCTAGAATAAATTAACTAAATTGATCACAAGACAAACTGCATCAGAATCCCGATCAATGTCAGCAATACATTTTCCTTGGGTGGTGGGGGGTGGGGGTGGGGTTAATCCTGGCATGTTTAGACAAGGTAGGGATGTTCCCAGGACTAATTTCTCTGACCTTAAAACAAAAGTTTGAACTTAGAGTAATGGACTAGAGTCTAAAAGTTAGAAAACTAACAATTGAGCACAATAAGGTTAAACATTGTCCAAAAAATTATTTTATATATATATATATATATATATATATATATATATATATATATATATATATATATATATATATATATATATATATATATATATATATATATATATATATTGCTCACCATTCATGTTCTTCACCATGTCGTATTCAAGAATCCATAACCCTATACACACTTAGCTCTAGAAATGACTCTGACATGTACATCAATAGAATAGTAATAGAGTAATAAGTTTAACTGACTACTATTTCCAGTGGTGACTGGTCGGGTAGCAGTCAACTAATTATGCACATCCCTCATACAAGGATGCACGTGAATGTGCAAGACACAGCAAGAGATTTACCACACTAAAGAATGTGGATGACGGCAAGATCTCAATTGGACTGAAGCATTGATTAATTAAGATTAAAAATAAAATCAAGAAGCGGATTTTCTGAGTTAGCTGTCCCCCTCCAAAAAATGTGAAGTGACCGCAGTTTGAAAGACAGATCCAATTTTTCAGAGCTCAGTGGCAGCAGTAGCTGAACTGATATTCAATTACAACACACTGAAAATAAACTAGAGGGAGCAGAGCAAAGGCCTCAATAATTCCCTTCCCGGTGACCTTATGTTTGTGTACGTGTATGAATGGTGAAGCAATTTCTACCGCTCTATGGTTAAAGGTGCTATGCAAGGGCAATCAATTTACCATCTATTTTTACCACGTGTTGTTCACCTCTGCCAACAATGACGCTTTGCACTTATGTTTTCGGAAGGAATATATTAGAAGCACCCAGGACTTGAGCAACCGGCCTCAGCAGTACAGAAGCAAATTTATCGACGTCATCGTGGCAAATTTCGCCACGATGACGTCGCTTTACTGGAACAAATGGGGCTGATCACACACCCTCCTCCAACTGACGAATTTAACTACAGTATGTCTATTTCATTACATGTTATTAAAACTTTCTGCAAGGTGTCTGTTAGTATGAATAGATTGACAAACACATTCTAAAATGTAAAAGATGCATGCAAATCTCGTCTTTCCACTGCAAACAACAATGAATGTCTGTTCTCTGACAACATGTATGGGGTTAATGGTGTCTGAGAAAACAGCAAACAGACTCAGTAACATGATTAAAATCAGTAGGGAGGCCAGATTCCAAAGTCAGGTTAATGTGAATAAAAGAATAAACAACTTGAGCTTACTTATTTGGCCCCTGTCTGTGTGTCTTGGAAAATTGTTAGCAGTTCCTGCATTTTGCTGCCAAACTGCCTCCGTCATGATGTAAACAGTTTCACTGTAAAAGATTTTCATCTCATGTCTTTGAAGGAGGACCAGGAGCCATGGCGTAGACATTGTGATGGTCCAAATGAGAGCCTCCCTCCAGATTCTTTAAAAAGAGCATTTCACACAATAATGATATTTGAAAATGTGCATATTAGAACATAGTTTTGTGGACCACACTCACTACTTGAATTCACATTTATAGTAACGTGTGATTTCTCAGAGACAGTGGCTCAATTGGTCAATTGCTGACTGGTGGCTGGTATTGAACACACCAAACGTACCATTTACGCCTTTTTCAGTTGTTGCAAATAGGAATACTTCCAACAACGGTAGAATCTAACACAGTACTTTTACTCAAGTACTCTACTTAAGATCAAATTTGGGGTGCTTCTTGTTTAATTGCGTATTTCCATTATAAACAACTTTATAGTTTTCACTGTACTGCAGTTGTGTATAGTTTTACTTACTTTTCTTTAACTTTTTATGATTATTGTATTATTCTATATTAATATTTTTCTACCACATATAATTGATTACTATAGACTGGACACTCTGCTCATCCTGGCTACGTCTTGAGATTCTAAGTATGAACAGACAGACAGCTCAAGGCCTGAGAGCTTTTAAAAATGTGTGAATCTCAATGCCAAAGCGAGAAAGTTGGCAGCCTTGAACGTTTTCATGCTGCTTGTAAGTGTATACAGAAAAGTGCACTACAATGTAAAGCAGTAAGAATTACCTGAAATGTAAGCTTAGTTATTGATCATCGAGGGGGATTAAAACATTAGACATCTGACTTTGAGGTTTTCTCCAACATTAATAGAAACAAATACGTGCCAAATTAGTCAGACTATTGAGTGTCTATTAAGGAGGATGGAAGGGTGTCACACACTTATCACACACTTTTTTCACTATGACCAACTACTCCATCTTCAGCCAGTCACATTCATTCCACAGGGTAACAAGTCCTGACCCTGGCTTCTCAGGAAATCCTCCCTAAAACTTTGAATCTCCTCTGTGAACAGGCAGTAACAACACACAATTTTATGTTGCATCAGAATTATTACATTAATTTAGTGAGAGACCTTGCAGGATGGCACAAATTGGCAGCAGACCACTCAATAACTGTGAGCACTTGGAATTCACATGTGCCTGAAAATGCAAATGAGGCTTGACTATGGCCTTGTGCATGCGTCTGTGTAAGTACATGGTAGTACATGGTCACTGTGCTCGAGGTCAAAGCGAACCTCCTCCACGCTCAAACACACACAAACACCAGACGTAGGATCTTAGATTTGAATTTGCATTTGACCTTATTTGCACTTGGTTTTTCATTCACGAATGTTTTCTTTAAGAAATGTTTATATAAAGTATATATTGGAGCACAGTGGCTCAGGGGTGCTGCAACTTCACAAGAAGAAGAAGACGACGAGGTTCCTGTCCACATATGTGATAATCTGCTAGTCTGGCCAGAGTATTTTGTTCTCTGCTCAGTGTAAGAGCCTTAGTATGCTTCAAACAAAGTGCTTGTTAGATTACATTTTTCGTACACAATGAATGCCTTTGGGGAGAGGCAGAAGGGTGTATGGTTATCCCTGTTGTGACCCTTCTCTGCCATCAACCACATTTGAAGAATACTGAGACCCTAAAGTGGGCATTGTGGATCAGCTGGATATTGATTTAGTCGGGCTAAATGTAGCTTGTAATGGATTAAAGTGTCCTTTCTCCAAATCTTTTTGTGGTGCAGTCGTGCACTCTGATTTCTGAGAAGTGAGAGTCGACTACTGAGCAGCATTGTATTATTGAACTGTGCTGAATATTTAACATTAAACTGCTGCTGGACCAAAGTCTGCTTTCGAGTAAAGTTATTTTATTTTGAAGTCATGTCTTGTGTTGCGCTACTCTGAGCAGACATGCTTGTTTTGAAACCTTATCTGAATCATGTACGATAGGGTTCCAAAGATATTTTAACTTGGGCTAATGCAACACTGTCTGGTAAACTGGCAATCCTACGTTTGCTGCTTTTGTGTAAAACAGGCCTTTTAAAATTCTGTTTCTTAGAGATTTCATTTTTCGTTATATTAAATAGAAACATGGTCAGGTAGAGAGGAAGGTGTTGCAGATATTGATTAATGGTAATAAATAAAGTAGCCACCAGTGTTAGCAGTAATTGTGCATTATGTCCCTCTGTCTGGCAGTTTAATTTACAACCAGCTGACTCTGACCGACTAGGAGCTCCCAGTCAACACAGCTGATTAAATGTTAAAAGGACTTGCCAAACATGGCCAGAAGCCCGACAAGGAATCCAGAACCAAGATCGTCTACTTGGCTGGTTTATTACTGCATGCTGGAGATGAATTAGCCAATAGAACTACTTAAATGACCTGCATGGCTGACCAAGCCAGAGATAATGATCTAATAGCAGTCACAACAAGTAAAGTTAAAAATTATCCGTCCCTGAGGAAACTATACATAAACCACCTCGGTACTGAATTCCCTGTTATCAACCTAGCCTCAGATTGTTTTTGAGGCTGTGGCACATTCAGCAAGAGATAGCAGGTTCTTCAGGAACAAGGAAAGCTTTATAACTATAAACTCAATAATATAAAAAGACAGAGAAAATGATAAAATTCCGTACAATCCATTCACCAAAATCAGTGAGTAAAGTCATGAAGCTGTGTTTTCGTACAGTAATCAGGGAGGCGTGGCTGCCAGGCTCCAGCAGCATCCTTCTGGGATGAAATCTTAACACCAGCTCACTAAAAGTTGAAGATTGATTGATGGGTGGATGTCATCATATTGGTGGTTTAAACAGGACAGTTCAAGCTTACATTAGAAAACGTAATAGTTTTGTCTCAATGGAACAAATAATACTCTGATTTAGATATAAAAGTAGGAAGAAAATTATTATTTGTAATTGTATTAAATATTGGTATAATATGACTGTGGATGTGATCTAAAATGTTTAAAGCAACATTTTTCCTCTCAGCTCAACTGTAATACCCATTTATAAAAAGAAAATCAAATGATTAAAAGCTATACTGACACCATCTGTGTGTATGTAGGAGTCTATTAACTGGCTGTGGGGGCTGTGTTTGGCCATGTAGGTCTATGTGGATGAGCCTTTCCCACCTTTTAGTGTCTTTCATTTGTTTCCTCTGGCCTATTTTCTCATCTGTTGGCTCATTAGTGTGCCAGGATGTTGTCACCACTCAGAGTAGCAGACACTCTTCCTGTATTCCCACACTTTCACTTACCCTTCCCAGAACTCCTCAGGGCATTGGAGAGTTATGTAGACTTTATGTTTGTCTACCACATAAATAAACTGCACACCACATACTGGAACTATAATGATAATAAAATAAACCTTTAAAAAAAAAGTTTTCAAGAAAATAGGGAAACATGATCGCATTTCAACTTTGAGGATTGTTGCTTTTCTTCATCTTATATAAATAGAATATCTTTAGGTTTTTGATATGATGTCATCACCTTTGGCTTTAGGAAATTGTAGGAATGACCAAATGATAAACCAAAGGATTAAGTCATTAATTAAGGAAATAATTGGCACATTTAATATAAATTCTAGAGTGAGTAAAATCATTAGTTGCACTACTTGTTGATTGCTACTGAAACGGAAGCACTCTACTATCATGTGTTTGCAATTCTCATCACTCCAGTATTTAGACTTCAACTCTGCTGTGGCGCCGTTGTGGCCATCTTTTTTTTTTTATGAATATTGCCATACAATTCACTCAGTGCCCTTCAAAGTTGATGAGAATTGATTCTTGCCTTGAGAGTATATGTAATTGAACAAAACAGTGAAGAAGACAAGTTGTAGAGACAAGACAATCATCAGCAAAGCATCTGTGGGATGTGTCAGCAAGCAGCTGGAATGTGGATTTAGGAGTTTACATTTATTCTTTGTACAGAATCAAACTGTTGCTGTGATAATCTTTTTGGTATATACATGTGTATTTTTATAATATTTATACTCCACTGGTGTAAAAGAATTGTGTTAAACCAT
The DNA here is from genome assembly GCA_037577475.1 of Chaunax sp. Z400. Classification (NCBI taxonomy): domain Eukaryota; kingdom Metazoa; phylum Chordata; class Actinopteri; order Lophiiformes; family Chaunacidae; genus Chaunax; species Chaunax sp. Z400. The sequence continues at coordinate 18,093,614 of CM075188.1, read as the reverse complement.
TGTCTTATCTAATCCACAGATATGTTTATTGCACCGCAGACCAATTTTTTTTTAACTACTTAATGCTGGCAGCAAATCTTGCATACTAAGTCTTGCATACTAAGTCTTGCATACTAAGTCTTGCATACTAATTCTAGATTTCATTAAGGCTGCAACTATGATAATTTCTCTTTAGCGATAAAACCAATAAAAACATCACCACAATTTTGCATAGCCAAAGATCATGAATTGAAATAGTTTGTTTTTATATAAATATAAATATATTTGGTTTCCTATAGAAAATCTTTTCATTTGAGAAGCTTAAACCACTGAGTCAAATTATTAATTGCTTATAAAACTAATTGCTGATTATTTTGTAATTGATCAACAATCAAATGACCAATCATGGTTGTGCTGGATTAGATTTTTCCTGATTTAATATTATTTATTAAATCTCCTTAAGTTTAGGAATATAATAAAGATGTTGTTTTGATAGGGGCACAAACGTATGATGATAGCCCTACTTATGCCTGAACCTTTGGCCCAGTTCACTTCATCAGGCACCATTTTGAAAAACCAAACTTAACAGGCCTTCATGCTCATTTGAATATTTCAATATAATGTTCGTACTTGGTGATAAAACAAATTTGACTGTTTATAACATACACGTATTTAAATAGATGTGTAAAAATGCATAGAAACAAGAATCAATAATCCGTTGACCACAAACCATCACAGCAGTAGTGAAATTAAAGACTCTCCCTAAATTTGAGTTCTCATGACACTAATTGTATATTGCTGAAAAATGGTTCATATGACCCTGCTCTCCCCTTCTTACTAAGTATCCCAAGAGAGCTGCAGAAGCATCTGTTTTGATGTACAGCTGCTGCTTAATTTACATTCATGAATAACAACCGTGTGTGTCACTTGGAGCAGTGCAAAAACACTTAAGGGGAAACTTAATCATACAGTGTGAAACTTGCAGCCAAAGCAACCTTCTCAGCCTCGTTCGGTGACTGAAGTGATAAAGCTATATTAATGACTCAGCTTTAGCCCTGCAGACTCATGCTACATCTTCATTTCCTGTTGTAAGCTCTTCCAACTGCAATTCGCTCTCACATCTCATTAACATTTCCCTCTTAGTTAGGAGTGAATTAGGATGGATAATTACAGCTGTTATCCACATTACACTTTGTTGTGGAGTACCTTAATTAACAATACAAATAAAGCAAAGTGAATGTGCTTAATAACAGGCAGAAAGAATAACTGGTATCTGCAGTGTATGTGAACCGATGCATGCACACTCACATGAACACACAGTTTAATGAAGGTGCAGTTAGGTAGAGAGATACAGTATATGATCACCACAGCTTGCACTTGGGTCATAAACTGAAAATGAGTTGATGATATTTTTTATTTTGATGATAGTGTCCTTTAGTGAGGTTGCGGTGACTATATTTTTTGCACTTGCTGGATTTATTCATTCTGTTGCTCAGTATATTGTTGTCTCATAATTAAACCTTTTAAATAACCTGTAACCTGCATAATGTATTGTGTGTGTTTGTTTTTTAAGTTAGGTCAGCTTCTGGCTGGGCCTGGAGCCTGTTGTGTCCCTGTCCCCCTTTAGGTCGGGCCCTGGTGGTGGGAGCTCCCTCTGTGGCCCCCTGGGGGGGCCTCGGCCTGCCCCCTTGGGGGTGGTTATTGGGGGTCTGTCTTCTCCTTTGCGTGGCGGGCCTTGCGCCAGGGGTTTGGGTGGGTCCCGGGTGGGTGGGATCTTGTGGCTGTGGGCTTCGCTCGCGCTTTGTGGGGACTGGCCTCTGGTTGAGCCGGGGATCTGCCATCTCCTATCCTTCTGTGGGCCAGCTATTAGCCGGGGCGCTGCCTCTGCTGGCCCCTGGCTGGCTTTCCCTTGGGGTAGGTGTGCAATTCGCCCGGGGCACGTGGCCTCGGGCCCTTCATGCTCTGTGGGGCCGTGGGCTGCCGTGGTGGTTTGGGTCCTTCTCTGCCAACGCTGGGGGTCAGCATGGTGTTGTAACGACCCCCCACTTAAAATCACATCCAGTGACAATCTTTCACACACACACGCACATTAAGGTGAGGTTACACAGTTATGGTTATGATGTCGATACTATTGTATTTATATCACTGCTGTTATTGTTGTTGTTGTTTGTTTTGCTGTATTTGTGGTTGTCTCCCTTCTTTCCACTGCCCCCCCTCCCCTTTTTCCGGTCCGGTCGCCTCGTCTAATTCAATAATAAATAAAATGCAGATTAAACAACAGGAGGAGTATGATAGACTCCTCCTTTGCAGAGCAAAATCTGTCTGGCACTGTAAGGCTTCAGATCTTCATACTGCATCCCGAGGTTGCGGGAGAGGACAGGTTAAAAAAACAAAAAACAAAACAAAACAAAACAGTGCTTTGCAAAAGCGTTCAACCCCCAGTTAAATAACTCATTTTACTGGATAACAATTGAACATACAACAATACAGCTTTGAATGACTTACTATTATGTGACATGAGTTTTATCCTATAATATATTTGTTATAAAAATGAAGAATCAAAGATCTGTGTGGCAAACAGCCGAATTACGTTCAAGTTTTGACCTCATACAGATCCTCACCTTATTGTGCAGACACAGAACAGAACATCACCCATGTACGTGTGATTTATAGTTATCGAATAGAAACACCATACACCAGCTGCCTGAATTAGTTTTATGGTTTCCATTTTCTTTCATTTGTTTGTTCTTTTATAAATTCAGTAGGTGGACACCAGATATGTTAAAAAAAAGTATGGGTGCTCTTATTTATTACACTAAAACAGATCATTTTCTGTTTGCCATGTAAAGTATCAGCTTTTATAATTAGGGCATGAGCACCGAGGTGCCAGGGGTGGCAGGCAGAGGTCACAAACCGGCTCCCTGCCTTCTCTTTGTCATTTTCTTCAAAGGGAGAATAATTGAATAAAAGCAAGATCTATAAGGCAATATAGTGCTGCTTCTCCTGAGATCTATTTTTATGAGTGTTTGAGGTTTATGAATCTTGTGATTCAATGTGAGTGGCTGGTTAGTGCTTTGATAGTAACATCATCCCTCTTAAAGTTACTCATTTTTAAATCAGAGGCCTGTTGACAAATGATAACAGTATCTGTGTAATTGCCAGCACAATTTCAAATGATTGCTCTACAGTAATTCTCCAAAACTCCCATAGTTTAGTTCCTGCTTGTGCCTCCCAAGTATTACTTGAACTGAAACACTGGTGCAGGGTCGCCAGGTTATTGGCTGCTTTCTTTTTGTTCTACTTCCTCCTCCTCCTCTTCTTCAAATTCTTGTTAAATAAATCTCCAAAACTTTCATGGTAGAAAAAGTGTGGTAAATTTCAGCATTTGATCTCAAAAAATCATTTTTGACAATATTTTGAATTCTATTTAAACATGTAAGTTACTGTATTAGAAAACAAAATAAAGTAAATAAATATTTGTAAATATAAATTATAGACATCTATATTTTTTCTAGATGAAGCACAAAAATTCTCAGAATTGTGTCTTGAAAACTGAATATTTTTTTTACAGTAGTTAATCTGTTTTCATTAATCACCATACAGGCACTGTGTGGTGTGAATTACAGACACAATTTAATTATAATATTGGTCCAGACAGTTCTGCTGATGATCTTTACTAAATTTCTCATTTGTTTTCCTCCTTTTCTTTTGTCCTCTATTTCTTTCCTCGTGTTCTTTCTATTGCCCACTCCTGATATAATTTGTTTTGCTTTATAGTGAGAAGAATGAACCTCCTCTTGTGACACCTCCAACTTCAAACATATATAAGAAGAACAGATATGTATTTTCTGTTGATTTACCACCAAAGTCATTAACTAGAAACTCTCAGGGGAAATAGAAGATTGGTCTTGTAGCTTTAAGCCTCAGCAAGGAGTGGGTGGTGTTTCTTCTGGTGAGAGCTATCAGTAATATAGAAAAACCAATTACATATTGAATAAATAGATGCAGGGTGGTCAATACTTTATGTAAAACAAACAGAACCATCATTCCTGAAAAAGAAGGACCATAAATCAGCTGCCATGTGGTCTGACTGTACTTCATTTGTTGGCTCATGTCTTAATACTTCATCTGTGCCACATCCATGAAAACTGATGGAGATTTGAAGAATATTTAACCACAACATCAGTAATGTATTGATTTGTGGTGATCTCAGCCTGTCAGCTGTTTCATCAGTGTTTGCTCTTAGTTTCCTCAGCAATACTGGCCAAATTTCTGAAATTTTTACATGGTCCCAAAATTCTAAATACTAATGATCTTGAAGAACTGAAGAAGAAATGAAATTCTTTATAATGTCACATCAGGCTGTAATGAAAATTTGTAGACAATGACGTAAAAAGATTAATGGGCAAATTTACATAATTTTTCTAAGGATATTAATGTTCCCCAGAGGATGAACCCCTTTAACTTTGGAATAAGGCTTTTTGCTATAGTTTCAGCCTCAGATGACAAAAGTAACACTGCTCTCAAGAAATCTTAAAATGCTCTTTTCTTCTTTAAGAGGTACAAATGCTGTTGAAAATCATTTATTCGCCTCTACTAAACAGTTGCTACAGTGTTTTGTTTTGAAATAGCCTGGAAACTATTTTCTGATTGGTCGGGTTTTGCTGACAATGTTGTTCTCTCTGAGTGCTCTCGGGGTATAGATTAAACTAACTAATAGTTCATGAAGTAGGCCTACTTAAGATTTGCCCAAGATCACAGAACCAAACCAGTAAAATGCTACTTCACCATTAATGCATCAGTAACAATAATGAAACAATATAAAACTTAGAAGAACATGTTGACGTTAACGTTGAAATTGCAAGACGTGTATTGAAGTGGGCCTACTTTTTAACTGTTTCACTGCTTCTTACTTAGGTTTAAAGAGCTTTAACTACGGCCTTCAACAGTTCATTTCACCATTCTGTTTATCAGAATGGGTGAAATTAGAAAAAAATAAATAAATTCCACCCAGCTCCTGTGGCAGTCATTTTTAAAGAACCAATGTAATAGCAGTCCATGAATCATTTCATTTTAATTTTTGTTCAGTGGCCGGACAGACAGACACTGAAACGCCATTATGGTTGTGAGGAAGGTAGCAGACGAGCAGAAAGTAGGGCAAAGTGCAATTATAGGGATGCATGTGGTAGGATCTGGCCCATTAGTGCTGAGGAAGCACCAAGCAGAGAGGAGGATGCAAAGCTCATCATTTCCAAAGCCATTCAAAGGGCACATCTCGGCACTCAGCTGCATGAAAAACATAAATTCTTATCACTTTTGGGCTGCCAATTTCAACATCCAGCAGGTTGAACACACAGGGGGAATGTTTGTTTTTTTGTAGGAGCTGAGCTGGAGGGCCCAAATGATAATGTCAAATGAAGAAAAATAGTTGAATTAAGTTGCAATGTAGCACATAAGGCATATTTGCCTCACGACTGTAGTGCTGCCTTTATTGCAGGGTTACCATGGAATGAGACGGTAGTAAAAGCCATTATTAGTCTATTATGTTGCTTTCTTTTACAACATTTTTATATAATGGTCGACAGGAGCTATTACAGCGTTTTACAATGTCTCCATTCTTTTTGTTACCTAATTTAAATTAGATTCCCCCCCCCCCTGTGTGAACAGCAGTGTTTTCACTGGGCTTTAAGCCAGTGTCAACTCTTACAGGTTACAGCCTTGAACATGTTGCATTTATTCATGTTTATTCATGAAAATGCAAATGTAGTTCAGGAGGGGCTATTGACCACAAACAGTGATATGTAATGCATCAATCAGTGAGACGTGATGCATTATTGAAGACATGGCTGTTAATGTAAATTAGGAGTGTAGTCAGTAGAACCAAAATCTGTCAGTCGGCTGATATTACCAGCTGATATTGGCTGGTCACAAACGTGTTGGTATATATTGGCGTCATATGCACTGATATGAAACATTTGGTTTAATCATCTAATTTAAAAGTAGTGCCATATTATATATTTTTTGATTTATTATTAGCATGTTATTATTTATAATTATTTATAATATTAATCTCATAGATTCCCAATGAAGCTTTCTCTTTGAGTGTCAGAGAAATGAAATGTGCTGATATATTGAATTTTTTTTTTAGAACTTCCTAATATTGATATCGTTATTGGCTCTTGTAGTCAGTTGCATAAAACACTGCTTATGCTCTCCTACATGCACATGAACACCAATTTTCATTGTTGTGCTTACACATTGCACATCGTGTGCACCTTGCACAATAATCCAGGGGAATAGTACATTTGCAGCATGCAAGTCTGTCAGTCATTTCACCACTTGGGTCCAGACTGAACGATTTCAATAACTATTGGAGGGGCTGCCTTGAAATGCTGTCCATACATTAAGGATACCCCAGAGGATGAATCCAGCTGACTCAATCAACACCTGACTTTTCCTCTTGAGCCACCACAAGATTCACAATTGTGGTCTTGAGTGAAATGTCTCAATGTTGGATCAATTTCGATCAATTGTAATTACTTTACAATGTAATAACAGCCATGTCACGTCCAAATATAGTATTTTATTTATGACTTAATATCTCCAAACAGTCATTCTGTATCTGTTAAAAATGTGAAAATGAAAATGAATTATTTCTTCATTTTTTAAATGCCACATTGAAACAAATTTTAGTCTAGTGGCAATAAAATTTCTGCAGGAGTTGCCAGCATCAACAGGCAACAGTGTTACCATAGAGAAATAAGCAGGGCCATGGATTCAATGTTTACCCGCTATATTTCCTGACAGCAGAAGGGTGACAATGTTTATTTTACACTAATGTTATTAGATACCAGGCTGAACAAAATGTCCCTCTGAATCATGTCTTCATTCCATGTTTGTTTGGTGTTGCTGTTATCTTGATATTACACAACAAAGGTCAATAAAAAAGCTTTATTGACAAGCTAATAAAAAAGACAAACAGTCTTTTAAGCATAACCTTGCAAGGTGCTCTAGTATGACTTGACTCTGAATGAACACACACACACACACAAATCCATTTCTCTGTCCACATGTGTTACTTCCGTTCCATTGCTTTCCTTCCATTCAAAAATAAACTCTGACAACAACAATAATTTATTTTTCACATTGATTACACTCACATTCTCTCCACTGTCGGTCAAATTATTATTTTTATGGTGTTTATTTTCATAAGAGGCTACAGGGTTTTCATTGTAGGGAACAAACTGGTTGACAATATGCTGTTCAATAGTCAATGCATTGTCTTAAAAATATATGAAAGATTTAGAGTTTGATGAAACGTCTCTCTCCATTGCAGCATGTAAACCAGGTACTGTGTTTGGTTTTTCACTCAGATTTTGAAAATGCATTGCATTATTTAGCATCCTTTCGAAAACAAGCCGCTATTTCTGCAGCATACAAGATTTTTATATATATTTTTTTGTAATGCTCAAATCTGTTGTTCCAAAGTATTTGCAGTTTTTTAAAATGATATCAAAGACATATAATAAGCAGTATGAATAAAGTGAGTCTGCATCAGAACAAAAATCCATAACAGTGTGTGTTGGATATATAAATTATGAAGTAATATACAGTATAATGTGCGACTGCGCAGTCAATATCAACCTGAGGCCATAATCACAGATGTTGCAGGTGTACAACACGGGTCAACATCAGACAGTTCATTAACCACAGCTGATTGTTGCCATGTTTCTAAATCTTCTGTTTGTTAGTGCTATACATAGATTTACTAAAAGCTTTAAAAAATGAATTCTCCTCATCAATACATTGACATTTAGCATATTCATTCAACATATCACATCACCAGTCAGTCAGTAACTTAGAGGCTATCAAGAGGGTGATAACTTGCATGCTTTTGGATGCATGCGTGACTGCAAAAAAAGGGAGAGAATTATTGATCACATATGAATATTTTTGCTGAACTGCAATTGCTGAACAGATGTGGGATGGATTTATGGCTTCATTAGTTTGTGGTTGGACAGCAGAGAGCCACAGTGACAGATTGCGGCCGAGGATCAGATAGGGGTCTTGCAAAGCCTGACCACCATTCTTCACATGTTAATAAAACACATAAATCAGGTGAATGTTTGAGAGGAAAACAACATTAATTAGTCAGTCTATATATCAGATCGTGAGAGTGTTGAGGTCATTTAAATTTGCTGAAATTATGCTCAGCAACTTCATATTTGGACGCTTTGGTGTATGTTTCCCACTGGGAATCACATCTCCATTCACTAATAAAGTGGTAAACAGGATTTGCATATTTTTCCATTTCATCCTCATTGTCATTCTGCAAAATATCTCCATGCAAACACCAACACCACATACCAACCACTATGCTGGGGGCCACAAAGGATGAATTGCCCAAGGACATCCAGTCAAGCCTTTTCCACATCAATCTCAGTAACCGAGTGTATGGACTCTTCTCTGGAGCCAGCAGGTGACCTTTTGACTCATCCTGGATGTTCCAGTGGCCTGCGGATACTTAGCTTGCCTTATTCCCTCAGCACACGATCTGTGAACAAAGACATGCATTCAAAGTATACATTAAAAGCATAAGCGAGGTAAAGTAGAAGCATCCATCACTAACCTGATTAATTCAGTTAAAGTCATGCCTCCGCTCCTCCGTGAGAGGCCCTCGAGGAGCAATTATGTAATTTAGGGTAGAAATACATTTATCTCTCTTAGCATAATGGCCTATGGAAGCAGAGCTTAAAGGAACAACGGCAGTAGTGACCTACCGACATCCTTTAAACCCACAGTCCAAGCAATAGATATGTAAGAGACAAATGTGAGCCATTATTGGATATACTGTATATTTCTATTGGGGATGATAAAATTTATAAAATTGATGCTGTGTTAGTACTTGAGAGGCAGAGTTCACAGGCTGAACCAACAGAACATGAATATTCAATTACCGCGCCTCACCGTTAAGATGTTTATTAATTTAGGGAAATAACCTTCCTATAAAACAATGCTGGGTAATAAAGGATGAGGGATTATGTCATACTGTTGTGTATTTCTATTTACAGACACATGTCCGCTTCACCAAAGACCAGAACACCATCAGCATGCATTCATCTGACTAATTCAAAACTGCATCTCATTCATCCTCACAAGCAATACATGGTATGCATATTGTGGTGGGATTCATATTCGTTTGGACACATGCAAACAAGCAGACAGTTTCCCAGCAAGTTCTATAAATCGTGTTAACACGACAGGATAGCTCAATGCATCAAGGCACAGAAGTGCTTTCCAGTGTGCTTTTGTCGGAAAATTATGAATAATGGGATGATAAAGCCTTAATGGGCACACTGGAATCTATCAGACACAGACAGTGGCCTTATTTAGCAGAGATTAAGCCAGGTGATTCACGTAATTGATGACTAACTGAATTAAAACCTCAAAATTAGTCACAGTTGTCATCTACAGGGCAAAGGAAACACATTTTGCCTTTTGACTATGAGAGTATTCAACGAGCACTTCAGGCACTTTAAGGTACATTTACACCTAATAACTGTGGCAAAGTTTAGCACCATGTGCTTCAGAGCAGACTTAACATCTGAGCATTTGTAGCTTCATACGCCTTCATATACTTTATAAATATACAGTTCCCTGAATGCAGTTGTAGTTACTGTATCCTGTATGTGGATGTGTATCCTCTCACATCCACAACAGGACATGGTGATGACCACCTTCTTCATACCTGACTCCCTATAGAGGGAGAGAGCATGGTTCTGTATTCAGTTCATAATTCCCTGTTTTATTTTGAACGTTCATTTCTCCATGTCATGTATTTTTACTTTTTCCTGTCTTTGCCTGTTTTCCGTCCTGTAAGATTGCTCATGATTTTCACCTGTGCCCCATCCCCACCCATTCCCAATCCTGCCTCGTGATCCCTTTCGTGCACCTCCATGTACTTTGTAAGTTTCCTGCTTTTTGGATGTAGTTTGTTTTCTCTTTTTGGATTTTTTGTTTTGTACTTTGTACTTTGGATTTGCCTCACTTGCCTGCTTTAGGAAATGTTTGTTCTTTTGTTGTTGTTATGGACACAGTTTACCTGTGAGCCTTTTTTGAGTTGTATTAATAAATCATTGGACTACAATCATCCCTGTCTCTGGTTGGTGTCTGCATTTGGGTCCTCAATCTCAGCACTGCTAAAACGTGACAGTAACATATATTAAATGATTATAGATTCGCATATTCGTATAGATTCTTCTTAACAAGATCTATATATGGACTGATTTATCTACTCACTGTTTAGTATCACATGGTTCCATTTATTGGGCCAAAGGAAACACATTACACAATGGCATCAAAGAACAGAAGTTTGTCACATGCCTTGAAATTAACAACATTCACAGTGATGGAAACATTCATCATCGAAAAACAATCACATAGTTAAACTATTATTATCATATGCAATTTCAATTCAGACAACAAGACTTACTAAGATGTTAAGTTGTTTAAAACCCACCATTTAAAATGACTTTCATGCCTTTTTTAAAAGATGCCTCTGGTTCAGTTTGAGGTAATTATGAAAATAAAAAATAAAGCCAATTATAATTTTTCTTCTTTTTTCTGCCTTTATTTCACATTATGAGAGTTCAATTCTTCATTCTTCAGTTTCTCAAAATATATTGCGTGACTCAGTCTAGCCAGAGTTCATTCAGGAGGCATACTACTTCTGCATCAGTCATGAATTAGTATTATAGTGAAGCCGTATACATTTTTAATAAGAACACATGCCTCAGCAGCCACAAAAGCCCAACACATACTGAAAAAAACACGTTCATATCCTTTAATAGAATTACATTATACTACCTCATATAACGACAACACTGCAACAAAATGAATCAAAAGTGCATTCCATGTTGGATTGATACAAGTCAGGTAAATGTTAGTATGTCAATGTAAAAGTAAATGACAAAGACATAAATTACCAAAAGGACACTTTGATAGGTAGGCAGATATTTCCATCTCACCTCAACACGTTACAGTAGCCTATCCATGACAGGCATGTCAGGAGGAAGAATACAGAAGTTGAAACATTTACAGCATTCCTCTTTTGAACACAGGATGAGAAGAACGAGAGCACTGACAAAGAAACAGAGGCTGTGTGAAAGGGTGCAGAAAGCCCTCACCTGAGAATCGTGTCTCAGAGTTAACACAGAGTTCTTGTTTAACAATCACAAGCGGAGCCATGTGAATAAAAGATAAGAAGATGAACATTCAATATCTATTCACATTCATCAGTGGAGTCTCGGCTAGCGGTCCGTACCTGATGCCGTCGTACCGTATGCACATGTGACACCATCATGTACTCTTTAAACAGACCTGAGAGACATTTTACTTATACCTGCCAGGTTGGTTCTTCCCTCTGAGCAATGGTTGCATTTAATGTCTGACCTTTAATTGATTTCAATTTTGAATATGGATTTTCAAACAGTGCTCATGGCTACAGTTTTACACAATTGAAGCTTCACAAGAAAACTTTACTTGGTGGCAGTTTTTATTGGCAGTAAAGTAGTTATCAGTGAGATGCTCACGGCACACGATATGTTAAAAGGGAACAGACCTTAAAGGGCACCTGCTCGCTGCAAAAACAGCTGCTTTAAATCAGATTATTTTACTCTATGAGTGACCAAGTCCAAGACATTTAGAAGAACGTCATGCCTTTCTGTTTTTCTACATAGCTTTAGGTTGATAGAGATCCTTGTTGTTGTTATAAAGGATACAGAGACTAAAATGATGGTTATGGCACAATATTTTTCATTTCAACAAATCATAAGGTACTACTGAAGCACTGGACTGGCTTCCAAACAGGACGCCAGGACATTATGACTTAGGCAACAAGTATGTGGAATAAACATTTGCTGTGGAGAACCAGTTAAAATTATAATCTTGAGCACAGATGCAAAATATCACCTGGTCTTTTCTTGGCTTGAGATCGTAATACATTCAGCGACTCCACAGCTAATGAGAGTAAATCAGTAAATCACTTCCATGCATTAGTGATATGAGTGAGCATCATGGAGCCAGCTGGCAATGCCGGATTCTCCAAACCTCATAAGGTCTGTTTCAAATCATTATGTAATTGTACACTCCCGTCGATGCTGGTGCAGGACGCTTGCTTGATATTGCATGCTGAGACACAAATGAACAGCACTCAAGCATAGGAGGGAACCAAATGTGAATAGCATTCATTTGTGGTAGAAAGCCAAATAGATTCTGACATACATCTCTGATTGAAGCCACTATCGTCGCCTTTGAATTTTACAATGTGTGGATCAAAAAATTGGAGTTCGCAGATATTTCATTGCTCCCCTGGTTCTAATAAGCATTCGTTTTTCCTAAGGGTACACTGTTTTCTCAGAAAGCACTCCTTGTAAATGTTCTGGTTTTACTAGGTACATCGAGGAGGGTGGAAATGTATCATGTTTTCTGTTTACAAGGAATGAATAATAATTGTGCCATTTTCTTTTCCATTGGATTAGATGTGAGATTCTGGAGAATTTACAACCACAATTAGCTTCAAGGGGATATTCTGTGGTATAATTATTTTTCATTAACTGAAGAGCAGGAAGCTTTAGATTCAAGTGGAAGCTGAGTCAATCAGGAAACCCTCCATATCCCACTGCAACATGAAAATAAATGTAAGCATTGCTTTAAATGCATGCATTACACCCCAGATGTTCCTTCTAATATGTATATTAACTGCTGCACAAGGTGAACATATGCTTACAACAAAAATAAATAATGCAGTGACACAACCTCAATTATTGCAGCATTCATTAAAATGAATGCTCTTCATTACACTGAGATAAAAATGACTTATTGAGAAGTACATTAGTGTTTTCATTAGTGTGGTATTGTATGTAAGCCATGCTGCACATTTATAGGTGGCCATTAACTGCAGAATAATCATAAAATTATTTATATAATACCAAATTATTGGTTTCTTTGCAAAACACTCCTGAACAAATGTTTCACTTCCTTCTACATTTTCGTTTTCACTCAAACATGTTTAAGTGGGATATTAAGGCAGACTGGCTTCATAATCATGTTACATCTTCCACATGGGCTTTGCAGATCGTTTCCTATAGATTCATTATCACTGAACTTGTATGGATTCTCACATTTACTAGACCAGACAACGCAGAGTGTATTTAAGTCTGACCTTGTTGGCTGAGGTGCCAAGGAGGCAGATTTGTTGTGCTTGGTGTGAGATATTGTCCCATACCCTGAAGGTTACCATGGCAACAAGCATGTCTGTTCTTGAGATGTCTTCGACTAAGAGGCTAGACCTATATGAATATATTTACAGCAATGAGATAGTGTGACAACGTACAACCCAGAGTCCAAAAAAGTTGTGATGCTGTGGAAACTGTAAACAGAAACAGAGGAATTTGTTGTTTTCAAGCCCACAGAGTAATATCCTGTATACAATCATGTGATTCACAAAGTGGTGATCCTTGATGCTTTGTCAACAACTGGGTCTTCTGAGGATTTACCTTTCATATCGGATCATGATACTATTACCTTTTACCAATTAGCACCTGTTTGGAACATGTGCAATGTTCCAAACACCATATAATTGATGAGGTAAAATGTTAAATATTTTGTCTTTGAAGTGTTTTTAGTTGAGTACCTAAAAGGATGAGCAAATTATCACATTCTTTTTGTTCTGCTCTGCACAATGTCACAACTTCGTTGGAATCAGATTTGTAGACAACATCTTCCTACGTCAAAGAAAATTATCTTCACTCTTCATCTGAGACCTCTGAAAAATTGCTTTGTGCACTAAACTTTACTCCCATTGAGAAACATTTTCAGGGAAAAAGGATATGATGAAAGAAACATTATGAAACACATTGAAATCACAGCAGAATCAAAAGCACCCATACATAGAGGTGAGACGCATGTTTGAGACATTCTGTGGAAGTGTATTAATATGGCCAGCTTTTGGCCTTTACACTGATGTAAGATATTTCTACTCATTAGCCTTGTACGCAAAGAGCACCCTTCTTTCTACTTATATTAACGTAACTAGTCAAAAGACTGCCGAAATGACCTTTTTCTCCGAAACGATGTGACAGGTGAAATAATGTTAACATGTCATTACATACTACCACTGAAAAATAGTAGTTGTAATCCAATGAAATATGCAGGGATTGCTCAAAATGACACTCAACAGTGAGTTCACCCTGTCATCCATCTCATAATATTGAACACCACAAATCCACACTGTGCTTTCCCTCACGCACTTTAGCATTAATAAGCCTGGAAATAAATGCATTCTGAAAAGACAATTGTGGAGAAAATAACTGCACAACAGTTTACCAGTGCATTTATATCCAGGAGAAAAACTGTGAACCAACCACATATTTCATAGTCCTGGTTGCTATGACACACCACAAATGGTATATTGTAATATTTACAACAACTAGACACTAATAAATATTGTTACAATCAACAATTGGCTCCAGTTTAGGATTTGCATTTTTTTTTCCATCCTTAAAAAAATAGTTACAACATTTCATGTAAGTTTTGGCAAAGGTATTTACAACTTAACATAGGTAAGTTTATGACTTATTTTACTGACATTCAGAAAACTATTCATCCTTTAGTTGGATTATGGCTTCAAGTTGTTGAAAGCAATGACTCAGTTCACAAACTAAAAACAGCATGACATGCTCCACTTCCATATAAGTCAGTTTAGAGTCACCCTTCCGATTCTTGGGCCAGGGAGACGTTATCAAAACCGAAATCTAACAATGAGCGAGTTTGTGGCTGCCAAGTGCAAGAGGTGATACAGTCATGCATCCAGAGGCTGGATAGGTTTAATGTTTATAGTAAAACAAAAGCATCCAGAGCAGAGTCGGCTGGTTCTCATTAACCGCACAGCAGGGATTTCTCTTGTCTTCTTTTGCACAATATCCTCTTGTGGAGAACATGGAGAAAAACTTAATCTCCATAAATTTCACAACATATCCAGAACAAGAGCAGGTTCATTTTCAAGTCCATATAATCTGTCCTGGCTTCAAAGTCACAAGATACCATTTCCTGCCATAGCTTGATTTAGCTACTTTGTCGTTTATGAAGGTTGTTGCTGTCATGGTGCTGCTCGTTAACAGCATTCAGTGCCGTCTGAGTATCCTTCTGATCCTCAACGGAGCAGTTGGACACTGCGTTGGCCATGATGCAGAACTTTCGCAGGAGGATCTCCCTCAAGAGCAGATAGACCCATGGGTCCAGGATCTGGTTGAGGGAGGCCAAGCGGATTGCTGTCAGAAAAAAGTTACAGTCTAAATTGATATCCCGGCCTGTAATTTGATTGGCAGTCACTGCTGTTGAATTGCACTCATGGGAGGAGACCTGGGTGGAGATCATCCTCACCATTAGAACCTGAGGAGGGAAGCAGACACAAGCTGTAGGCATCAGCAAAAGAATGTCACAGGTCTGTAAGATATTACATTTATTCCAAGAATAAGAATGACAAATTATGATATTTAGTGAATTGCAGCATGGTTTTATTTCACAGCATATGCATTCTTGATGTCTAAGAGATAATGGTTGTGTGTAGTTTCCTTCATATTTATTGTGACTAACACTAATCCCAAGATCAAACCACTGGGAGAAAAACAATGTTCTCACTCCAGGTACACTCTCTTCCATCAGTGCTGTGGCTTCTATTAATATCCCTGGTGGGACTATTAAATAT
Source organism: Chaunax sp. Z400 (assembly GCA_037577475.1). NCBI lineage: Eukaryota > Metazoa > Chordata > Actinopteri > Lophiiformes > Chaunacidae > Chaunax > Chaunax sp. Z400. Next base: position 18,077,869 of record CM075188.1, on the reverse strand, counting down.
GTGACTGACAATGCATGACCTCATAGCACACTGAGCAGACCCCCAAACAGGACCCAGCTAAGTAGATTGGTCCTTAATGGAAAATGACAGCAGCATTTCAAAGGAATCATATAACCGCATTTATGTGACTTGCAAGACTTGTGTGTGTGTTTGTGTGTGTGTGTGTGTGTGTGAGAGAGAGTGTTGTTGTGTGTTTGGGGGTTTAGTGACAGGCAGCTGACAATAAAACCCTTTCAATTAAACTGTGAATTATGACAGTAGTCACTTTATGATATTAGTACAAAGGCTTTTCAGTGAAAATAAAAAATAATTTGGAATTATTGCACATCTTCACTAACACCTGGTCATGAGGGCTATTGGTTGTGTATAATGCAAGAAAGATACAGGCTGCAGTCGCATATATAACAACAACAAACATACCAGCAGGGGAGACCAGCATATAAGAAGGACGCACATAATGCCTAACAGTTGAATCACGGTCTCCGTGGTGAGCCGTTCCCACTGTTTTGAAGACTGAGACGTGCCCGACTTTGTTTTACACCGGATAATTAAGCCCCGGATTGTCATTACATTGCAAGAAAGTGTAACAAGCAGAGAGAAAATTCCAAGTGCAGCGAAAGTGATGGCGAAAAACGTGTTGCCCGGAACCTCTCTGTCCCCCGTGCTGATAAAGCACCAGGTGCCCGGCCACTGGCGTGTATATTTCCCAACTCCTGCGATGGGCAGCAGCGCAAATAACAACACAAGACACCAAATGACAGCCAAAGTCTGCTTTGTCACACTTGTCTTCATGTTATTTGAGTACCAGTGGGGGTTTGTTACCGCCATAGCTCTTTCAATTGCCATGGCACTGGACAGGAACAGAGCGCACAGGCCAAAGGTTGTCATGCACACACCGAAAAAAGCGCACAAATTGCCAGATGAGTCGATACGCTCCCATTTCAGATCAGCTTGGTAGACTGATATCACTATTGGACTTGTCAAAAGCTGTCCAAACAAGTCAGTTAACGCCAACGATCCAATGCAGAGCAAGAACGACTTTTTCCTTTTATTTTCCTTCTTTCTGTAAGAGATGTACACCAGAATGAGAGCCAGCGTGTTGCCCACCATGCCGGTGATCATCATGGTTATAGGGAAACCAACTGATACAGATCCACAGCTAGAATTCTTGGTGACAATACCATCGCCCGATGACTTTGATAAGTTTGCGCCCAGCATCTCTCCAAAACTGGTTTGCAAGCCCTTTCGATAATCACAGCGGTTCGTAGTCATCCTTTCAGAGAGGTTAAGGCAATGAGCAGCGGCAGCCTCAAGTGTGTATCCGACATCCTCTTGCGCTGCAAACTGCGCCAAGTGAATTCGGTGCGTAAAAGCGCGTCAGGTCCTTTACGCGCTGAAGGCGGGACTACTTTGGAAAGTGTACAGAAGAAGTAAACACGTAAGGCTGCATATGGTTTTGCCTATATTGTACAAGTAGAGGATGAACAGCAGTCGAGATGAGTATAACACTATCGCAGATGCACCTGCAGTGGACCCTCAGACATCAAGATGATCGAGATTATTCTCACATCAGACGGCCGGACTCATCTAATCAGATGGGAGAATAAAGGAAAGTGCTCTCGGGCTGTTAGGCGGAGACAACACTGAAAGATTGTCTTTAGACATTGATAGCAGAGCTAGATTATAGATTACTAATAGGATAAAAAACAGGAATATATTAGTGGAAATTCTTCTCAAAGGGAATTAAGATGTGCGCCATTTCTTAAAAAATCTAACCAATCGTCATGCGGTTTGTTCGCTGATGAGCTTGGGTTTATCTCCTTTTAAGGCATTCTGTGTCCATGAATTACATAAAACATACCAAATATATTCATATTATGTCCAGTGTAGATAATACCCTACCTGCTATTGACTACTAATACACAGCATTTGTTGGCTTCTTTCCTTCAACAGTGTCAAAACATTAAAGTTCAACTCCATCTTAATTCCAACAAATGTTAAACCATTAATTGAACCCCAACTTAACCCTTATGAACCCTCGGTCTTGGTTTAGGTCAATACACTCAGCCCATCTACAACTCTGCAACCACATAGTAGGAAACAGTGCCATCTGTTGACCACCATGAGAACAGACAGTGTGGAGCGCTATATTCAGGCAACGCTGCTATGTATTTATATTAAAGTATTTAGGTGTTTTGAAATTAGTTGGTCGGCATTCGCCAGACAAACGCTACTGCCATCACCAAGACTCAGACTCATTAGTTGCTGATGCTGAAGTTTAATGCATGCCTTAGTTCCTCACGTGTCATTAACTCATGATCTGTGCATTAGAAATGCATTATTATGCATATTAGTGCACCCGCATTGTTATCCATTTTTATAAATGTTTTCATGTGGTCTGCAGTTAAAGGTTAGTTTTTATTTGATGGTTTAATGTATTACTGGACAATAAACCAGATTCCTTAAGCAGAGACAAGTTTGGGCAAACTTACATTTTGGTTGGTGTCAGGAGAATATCGTCTGCATATAAACAGACCTTTTTCAATCTCCATTCATTACACCAGTTATATTTGAGTCTTCATGAATTGCCTATGCTGATGGCTCAATAAATAGAACACAAAGTGTGGGGCTAAGAGGGCACCCCTAACAGCAGCCTTTGTAGAGATCTTGTTTTGGATAACCCCCCGTTAATTTTAATTGCAGCTATGGATGAGAAATATAACAAATTTAGAAATCAAATTGTTTGGTTGAAGCCAAAGTGTTTGAGTCAAATACAGATATTCATATCTAAATGAATCACAACCCTTTCTCTACATCAGAACTTATTTATACACATTTAATCAATGATGTGGAGGGTTTGTCTGTTTTTCACAAAACCTGTTTGTGGTCTGTCCATCAAATCTGGGACTTTTCCAAGCGTTTTGCCAAATTCATGTGTATAGTCTATACTCCACATTTAAAACAGCTGTAGGACAGTTCATTTAACATATCAAATCGAAAATATTGACCCAGGAAAACACCTCCCCTTACCAAGAATCACCAGGTGAACTACTCACATCGTTAATGTTGAATCAACTCTAAAATAACAAATTACCCAATTAACCAAATACTAATTAAAGGCAGCTCATATCACTGTAATTTAACAGGACTTAGTACACCAAACAGTGTAATGTTAATTTCTTGGAATTGAACCCTGTTAATATCATTGATTGCACAGTCATGGAAGATTGCCCACTTGTTAGTTTGGACTTCTCAAACTTTCATATCTGCCAGATTCAGGACGTCCTTTGAGATCTTCAAGCCAAGTAAAACCCAAACCAAAAACACAACTAAGAACAAAAAACACCCTCAAGAGAATTTTATTTGTACATTTGATTTGTTTTACCAACAAGACTGCATTGCCACATTCTACCATAAATCAGGACATACTGCATAAATGCCCATCCTTGATGTGTTAATATGATCACACAAATTTCTATAAATCATTATTTACCCAAGAGGTTTGATGCCGAGTGTCAATTGTTTAAAAAACAAAACATACAAAAACCGTAAACTTAAACCAGTCTATTAACTTACTGCCAAGTTTTTAAAACAATCAATATCAAAAAGTAAAATACTTACCTTGAAAACACAAAAGAAAATATAGTTAATCCATAAAAAATGATGGGCCAAAATTAATTAGTACACCTCTTGTATTCTAAATTAGTGCTTAAGTACTTCGAATTAAAAAAGAAGAAAAAAAGAACAGCAGAAGGTATTATTTAGAAGAAAAAAACAATATTGGATGTTTCCTATGGCCAAAAAAGTTATCAGAAAATTTACTTCAGCTCTCCACAGATGAGTGGAATAAAGTGTAATGCCACAAAGATATTCAGCAGAATGGGTTTAAAATGGGACACAGACTTTTCACAGTTTATCTGATTTTTTTTTTGTTACAGACACGTATCAAACATTAGGGTGGATATGGTCTTGAAAAGGGAGCATGTACTGACAACGGCAGAAGATAGGTCACCCTCTTTTCTGAGGGAAATAAGACTTCTATGAAAATGAAGTAGGTTGTAGTTATTTTTTGAAACACAACATGCACTTGTATTAAGGTTCCTTTCTTTGTTAAAAAGGCCATAATAAAGTTATTTCTTTTTTGAACTGGAGCCAGAATTGGAGGACCCAGAGGAACGGCACCTGAAATCACAAACACCATGGGAAGAAGAAAGAGGTCAGTAACTATTAACATTCAGTTTACCATACATCAAACAAGTGACAAGGGCACAACATAAAAATAACAATTTAAAGAGGCAAAATGTGAACAAATGTTTGTAAATCTGAAAATTCCTTAAGCCAGGCGACAGTTGGCTAATAATAATCAGTGCCATTGTGGTATTCCACAGAAACCCAAACCTTTCGGACGAACGTGATCTAGAACGCCTCCTCTTTCTCCCTCCAGATGAGGACCTGGAGCGACTGCGCTTCTGTCTCCTCTCAGGTGAGGAGGGTGAGTGGGACCTCTTCCGGGGAGAGGAGCCCTTTCCAGACCTGGAGCTGGATCTTTTGGAGGAATAAACCAAGCACTGAGGTCAGTAAGATCAAGACAGAGCTTCACCAGTGTGGGTATTTATCAAGCTTCACTGATTTAGAGTCCTTAACTGTGGATAAATAGTGCTGGGATTTCTAACCAAGACGCTGTGAAGCTCATTGAATAAGGTGTCCTAAACAAGGTTTAAGATCTAGAAAATGTTGCGCTTCTTTTGAATACACCGACATTAACTGAGTGGACAAAGCATCTCTCAACACTGCTGAGAGACCCCAGATGTCTATTCAGGCTTTTGAGATTTGTTAAAATTAAAACTCAATTCAGCTAGTCAAACTGTGTCCTTGTTATGATCTTGGGCCAAACATGAAATAACCTAATAATCAAGTTATTAACAACCGTCATAGCATTTATATTAGTTTGGACTGGGAATCCAAATGGAATAAGCATTATCCAGTCTTTGATCAAATTTAAGCTATGGCAAGGGCTGTTCTGGAGCTTTCACCCCCACACATACACTCTCGAAGGGAGAGAGTGCATGTCACCTCATTCACCTGGAGTGAGACCTTGAGCGAGATCCAGATCTGGAACTGGATGAGCTTCCAGAGCGGGACCTGAAAGACAAAAAAAGAGCCCTTCCAATATTTTCTGAGCTAGAAAAATTTGATGGATCATGAGGCATCTAAATCTTGAGAAAAAAACAAAAGAAACCTTTTCTGTCCTTACTTTACGGCATACCTGTAGCGATGGGTGACCTGGCCAAACAAACTAATTTCAATCACGATCTTGCAAACTTTTTTTGAACTCAACTATGAAAAACCCTGTAGACTATGGCCAAACTTTAAAAAGCATGACTTTCTTTATTTGCACCATTAATAAACAGTATTGGATGAAAGATATATCTTTTTTGGTTTCTCATCCGCCATTCCGCTAGCTATTACTTACATTACATTTACAATACATCACCTACGAAGAGCTACGGCAAGTAATTAGTCCAATCAGTGTAGCCTTCTAGCCATTGGTGTGTTCATGGAGCACAAATGTTCAAGTCAATTTTGTTGAAGATTGGAAACACAAGTAAGAAGATATTAAATACCTTGATTTCTACAATTTGTCTGAACAGCAGACTGTGGACACCTTCAAGATTGATCTCAATCTAAAATAGTCAGATTGCCCTCCCCTACGTAAGTGATGAGTTATTCATTGATACATTTCATTACTACAAAATCAATAATACATTCCTTCCATCTGATGTCATTGGGGTTTCAACATAAAAATAAGGTATATTATAGAGTAAAGTCATCCATTCTGCACATGGAGTTTCAAACATAACAGAAAGGGAAAAGTTGAGAAAAGAGAAAACAACATCAGCATTACAGGACATGTAATTGAAATTGATCAGTAAATCAGAAGGAAGATTGAGCTGATACTGACATTTTGCCTGGAGTTACCCTTGACCTGTACCCTTTTACCTGGACCTCGACCGAGAACTGGAGCTGGAGGAGCGTGAGGATGAGCGGGAACGGGAAGAACCCGAGCGGCTTCCTTTTTTCTTAGCTGGCGTGTCATCATCTTCTTCGTCATCATCATCATCACTGGCATCTAGGTTGTACTTTGACAGATCTCCATCTTCTTCATCGTCATCATCATCCTGGAGAGAGATTTTTTTTTCAATATTTCACTGTAATTGGCTTGTATTACAATATTTGTTCAGTTGAATGTCCAGGTACGGACACCAATCTTACATCCAATTTGTATTTGGAAAGGTCACCATCTTCCTCCTCCTCTTCATCTTCCTCATCATCTTCTTCAGCTTTTGGTACTTCTTTCTTTTCACTTTCTTTTGAGGAAGATGTGCTGTTGGTCTTTCCTCGAAATTTTTTCTTTTTCCTACCAAACTGTGACATTGAAAAGACAAACCAAACTTAGTTTAATAGTTTCAGGTAACATGAAGGTTTGATGTTGAAGTATCAGATTTGTCATTATGGATATTCTATTGAGTCTCCAAAAAGACACTGCAGTTCACTGCTGGATTAGAAAGGAATACCATTGCATTGAAACTCTTGTTGGGGTGGCTTTAAGGTATTAAAATAAGTTAGCTTTAAAGCAGAAATACAACAAAGATCTAAGAAGTAATGTGACTTGAAACAATGTAATCAGCAGGAAATGTTCAGCAGTCAGATGAGAAAGTATGAGGTTGCTGTAAAAGATACTGTGGGAAATGGCAGTAACTGCAGCAGTGACGTGGCGATTATTCAACCTAATCTTTTGATCAATTCAGCTTTGCTACTGATATATTTCAATTATCAAACATTACGCTTTCAGGGCAAACTCACCTCATCATATTCACCATCAGATTCATCCCGTTCAATGTATTCCACATTCTCCCTTTCATTAAAACCTCCACCGTAGCCTGAAAGCCAAAGAAACAAAAATAAATATAAATGGATGACCTATAACATTCAAATGGAACCTGAAATCTGGCAAAGTATTTTGTTATGATACCTGTTCTCTCTTCAAGCTTGGCATATTTTGGGGTGTTGCACATGTTACACTCTGATCTCCTAGCCCAATTCACATTACCACATCTGTATGAAAACAAAAGGGAAGGGACACACAAATCAAAGAGCTTAAGTACAGCTTAAAAGAAGTGATAATCATGTCACACATTAGGAAAATATGTTTTGTCTATTTACTGCACCATTTGGTTGATTAAGAATTTTCATTTAATTTGAAATAAACACTTACGTTTTGCACTGCCAATCGTTCGCACTGAAGAGGCCTCTGCTCTTCTCTGCCAGAGTTTTCCCAATCTCTGTTCCCCCTGCTTTCATCATCTTTGCCTCGACTGTTTTCTCTGTAGAAACAAAAGAATGTTTTTTTTAGTACAGGAGCTATTTTAAAGGATGTATTAAGTTTCTACAAGATATTATAATTTGCATAGGACTCACCCCTGCCACATCTGTTACAACTTGTTCTTCTAGCAAAATTCACATTTCCACACCTGCGAAAATACAAATATTATAGATACAAATAAGGCTTGAGCTTGTTACATATTATCTTCTTTCAGGCATAAGCTAAATACACAACAAACACGAATAGTGTAGCTTATTTACTTTAAATGCGCCACACCATTAGCCTGTAGTCTTTTGTCTGGCAGCGTGCGTTAAAAGTCAGCAGCTGCCTTGACTTCCACTTTTGCAACATGATATTTCTGGCTGCCAAAGTTAGACTTCTCAATCAAGACAACTTGACTTCTTCAGCATTGTAGACACCACCCCCAATAATGAGTGGGGACACTCACCCAAACCCACAGTAGCTAACTAGAGCTAGCTTGCCATTTCTTACAAATCTGCGCACACTGACAACTAAAATTCAGACTCACTGACACGCAGTTTTATACCGTGTCCTCACCGATACAAGCAAACTTGATATTGTGTTATTATTCTCCTTACCGTGGGCTAAATACGGAAAAAGTCAAAAATCAACCTTAGCTAGTTCACTTAGCCCCTCAGCCATAGCGGGAACCACATCATAGAAGGCCTACGCTAACTGTTAGCATGACCAGCTTACTTCGGCAAACATCTACTGTAACATTTAACCAACTAGTAAATATAACAGGAATATATATTTGACCGTGCTGCACACTTACTTTTTATCAGGACAGATCCAGTCCCCGTCGCTCACGCGAAAACTCTTCCCTGACATCTTCGTATCCATTGACACTGACTAGCTTACTAGCAGGGTGTGCTTCTACAGTCAGCGCAGGGGACTCCTCCTATGCTGTCTTCAGGTCTTTTCCGGTAGCTCTTTAAAACCACATTTCCATGCTCGTATTATAAATGCACGGATTATAACATATCATGTGCAGTGAAAATGGTTAGCTTTAGGACATTAAAACTTCTCTATACAGCAGTGTCAGAATACATGTAGCCCTTACTTTGGTAATACTTTATTTAACAAACTACTGACACAATAATATGTTCCATGACTTCGGACGACCGACCATTCAGAAAACACCTGAATGCAACATTGACAAAGGACAAACCAGTTTTTCCTGAGAAACATTTTAACATACAAAGTATTACAATCACAAATAATATTTCCTCTAAAAATGTGCTATATTATGCTTACAGGACTCAATTTTTTCTACTCAGTCAAAAAAAATATAACAAGAACCTGGCTTTTAAATGTAGGAATACTAAGATAGTATTCAATACGCTGTTTAATAGCTACCAGATACTTACATTCCTTTAGGTATCACATTTTCTTTGGGATAAACCCCTTTAATCACACAATTGAAAAGCATTTCTTTTTAAATTTAAATACAGCGAATGAGGCTTCATCGACTTAACGGTAAATGGTTAATATATAGTTTTTAAAACCTGAAATTCAACAATGTCTATTGATTTACAATGTCCAGCCTACTTTGGAACAAAAGAGCTGGCAGAAAGAAAAGACCGACACAGACACCAATTTCGCAAATCCGTTTTAAATGATCAGTGTTGATTCCACAACGTCTTTAGAGGATGCAAATTCAAATTTAGGAATTTGTTGCAAAGCCAGTACTACCCACTAGATGGCAGTCAATGTCCAAGTTTACCACTGCACACGTTCATACACCTTTCAGTTTCTTGCAGTCAGTGTGGTCTGCTCATAGGTTGCCAAACATTTTGCTTGTTCATTCAGATCAGGGATGTATAAGGTTCTGGTGTGAAAAAGAGAAAGTTCAAGAGGGCTAGAGTATGTGTGCTGACACATATTGTAGGTTACTTCTCTGAATTTCCCATCCAAATAGATCTAATAATCATACGCATACAGCAGTCTTTTGCTCAATACATAGCCTACTTCAACTAGAATTTAGTGCATGATTAAATTTGGATTAGAGTTTTGCAGAATTTGCTCTTATTTTACTCACTCTCACAAACAAACAAACAAACAAACACACACAAAATTTAAAAGATCATTATTGTGTACGTGTAGTGGTATTATGTAGATTAATCAAACATATTGGAAATTTATCATCAAATGTTTAGGACAATTGACTCTGTTCAGTATGGTTGAGTTATATTGCCTTGTAACTAAACCAGTGTGGTTGGGTGATGCATGAGCCAAAATTGCAAACAAAAATATAGAAATGTTGATTCTTCCATCTTACAGGCCCCATATTTGATAATATGTGGCAGCTGGGACATCCTCCAAAGCCCCAGTCATTCACAAGCAAAGTAAGGTGGATAGATAGATTCAACACATTAGGAAACACATGGTTGTATAAAGGATATTATTAAATGTGCTCGGTAACACTTTAAACCTGTTGTCAGTAAAGTACAGTAAGTAAGCACAGTTCATTTACATTTCACACAGCATCTCAACTACTTCTTGTGGTCAGAGTTGAAGTACGAGAAAAAATTGATTTCTCATCGAATAAATTGAAAATAAATAAAATGAAAAGATAGATGAAGAGTTTCAGTTTATGCACGATACGATATAAGATATATCTGTCTTCTCTTGTGGATGAAAATCTAAGTTACGACTTTATAGTCACATTTTTGATGAATATAATTTTATATCATTTACATATGAACCATTGTAATTTGTGCAAGCTAATCCGATAAGAACAGATAAATCAAACAAACCATTATGCATTTAAAAGTCCTAATAATCTGAAGTTTATTGTTCTTAGTTCCTTAATTATTTAGTAAAAAAAATAAATCGTGAAATAGGACTAGTAAATAATTTTACTGCCTTTAGTAAGAGGATAGTTAAGATGAAGGAAGCAGATAACCATATGTTATTGGGATGTAAAAGCTACTAATGAGGAGGAGGCTTCAAGTTACAATTATTTCCCATGTGATAACACCTAACAACAACAATTCAAATTTAAGCACACAGTTTAGGCTGCTCTAGAATTGTCCTTGTCCACCCAATCTGCTGTCGGTCAAAGTCAAAGACCCTCAGAGGTCACAGTCACAGCTGGTCCATGACCCTGAGGCCACACCAGTATCCAATTCAGTGTTTCAGCTGCAGTCTATTTTAGTTCCTTTAGCCTATATTTTTGTTACGGGTAAAATTATATTGTTGAGGCGTGTCCCTTATGTCTTAGACAAGATGAGTTTATATTGAGTACACTTGAGATTAACTGAACAAGATTTTTTTTAATCATGCATTGCTTTAATAATGCATCTGTTAAGTAGACATCTACTTGATTTATGAGCTGCACACAAGGTTCAGTAGGAATAGGGATGCAGCAAAACTAAGGTATCAGAGGCAAGAGAGCTACGTTTTATGATTCAGCCTATGTCTGATAAAAGAAATGACTGTTGGACCCTCTTCAGTATAATTCATATCATACACAGAGCCAGAGGTTACTGCATGGATCTGCAGCCTTTACCCACACATAACAAATAACAGTATGTTATTTATTGAAGGTGAGGCCTCCTCTCTTTTTCTTTGAATTTTCTTTACTTCATCCAAGTCATTTTTCATGAAGGAAGCCTCTTTTCTTGTTCCTGAGCCATCTCTACTCACAGGTTTCAGTTGAGGATGTACTTTCTGCTAGCTTTCAGCAATGCTCTGAAAACAATGAGGGGAGATATGGAGCAAATGAAGGCATGAATAACTAATATGGAGACATTTCCAGTGCTGTGGTATGTTTGCTCGTGGCACAGAGTTGCATGAAAGATTCAGAGATTTGTCAGGCAATTAAATAGCACTTAGGCAAACAATATGCAATTGCATTAAAGTGGCTTTATTGACAGCAATGCTTTCTTAACTTTACTGTGCCTTCTCTGGCCAAACAGCCTGCCATCTGATTATGTCCTGGGTCAATAACACTACTAAGAGAGATTTTTCATGGGTGTCAATGAGACTTTGGCTAAGCTAACGCCATTTTCTAGCCCAGTGGCTGGTTACAGCTGAAAGTTCATGCACAGCGGATTCTCTGACAGGAAAAGGCAGCAATTTATGTAAGTTTGGAAAAACCTGCTCCAAGTCATCATGGCATCCCAATGCTGACAGATGGCAGGGAGCTTTACCCAAGAAAAGAGGTAGGGTGAGGCTGAAGAGTTGGAGTCTGGTGAATGATGGTGCCCTACAACTCACTGCTGTTAACTCAAAATCATGTCAAACAGGTTAGGCAAGTGAATGAGTTACAGATAATTGTTTATTGTAGCAGATGACATGTTTGTCAGTCAGAAAGTCTTTGGCACATTGTTAATGAAGGGTATCTACCCTTAACAACAGCAAAAAAAAAAATACTGCATTGGAATCCAGACATTGGTGGTGGTGGCTGATGTCTCTGCTGAGACTGATGAAGCCGAAGAAGTCGATGAAATGATACAGTTGGGGGAAGACTGGGTGTTGATGAGGACATAGGGAGTATGCATAACAGCAGCATGATAGAACTAGAGGTACACAGAGAATCATATTCAAAAAGACAGAGGCAAGATGATAGGCTAACAAAGAAAGTTCTTCACCATGCTATTGGATAGATGTGACCAGCTGCTGAGAACAGCTGATTTCTCCATTAACAACCCCAGACAATTACAGCAGAAAATGAAGACTGAGTATGCGTGACAGGAGTGAATGACAGGACAGTATGAGAATAAACTATGACCTAAGTGTGCAAAGTAATAGTCTTCTTGACAAAACTATCATTAGAGGTTCACATCATAGGTGTAACATATATTATCTCATCTACCAAACAAGTCAACTATGAGGCTGTTTGATAAATTGATATAATTTCAGCCCCTGTCCTTTTGAGATATATTTGCATGTCTATTTTGTTTCTACACATTTGTCAGAGGATAATCTGAAAATGCCTCAGGAGGTTGCCCTGTGCCCTGTGTTAAGCAGTGGTAGGTGAGCAAACCCCATCAGAATTACATAATGCATAATACTGCACAGTGAAACAGCTCGTGTTGGGAGATGTGCTGCAGCATTGTAAGATATCTCCTGTCCTCTCATCCTGTCCTTATCACTAAAGTGCATTCATTTTGGGAGCCGGAGAGCATGCCTTTTACAATCCAGTCTCCCCGCTTCCTGTGAAAGCAATCTACAAAGCATGATATGATGTCTAAAATTTGAAGGTAACAAATATACTGTTTTGCAGTACTATTCTGCAAGATGGAGCGAGTTCCACTGCAGCTTTCATTTACTGGTGCTGTCTGAAGCCATATATATTAACATACATTTTTAAAACCAATTCCAACTTCATTTTTATAATTTTCTTATTTGCTAAAAGTGATTCTTATGTGCTGCAGTTCGGTTAAGATTCCCCGTAAGACCTGTTCAAAAGTCATGTTTTTAGCAGACACCCATAACACTCTTGCAGGTGACCATTCCGCACTGACAATATCAGTGTGTCAAGTCAAACAGGTCTTGACAGACCAGAGAATTGGAGGAGTGATGTTGGCGCAAACTTGTCGACCAGACGTTGTTCTTCAAATGAAATCAGAGAATCACACAGATAAAGTGTTTACAGGGTGAGAGGTGATCTCACTTGATAATTCCCATGTGCCTGTACAAAATGCAATATATAAAACTCCTGCTTCCATTAAGGCAAGGCCAGCGGGATCGTCTCCAGTGACATTTGTCAAATGGTTTTGCCAGGTTTGTTGTGAGGGGCTTTTTTTAATTGCTGCACATCACTTTTGGGGGCCTCTTGAAAATCAAAGAAATCAATGCCTATCTCACTCCAACCCCAGGCAAGTAAAGTATCTCTCACCCTGCACCTTTTTGTGCCTTTGTGTGACTAAGACATTCATTTGGAAATCTAGAAAAATGCTCAGTTCAACAGATTTCTTCTTCAGTCATGAAATATCGTTTAATCCTTTTATTAAAGCTTGATTGGGTGTAATTTGAGATGTTGTAACATGAATATTTTTTGTTTGAAAGCTGCTTACATTCATTTAATAATGCTTTTGAAAGAATCAGCCTTTAATCAATTATGAAACCTAATTCATGAAACCATCTTCATAATTTTATATTTGATCATATTTTACAATCCGCTAACTGTCTTCTGTTTTGTTGGATGTTGTGTATTCTCGTGGCAGAGGAGAGAAAATGAAAATGAGATAGAGTGAAGGGAAATTGACAGATAGACGGAAAAAAAGGGAAGAGATAGGTTCCCAGTAAACAATGCTCAGACTCTAATTAAGTGACCTGACTTCAATTAGAAGCATTATGTGTGGAAATTTGTTTTTGCGGTTTGATGCACTGAACCGTTGCATTTGATCCCACAATTCTTCTCCGGTTATCTTTAACCCACCCAATTCATTTCTCTTTATTCACTTGAAGTTTCCTGTCACCACCTCATTGCCGTGCTGACAGTTACTGAGGACGTAATCTGATTGCCATGTAACAATAGCTAATGCGGGAGAATGGGAAACAGCTCCAGCGCAGCCTTGGCCTCTGAGTCATCTGGCTTTGTTGTTGGCAGTGACATAGTCCTGGCAGTGAGGTGATTAATGTGATAGGTGGAATTTGTCTCGTTATGTTGACACCAGCTAATAAATGCCTTGTAAACAGCCAGTCACAGCTGTTAATGCATCATCATAATCCAGGATTAGGAGGTGCCAGGCATGGCCAATAAATGCAATTAGGCACTGACAAAATTAATTCGCCCATACTCTGACTTTCCCGCACCCTGTCCATTCTGAAGGAAACTCAAGTGTGTCTTGTTATTCTTCAAATGGTCGCAAGGGTATAAGTGTGTTGAAAAACTCCCCATCAAATAAAGCACGCATAACTCAATTCATGTTCTCTATGATACATAATTTGTGGAGGATCAACTCTAAATTAGATTGAAATAAAAGAAAATATCCCCGCTTTCCTCCTCTAATCTATTTGGAATAATGGAACTACCAACAAGAGAGTTGGCTTGGAATGAAAAAGAAATGGAGGGAGAAAAACACACCCTGAGTGAGTTTAAGTGTGAAAAAGTGTGAGTTTAACTGTTGTCAAGCTAAAATTGATCATCATGCAAATGTTGCATTTTATTCTTACACCCCGATTTCTCAGAGGACAAACAAGATGAGGGACTTGTTAAATGTGACTGGTTGTTAGAGAGGCCACCAAGACAGCCATTAACTTCCCGTCACTCATCTCCGTCACGCCTCATTGGTGAAAGTTGTGATGCATTTCTTCATGTTTTTACTCACCTTGCTTATTTTTAGCACCTGGGACCTTGGTCTGATGTTTTTCTAAATATTCTAAGAGATATACTCACACATCCTCCGCACCCAGTCAGCTCGTCCCATTACCGGAGTGATGGTCAATTGAGATGATCAATTTGCATAATGGAGCATTAAATTGGGCCCATCACACCCAATTCTCAGCAGCTTCATCCTATGGAGGGCTCACTGAGAGTGGCAATTGAAGGGCTGACATGCATCTTCCTTGCTGGAGTATCGTTTCACCATGCAGGATGAAGCCTTTGGTTGGTGAATATAGCATCAGAAACTGAATAATGCAAACTCTTATTCATGAATAATCTGTTGCCGAATAGAAACATTCATGTGAAAGGAATACCTGAGTCAAACAATGAGAAACAATGTTTAGGTTGGTCTGTTAGAGTCAAAGATGGAGATTTTCGCTCACCTTTGCTGCCTTCTTATTAAAGCTGCCCTGTGTTCTGTAAACACACCATTACAAAAGATTTAGAGCATTTTGTTTAGCAAATGGGGCGTTTTGTCAGAGCGTATGAAACATAGAGAGCCATCTTCTGAGGTAACTCATGGCAAGAGCAAAATAGCGTTTCAAACTTACCTGAAATGTAGATCTACTCATATGAAAACTGGGACTTGAATTCAAAGTTCTGTGGTACAATAATTTCTGAGTAGGTTTCAATGCGAGGTGGCCGTGATTCCCTCATCTTGGATGATCTGCTGTATATTCTGGAAGCAGAAAGTCTAGCAATCGCTGCACCAAATGCAATAACACTAGTGTCATCCAGTAACTCTGTTAATATAGTGGAAAGAGATGACTATCCTCCCGTTTTGAAAGTATCCATTAAAACAAAGTGTTCAATACAGTGACAAAAGATTACCTGAAAATGTTCTCATGCCAAGTGTGCTAATAAATGCAGAACTGCTTTACTAGAAAAGAAAAAAAAAAACTGGAGCTCTCATGAATTATTATTACTCTTTTTAGTGAGGGCAGTTTTCTTTAAAGTTTCAAAAATCATCTCATCCATTCCCATTAGTTTAATTATGTGCTTAATTGCAATGTCTGGCTTCACAGCGACCAGTGGTCATTTCGTGGACACAGAGCAGATCATTTTGATTAACATCTACCAAGGTAATCTAAGATCGTTATCTTAGGCAGATTAGTTGAGCTTTTTTAGAAGCATGTCAACGCCTAAGGACCTGTGACAAATCGCATTCAAAGCCCTGCTTGGATCTGAAGCCGGCAGGCTGTGATTGATGTGTGTGCCGTGAGTGGCACAGAGGAATGAGATGGAGCCGTCATGGCCTTCCTCTCCGTCCTGTTGCCATTGTTTGAGGGGTTGTCTCTGGGGATAGTGCTGTCCAGTGAACAATATGGCAGAAGCTCCTTGGTGTGCAGGTTTTGTTAACTGGCCATTTGTAAGTGCCCATTTGGCACAGTCAGAACTGGTGGCTGGCAGCTACAGATTCCATGAAATTGAGTGCACCTCTAAGATGAGCCCATATGTTCATACAGCTTTATACATGTTTCAAATGAGTTTTCCATCATCATGATGTAAAAAAATATTCTAACCCCATTTGCTCTTTTTTTTTTTTACTGCAATCACTCCACATTAAGAGGGCACTATGCATACAAGTGATCTGCTCATGTAATGAATAGCTATGGAAAACTTTAATTCCTATGAGTGAGTGCTACCTTCTCATGCCACAGGCAGCCTGCTGGGCTGCTGGCAGCCGAACAGCCACGTCCTGACAGGTGATTGACATTAAAGAACTAAGGGATCCGAAGGTAGTTCTGAGGCAATGGTCCAATTCATTTTTATGAGGCTTTTGTCGGATAGTTTTGTAACATGCAAGAAAGCAAGTCTGTTTGAGTCTGTCTTTTCTCTGTGAGTGTGTGTTTGGAGACCTACACAGCTCGGTTGATAGGGGGATTAATTGGTAAGGCTCTGCATGCATGAGTGCCATCTAATTTACCTCCATCAGTTGATACACAATAGTAAAGCTCCCTAAACAGGCAGTGTTGAATACATCTGTAGGTCTTGATTCTGTTTAGTGTCTGGTCTGATTAGTACAAGTGCAACCTGGTGACTCTACTCAAGGCTGTCACTGAGGGGAGAGCAAGGACATCCTGCTATCTTACTGGAATCACTTTCTTTATTCTATTTTAAATGTCATGCCCGAAAGACAACATGGCTGAGTATTTGCACGTCCACGTTCCAGATCCATACCATTAGCATAAACGGAGAATCAATTATTTCAGTCCTGATGGAGCTGATTATGCAGAGACAATAAAGACAGAAGGAAAGAGTCATAATTACAAGATGACCTATGCCGCGTTGCCACCATCACCAGTGTACTAGCACCATGTCGGCATTTCAAAGCTGAGCCGGTAATTACCTGATAAGAAAAGTGGGAAAGCAGAATGGCTCCTTTTGCTCATGTCTTTGAACACAGCACACTTGCACTGCAATACGGAAAAAAAAACAGTCACTGCTGCAGCTGTGCACTTGTTACACACTCACATTCCTTCAACAACCAAATTAGACACACTCGTCACATGCATCCACAATAAAAATGTTAACTCTCCGATTTACATTAGATGACAGATTTATTCGATGATAATATTCAGTGTAGCGCTCTGTGGGCAGAGGAACACGATTCATATGGCTCCATCTCCTCAGTTAGAGGTGTACGGTGTGCCAGCCACAGCTGAAGCACAGGCTACAGCCAGCTAGTGCACAGAAGAGGGGCTTACCACAGTCATGTCATGCCTGTCAAAATGAAAGAGGGGGTAACAGAGAGGCACCTACAAGGCTTATCTCTGATGTGGCTGCTGAATAAACCCCCCCGCTCATAAAATCATCTTTGCCAGAGGAAATGTCACAGAGGTATTAAACAGCCACCCAGGACTATATGAGAACTGTGCCCACATCCTTTATAATGAGGACAAGAAGCACCCACTGGATCATTAACCCTTTTACTTAAATCTGCCTGCATTCCCATCCACTGTCTATGAATCAGTGCTTTCTAGCCGACCACCAAGCATTTAAAGCGGAGTCATACTTTTTGCTTCGACGTTAAGAGACCCACAGAGAGCTGGAGCTATAGTTTGAGAAACACAGGGGTAGCCCCTCTGAAATAGCAGATGCATCGCAAGATGTTATTAATTATTTATATCCCTGGAAACACAGCATTGTCTTTTGGGGAGAACTTTAAAGGCTCTGCTCTTCCTGCCCTTGTTATAACGGTGACTTTATTTGTGCAACCAGGCATCATGCATGCATGCATCAATCAGAGCAGGAACCAGTGTGAGATCAGACACCGCTTCATCATTACTACTCTGCCGTGCCCCAGCTTTCTTTGAAGGGCCTGGTTGCGAAGAATAGTGAGGATGCAAGGTCATATGGGATGGCCTGGGTATCGGCCCACACACATACACAGAGAGAGAGAGAGAGATAGCTGTCATATCACCACAGAAGATCTCAAGAAATAGTTAGGGAGGGAAGGAGCAGAAGAACATGCAAGGAAGTCACATAGAGAATTGTGTTTGTGTTGTTGAGGTAGAGAAAAAGATCCTTAAATATTACATAGAGATAGAGTCAAATGAAACAACTGGTATTTGACACAGTCACAGCTCCAGGCCCAGTCATTGACATTTATGAAAACATGGTGTTCTGATTTTTATCTACTGCTCATCACTCTTAACTCAAAAGGATTGATCCAAAAGCATGAATAGGGTTTCAGTAACAGTGGGCATCTGTTGATTGTTGCTGAAACAAATGTAAGAGGGAGACATAATTATCTCTGCCAAAGTGGTTGTGTTTTTTTCAGTGTCCCTTTGTTTGTTTGTTTGTGCAGGATTCTGCAAAAACAACTGGATGTACTGCCACAAAACTTGGTGGAAAGATGGGGCATGGGCCAGGAAAGAGTCCAATAAACTTTGGTGCGGATCTTGAAAGAGGGTTTGTCCAGTTTCTTATAATTAATTGGTACACACTTGAGGGTTGCGCTATGAATGTGGTTTATTGTCGTCAGATTTAGCTCAGGGCTATCAAGGAAAGTCAGGATTGATAATCTCTATTTGCCTAAATTGTTGTTAAATGGAACCATGATGGTGAATAAGCTGTTGGTTACTTGTCATCTTAATTGGTGCTACTGCATGTTCCCATAAAAGAGGCATGTTTGACAATGCCTGCAGATTTTTCATAATGACTTGTGTGTTGTATTTTTCCCTAGAGGATGCACCACGATAATGTTGACCAACAGAGCTAGGGAGGCTTGCTGGCAGCATATTGTGCTCT
Organism: Chaunax sp. Z400; assembly: GCA_037577475.1. Taxonomy (NCBI): domain Eukaryota; kingdom Metazoa; phylum Chordata; class Actinopteri; order Lophiiformes; family Chaunacidae; genus Chaunax; species Chaunax sp. Z400. The sequence goes on along the minus strand of CM075188.1, from coordinate 18,058,871 downwards.
TTTTGTATGTCCTCTATTTTGTCCGACAGATTCTTCCTTTATCTGTATTATGATTGAGATGTACAGCATAACATGTGTTGGGCAATTATATATTTATTACGGAGCCAGGGGAAAGGGGTAATATTCAGAGAAAAAACTTGAATTTCCTAGATTGAAGTTGTAAATTTACAAGAAAAAAAAAGTATGAATGTACAAATCACTTGAATATTCTCTGACATTACAATCAGAAATTTATGGGATAAAACACTCTGTAAGGCTGAATGAAGTGATGCTACTGATTATCATATATTACTGACTGCACTGAATGGCCTAATCAAATTATTCTTCCCAGTCGGAAGGAAACAGTCATTATTTTTAGCCCACACTCATTATATTATCAAGCATTCGGCCTTTAAGGAGACATTACAGTGAATTGGGGCTAGAAAATTTCAAATGTAGTATGGTTTTAACTCGTTCTCATAAATTTGAGACTTAAAAATCAGAGAATTTAAATTTTTTCCCCCTCTGAACGGTATCCCCTTCCCCTGCTTCAACAGTCCTAAACAATTAAATAATTTCATTCATCGGCTATATCTCTGAAATTCATCCACTTCTGAAGAGCTCCCAAAGGCACCCAGGCTGTAGGGTTACCTGTATATGAATGTAGATGCAGATTGGATAACATCAAGTTAACAACACAGATAACCTGCTTGATACAGTTTGGGGAATCACAAGTTTCACCTGAATTTACTTGGATAAGCCTGTGACATCACTTTGTTGTACAGTCCTTTGACTGAAAAACAAAATGTTATATTGTCTCTCATGTCCACTATTTATGACCCATCATGTTTTCTGACAAATAATAAATCATTTGTGTTATTAAATCACTTATTTTTTATTCTTTTATTGAATAAGAGCTTCACAGACGAATAGGATTGTTTGGCCTTGATGGAGGCATGCGGTCTACTGAGTTTCATCGTAGTTGGAGGATTATTTTGTAATTCAATTTATAGACATCACCCAAAATGAAGGTGGCATGCTTGTTTTCTTAACAGACATAAGAATAAATATGACCTAATGGTGGCCCATTCAATTGTTGGAAACTGCATTTTCTCCTTGCACTGTCTCCAATCTCCAAATTCCTTTCAAATCATGCCACGGTGCTGCCACTTTCTGAGACAGCTGGGCACAATTGTGCCTGGCAGATGTCAAGGCATTCTGGCAAGGCAACACAAATCTGGGACAGTTGGACTCAGGCAAGAAACAGACAGGACATCTTCTAAATGCATGCCACCACAAGAGGACGATGTTGACGTGTCAACCTGGAGGCTTGTTTATTATTAATATTGATGTCCTGACCTTTTTTATGATTTCAAACTACTTGAGTTTAGCATAACACATTTTAGATGAAAAGGTAAGTGGGAATATGTTGTCATCATCAGTAAATTTGGTTATTAGATAGTTGAGAGGCCTCTTATTTCATACTTTATCTGGGTGCTGTATGTGCGTGTAAAGTAGTGAGTGGCTATACGGCTAGCTATTTCACTCTCTAATAACCTCTGCTGAAATGAGAGTTTTGGGGATTGAGATAACAGCTGATTATCACTCTGTGTTATTGTGATAAGCATGCACAGAAAACTACACCAAGATACAGAGCATAGCCAATTATGAATTTGAAAACCTATTCATGGAGTCAAGCCCTATTCTTTTCAGACTCTAACAGCCTGACACAATAGATATCCTCTGCTGATTCCCAAATGACTTCCTGTCATGTTGATACAGATACAGGTTTAGCTGAAGTCTATGGGTGTGGTGAATTATAAATGTGGATACCCATGGATCAGTGAGAAAACGCTATCAGGCTATAGTGCTTTAGTCTCATTCCCATAAACATCCAGTCATATTCATACTCATTTATGTTGCATGAATATCCATGAGGTTTAAAAATGATCAACAAGAACACTTAATGAATGGAGGGAAAACACGTAGATTTCTCTATTAATGCTTTCCTATATGCACCCTGTCTCCCAGTATTCCACTCAAACAGAAACAGATGTCAGTACAACATACCTTTATTTCACCGGCATCATTATAGACATGTGATGACTGAGACTTATGAGAAATATTCCCTATATTTACACAAATATCCGATCATACTGATACCAAATGAGGGGTATTTGATGTCTGTGACTATGGTGACTTATCAGTGTAAACAATTAAAATTAAGAATCTGTTAACAACAGTCTTGTTAACGTGTATTTTTGTAAAGCAGACACATGATTGGATATTTATGGGTATGAATCATCACTATGAACGGTTAAATATAGTGATTTCTCCATTTATAACTCATGTTGATCCAGACAATGCTTTTTGTGGGTGTGTTGCAGTGCTGGGTAGAATATTTATCATAGATTCCACCTCCTTACATACAAATTATATATATACTGTATATATTTATATACAACATAGTATTGTTACACATTCTCGGGGTGTATCCGCTTTGTTTGTGTTTTGTCTATGTACTTGACTGATACAAAAGGAAAAGATGCAAAATATGCACTGACATACATCAATCCACTGGCAATTATCAAATGTCACTGACCAATTGGAGTCTCTGCTAGTTGCCTGGCAACCTCGCAGTAACAACGAGTCAAGGAGGTCACTGGTGTCACTAACTCTGACATTGTATGATCTGATGTGTCTCAATTCATGGGCTGCATTTGTAGGAATATTTACATTTCGGTTGTCATACAGATTAAACAAACCAGATAAAGCGCGTTTATCTGTGAATACTAGGAGTTGTAATGGGAGGAATTTGTTACACGTGAAGCCTCTGCTTCCAGTCTGTGTGCTAAGATACATGAGAGTCATATCTTCTCATCTAACTCTCAGCAAGAACCCCCCCTCAGATTTCTTTAAGCTTCATATATAAAATTCAAAACATTGCTCAAAATGGTTCATGCTTTTCTATCGTTTGATGTTTTTTATAAGAGGGTATTTAAATAGTTTGTTTAGTTTAGGAAGTAGGAAATGATCAGAAAAACTTAAAATAATAAAATCTGGAGAAACATAGTTTTTACTGGACAGGAAGGGAAAATCTGAAAAATAGTAACTAAAGCCTCCAGTCAAATGTGCTTAAGTTAAAAATTCAATACCTGCCCCTGAGACAACATAGTAGAGTAGAAGTATGTAGTAGCACTAAATTATAATAATAACACAAGTGTCTCACATTTGTACTTACCTTTACTTCAGTTAGTGTCTTAGATACATTGCACACTGGGATTCACCAGATATCTATTGAATCTCCTCTGAGGTAAAATAGTTAAATGTGTTACACTGTTGCTTCAATCCACTTTGCATTAAAGCTCCCCACTTATTTTCTCTTCATCACAGGGCAGATTTTGATGAAAGCATGCTTACCCCGCAGGCCTCCTCATTATGCATGAGGTGTGTGTGTGTGTGTGTGTGTGTGTGTGTGTGTGTGTGTGTGTGTATGCGCGCGTGTGCGTGCAAATAGCTGGTATGTTATAAACTTGGCCCGAGCCGAGGAAGTCACATCCAAACATTCACAGCTGTCACGCTGTCCTCTGTGGCAATCCTGACACACTTTCATTCTAAATTACACACTCACAATTAATTCAGATTTCATTATAGACTAACTACACATCATGTTGGTTAAGCTCTGGAAACGTTGAATGTTAGAGAGTGTTGGTTCCTTACATCTCTGTCTCATTACAATGCCTTTGATGGGTTCATCACGTCAGGGTTGGCTAATGAGTTTGAAAGGCGAGTGTCTGCTTTGCTCAGAGCCTCCTGACAGCAACAAAAGCTGCGAGGCCTCTGGTGATGCCTTCGATTTGAAGTGGCCTTCCCAGGGACTGACAGCTCAGCATGACAGAAATGCCATTCTGGATACACACCTTGTTATGAGATAATCAATAATTTAGTTTCAATTATTTCAGCTGGTCTGATGGGTTTTTTTCTGCTCTTTTGTCCCATGCGTTTGTCTGGGTAAAGTAATTGTCTCCTATCTATATGAAACGGTCTCTATATCTCTGCTCCTTGCTCTTTGTTTCTTTATTCTTTTCTTCCTTTTATTTGTCTTTTGTCATGTCTTTCTGCTTGTTGTTGTTTCCCACGATGGGATGCTCCAATGCAAAATGTCCTCCATATCCTACATCATTGGTTATCACATATCATTCATAAAACTTGAACATGTATCAAATCAATCTGACCTCAATCTCACTTGATTAGAGATGCGTGGTTTACATTGCTAATCTGAACGGTGTTAAAGGCATGAAGGGAGGTTGGTCCAGAGAGAGGGTGAGGTCACTTTGACCCATTTCAATCTGAGACTCTTGATTGCATTTTCCAAGCATATAATCTAGGATTATCCTGTAGCAATGCTAATCCCCCACATGCTTCAAATTGATTTCCCCCAACACATCAACAAGCATATAGACTGCAATGTCAGTGTCATCTATGGTGCCATTTTTGACCATATGTCAGAGTGAGACCTCAGAGGATTGATTTATGCCAATACGGCCACTGATGAGTTCCACTGGCTTTCAGGACCAGAGGCAGTGGTGCAGCAACGGTCACAACTGTTCATGTTCTGTTCATGTGTAATACCTCTTAACACAAATCCAACATCTGACAGCTTCCCTCAGACACTGGACCTTGCCAGTCAGTGCATCTGTTTATAGGAATGGTTGAAGGTGTGCAACACTTCACTGACATTGGCACTATGTATTATTTGGAGGTCTGCAGTCCCCATGTTGTAATATGTAAATATAATAGTAATAACTGTGAAATCAAACAATTATTCCCTTCAAGTTTTTTAAATTTTTAATCTGATCTTTTTAATTGTCTTTAAGTGATAACTTGAGGGGTGCAGGAGAAGCAAACCAGGCTTTTGGGGCCTCTCCAAAGAATTGGGGGAAAGGTGGCCCCCAAATAGCCCATCATATTGGCACATTTTTCAATGACAACTATAAACCTTCTTAAATCTCCCTTGAATGCTTTATACAATGCAGCACCAACACCCCAGACCGCCATAAGTGGGGCCCTATAGCCAGCGCCGGCCCTAGGCATAGGCTGTATAGGCGAATGCTAAGAGCGCCGTCATCCATAGGGCGCGCTGCAAATGGGGGGAAAAAAAATCCAAATGTTTAACTTTGACTATTTTTACCAATACTATTACTACTATTATTTCAAAATAGTACATAAGCCAACAACAACACAACTGCATAGCGAAGAGCCTATTAAATAACGGAGAGGGCTTTTATCTGGGTTCCTGCCGCCCCCACCCCCCCTCCCTGGCTCGTTACACTTTACATGCCTGCTCTGGTGGGAGTGGAAGGGGTGTGGGGGGGCCGCTGGCGCCCAGGGAAGGAAAAGAAGGAAGGAAGAGGAAGAAAAATGGGGAAAAGACAGAGGTACATTAACGTTAATGTGATGAAATGGATGAAAAGAATAGTTTATTGCATTGGTAGTTACCGTTGTTGGAGCAGAGTGTTACTTTTGGACGATAGTATAGTGGTCAATAAAGAGCTAGAGTTGACGTCAGTTTGCGTTACTCCCACCTTTAATACATCTGGGAAATTTGGAAAGTTAATGTTAGGCCTATTCAGGTGTTATTTTCACCTGTTGGCTGTGTCACACATTTTTATTGACTATAGTCAATTAAAATGTTATTTGTTTTTCATCCCCTTTATAAGTAATAGTTGTAAGCCTTTGGTTTATTGTGTTACGGTTTATACAAGTGTGTTTGTTAAAGTTTACATCAGGGTCAACAACAATCAAACAAATAAACAATCAAATAGCAGTAAAAACCAGAGGTTTATGTGATTTCTTTTGTAATAAAGTTATTGTGTGCAATATAGTTATTGTGTGTTGTTATGTCTGCACTGGTTTCTTTAATATCTTATTTTGTGCAATACCTTATTCTTGTCGTATTTATAATTAATTTTATCTCACTTGTTTTCTTCTTTACTGTTTTTATTTGTTATGTAAATAGAGCCATATTTTGCCCAGGAGTGCTGACAGCAGTGAAGACATTAAAATTATTGCACAACCAAAAATATAAACTGCAACTATTTTTTGTTTGTTCAATAATTTTAATGTCTTCACCTGTTTCTTTAATATCTTATTTTGTGCAATGCCTTATTTATATTATATTTATAATTTATTTATTTCTAATACAGATTTTATTTTGTGGGTTATTTTCTACTTAAAAGAAAAGAAAATCTCGAAGACAGCGTGTATGAAAATTGGTAGTGAAATTGACTGCGATGCAAGGGGGGCGCCAACTAAAATCTTGCCTATGGCACCAAATTGGTCAGGGCTAGCACCGCTATAGCTACACGATCTGCAAAATGTGTGTAAATGTATTGCAAACTGCAACTGTTATCCTCCTTTGAAACTGTACACTGCTGCCACGTTTGGCTGTCTAGTCAGTGGTTTGACATCATGATGGTGGCAACAACTATCTATCTATCTATGTATCTATGTATCTATCTATGTATCTATCTATCTATGTATCTATCTATCTAACTATCTATCTATCTATCTATCTATCTATCTATCTATCTATGTATCTATCTATCTATGTATCTATCTATCTAACTATCTATCTATCTATTTATCTATGTTTCTATATATCTATGTATCTATCTATCTATGTATCTATCTATCTATGTATCTATCTATCTATGTATCGATCTATCTATCTATGTATCTATCTATCTATGTATCTATCTATCTATGTATCTATCTATCTATCTATCTATCTATCTATCTATCATCAGGTAAGAGCAGATGGATCAAGATTGTGGGGGCCCTCATAATCTCTGGCAGTGTCTCCATCCCTCACAGTGTTACATTGTCCTGGCAGTCGTATGGGGTTTATTCAGTGTGCGTCATTGGTTCTAGCTGTAGTAAAGGGGTGTCGATGGATGTAAGAATTCCCTACACTACTAAATGTCTGACCTGGATTGGATCTGTCAGAGTGATTGGTGTTGCCTGCTACCTCTTACGAACCTGTTTGAGGTGAGAGAACCAAGCCTCTCTGCCTGCCTGACACAGATGAGCTTTGGAGCACAGGTAGTGGATGATGTAGACTAGCCACAGGCCATCAATGAGCAGTTCTTGTTCCCAGTTCCCTACTTGTTTGCTTTCCATTTTTTCCTCCCTCCCTCTCTCCTGCACACTCCTGCCTCCAAGTCTCCTAGGCTTGCTGCACCTGTCCCTGCACCAAAAATACTCGGGGATGCCAGCAACCCAGCAATCTGTCACCTACAGGGCCTCACTGACATTTTTAATCAGAAAGTGAAAGGATCGCTATTATAGACAATATTTACTCCCTTAGCAAATACTCCCAAACTCAAGGCCTACCTAGGGCATCATTGTTGTGAGTGGTACACACTGGATACTGAGAGAGGTATCAGAGCAGGAACTGCGTTTCCATCTGAAGGCTTTTTGTCTCTGCATGGTCAGTGGGTTTGACACATTTGAGTCTTTACCAAGACAGAATAGATCACAGGATACATGTGATGGAGTCCAATTATCAGCCCATCAGCTTTAAAAGCCAATGTGTAGAACACACTTTAGTCTTTCCCACCCTTTCATGCTTTCTTAGTCTCACACCAAGGGTGATAATGATTTCTCAACAGCAAAGAGAGGCTGTCATTTGTAATGCTGTGAAATCAATAAAACAAACAGCATATGAGAGCATTTAATAAAGATAGTAGACTTTATGCTTAATCAAGCGAAGGCACTGTTCATGCGAGGACCAAAGAGTGTGTTGTGAAGTCTGATGAGAAATGTTTTGCTCACATCTAACATATTGTATCCGCCTGTGCCAAAAATTTGTTACATCCCATTGGCAGTTTTTAAAACTGTGAGCTGAAGGGAAATTTCTTTGGCCCTCATCATAAAAAATTCCTTCTCTATCACTGGAACAAAGAATCTCTTGAGCAAGGGATTCTAAATAAATCCGAGTAGAAAATGCTTTTTTCTTTACCTCGGTGATGGTGATAGATAATTAATGCAACAATAAATTGGAGAAATGCCCTATAGTCATTGTCAGGACCCTACTGAGGAAGACTCACACACAGGCAGATGTTACCCTCTGGCAACTGATCTACTATAGAAATCTCTCTCCTTCCCCAACTTACCATGGACAATAGGAGGCGAAATTATTAAATCATCTCTAGATCTGTTAGAAGAACAGTATGCACAGTTATTAGTGCAGCTGTGGGCTGTTGAGGCAGACAGGTGAACAGGGCAAGTAATCATATGAGAAGTTCAAAAATTCACCAACCCAACAAGAGAGATAAGTTGTGCTCCTCAAACTTAGTGACTATATAATTAAGGATTACGGAGTTTCTCTCATCTCACTATACTTATATAGTCTGCTGTGGCTGTGTCCCATTTCCTACATAAAAAAAATAAATGTATGGGAATATGGTATGGTATAGGTATGGGAATAGCTGCCATCCCCTTTATGGTTGAATAATGGTGTGATGCCCTTGCTGTACAGCCCATTGGGGATTATGTTTCAACAGTAACCTGCCAGAGTAAAGCTTGTGGCAGTAATTAAAACCAAATATTTAAGAGTTGGCCAGCAGTCGGACACTGAATTTTCAGATCAATGTGGGCCAAGCCCAAAGACCTTTGGTCTGCCCAGGGCTCCATGTGCACCACAGAGAAAGTCAAACAGACTGAGTCAGCTCAACTGTTGGCTAACTCACTGGGCTGTAAGGCTGCATGCCTGTTGGGACCTCTTGTTACAAAGCTAGAATTTTTCTCTTCATCTTTGCTAAGGAGAAAAAAAAATGGAGGCATTCCTGATGGTTCTGTTACTGATCAAGTCCACTGTGTTGAGATTTTAACTTCAGTTAGCAGCATTCTGTTAGAGTTTCTTCCCAACAACAGCAGCAGAATATCCTCATTCATCTCTTGGAATCCCTCATGTTGCTCCTATAGAGCAAAGATCCCAGAACCTTAAACACTGACTCCACCTTGCCCAGATATTAGAATACTGATATTTCACATTCCAATTTGACATGGTAATTAGTACGTTCTACCCCCATTCATGACTCATTCACACTCAACAAAACATAAAGAGATCCAGAGATCCAGGTTGACATCCATAGTGCAGAGGAAATTGTGTTATTTTATTAAATATGTAGTTTGTTATAAAAGGATTTATGTCCATACTAGAAATGTAAATTTTTTTTATAATTTGAAAGTAAATCTTATTAGTTTTATATTAATGTGTACTTTTACATTCAAATTCTAATTCTGAATGCAAAATGTAGCTTTTTTTTCTCTCCATTGCATCAAACTCAACGCATAGTCTTTTGAAAATATTATCCACAAAGAGAGATTATTGCAAAGCAGCAGAAGCTCTTCACATACACTGATGTAAAAGACTAGTGGAGTAATGTTAGCACTTCATGGGTTCACATCCTGCTTCGAACATAGGGTATAGGATTACATGTTAATGTGAGTGGTTGAATGTTTTTTTTTAGATAATATATCTGTTATTCCACTGTTAAATGAACATTAATCAACAATAATATACTGCAGTTTGATTAATTTGGACTGTAAAATTTGTTCTGTATTTTTACAGCTTATTAACTGTAATTTGATGGTATCCAACCGGAAACTCTGCTACCAGACTTTTAACCATTTTCTTTAACATTGTCCATTATTTGGTCACATTATGAAACTCAATGCTGCAATATACACTCCCTCTATAGATCTACTCTACGAAACTGGTCTGACGGAGGTATAAAAGGCACTTTATGATAGAGCTTGCTATCTCAGTCTGATATTGTTAACCAAAACAGTTCCCGTTATTGGTAGACTAATGGAGCTTAGTATCCATCAAAGCCAACATGAAAAAGCCCTTAACTGTCTTGTGTGAAGATGTATTTTATGAAAAGCCTCACAGGGGGAGTGCCCAATAGTCTGTAATAGCGCAATCCCCCTGTCGCTTCCTGTCTGCCCCTTCACTGTTGACTGTGTAATGCAGGCAAAAAACACAAAATATCTATTTAAAAAACAGAATCCCAAGAAACTTAAAAAGCTTTTGGAACGCTCCAATCCAAGTCTTGCAGTCCCTTTTAAATTGAACTGGTCTTTTGATTCCCTCACCTCACAGTCAAAAATAATTCAGAAAAAAAATAATAGGGCGACTGCCAAATCAACTCTATGGCAGTCTCCTGGAGGCAGTTACTGGGCTGCCAGATAGCATCCTTTGGGAATCATCACATCCTCTCTACCATCTCTTCAAGACACCTCCTTCAGGCAAAAAACTCAAGACCGCAAAAAAAATTGAAAAAAATAAAAATAAGAATACATCTGTCATTTATACCCTCTGCATTCACACAACACCTACAAGTGAAGTATAGTGTAAGTTATAGCAGACCATCTCTAGCACACAAGTTGTTTCACATGAGTTGTTACATTTTCCTGCATGTTTGCTGCACTGATTTTGTATTGATCATCCACTGCCTAAAAGCTGAGGTTTCTGATAAGTGAAACAAAACAATGACAACTTCTTACGAAGATTCTGATGACATTTTTACAGGCATGTCTTGAGTGTAGTGTGTAGTGTTTGAGTGTAGTCTACAAGGTATGTGCTGCTAGAAAAACAAACACTAGGTAAAAAAAAAATGTCACCCACAATTTGAGATTAAAATGTCATTATAAAGTCGGTGCTTTATAATGAAATTATCCAGGGTGGCACTGGGTGGAGGGGCTAATGAGCACTGTTTTCAAAGTCTTCCCACCAAAGGAAGTTTATACACACACACACACACACACACATACACACACACACACACACACACACACACACATACACACACACACACACACACACACACACACACACACACACACACACACACACACACACACACATACACACACATACACAGGCTGGAAGTTCAAACACAATGAACTATGCCTGCATTCAGTTTCATAATTAATGCAAACAGCTGTAGCGACAATTATAGCGTTTGGATTTTGCATATATAGCCAGTGTTTTGATTGAAGTTAATAAGCTGCAGTTACAATAACTGATCATCATTTTGAGAAAGTTACAATTATTTTTTTCCATATTACTATAATTTTGTTATCACAAGTGAAATGTATTATTTACTTCCTTGTACATGCTTAGATGTTGTTGTTTTTTAATGAAGATGACAGTTTTTGCTTCAGTAGTGGATGGTTGGCCCTAATGTTCAATATAATCATCCATATCTTGCCTGATTGGCTTTCATTTTGTCCACATATCAAATCCCGGCTGTCGTGTCGTGTTTACGAGAGAAGCAGCATCGTAACTCCTACATTTTCATTCCTCCACCTTGAAGGAGAGAGCCTTGCTAGTATACTAATTAGGTGATTCGCCTTTACTGCATACAGTCTAGGCGAAGCTTTAAATTCTCCAGTGTTTGCCTAAATTGTTTTGAGGGCAACTAAACAACAACAACCCTAATGCTTCGTCCTATTCCACAGATTTGTGCTTCTATGACCAGAAAGGCGGCAGTTCTTAACATAGCCTGACACTAATCCCATTATAAACTTAAAATCTGTGCCTTTCTGTCAAATGCATAAAAGGACAGAAATGAGCCAAACAGCCTTCATTACATTTTCAGCTTTACAAAGGTTAGCTACTGTTGAATAAGACACACTGGGCATTTCTTGTAAAGATATGTCTATTATTATCCAGTCAGCAACATTACTAATTAGGTATCACTGAGTACCATAAAGCGGAGAGAGGGCATAAAGGAACACTGCTACACCACTTCTTAACATTAGCTTGATGTAATAACCCCTCATTTAGAAATGCATTTCAAAATGCACATTGAGGTATGTGCCTTTCCAGCAAAATTTATGCAGGCTAACATTTCCACAACTAGTGCACATTTCCTGTTTACTGGCGTCTGCCTTTGCCATTATAGAGTAATGAGAGACAACTCCAGACAGAAGCACTTGGGAGGGGAGGGTTTTGTTGTTCAATACAGTGTAGATGTCCATTTGCGGTGATCAACTGTTTACATGCTGGCATCATTGAGGAGCCAGACTGACCTGATTTAATTTGATTTAATGGGAACAGAGGTCGACATAGATTCTCTGAGGGACATTGCCTAAAATTCAGATAGGTTTCATTTATTTTTGCCCTAAGGTTATTTGACAGCATCGATAAGGCTAACCAGAAAGATCAACGGGGCACCTGGGCTAACCAGAGGCCCACTTACTGGGGAACAAGAGCCTTTTGAATTGACCTTGGGCAAAATTAAAGCATTGAAGTGTCCCATTAAGGCAAACATACACAGAAGAGGATTAGGGCAACATGAATTTGTTTTCTTTACACCTCTCATTTCAATGCAGAAGCGTAAAAACATTTTTATTTTGTTTTTAAAGGCAGGAAAAAAAAGTAAGAATTCTGACTTAGTCTAAAAAACTTTTTTCATGTGGCCCTAATCCTCTTCCACGCACATACACATCATGGTTAATTAAACGTTTTTTAATAAACAGGCACTCCAATAATAACCCACATTGAATGGGAATTTTAAAACTACACTACATGGTGTAGTTTAATTTGCTTAAGCATGTTTTCAGGGCATTGTGTATTGTATGAGCCTAAGTTTCTTACATATTATTGTCAAAATAAAATCTGGGTCAAAAATATGGAGCAATTTATTTATTCGACTAAAACTAACTATTTTGTGAGACCAGAAAAATGTCTACTCCTGTCTACATGGGGTAAAAGCTGTACAATGAATATGATGTTTATCAAAAAGTAATCATATAATTCAATTCATAATCCATATACCATTAATGTGAAGGCATTGATAATTTACATGTAAAAACTGTCTAGACAATTAAGCCTGTCCATGTTAGAATTAAACATAATATAACTAGAACAGCACTGGGAGAATTTACAGGTCTGGGAGGCCCAAAAGTCCACTCCTGCAAATGCAAATGGAAAAGATGTACAAATCTGCACGCACAACTACTATATATGTAGATATATTTCCAAAAGTATTAGAATCATGTCAAAGTATGGTTGTGCAGAGCTGAAGAGTCAGCATCACTCAATCATCACTTATGACCCACTAGCAGTGTGTTGTGATCTGCTGAGAGCCCCGTCTTCTTCCTCTTCTTCTTCCTCCTATAATAATAATAATAATAATAATAATAATAATAATAATAATAATTGTTTCTACAGTTAACTTGCTAACATACATAGCCAGAGATAAGTCCTCCTCTTCCTTCAGGCTCCTTACAGAGGCCTCCTCAGCTTAGCTGCCCCCTCTCCTCTCTTCATCTTTCGGGACATGGAGGTATTAAGGAGATTAGTAATGTTGTGATCGATACAGTCATATGATGCAGAGAGGGGATGTTGCTTGAGTATACTTCAGAGTGAACAATCTGCTCATAATGGCGTACTTAATCATTCATTTAGTAGGAAGAATGCAGTATATACTGATTTAGTAGGTACTGTAGGAGGCAATACCTTAGTAGGCATTTTCACGCACATGGTAAGACTCTGCATCCAGGATTGTTGTTGTTTTGACAGTTCAATCAAAAAAAGAGCTAGAATGCTAATGCAAACATGCCATGGTGGGAATATCTATTACACCAAGAGACATCAAAGAACAAGACTCAGTAAATGACAAAGCCTTTACTGAAGCCCTGTGCAGTCATCTAAAGGTTCTGCTTTCCACTCCATGGTCCACTTGATCAGGTATACACACTGTGCTCTGTCTTGTATGTTTTAAAGCGAGACAACCTTAAACTTTATATTTAGACTTTTTAAAGTTTTGCCAGGCCTGCACAATCAATCATCAGTGATGGCAGCACAATGCATGCCGGTTGTGTCTAACTTGATCCTGACTTGCTCTGATGTTATGCACACATGGCAATGATAATCTCATAAGACCAAGGCAGCTGCAGTTCATATGGCTACGGGTGCTTGTCAACGAGTACGACTACTGTTGCTCCCCTAACAACAAATGATGTGTGGCTGATGGAGACACACTGAGAGACAAAATACATTCATATTATGGGCAAATTGCATACAATATATCACATGTGTAGCCTTTTTTATATCATCACAGCACTGGTTTCATTATTGAAGGGTTTAGCAACAAAAAAAACTCTATAGGCTATATACTGTAGATGTGAGGATTCTTAAAATACTATCTGTACAGATATGAAGCCCTGACAGTCAATATCTGACAGATCAATAATGAAAGCTATTGTCACATATTTTTAGGCCTGCTTAGTTGATTTAAATACTGCAGCAAACTGATATAATGCTGATTAATAAGAAAACTCATGTAAAATGGAAAAAGAACCATGAATAGAAAAAAAAGATCACATCATTTTAAGAGGTTTCCCTATTAAGTGTGACTTCCTGTACAGACTGAAGGCTGGAAACTGGCCGACTTGACTACAGCATTTTGTTTTTGCACGCTGCTGCCGACTACTCTTGTCCACATTCCAGGTGAGGCACCCTCTCGAATTCTTCAATAAAATTTAAGCATGTCGAGTTCACTTGATTCTCATACTCTCAGTGAAGTGCTGCTGAGTCCAAAACACGGAGAGGTCAGTCAGATATGAACGTTTCTTTGTCTGAAGAAATGAAATCAAAATCATAAGCTTCCACGTGACGTATTTCAGGAATTACAATACAAGCTCTATGTCAGAAATGTGTCATTAATAAATACACACAGCAGGAGTGATACCAGAATTAAAGCTGTAAAAATGTCTGTGAGCCTTGACTGTAAGGTGACATTTGTCTCAATCTAGTATTTTTCTTCAGATGGAGGACATGGTTGGATATGAAAAACAGAGGGGAACCTTTAAGTATGTCTGTAGGTACATTCTTCTATCCACGGAAAAAGCACTGAAGACTGAGTTTGTGATAAATTACCTTTAAGAATATTAGACATGGAATAGTGCTGGTTTTACTAATTGTAAGTAGAAAAGTCTATGGTCCTAAATGTCATGGTCCTGGGTTTTGAGTTTGTTATTTCCCGTTTTATTTTGAAAGTCTTTTTTCCCTGTCCCTTCTTTTGTTTTTCACTTCCTTTCTTTGTCTGTTTTCCCTCCCTTTAGATAGTCCATTGATTTCACCTGTGTCCAGTCCTCACCTGTTCCCTGTCTCCCCTCGTTACCCCTCTGTATTTAGTCTTGTTTTGCAAGTCTTCTCTATGTTTGACAGTGATTTTGTATTTTTGTGTTGCCTATGGATATTACTTATTTTTGACTTTTTTTGCTTATGGACTTTTGGTTATGTCATCATCCTTTTGACTCTGTTTTCCTGTTGAATTTAAATTTCTGGTTATTAAACCTCTGTACTGCAATTACTTGTCTTTGTTTTGAGTCTGCATTTGGGTCCTCATTATTATTTTTTGCTGAAACGTGACAAATTTACCTTCAAAAGATCCAAATCTTGGCATTAGCTAAAAAGTAGCTCTGAACCATCCAGGTCAACATAGAATATAAAAATGAAAACATATCAGTGTGTGTCGATCCTAACCTTGAGAACAATAGAGTAGCCTGCTGGTGTGTGTTTCACCATGCATGCATTGGGTGCTGAGGAAGACTTTTTAATTTCTGACAGTCCATACACATTGACATGTGGAAAAAAAACATCAGTTGATCTCATCTAAAAATGTTTGAGATCCGTTTCATTGACTCACACTGAGTTTGATAGATGTTCTTTGGATAAGGACAGATATAGGCATGACACAAGAGAACTCTAAAGTCATTCTAGCCACACCAGAGTTTGTTTTATGGTCTAGCATGCAATAGCAACACATTTCTTACCATTTTAATTGTTAAAAAGAGTGCCTTTTAGCACTTTTACATTTTAATTAATAGCATCTATTAGTCAGCCTTTTGGTGGTGTGCCTGAGGCCCCCAGCCATTAATAGTGCACAGGGTGTGAGATCAGATTGCAGACCAAAATCCTAGCTACCAGGTTACATCACTGTATCCATCTCTGCATCCTGCTCAAGGATGTATAAAGGGCTGCAGGTGTTTATGAGTGATTTCATTTCTCTGATTCTGCTTTATTGTGACTATTTCCACTCCCCCTCCCCATTCAGTGCCTACCTCACTTTACCATCATTGCTCCCTCCAGCCTGGGAGAGGAGGCCGACCCGCAACTGCACCCTACTCATTGAAAGTGACAAATAATTTCTTCATCTGATTCACAGGATTCAGATATGCTCCAAAATGAAATGGGTTCTTCCTTGGGCCATAGAACACCCATCCACCATCATCCATCAAGTTTCATGAATAATGGGCCAGTCTTATTTCTGTAATCCTGCTGACAAAACAAACCTGCAGAGGTAATTAGTCGGCTGACAAGTAACATAATATCTGTACAAGATAATTTTTCTTTATCTAAGGATAAAGATGTTCACACATCTGTGTCTTATTCGTTGTTGCTTACGGTTCAGTGCAAAAAACTACATGTTCTAGCTAGTCTATGCAATTTAATGCTTGTAATTCTCACTAAAGCTTGTAATTACAATATTGATTAGCCACTGGTTATGTCAATATTTCTGTGGGTGAATGGATCAAAAGTAATGTGGTATTGCTGTGTGTTGTCAGATCACCTGCTCTAAATATTGGTGTGTGAAGGGTTTTGTGACTTAATGACTATACGGCCAGATTATGTGATCTCATAATCTGTCTGCATGATCTCAAACAATTGTCAACACATTTTTTCAACTTTTTGGCCAATATCATGAAAAATAAAGACAAGACAAAGTTATAAAAGTATTCCTTTATTACAGAGCTATTATGAAATCGAACTAAAATCTTTTAAACCTTTGCTGCAAATATTTCAAAGACAGACAGAGTGGGGTAAGACTAGTAGATGGGGTGGCAGACTACGCAGAGGTTTCTCTCAGGATGCTACCATATACCTCATGTGCAGTCACAGCAACCTAAACACTCACACAGTAATCGGCTGAACCGCTTGTGAATCCCAGTGCCAGGAACTTCACGCAGGGTGACTAGCCTCCCCTAATAGACAAGCACGCAGCTCCACTAAGTAAAAAAAAAAACCAACAACAAAAAACAAAGAACTGCAAAGAAGATTAAACAAATACTACCAGTTGGTTCCACAGCACTGCAGTGTTCAGAAAATGACACATAATTATAACTACCCTAAAAGACAGGCAAAGCATCAGCAAGTGTCAACCACCGCGGTAGGAAAAGGTCAATTAGCAGTAAGACTAACAGGCGGCACTAGCACAGAAGCTGAGACTAAAGCCAAAGTGAGCCACATTATAGCTTCTTTCCATCAGTCCGATATCAGCAGACATACTACTGACCAGACAACATGGCAGGAGCGAGTGTGTTATATAATCTAGCCCTGATTAGGGGATGGGTTCGAGGAGGAGTCAAGCCTATTTACTTTCACTTATGGAGTATTCCCCCCCACACATTCATGTTGTACTTTGCAGAATTTAAAGAACATTTAATGCTAGAACATAAAATATTTGTATGTTAATTTTTGCCCTGTGCAATCACCTGGCAACAGTACATTCAGTTTCCTGGAAGAAAATATGCTCCATTACTGCTTGAAAATGAAGTGACATTTTTTATTGCTAATTGCTAACTATGTTTATGTTGATAATTCCCCCTCTCACTGAACTGATAACAGTTATCCTCTATTAGTAAAATAATAAGAGTCGCCAGTTGTGGGGTGGTTTACGGGTGGGAGTGGTCAAAGTGAGGAAAGATAGAATACTAAATATCCTGTGAAAGCAAAGCACCAACTATAAATGACACATTGATATAAGTCTAGGGAGAGTTTATCAACAGCATATGTCATGCATGGATTGTAATATGAAAAGACCATAATTCAAAACATGCCTGGGACAGAGTGAACACAGCAGACTAATAGCTTACATTAAATGAAAAATGGATTTGAAAGAAAATCACACGATGATTACAACATCAATATAAGACATGATATATTTAAACTTGAAATGATACCACATCCTAAACCTGTCTTGTTAAATACTTTCCATCTGCAGACTTGAAATTTTTCCTTCCTCATACATCAGGGTGGTCTTGTCGTAAAGATTATAAATTATAAATGTGTCCAATTCAACTCCTGCTGGAAACATTTATAAGTCATACTTGCATACTGTCATACATCTCTGTTGCTCTCTCTTTTCATTCCGTGCCTGCTGTGAAACAGCCTTCCAAGGGTCGCTATGTACAATTATCAAGAAAGTGCTCATATAACTCCTGCAGCATCGTCCATTTCGTTGCCGTCTATCCGTGTTCTCAAAGTGATTTTTTTTTAAAAATCACAAAACCGTAGCTGAATACATTATCCATGTGTACAAGTGTAAAAGGTAAAGGCTATTCTGCACAGTCACACTCTGCATAGATATGCCCACATACAAAAAAAAACAGGGATTTCAATAGAAGCATTGCAAATGTGATTCCATGCAGACACGATCACCAAAATTCTGTATTGTTTCAGGTATGTTGTCAGAGTTTTCTCTCCACCCTGTTGTCGATACCAAGTAAACACAGTATGAAACACTGTTATACATGCTCTCATCACTGCATAAAGGTGGAGATTAAACTATGCATCTTTCTCCCTTAACCATTATGAGGGCTGAGAGGGACAAGACAAAGTCCATTGAGAATTTGCTCTCAATAACATTGTAACAGCATTTCCAGAACAAAATCCTTATAAATCAATAGATTTTCACACTTGAAACCAAATGAGAAGTCTGAAGAACTGTGGTCTTGGTTTTCTCTTCCTTACATAATACGTGAGGTGACTGGTCACACAGGCGCAGGATCATGTTAACGCACCAATAAAATCCAATATGAGACAGAACTGTCCTGAGGCTGTAGTTGCAGTAGAGACCAGGTTCAAGTACTAACGGCCCTCTCGTAATCATCTGCCCCGCAGAAATAAGCAGAAATCAAAATGCTTCTCAATGCAGCACACTTGATTGTCTTGGCAAGACCCGCATTTACTCTCACCTCAGGGGAGCACTGTAGTTGTTTTCACACTGTTTTCTGCAGTCTGGTCACTACATGCCCAGGCTGGAGGACTCACAAAACAAGGGCAAATCAGTACCTCAGCTGATGACTCAACAGGAGGGGGCATCATGGCCTGATGAGAGTCGCTATCTAGAAGGATCATTTATTGACTGGCCATCACAGAGCCAATATTTCCTTCTCTCTATCCCATAATAATAGTAAGACATTATATAATTCTTCTTATTTTCCTTTTTGTTGTGCCCTTTTTTGTGTGTTTCTGTTTTGCAAAAAAAAAAAAATTAAATGTTTGGAAGATTATAGACTTGAAAGAAAGGAGCCGAGCGTTTGAGGCCACACAGATTTTAAATAGAGAAGCATGCAAGGTGTGCTTTGTGATTCATCCTCAGAAAATCATAGCAGCTTTGTGCTAGAGTGTTTTCATCTAATTATATGTTTGGCTTCATGGACTAGAGGTGGACCACAGGAATGGTCTCCTAAATGGGCTTACCTCACATGCATAGAGGCCTTTAACTACAGTTTGGGAGCATGGCTGAAGTGCTGCAGTCAAAAAAGCTATAACTGAGGTTGTTAGTTTTGCACTAAAGTACAGTGTTACAGTTTGCCATGTTTGTTTCCCAACTGTTGCAAAAGTGACAGAAGAATGGGGCACTATCTGCAGTGTAAGACCAAGAAGAGAAAAGTATGTGGTACAAAAATGTGAATAGAATAGAATTGTGCAGTAAAATGCTCCTCTATGTTCTCCAGTTAATCACACGCTGATGAGAGCACTGAGAATGAAACAAAACAGTAACGTTATGAGCTTTAATACCTACACAAGGGATGCTAAACTTCTCCGCAGAGCTGATATGTGGAGTTGAATGATAATTCACTTTTCTGTATAATTGCCATGGAGGCATAATTGGGGATCTGTGTTGTTCTGCCACTTATATAAAAAAAAAGAAGTTCTTAGCAGCAGACACAAAATCTTTCCCCATTTTATTTTCTATTGTTATATTGTTCAGTTGTCTTACAGAAAAATTTAATTAATCTTATTGATATTTCTTTTCTCTTGTATTTATTTGCATATTTGGCATAGAGGTAAACCAAAAGTAATGGGAATTAATCAAATTACATTACTTTAATATTGTGGCTATTGGATTAGGTTACTGAACACAATTTTAAGAGGTGATTGGTAACTGTATTGGATTTTTAAAGTAACCCTCCCAACCCAGAGCATATGGTATCCTGTATCACTACATTTTGGATTCCTGAATTAGGCCATTGGTGATGAATAAAATGATCTACATCGAACTGGACAGAATGGGAGAATTATGTGAGACACTGACAGGAGACAGTATGGGTCCTATGCTCTCGCCGTTGCTGCCGACTCTGCAGCATGGGAGGGGGAGTGAGTGAGTGCTGTTGCTAGGATACAGAGCATGGATCTTAAGATGGAGCAGGAAGAAAACAGTGAGGCAAATGATTCTCCTCACAAACAAAACCTGCCTTATCAGGAATTGCAAATATGACATTGATCGATGACACAATCAATTTAAAAAATGTGTGTCATCTGTGTCACTAGCGGAGACGGCATTACCAGGTTCATTTAAGGAAAGAGGTGCAAATTGTCCATCGAAACTAACAATTCATTTTCAATTATGAAAGCATTTGTGATATTGACACATATTAGAGGCACAATCATGAATTCTTCATTTTGTATTATTTCACTGAATGCATTAAAAAAGCATTAAAGCCTTGCTTCAGTGCATCAAGCAACACCCAGTGTGCTGCAGCCAGGTGGTTGAAGTTCACGTCACTTTGTTAAAGTGACTTCTTCTTCCCATTAATCAACAGCACTACTGACCCTAAAACCCCACAATGTAATTGCCTTCAGGATTAAAATGGATCGGAGTCTCCACCAAAATCCTGAATGCATTTTCCATTAGCGCTCTCAAGCAGGAAGTTTGCAGATGCAGACTGAAAGTAGGGACACGAGGAAAATCTTTTTTGTTTATGAATATTCAAAATACGTGTCAGAGAGTGTAAATAAAGCAGTGTATAAGCTGTTTACCAATGCAGTGTATATAGTGCCGCTTCAGAAAAAAAAAAAGGTTGGTAAATTCCAATGGGATTTTTCACATATATTTAATAATGTAGTACGCCGCTATTAAGAGATATGATCATTTTAGGCTTTGTGTTGTCTAGCACGAGCAATAGATGTAATTATATCAAACATTAGATTACATAGCATTAGATTACAGCTTTGTCCCTATTATAAATACAGAGAAGGTCAAATGACTCACTAGACTGTAATATGATTACAGTTGATTCAATCGAGGATAGGAATCTGAAAGAAGAATTATGTTATCAAATGCATGTTACAGGGGCAGCGAGTTGTCGTTATGTTCGCTGGGAAAGCCAATTTAAAAGATGCACTGTAAAAACAAGCAGTATCAAATTTGCATATTTATGATACAAAGAACCTAACAATATTGTTCACACAGTAATTGAGGCTGAGCTTACTTGTCCATAAATAGAACACGCATATGACATGCAGCAACCAAACATGTTCCAGCCTTACAGTAATGAATGTTTACTCCCCCCCCACCATGGGGTTCATTATTTAATTATTTGCTCTCTCTTACACACAGTGTAAAGTGAGTCACCGTGGGGCGGCAACGCAACCTGCTCCCATTACGATACAATGATGTGCTGAGTTGTGTTCTCCTCCACTGAATGCTGCAGTTAACCTTGTGTGTGTCTGTATGTGTGTGTATATGTGTGTTCTTGAAAGACAAGACTTCAGCATCAGGCATCAATGTGTCTCTTTCTTTTCTGTCTCTTTTTCACACTCTCCTCTGTCCTCTAATTCTGACTATTACCATCTCTTTGACTTGTCCTCTAGGTCTGCCCCCTATTTTCTTGACATCTACAGGATCAATAGATGCATGGAACCAGATGGCTCCACGTTTCTACTGAGACACCAGCAAAGTGCAGTGAAAAACTGCTTGTTAGTCAAATGTTCCATTCTGATGCCCTTTTCTACAAGATTCAGTCTTGTTTTTGTGTGTCTCTCTCCATCTTTCTCCTCTGTCTGGCATGCTGAATCAATGTTTCTTTATCCCATAGAGAGAGAAAGAGAGAGAGAGAGAGAGAGAGAGAGAGAGAGAGAGAGAGAGAGAGAGATGAAAAAAGTCTGTCTAATAAAGCAGAGTAGACAAATTTCTAAGATCCACGAAAGGATTACTTAAATACTCTCAGTGGACATGTGACTGATATTGAGAGATATTGAGCAAAAGCCCTTTAGCAATAAGGAATTATTAATCCATGCAATGAGACAAATGAAACTCTGCATGTGTAGAGCATGTGTTGAAAATGTAGCTGTTGAAAGATGGGTCAATAGCATGTGTATCACATCGCTCATACCTGCAAAAAAATGCATCTTGGTGGCATAGCCTAAACAGGAAGTTGGCTGTTTGAAATTCAAGGCTCATATTTAGCTGTTTAAAAGTGATACATTTTAATGAAGGCCTCTAGAGATTTCATCTGATCAACTTCAAATATGTGCAAATTTGTGCAATATATACAGAACTTAACGATGACGAGTTTTTGTTGATATTGCATGGCAGTGAGAGTTTTGTGAATTTTAATATTTCAGCATTCAGATGAAGTTATTCGACTGTACATGATCAAATCTGGCCGCGAATTCATATATTTGATAATTGTGTTGTTTTAAAGATCTACATGCAAATGTTGAGTCACAGTCATAGCGCCACCAACTGGCAAAAAGGCAAAAATGTTGTATACTTTGATGTACTTATCTTCGCAGGTTGACCAGATCCAACACCAAATCAAACCTTTAACAGCATGATGACACTTTGCTGAAAAGATTGTAAAGAGTGTTGCCTAGTCACCATGTTAAATTTCAATATTTCGTGTTGGCCATGAAACAGAGGTTGTTGTTGTTGGTGAATATTGATAGCTGACATAAGTCTCAGAATTGGAAGTGATAAAATGGCTCAATAGCACCCTCTAAAGAAATTTCGACAAATAGCCTTCACAGTATTCTTCACCCAGATGTACAGAAGTTGATAGGCAAATGTAACATCCCAAGACTAAAAGTAGTCTCTTGATGCATTACCAAAAGCCAACAGGAAGTCAATTTAATGTGCAATTTTTAATCGTTTACAAGCACTCTACTTAAACCAATTCCTCCAAGAGATTTATCCCGACCGACTTCATATTTGATCAGTACAATCTTAGCACCTTAATGATGAAAAGTTCTTAAACTTTTGACTTTGTGTTAAATGGCGTGGCTATAGCAAGAAACAGGAAGTTGTTGTAACTCATCTGTACAATGTACAATGCTGTATGTCCTAAATTTCACATCTTGGTCAGAGGGCGGTCGGCACAAGGGTATAGTGGGTAGCGCTGTTGCCTCACAGCAAGAAGGTTCTGGGTTCAAATCCATCTGAGGACCTGGGACTTTTGTGTGTGGAGTTTGCATTTTCTCCCCGTGTCTGCGGGGGTTCTCTCTGGGTTCTCCGGCTTCCTGCCACCACCAAAAACATGCAATATAGGTGAATTGGTGACTCCAAATGGCCCGTAGGCGTGAATGTGAGTGTGAATGGTTGTTTGTCTTTCTATGTGTGGCCCTGCAATGAACTGGTGACTAGTCCATGGTGTACCCCGCCTTCCACCCACCGTCAGCTGGGATAGGCTCACCCCCCTCGCGACCCTACACAGGATAAGCGGTTATAGAAAAATGAATGACTCAATGGTATCATCTCAACTCAATATACTAGAAAATAATGTAATTAGTGAGTGCTCTCTAGTGAAATATAGTTGACACAGGAAGTGACAATGAACTCCTTCAAAAAGAGTCCAAAATGCATGCAAATTTAGTGCCATTTTGACCTGTCATTGTCTGGTAACAAGGCCTAGGCTCCCACATGTCCCAAAGCACACCACGGTGCAAGGACCCATTCAAGGCTGTTTGAAATGTTATTGTTATCAAATGATCACGTACCATCCCATAAGGCTGTTAAATATGCTGCTTTTCGAAGGAAAGCATTTTCCTCTCACCTAGAAGAGATGTTATATGTGGGTGTTGTGTCCAGTCAATCCTCACTGGGCCACTGAAGTCATATCTGCAAAAGTGCCTGATGAATAACATTTTCGTTATGTCTGTCTGCCAGGCTTTAAAACGGCCTGAGCATGCATTAGACTCTCTGCACACGCTCTCCTCATAATATTCCCCAAACTGACAGGAAACATGAAAACACATTTTACCTGTAATCACTTAGCTGGTTTGATTTCACTGTAGTGTTATTGTGTGTTTTTGCTGTTGTTTGTGCATTGTGGATGGATGTAGTAAGGTGAAAGGAACGAGCTGAAAGAAGCAATTTGATCCCACTCTCAGTTAGTTTCATGCATATTGCTCCTGTGGGAAACATTGAAACAATTTGTTTTTGTGTTATTGAGCGGCAGCTGTAATGCCTCCATTTTTCTGCTTGACACTCAAATTTGTGGGTGGCAGTTCAACAATAGATTGCTGATCCAAGTTATTTTCATCCATAAAGTACACGAAGGCCATTTTTGAGCCAAAATGGTTTCATAATCAGTCATGCTTTGTTCCAATGTTGACCCAAGCCCAGAGTTTCTAACTTCGGAGTCATGAGCCACAATGGGCTGATTGATATGCAGGTTATGTCCGGGGAGTTGCCTAAGACTGATTGTATGTTATTGATGTATTTTTGGCTCTAAGGATTGCAGTGTTGGTCAGTTGGTCTGTTGGTCTACCACTTTGCTTACACACTCAGATATCACTTGGATGGATGGCTTGGAACACTATTAAACCACATCAACAATCAGAATCTGCAAAATTTTGTGTGAAGTGTCACGACACAAGCGGCATTGGTAAAATTATAGTAAAAATAGTTATTTTAAAATAATAATAATAATGATAAATTTATATAATACCTTTTAAAAGCAAAAGTAAAGACAGGAAACTCAGACGGTAATGTAAATGTGCGAAGTCATAAGGTCAAACAAATGCATTACAGAGATGATAAATTTAAAAGTAGAGGACAAAAAGACACAAGATGCACAGTGGATGATAAAAACAAGAAGAAAGAAAGTCAGAATGAAAGTCAATGAATACAAAAAGACAATGAAGACTTACAAAATAAAAGGAAGAAAACCAAAGACAACGAAAACAATACAAGAAAAGAAAAGAAAATTTGAAGAAAATAACACAGAATAAAAGACTGCATCACATCACAAATAAAAGCCTTAAAACAAGAAAAGATGGCAGACTTTGAAAAACAAAATGACTGAAAAGATGAGATCATATGAAAGCAAGTCTGTAAAAATGTGTTTTATCAGGTGACTTAGAAGAGGTTACTAATTCTGCGAGCCTCGTCTCCTCGGGCAGGTCGTTCCAAAGCGAAAGGTCTGCAAAAGCACGGTCACCTTTACATTTGAGCCTCGACTTTGACACAACCAGAAGGGCCCCACCCAAGGATCTAAGGTAGCAGGCTGGCTCATAAGGGGATTTATCAGTTCTTTTCCATGATCACTTTTAAAACATATCTGATCCAGACGTGCATTAAAAGTGATCAGTAAAATCTTAAGATTAATTTTAAAATGAACAGGGAGCCGATGTAACGACGCCAGGATAGGGGTGATATGATGCTGTCCGTCAAAACCAGTCCATGCCATGGAATAGCACCACCTAACAAATACGTGTTTGAATGAAGTACATCAGGTCGAGGTTTTTACCCTACAGCCTTTTATGGTTAGAAGTGAATGACCCTAACAAGCTCCTGTAAATACCAAAGAAGTGACGTGAAGTAATGGACCTTCCCTTCACATTCTGTTCAAAAGGCAACAAAAACAATGGCTGCGCTCACACCAGTCAATATATCATAATGACACGTAGGCCTACTGTACAGGACAGTGCACCTATTAGCGTGTAGCTAATGTGTCTAATCTATCATGGTGGAAGTTCAATCGTTTCCTCTGCGGCTGAAGACAGAATGCCTCCTCAGTAACACATCTTTTTTTTTCTCTCTTTTTTTGTCTTCTTGCTTTGACAGTAGCCCTTCTTTTAGTCTCATTTGAGGTCAGTGTGGCTA
Source organism: Chaunax sp. Z400 (assembly GCA_037577475.1). Taxonomy (NCBI): domain Eukaryota; kingdom Metazoa; phylum Chordata; class Actinopteri; order Lophiiformes; family Chaunacidae; genus Chaunax; species Chaunax sp. Z400. The sequence goes on along the minus strand of CM075188.1, from coordinate 18,032,694 downwards.
ATGTGACAGATGCCAATTCCCGCTTTCCTACAAAACAGAACGGCAGGCAAGCCAGACAGGCTGCAGTGATTTATTTGGAATAATGTATGAAATGAGTCAGAGTCGCAGGCAGGGAGTGTTAACTCTCAGCTGTGCCAGCTTCGACAGAGATCAATGCACCTAACCTCAATTCAAGAAAACATTCTTTAATGGATCCTCGTGGGATCTGTACAGAGGCTCTTCCCTTCTCCTCACTTATTTATTTAAATTTTTTTTCTCTTTCAGCTGTGGCACACAGTTTTAATTATCCGCCTGAGGATTACCAGGCCAGTGGGAGAGGATGATTTTTTATCCTGTCACACCGAACAATGCTGTCGCTATCACGTTTCTTTTTATTCACGATGCATACGCTCCTCTTTTTTTATTGCTATTGGGGATGTATGCTCATGAATGTTTCACCTGACACCATTTTAAGGTTACATTTTGACCCTCTGCTACCTTTACCTTAACATCATGTCAGAGCATAAATGCAGCTGAAATTCTATAAGCCTTTTAGTCAAATTCTAAAGAAATTCAGCAATTCTTTTGTGCATGTCTGTTTGGATTTGAGCATGTTGATTCATTATCGTTGCCATCAATTTTTGCATTACTGTCCATTTTCCACTCTAATAATCACACACAATCAGACAAAAAGACCATTATACATCATGTTAATGAGTTATCACAGCTCTTTACTTCAACTGCAGCAGCTCTCCTTGGAAAAATGAAACGTTGTTATATTAGGTCTGCTGGTACTTTTCCCATGCACTAAGTTTGCAGATTTTCTTTGCACATTATTGCATGCATGGAAAGCACATAGGAAGAGGAAGTAAAAAAAACAAAAACACAATCTGCAAATTATTCAATGTGATGCTTGCTCACAGAGAAACAAACAGATAGGAACTGTCCTATACTTTTAATCTCTACTTTTTACTTTTAAATCTCTACTTTTTTACTTTTAATCTCTACTTTGGGTCCTCTTGGAGTTATTAATTATTTACTGGAGTTATTTACTTTCCAGTGAGGGAAAAGATCCCAAATAATGTATGCCTAAATTTGACAAAGCTCCACCACTTTTTTTTCTGTCTTTTGTTTTGTCTTATTTCTGTTGTCTTGTTGTCTTTCACATTTTAAGTGAAAAGCCACAAGTTTCAGGATCTGATGTGTCTCTTTAATGACTTCTTTCATTACCAAATTCATCATAATGCTCTAAGGAGAGGAAAACAATCACAACAGTCTTGACATTTAAAACAATTAGATGCCTGTGGCGGTCAGAGATTAAACTACGTAACAGTCAGTCAGGTTTTCTAGACATATGTTAATTATGTTGTTGACTTTAATCCACCCTACTTGAAACATTAGATTTTTAGCATTGCAATTAATTAAATTTGACTTTTTAGGTTGAATATTTGATCTTTCTATCTAGTTTTTCTCAACATTACATATTTGTGTCTAGTGTCTGGTGTCTGGTGTAGCAAATATTTAGCATACCATTCCTCCAAAAAAAAAAAAAAAAGCATTGGTGCATGTTCACAAGTTGCTCAGTCATAGTTCTTCAGGTGATCTTAGAGGATCACTGCATGTCATAGCGTGCAAGGTAATTTTATCGACGTGGTCATTATCTACATTATGTCTGACTGTTTTTAGGCATGTCCTAATGGTGCAGTGAATGCCTAGTCAATCATAGTGTGTAAATAAAAAGAAAACATGCAAGCAGCGACATGACATTTTTGGCAACACTTACGAAACACATCATTTACAGAAAATGAGGAGTGTGAAGCTGGAGCCAGCCAGGATGATTTTTTTTTTAATGCAAACTAAAAACGTTAGAAGTGCCCGTTAGCACTTGCCCAGCAGGCACAATGCAACAGATGAAAATAAGAGAAAGATGCAAGCGGTATTTATTTTAGACAGGCCATGCTGACAAGCCTGATAAGTCCTCCTCATACACTTTCTCTCCAAAGCTTCCTTTTAATGGTTCCGAAGTGGTATTCACCATATTTCACATCATTTTACGAATAAATTGTGTTATTCATAGAAGTGTTTTCTTGTCAGTGGTGCCTGAAAGATTTGGGCTGAATGGTTGACCAAAATGAATGAAAAGTTATGTAAACTCCTGAAATAATTACAAAGAAACAGCTCATTTGAATTAGAAATAGGAAACGTCCTATGTCCAGTTAATTTAAGATTATTTCTTTTGTGCTCTCCACAAGTATTCTAAAATTCAACTATTCTGTAAGCAACGCATCCACAAGATGGATTTACACTATTTTTAAGCACTGGTTTGTTTGAAGTTAAAATGGACACGCTCTATCCAATAGCCATCACTGTTAGTAACAGTAGAATCAGTCATGTAACCAATCATAACAAAAACACGGTGTGAGAGTTTTACTTTCTTATCAAATACTTTCTTCACCAGGTTGGAGATGTGTGATGTCCATGAGAGGTTCTGACTCCCAGAAACCCAAAACTGTTCACCTGCTCCACCTCAGCTCTACTGATGTTGACAGGAGTGTGTGTGTTTGTTTTTTTTTCTTCTAAATTCAATAATCAGCTCCTTGGTTTTGTTGACATTGAGCAGCAGGCCATTGTCTGTGTGCACCACTCCGGAGGATTGTTGATTTCCTCCCGATATTAAATTTTTATCATTTTAAATCCACCTGATGATGGTAAACTTGACAACAGAGTTCCCTCTATGTCAGGGATTACAGTGTGGGTGTGAACAGGAGGGGCCTGAGCACAAAGCTCTGGGGAGCTTTGTTGTTGACAACTAGAGTAGAGGAGACCTGAACGTGAATCAAAACTGTCCGGGGCCTGTTTATGAAGATGTCCACTATCGAGCTGCAGAATGTGGCACTCCATCCCGGAGTTTAATGGGGGAGATTGTGTCAATGAAATATGAGTTGAATTCCTTGCCTGTGTACATATACTTGGCTGATAAAACTCATCCTGATTCTGACAAAAAATTGTGACATGGAAGCTCTAAATGGGAATTTGGTGAGCTGTGACCACAGGCTGTGTTCACCAATGATTTAACCATGTTTCATTGACAAATGTTGTGTGGAACCCCTTTAAATCCCCCAGCCTCTAGGGCAATATGCATCCTCTTTTGCCACTGCTCCATAGCTCCACTAGTGGTCAAAACCTCCAGTGGGCTTCTTGTTTTTTTATTGAAGTAAGTGCGTTCAGCCATTCCTGAAGAATTACAGCATTGGAGGAAAGTTTGTTTGTGTCGCTATTTGATGGTGCTGGACTAGCAGCATGTCCAAGTGGAAAAAGACTCTTCAACAGCCTGACAGCTGAACACTGTACACGAATAAGCCTACAAAAAAAACAAACCGGTACAGTCGAACTCATTTCATATCCTTGAATTTATCTGCTTGGTTGTTGTGACATAACATTATTTGTTGTTCATCATCACATTTTAGTTTTTTAATGGAAAATAAATACATGATATAAATAACGTATTCATGCACCAGTGTACAGCCAGTGAACATGCTGACAGGAGGACTGTGAAAAACAGATGTGACAAAGCCTTTCCTCGCTGCTCTTGTATGCATAGATCTCCTCCCGTCACTCCAGTCCCATATCATCCACTGGCCACAACATGTCACAGTGAGATGCAGTGATAAAAAGCCTGAGCTGTCACCATAACCTGACATTCTTACCCCTGTTTCCCTCTCCCACAGTGCCTTGTGAAAAAGAAAGCAAAGTCCCAATCACTCCCTCCTACCGCTTTCTTCCAATAATAATAATAATGATGGCAATAATTCAAAAATGGAAAATCCTCTTTTCCTCTTCTGCCCTACTTATTAAAAAATTTTTATAGTCTGACTTTAACCAAAGACAAGTTTATATATTAAATAACTGAGAGAAAGAAGGATAAGCACAGCCGTCTCCTTACATTAGCTTGCCTCAGCGTCACTTAATTTGAACTACAACACCCATAGTTCTATTCAGGTAGCGTTGCATCGCTCAAGTCAGGTTCACCCTCTGTGGAACAAAGCAAAAATGACTGCTTTGTCCTCGAAAATTGAGCAGCTGAACTTCTTTCACATCTGCTGCTGCACATGGCTGATTCTATTGTTGCTCAATTGTGACTTCCTGAATACCTTGATTATACCAATTTTGCCAGCAGAGGTATCTGTCCTCTGGCATATCCATACGGAACATTCATTGTCGTGTAACTGCACTTTGAGTTCAGCGTCTCTTTCTTCTTCTGACACTTTAAATCATACAGTGGGGATGGTTAGAGGAGAATAGACGTCACAATCCTGCGCAAAAATGCTCCCAATTATCTCAACAATACGAATCACAAAGAGAAATAACACTAAAATCTCTGCAAAATATCAACGTACTCCCTTGTAGCACAGCCCAGTATCTTTATGAATTACATTCATATCACCCAATGATTTATGTGCAATCCTAACACTCAGTGCCAACATAAGAAGTAGTGTTTCCTTTATGTAACAAGGTGGAAATGAGGGTGTAGAGATAATGGTGATTTTAATGTTGGGAAGAGTATGCATCCTGTCACAGATCTGCAATCACTGTTCACTTCTCCTTAACCTTGACTAAAATGTTTTAGTTGTTTCATTCTAATGATACCATTTTTTCCATGTATAGATTTTGTGGTAAAGATTTAGACAGAAGATAAACATTTTGATAATTTTTTGTAATAAACATTAACAAACATTGATACTGAATGTAATCCATGGACTGAAATTAATAACGAAATAAAGAAATAATTTATCATTCTGAGATGGTTGCTGTGCCAAGGCCAAATGTATTGAGTTAAACTTCTCTTTTCAGACATGTTTTATAATTCAAATAAAAACTCATTCTCCCTCATTTAAAAATCCAGACTCTATGATTATACAAACATTTATCTTCACTCTTGTATAGGTTCCAAACAGATCATGGTAGGTTTAATGTAATTAAACGTGATGCCATAAAGTTATGCTGACACAGTGAACTATTCCATTGAATCCATGGTGAGCGTAGAGAAATGTTCCCCCTTCAACAGATGAATGTGGAGAGAGCCTTCTAGCAGCAACATACAAGTATGATTGCCTACATATGCATCATTCGGCAATTCTAGCCCAGCCATCCGTGTGAAGTAACAATAAGCAAAAGGGACAAGGGACACTCATTTGAAGAGAGCAAAGTACACATTTTGGAAAGAGAGGACAGATGACCTCAGAGCAGTTTTAATCTCTGAAACTCCCCAACCGGCAGATTCACAGATCTAAAGTAACCACTTATCCTGTGCAGGGTCGCGGGGGGCGGCACACAGAGGGCCACACACACACATGCCTACGGTCAATTTAGAGTCACCAATTCACCTTCATTGCATGTTCTTGGTGGTGGGAGGAAGCCGGAGAACCCGGAGGGAACCCAAGCAGACACGGGGAGAACATACAAACTCCACACAGAAAAGTCCCAGGTCCTCAGGTGGATTTGAACCCAGGACCATCTTGCTGTGAGGCAACAGCGCTACCCACTGTGCCACCATGTCGCCCCAAATCTAAAATAAAAATATAAAAAATGGCCATTAAGACAAAACATTGTAAAGCTCAAACCCACCCTGGATTCAAGTGATGCTCTCACTGTTGGTTAAGCATACATTCCATGTGTTCCGCTCTTTGTCCAATGCTAGACCTTTCCCTGGGAAACCATATCTCCAGCACAATATCCCCTCTTACTGTAAGATATAGGTCAAAGTATTGAAAAGTATCAGGCATGGCTGTATTATTTATAAGAGTTTCTCATACATACAGAAGGACTCGTTACCTCCACCGAGGAGGATATGTTTTCACATTTGTCTGTTTTTTTATTTGTCGGCTGGATTGTTAGCAAGATTACACAAAAACTTGTATCTAAAATGTTTATCTTATGTTTTAAATGTTGGGTGCAGGTCGGAAAAAAGTGGCAGATTCAGGTCAGTTTTTCCGCTTCCTGTAACATTTTGAGATAGAGGCTTTTTCCACATTGTCATGAACCTCCCAAAAGCTATTCTTCGGAAACTGGTTGGATGTGTGGGTTATGGGTCTGGAAAAAAAACATTAAACTTTGGTGCAGAACAGGATAAAGGGGCTAATCCATCATTTTTTAAATAACTTTTCTTTGCATTGCGAGATCTTTAACAATTTCGTTAATTATGCAAAAACTGCTGAACCAATTTACACAAAACTTTGTGGAGGAGTAGACATAGGCCGGGGTAGCTAAACACACATGTGTAGAGTTGTTTGGCCTCAGCCAAGGTATGCATTCTAACACATCAGTGTCCCCGTCTTGAAATGACTTATTGTGAGTATCCTCAGTGCAGCATATCAATTAAGTCAAATTTAGTGTTATATATTTGTGCATTGAGTAGAATGATGCACTGATACATTTCTATTTATATCAAGTATTTTATTGTCTTGTGTGCCTCATTCATTAAGCTGGTTTTAGCTCTCTACTTATCCGCAGAGTAAACTATTATGCATAACTCATTCCTATTTACTGTCTGAGGCCCCACAGTGAACAAAACAGCCAAGGCTTAAGGAGCACCACGGGCCATGCGGATAGTTTGTTACTCTTCCTTCCCCTCTAATTGAAAAGCAGTGAAAAGTATGAGTAATATCCACCCAGGATACCAACAGCACACCCAGGGACCTCCTGGAATAAATTCACTTCACAGCATTTTTCATTAAAAACCACAAACTACACTATAGATAGCATTCCGTAACTGAAGAAGGAGAGGGGTTGTGATTATTTTGATGGCAGCGCAGGAGATCAGTAATAAAGACACTGCTCCACCGAGAGTCAACCCTAAGTAATATTGAACACAGTTTTCTGTTATTGTACAGTGAGCGAGGTGAATTAATATGGGTGGTCTCATCCAGTGATGTGCCAAACAAGTGCTTGGGTATAAAAGCATAAAAGAAACAAATACATACTTGACTGTGCAGCCCCTTTGAAACAGTGCAGATGCGATGTCTTTGGCTTTCTAGTAGCAGCATGCATTGATGCCTCCTATTAGAACATCTGGAAAGCTTGTGTAGACAGTTGTGCAGGATGATGGGGCCAGAGCACCAGCCTGTCTATTCCACTTGTACGTTAACTTGTTTTTAATCACACCTACAAACATTTCCACTTTACACTGGCCAGAGCTAAACCAATTATTATGGGCAACTATGCATTACGCTTTCAGTCAGCAGCTTTCCGCCAGTATCTACAGGTCAGCCCTTCCTGGGATTAAAATACAGGAGCACAGACTGAGTGAATGAGTGGCGAAGGGCTATTAACTGCTTATTCAGAGGTGAGGCCAAGAGGTCGTCATTTATTTTCCACCTCCACCCTGAAATCATTCATGAACCCTTGACTCCTCAGGCTGGGAAAGAACAAAAAATTAAAAAAATAAAAATAACACAAATCATAAAATGTGGAGGGCAACAGCAAGCTCAGCGGTAACTGACCTTTTTAATTATCGAGCCATCATAGGATTCATTATGCCTCTACAAAAACTAACCCCTGTTTCTACACTGGTGCTGGGTCCATGTATAAATTTCCCATTTATAGGAACCTTGTTATTCTCTGAGAAGTTTCCTGTAAATCCTCCTATCAGAGTTAAATGGCCTATAAACAGATACCATCAGTGGTCGCAATGACACAGGCTGATCCAACACGAAGCAAAGGTGATTCATTCTCTTTTCCTTTTGTCTCATGCAGCATCCTTCCAGCTATTTTATCTATCCAGTGAATACGGTACAGTAACACCTTATAATGAAGACTCACAGGAAGATATCTTTAATAATAACTTTTTTATACAGCACCGTTACAAAGCGCTTTACAATAAAACATAACACAAATGAAACCATGAAACTTTGCTAAACATATGGAGAATAAAACAAAGGATTTGATGGCAAAGGGCTCTGTCCCCTTTAGTTTTCAGCCTAGACTCTGGAACGTATAGAAGACCTTTAGGAATGTATATATACCTCTACAGCACACTTGTGTATATTAAATGAGACGTATATGCTATAGTAGTTCACGATAAACTAACTTTAGTAAACTACTCATCCACAAGCTAAATACAAAGACATGTATGTATTGTATTAATCATACACTCAAAGGTACAGCCTTAATGCTACAATTGTACTGTAACACAAGAAAATTGCATCTATTATATTGTTTTGATGACATTGTACTGCTTGGACCGCCCACTGCTTGAAAAGGCCAGATCATCCACTTTTGAGATTTGGTTCCATGTACAGGTGCAAATAAGGAACAAGCTTTGTGGGTCATGAAGGAATACCAGTCCATAGGAGATCCCAGAGGATGGAGGAGTACAGGTGTTTGAGAGGGATGCTGCCAGCAAGAATATATAACCACTGCTGTGCACAATTGGATCCAGATCTAGATCACAATATATATTTGGAAGGGGGCAATACGTATTGGGTCACAGTGCAGTAACAGAGAGGGGTAGAGACATGGTACTGCCACCAATATGTAGCTGAGATGATGCAGATTCAGAGTCATTTGAATGGATTTGGTGTACCTGAAATGTAAGCAGTTATATCTAGTAAAAAAAAAAAGGGAATTCATTTTTGTTGATAACTCATAAACTACTGTTGATAAACACACGATTCCAAATTTTAAGAGTACGTCTCCAGGGTTACACGAGTAAAGTGACATCATCATGGCGACATCACTACAGTGTGTGCTATGCCCTGGGTGCAATTTTGCAACAATTGATGATCTTCTTGCAGTGATACAAAATGGAATGCACATATTGTGCCCACTCACAAAGACACCCATTCGTTATTTCAGAGTCCAGAATGTTGACAGAAATGGCTGAAAGGGCTGTTACAAGAGTAAACTGTTTCCCAATTTTTCAGGTTTTAGTGACAACGGCATTGGTGAGGGTCTGGACTGAGTGCTTTCTAGTTTCCTATTGTGGAGTTTGTTAATGTCAACAGTTGGCAGGAACTGACACAAACTTTATCCTAGAAAAATAATCCTCTCCTCATCACCGTAAGGCATTTAATTACAATGACATCAGATCCTTATAGGGCAATGAACAACAGCATATTCATCATTTTACAAAAGAGGTTCTTCATGGTCTTCTGACCAAACACTGCAACATTAATTTCACACCATTCTTGCCCCATGTGTACTTCTAGTCATGACTGACAAAGTAGAGTTAATTTGATCACCCCAGTGTAGCACCACTTTCTCTCACAGACTTTGGCATTTTGCACTTTGCCGTTTCCCATGTGTGCATCCTCAGGGAGCCAGCCAATTTATGTCAAGACAGCCAATTTATCAGATAATAAAATAATGATAATGGTAATTAGATTAATTCTCCTGATCATGACCCGTGCACTTTGAATGCCGATTAGCATGTAAACACAACCCTGTGTGATTTTCAAGGTTGATAGCTGTGTGCCAAAATCAGAGCACCAACCACACATGTCTTCCAAGGTCTAGTGTAATAATAACTTTGACTGCTCCTCTTCATGCTACTGCACCACAAACAACTTCCCTGCCTGCTAAAAAGCATTAGACAACAATTATGTGCTAATTGAGAATTATCTAAGCTTTGGCGTCTACAACCACGGTACAAATTCTCCCCAGCAGCCTCATTTCAGAGTATTGAGAAGCAAATGCAAATAGGTTTTTCAAATAATAAAAAAAAGAAGATGTAGGCTAATTGAGTTGACCTTGAAATTGTCTTTTATTTAAAACTAGCACCAGAAGGAGAAGCAGTGACTGTCTGTGTAAAGTTAGATTCGATTAATACAGCTATACTTCACCGCAACACTGACTTTTGCAATCTAGTCTAAGTGCCAACATAAATTTTTTCATTTCATGGCAAATAAATGTCGTGAGTAAACTGACAGAACATTTGTTGCTCTGACAGTTTTTTTTTTTTGTCTTAAAGTGCTGATGGTCAAATACTGGAAAATATTATCCCAAACAATTTAGATATCTGATTGGCATTTGAACGAGACAAATTACAAGTATGGTATGTGTTATACATTTGACAGCAGGTTGACAAATACACAGCCAGCTTGTTGAGTTGTTATATGACCACTGAGCACAGTAACATCACATCCTCTCAGTGCCAGAAAGAACTCGTCATCTGAAGCAAGCAGGTGCTCACACACACATGGTTTGCACTGACTTCTACCCCGGTCTGACAGCATCAGCTCAGCTGTTTATGCATTTAGCGCCTGCTGTACATTCAGTTATACACGCAAAGCTATGAATCACCAAGACGACTTGTGGGTCATATAAATCACTTATATTGTCAAGCTTTCAAGAGGACAAAGTCATTTATCCTCAGTTCAAGGAGACATGAGCAAACTAAGACACTTATCAATGACGTGTTTGGAGGGAGCTCGTAACAGGCTGTCAAACAGAGATGAGATGTACGCCATTTACCAAGACAGCGCTAAATCCAACATCTTCTAGCTTATCTGTGCCATAAAGCGATGCAAACAAACAGATGTAATGGATGGAGATTGTGCCAGCGCTTCACCCTGCAGCTGCCATTCTTAACTATCACCTGTCATATCTGTGACACCCCAGCAATGACACTTGATGTAGTGATGCTGGAGATGTGAACTTTGGGGGAGGGGATGAGTTTTGCACCCGCTGACCCCATGCTGCAATCTTCCATTTCAGGCGTTTCTCCCTGTTATCAGGCTATCGTAAGAAGATCAAAACATGCAGCAGCAGTGTGTCGCCTGAGCAGAGATTGGAGATAGAGTGAGAATAGGTTCAACTGTAATTCACCATGCCTAATCTTCACAGATGTGTTTGTTGAAAACAGGTGAGACATGAGTACTGCTACTGCTACAGACAGGCAGTACAGCGGCCCATATATTCAGGTGGAAAATTAAAACATAACCCATGTCCACATCTCACATATAAGTAATTAAATCACATATAAGTAATTAATTGATGCTCTATCTTTAAACATATGCCAGGGTCACAGAAAATAGCTGTGACTCAGACAGTCAGCAACGACAAACACCTGTAATTACTTTGAAATGTCAAGTTCTGTGACAAAGTCAGCAAGCATGGGAGATGGCAGAGAATTACAGCTGTAAAAGCTCATGTCTGGAGGTAAAAAATGTATGGTGAGTCATTTTATATTGCAGGTTGGTTCTTTAATCGGCTTGTTTTTCTGTTGAAGTTTCTCCTGAGGGAGAGATGGCCAACTTCTAAGATGGAAACGACAGAGTGGGAGGACACATTATTCCCACATGGGATTGTTCCGTCTCTGTAATGGTAGCAGGGAGCGTTTCAACCCACCAGATCCACACGTTTCAAATGCTGCCCACAAAGTACCAGTTAGCACCCAGAGGAGAGCGTTCTGTTTCAACAAAGGGAAACGTAACAGATATCATGCGGGGTCTGCATGACTTTAAGGGGTATTAAGGCAGCATCATATTGTTGTCAAACCTTAAGTTCTACTTTGCATTGCAATGTAACAAGTTCTCACACCACAAAGGAAGAACAGTGGAAAAAAAGATCAAAATAACCTTCTGATCCTCCACTTCAGTGATCTGATTAATTAGGGAACCGATGTTTGGTGCAAGACGGAATGTGAATTGTGAACATCACAGGCTTTGTTAAACCAGTTATCCATGTGTGTACAGTAAAAAGCAAGCTACAGCCAGCAGCCAGTTAATGTAGCTTAGCATAAAGTATGTGTCTGTGTATGTCTGATGATGAAATCTGCCAAGCAGCATCGCTAAACCTCGCTAATCGACCCATTTTATCTTGTTTTGTTAATCAGTACAAAAATCAATATGTAAAAATAGCAATTCACAATTCTTTTATAGGGGAGTATGTGTGCACATACACTGAAGTATTTAAAAACACACCACTCGTATTCTCTTTTAAAATTGGTTGAACATCTCTATATATGCCAGGTTTTGTGATAATTCTCAACATAGAACATTTGGTTGAGTTGTGTGAGTTGTCTTGAGTCTGACAAAACCATTTTTAGAGTAATAGCCACGATGGCTTTATCCAAGTAATCCCATATGACCCCTCCCTTGTCAAGCTGACCCGCTGCTATAAAAACCCAAGAAGATTGTGGAGACAATGACATCTGCAAGAATCCCACAGCTGGGGCAACATGACTGGAATCATGCAGGATACGGAGGTGAGCAGTTCACCAGACAAGTCACCAGGGCAGTGAATGCTCACCATTCTAGAACAGTGTGTCTCCGCCAGGGTGTAGCCAGAGACACAACGGAAGATCACCTTGCACCTTGGTGGACCACATGTAACGACCCAGAATCAGAATCAACATATCCTGCTGCTGCTCCTCAGAAACAAACACTGACTGGCCAGCGATGCTGGCCAGTCAGTGTTTGTAAGTGTTTATAAGCTGGTGGGGTTGCCTGAGTGAGGGAGTGAACAGCCTGAAAAATCCTCCTCAGACTCAGCAGCAGCTCAGAGTAGCTCTGACTGAAGAGTGAGCCGCCATCCAGAGGCTGTAACAATCCATAAGGAGGAGGATTACTGCTTCAATCAATGCCGGTGGGGAAAACACTAATTACTGATTTTGTAAAATGTTATGTCACCTGAGAAATTTATGGTGCTTATGTTTTTGATATTGTGTATGTTATGTCTTTTTGTTTTATTACATTTGGGTAATGATTAAAAAATTATAAGAAACAAAATATGTGTTATTATTTCACATTCAATACAAACTACCCAAGCATTTTTTTAAACCCATTGAGTGTATATCATGTATACAGTATCTGCTGTTTTCCTGTCAATCTTAATACGATACAAACATTTCAATAAATTAGCTTTAGAGGTGGTGGTAGGAAGATTTTTGCTTTTGCTAAACTGTAATTTGTAAATTAAAACCTGCTTTGTGTTTGTTTGTGTTAAAGGGAACCATACTGACTGTCGACCCCAACCTCTTTAGGATGTTTTGCAACGATTTTACGTCATCACTTACATCATTTCTTTCTAGAGCTGACCATACTATAAGATGGTTGTCAGGAAAGTGTTAGAGATCACTTTAGATGTGGACTTTTTTAAAATATGTGTATTTGTGCACATAAAGCTCCAACTCGCTCTAAACCACACGTGTCCTGCAAGATATTTAAAATTTATAAGACGTACTGAGTATTAAGACAAATAGATCCTGGTTTTGAATCGGTCAGATCAAACCCTGCATTTGAACACCTCATAAATCTGTTTGTATCTTTTGTCAGATAGTTTTGTTGAATGATTGGGGATGTCAGAAGGATTGCTTTAATTTTGAGGGAGTCATTTGTGCTCTTTTCTGATAAAAGAAGGTCATGAATTTGTTTATTAAGTGTCGATCCTTCAGTGTGTTGAGCCAAACACACTAAGTTGTGATGTGTTGCCAGATGATTTAATATATTCTGACCCGATTTAAAACAGAACCCTATGAATAAACAGACACATAATAAAAATACAATATTGTTCATAACAATTCATCTACTAATATTAACTACTAATGACTAATAAAGTCATGCCCTTTGGATCTTGGTAGATAACATGGAAAACCATTTGAAATCCTTTTTAACCATTTGATAAGTAATGCAGCACATCAAGGGCCTCATATGTGTTGTCAGACAGACACATATAGGATGACCCAGTTGAAATTCTCATCATAGACCTAGCAGAAGAGAAGCAATTTCATCACATTTTGCTGCCAGGATAGTAGCATCCTGCATGGCTACCATACCTTGACCACTTCTTCTGCGTGCCTGTCGAGTGTTGGTTGTCATTTGATGTGTATCAACTAACTTCTGACAACAACAATAATATAACAACAATAATATAATTATAAAATATATAGTAATTATAAAATAATAGTAATAATAAAAACACAGTGAGAGCGACCCAGTGAGAAGACATCATATCTCAGACCTTTACATATTCTCAGTTCTTCCCTTGCTTTGTTTTGCTATTTCGAGGTACTTTCTCCCCTTTAACAGCATTCTATTCATTCGGATGCCATTTTCTTGTGTAGATAGGTGCCCAGTTAACGAAGGGAGAAGAAAACTCATTAAAATGAAAGGTTTTCCAATCAACAGCAAGCTCTCTGAAACCATTTTAATCATCCAACAAACTCAATTATCACCATCATTTTACCATTAGCGGACCTAAATCTGCATCGTTTGATATTTTAGGTTTTATTTATTTGTTTATTTGTTTATTTTTTTTACCAGGTTTCATGTATTTCTCTCATATATACACTTCCACTGTCTGAAATACGGTCCTGTGGATGTTGTGTTTTTATTACTTGGCTGTTATGAAAGTAGTAAAAAAAAAAAAAAACATGTCAGAGAGACTTGTGTTATCCCAGCAGGACATCATGCAGCAAACTCCTTCTCTGCTGTATCTGATCCCAGACCAATATGCTCAGTAAATTCCACTCCCAGTTCATCTTCATTTAGAAAAGTGGATGCTAGCTGAAGACGTGATGTGTCTCTGAGCCGGAGCGGGGGCGGTGTTTTATTATTTTTAATTCTTAGGTGTTTATGAGAGATTATACATCAATGTCAACCCAGAAATCTGCAACAGCATATAACTGGATGCTTTTCCTAAACCGATGACTTCATTTTATTACCATACTCTTATATGTGGGATGCTATAAAGGTGCATAATAGACTTCAAATTGTTATATATATTTAACGTTTGAGACTATATGAAGCTCTAGCAGTGCTTTTGCAGTTTTATGTGTAGATGGAGTGCCAGGATTCATCTAATTACAGTACTCCCTCTCATGGGCTGCCAGTTCATGGAGATGTTTGACAGTGTTGACAGTTCTAAAGCTATTCATTGAAGTCCAACCGCGATCGGTTGAGGACCAAAACAAGAGTTGATTAGCGATGTCTCTGTGGGGATGCTGCACTGCACAGCTGTACAGTTGTACTGACAGCACTGTATCAGCTAGATCCAAGCTGTTGAGGAAAAACAAAAAAAACTTGAGAGGGACAGGCGAACCAGCTTGGCTGCATTCCTACAGTCATGCAGCCCCTTTGACAGCTATATTAGTGCTAATGACAGACGGGGTTACTCTGAGGCACAGGTGCACCTGGGCTGCAGGATGGAATAACTGCTGCACCAGCATGAAAACATGTTCATTCAGGCAGAAACAATGAAGCTCTTTCATGGCTAAATCATGTGGCAAAAAAAAACCATTGTATCAAGAATAAAAAATTTGATCTCATTTTTACATCACATGACATGATTACCCCTACAAGGAAACAACTTTTATGCAGCATTCCCTTCTCTCCTGCATGCAAATGTCATTGTAAAAAAAAAAGAAAAAAAAAAGAACATGAATTAGTTCATTTTGATCTTTGTGAACTGAACTTTGACTAGTTCATCTGAAGTGTGAACTTGCAGAACACTGCCAGTGTTCACCAAAGGAAGACGAGATAACAAGACACAGGTGGAACTAATCGAGGCAGGGCAGGCAATCAGTGGAGGGAAAATACAAAAGAAACGGGAAGTCCAAAAGGAAAAGACAGGTGGAAGACAAGGAATAACAAACATGAAACAGGAAATACCTGAGCACAGAAGGAGAGGGGGAAGCACAAAAACTGGAAAAAACAGGCAAAGGGGAAAATAATAGGGCAAAATAGATAAGAATAGAAATAGACAAGAAGTGTCAACACAACAGTGAGAGATAAACTTTCAAGATAAAACAGACTAAAACCAAAACCATAAGAAACGTGAAGAAGTAAACTTTCAAACGTTTTGACCATAACTATGACACTGCAATGCACCAGCAAGGCAGAGAAGAAAGAGAAGACTGCTAGTGATAAACTTAGAGAATTAATATTCAGAAGGAAACTTCAAGGCAGTCTCTTTTAACAATTAAAGAGCCTTTATTATCACCCCATGGTCATCCATCAGCCTTCATCATGGACTTAGATGTTTTGACTCCCTGATAAGGGCTTGCTGCCAAAGCACGTCCGAGTTTGTTTTTAAGTCTAAAATGACCGTGTTGTGGCAATCAAGACGTTTTAATAGTTAAGAGTGCTTTGGAGCTTCCTTTTTTTTAAGGAAGCTCCAAAGGCCTCCTCTCCCCTGCTGCAAGTGACCAACAATGTCCCGATGTATGAGGGCTGATTTTGCGTTTTGTACAGCCGCTTCTGGAGACCACTTCCTTCCAGTTACCAAGGTTGGTGCATTCTGGGCTATGCAGAGATCACGTGATTCTGTCAGCGTCAGTTCCAGCCTCGCCTTGGAGCATTTGTACTCTTCCACAAGACTGGATAGGGCAGCTCCAGGATTCCTTTTCCATATAATCCTATGCCACTAAAGCATCCCGACAGGCCCAGCCATTTCTTAGCAAACTTGCTAATCTGCAAACCACACAGTTTTTTGCGTTGAACGGTGTGGGCATGTCCAGCCGTCACATTTCGTCAAATGTTGATGTTTCGCCATGAAGCAGGAGGTTGTCACGTGTTCAGAGAACTGATCAGTCCTCATCCCCTGATGTCTCCATCAAACATATTTAATAAAACACATGAATGTAATGTAACTTTAGATCCTAAAAAACAACCCAACAACAAACAGGAGTTTTTTTTTTTCTATTTTCTATTTTTTTTATTTCAAGTCCAGAAGTTAAAAACAGAACATTTGTGTGGCTGGAGGTTAGTTCAGTCCTACAGACCCAGATCAGGACCAGGTTAGTATTTGCTCTCGTATCTTCACGAAGACCAGATTCGGGTGTACACCTGAAAAGTGAGACCAGTTTGTTTGGCCTGACTTTTCTGGTGTCTCCAAATCTTGACGCTCAAACCGTTTTTTTTCACCGGTTTAGGCTGTCCATCCAGTTAAATATACAAAAACCAATGACTCTCTGTTCCTGACTGCAGGTCTGGGCTCTAGAAAAATCTCCTGTACCACTTCTTCTTCTTCTTCTTCTTCTGGATCTGGGCCTCGAGCTCTACCAGCTGGGATGTCATGACCCTCTCCTTCTCCTCCCACTCCTGCTGATTGTTCAGCAGAACCTTTCTAAGGGCCTCTGTCTCCTGAAGGTGTAACGACCTGTCCTCCTCCCAGTGGACCCGGTTGGTCTCCACCTGTTGTTCAGCCTCCTTCAGAGCAGCTGTAAGGGTGTTGAACTCCTTTTTCTGCTCGTCGAGCTGAGCCACAGATGTGGATTTCTCCTCGTCAAGCTGGGTTGTCAAGGTGGTCTCCTTCTCCTCCCACTCCTGCTCCTTCTTCAGCAGAGTCTTCTTCAGAGCCTCTGTCTCCTGAAGGAGGGAAGATTTCTCCTCCTGCCGTCTGTCTGTCGTTGAACCTTATTTAGGAAAACCGACAGCATCTCCACCTCGATCTCAATGACGACTCCCCACAAGTGTACCTTGGGACAGCCTCACTGATTTTTCATCTGTTGTATGTCAGAGTTTGTCCTCTGTTCATGTCCGTAGTTTATAGTTGAGTCTTTAATTTGCCTAACGTGTCTGAACCAAACCTGGTTGTTTTATAGCATCCCGACATTCTAGGAAGGACATTATGACATCAAAACCTCTATTGGCTTTCATCTTGCTATGATGACATCTATGATGACATCTATGATGTCATCATAACCTCTATTGGCTATCCTAGCAACAACAAGATGAAAGCCAATAGAGGATATCTTGTTGTTGCTAGGATACCAGTTTGTACCTGTTGTGCAAACCACATAGTTTTTTGCGTTGAACGGTGTGGGCATGTCCAGCTGTCACATTTCGTCAAATTTTGATGTTTCGCCATGAAACTGAAAATTGTCATGACTTCATTGTCTAAGGTCCAATCAGTACAAAACTTCAAATGCTGGTTAAGGGTCCCGCTCTAAAGACATCCACATGATAAAATTTAGCTATAGTCATACCGCCACCTAGTGGCAACAGAAGATGACATATTTTACGTTTTGATACACTACTACTAGGCTGTTGAACATATTGGCTTCAAATTCAGTGAGAACAGCTATAACAAGTTGGTAATGCAGGATTCTGAAGCTTGTGTGTTTTCGTGCAAAGTTGTAGGCTTGGCTGTGCGGCGAATGTGGATGTTTCACCATGAAGCAGGAGGTTGTCACGTGTTCAGAGAACTGATCAGTCCTCATCCCCTGATGTCTCCATCAAACATATTTAATAAAACACATGAATGTAATGTAACTTTAGATCCTAAAAACAACCCAACAACAAACAGGACTTTTTTTTTCTATTTTCTATTTTTTTAATTTCAAGTCCAGAAGTTAAAAACAGAACATTTGTGTGGCTGGAGGTTAGTTCAGTCCTACAGACCCAGATCAGGACCAGGTTAGTATTTGCTCTTGTATCTTCACGAAGACCAGATTCGGGTGTACACCTAAAAAGTGAGACCAGTTTGTTTGGCCTGACTTTTCTGGTGTCTCCAAATCTTGACGCTCAAACCGTTTTTTTTCAGCGGTTTAGGCTGTCCATCCAGTTAAAGATACAAAAACCAATGACTCTCTGTTCCTGACTGCAGGTCTGGGCTCTAGAAAAATCTCCTGTACCACTTCTTCTTCTTCTTCTTCTTCTGGATCTGGGCCTCGAGCTCTACCAGCTGGGATGTCATGACCCTCTCCTTCTCCTCCCACTCCTGCTGATTGTTCAGCAGAACCTTTCTAAGGGCCTCTGTCTCCTGAAGGTGTAACGACCTGTCCTCCTCCCAGTGGACCCGGTTGGTCTCCACCTGTTGTTCAGCCTCCTTCAGAGCAGCTGTAAGGGTGTTGAACTCCTTTTTCTGCTCATCGAGCTGAGCCACAGATGTGGATTTCTCCTCGTCAAGCTGGGTTGTCAAGGTGGTCTCCTTCTCCTCCCACTCCTGCTCCTTCTTCAGCAGAGTCTTCTTCAGAGCCTCTGTCTACTGAAGGAGGGAAGATTTCTCCTCCTGCCGTCTGTCTGTCGTTGAACCTTATTTAGGAAAACCGACAGCATCTCCACCTCGATCTCAACGACGACTCCCCACAAGTGTACCTTGGGACAGCCTCACTGATTTTTCATCTGTTGTATGTCAGAGTTTGTCCTCTGTTCATGTCCGTAGTTTATAGTTGAGTCTTTAATTTGCCTAACGTGTCTGAACCAAACCTGGTTGTTTTATAGCATCCCGACATTCTAGGAAGGACATTATGACATCAAAACCTCTATTGGCTTTCATCTTGTTGTTGCTAGGTTGCTATGATGACATCTATGATGACATCTAGATGATAGATAGATGATAGATAGATAGATAGATAGATGATAGATAGATGATAGATAGATAGATGATAGATAGATAGATAGATACATAGATAGATAGATAGATGGATAGATGGAAACATAAATAGATAGATAGATAGATAGATGATAGATAGATAGGTAGATAGATGATAGATATATATATATATAGACAGACAGACAGACAGACAAACAGACAGATAGATAGATTGATAGATAGATGTGTAGATAGATAGATACATAGATAGATAGAAAGATCGACAGATAGATAGATGGATACATAAATAGATAGATGGATAGATAGATAAATAGATTAGTGGATAGATAGATATAGATGGAAACATAAATAGATAGATAGATAGATAGATTTTTATGTCTACATGTTTCTCTGTCCAAAGAACCTCCAACAAACTCAATTTGAGTCCAGGAAGTACTCCTGTCCTGGCATTTATTTTCAAAACTAGGGTAGATTGTTTTGATATGTTACATTGTCACATGATTCCAGATTCAAAATTCTTAAAAAAACTTTGTTAATCTTTCATGAAGAAAAAAATGTATGCACACAATATGCACTTCGGTGAGCGTGTCAAAAGAAAAAAAATGCACGGTGTACCTTTAAACTCCTGCTGATGAAAACTCATCATCTACTTCTGCCCACTGCTTCACATTAAATTCAACCTAGAAAACAAAGAGTGGCTTTATCATGAGGTATTCACAGCATATGAGCAGTGACACTGGTAATCAATAATGTGTTTTTTTCAACTGCTGTTTTCAACGTCAGGAATGTCTAAGCTCAACAAACATTCTGATTCAGTCTGTATCTTTTGGTAATTCGATTTTCCTTTCGGACACGGATATGAAAAAACGATATTATTTGATTTTTTGTTTCAAAATAAAATAATCAAAATTGAAATACAAGGCATTTTCCTTTTCATAGCCAGAAAAAAAACAACGATTTGATTTTCATTTTCTGTTTTGAATAAGAAAAATTAAAATGACTAGAAAACAGAAACAGAAGTGTCAAGCGGAGCAGTGAAGCTAGTGTTTGCATGGAAGATTCAATACAGCTAAGAACACTGAACATTCTTTAAAAGGAACCCTGAACATTCTATTATGAGATCACTGATGAATGAAATGAAACATTTCTGCATAATCAAATTTTCAATCAACTCTGGCACACCGACAGTCCCACATTAGAATTTGGCGCTCTTGTTTTGTAGCCAGATGACCGCATCCAGTCTCTGGAAATGACAAAACTCACCGTATTTTGTTTATATTTTCTAGTGATTTTATTTTTTCTTTTTCAAAACAGAAACTGAAAATCAAATCTTTTTTTTTTCTATTTCACTCCTCCATTTTTGGCTACGAAAAGGAAAACACCTTGTATTTCAATTTTGGCTTTTGTATTTTAAAACAAAAAAAAAATGTTTTTAGTTTTTTGATATCCATTTCCGAAATGAAAATTGAAATACCAAAAGATACACGGACCTGACTCTTCCAATTTTTCTATCAGATGGTGATGCAGTTGTGATGAATGCTTGATTCTAAAATAAAAAAGTGAAATTCTAAATTTTTGGATCTAGGTATGTCACCAACCAAAGTAATGATCCAAACACAAGCTTTAGTCCCTTGATAGATTCATTATAATCCACGATAGGATAATGCTGATATTTTGTACAGAATGTGCAGCACGTGTAGGCTGCATTTGCATTTTATATGTGCATGATGCAATGCATGAAATGTCACTCCATTGCTATTTTTATAGAAATAAAATAGTGTAAATCCATTTGTTGGAGGCATGTGTTGTAGATTATGCATATCTCATCTTTTGGCTCAAAGTATAAACTTTGTTAAAACTTGTGGAGAGCACAAATGGAATCATTTTAAATTAACTGGACATGCTTGGAAGTCTCACATCATGTTTCCAATTTGAAAGTTCTGTTGGTTTGTAATTACTTCAGGAATTTACATAACATTTTAGGTCTGCCATTGAACCCATATTAACGAGGCACCACTGACAAGAGACATTTGGAAAAAATGAAAATACTTCTATGAATAACACAAATTATTCCATAAATGATGGGCTGTGAAATATGGTGCATACCTCTTCGGAACCATCAAAAGGAAGCTTCAGGGAGAAACAGCATGAGGAGGCATTATCAGACTTGTCAGCATGGCCTGTCTAAAATAAATACCATTTGCATCTTTCTTCTATTTATCATCTGTTGCATTATGTCTGCTGTCCTCTCTCATTGCTGATTAAATTTCCATTAGCCATGCTTACTAACTGTGCTGGGGAGGGACCGCCTGAAAAATGCTCTTTGAATATGATGGCACTGAGAGAGTGGAGATTGGGTAATGGAACGGGATCTTTTTTTTGACCGGGGGTGGGGTGGGGGGTATGCATTGTCTGACAGCGTTTTTTTTTTTTTCACCAGTGATTTTCTTTCTTCTGTCTTGGAGGTTGGCAAGAGGAGAGTGGAAATTCAAGGAAGGAGACTCTGGGAGATTGAAGGGGTGGAACAGAGGGAAGATAGACTTCTACATTGGAAGGAAATAAATTTTTGCATAATATCATTCTTGTATGAAGATGAGAACCATTGCTTGAGGGTGTTTGGGAAAAAAAAATAATCACAACGTGAGTAAGAAGTAAGGCTAAGCGCTGAATCTGGATTTATAGACGAACACTATATGTACCTAAAAAGTCTCACCTTAAATCATGCTTAGAAATACACAATAAACATTCTCAACTAAATACTGTTCATTCGGTTCAGTTCAGTTTATTTACTTTTGTTACTTTCTTGAGGCAAAAATTGACATTTGTTCTCCCCTAGACCCTTGATAAATGTATGATTTTGAATACCAATAAATTCAGTTTATACCCAGGAAATGAAAACCCTTTCCTCTGGTCATGTGGAGTTTTTCCACTCTTGGCTCCACCAATCGTGTGTTCCGACAAAAAGGGAGATGACAAAGGAAGCCTTATAGTTGTGTAATGTCAGACGTTAAGAGTAAAAGCATAAAACTATTTTGACAAACGTTTAGGGAAGTGTGAAGCAGCAACTTTTCCTAACTACCTACCGTTCTCCTTGGTACCCTTAATGGCTAGCTGGATTGATTAGTGCAGGGAGGATGGGCGGCCGTGTGGCCTGCTGCCTCATTACTCTCAGTTTGCAGGTGTTCTCAATGCTCCGGTACCCCTGCTGCCTTGGCACAGAGAAGACAGAGGACAGAGACCATACCCACCTCGTTCATCTTGCACGCTGTGATGGAGGTCATGCTGGAAAGCGCTCCTGCTCAGAATAAGTCGCCCAGAGTGACAGATGGAGTTTCAGAATGGGAGGGGAATCAGCACAGCCTCAAAGTGTTTCATTTGTTTTTCATCTCAGGAAGGCAGCTGCAGGCACACTTTTGATGACGGCGCCCACCAGGCTCACTTGATGGTTATGTAAGGCACCCTGGTTCTGTGTGTTTGGATTTTACTACATCTTGATGAAACTATCAATGTGTGCACTGATTACATGTTCATCATAGGCTCACAACAGCACTATATGTCTATGCTTTGGTATGTTTACTTAGTGAGACCATGGCAACAGCAACAGGATCGTAGCCACAAAATGAACATATATATATATAATGCATTCATGTAGAAGAATGCTAAAAATACTTATCTAGACACACCTGCTGGAGTCTAGAAATAGAAATCAAGGCGGTGACAAAGAGCAGGGTGGGTGATCATTTGACTATTTATACTACGCCTGTCTCCAAGACAATATATTCATATAGTAACTATAGTAACTTACAACTGATTGCTAAAATAATTCCAAGGATCACCCTCCAAAAAACCCCCCCAAACAACATGATATAAAAGGACAAAAATAAACTTGGCTCTGACAGGTTTTCACTGCATTCAAACCACTCTGCTTTCAGCTCGGCATCACTGCCGCTATTGTTAATCCAAAGTCAATATATTGAGAGTCGTATTTCCTCACCACAGGTTTTGGAGCTTTTACAGATGCAGGCTTGTCTCCCAGATTAGGTTTTGATTAAAAAAAACAAAACAGTAAAGTTTGTGTCACTGCATCTGACGGAACACAATCAACCGGTCCACCAGTGGCATTGGGAGTTATTATGACGTGACTTCTATTCTGTGCTTATAACAAAAAAAGCAGACAGAAATATTTCAGTCACACAACTCGTGGTTTTGAAATGTCAACTACAGCAACAGGTTACAGTTGGAGTGGTTTGGAGTTTATCGCTCCCCACAGATATGTGCGAACTTCCAACCCAGAGCCTGCAGGTGGATGCTGGGGTGGTGGTGGGGCTAAAGTGCAGGCAGCAATACGTACACAGTGTAGCAGAGGCATTGACAGCGGCTTAAACAGACCTCCAAATTATGGCTGGGGGTGGAGGGGGTGTATTTTGTGACTGTTGAGGAGACTAAGGAATGCCATGTGTTCATAATAACTCATAATAATCATTATTATCGTCATTAATCATCAATAATGTGATGATTGGTGTTCATCTGCTGAGGAAAAGGTCCAACTTCAATTGTAAGCTTTTACCTTTAGTCATGTAGACTACAGTATACTTGATTAAGTCTTTCCTTCCTTTTAAGCAGCAAAAAAGTACTCATTTTTGCATTGTTAAAAGTACCTATTTTTTATGTTGTTAGCAGTGATATTTAAAACAAATGTACAACATCACAGATTTATTCTTACAAGGTGTCAAGAGACACCAAGTCTTTTATCACCGTTGTCCTAAATGCCACGTTAAAACAGGGAGACATACGCCTGGGACACAGGTGTCATTACTCTGAATTTCATTTCACATACTGCACATTCCTTCCACCTGACTTGGCTTGCCGTCACTTATTGGTCTGTCTCCGAACAGAGTTATTAGTAGTAGATCATAAACTCCATCTCCTCACATTTGCATTTTCTTTCCATGGCCACAAATTCTGCACTTGCTTCAGCCGTCTTCTCAGGTGAGAGGGGATACAATCACATAAAAAGAAATAGAATATCAGAATATAGCAGTTGCGAGGAAACGGTATTCAAAGAATGCACGTCATCACGTCCTGTTATTTAAATCTCTACATTGATGCAGCTTATTGTTGTGCATTGCGTTACCTTGAAAGTCTTTGAACTTTAATTATAGACAGATTTTAAAGATTGCTGTAGAATCCATCAGTGCTCTGTAACACTCAACAAAACAAAGAAACAAGTAGGTGGGTGTGGGGCAGTTCAAGTGTAGAGCAGCTTCCACTCAGCTCTCAACCCAGAGGGATTCTCTCCTCACTTTCTGGCTCCAGTCAATAATTCAGTGTCTAGATTTAACCATTTGTCACCATATCAAACTGGCCATCTCCACTGTGACTGGCTCTTAGAAGGGCTTTGTGTGTAACCCAAACTAGCCACTATCCTATCTCTTTGAGGCTTATGTGTCTCTTAGTACAACATTCCAAGTGTTGAATTTCTGCAGGGCTAACATTTTCCTCTTCTTCTCTCTTTGCTCATAATGTAAGTTCTTGTGCATTCTATATTTAGTGCAAAGCCACGAGCAACACAAAGACAACTGGACTCAACAGTCCTGCCTTCAGCTTTAGTTTGTTGTTTACTGTTTTATTGTGTTTACTTGCGCTTCCTGTCTCTGTTTCCCTCACCCGTTTGTCTATTAGTTGCATCCGTCCCTGTTTTCACTTCATGTATTTTGTCTGCTTCTGTGCCTGATCCGTGTTTCTTACTCTTTGTGTGACTTACCTGTCTTCCCCTTTCAAGCTTCCTGCGGATCTCACCTGCATCTTATATTTAATCTGTTGTGTCTCAATTCACTCACTTCCATGCTTAACCAGGAACCTGTGTGAATGCATTCACACTTCTAAGTATGTCAAAACGCTGTAGGCCTATACTGGTACCTGGTTGGCATACTCAAAACTGCCCAAAAGTTGAGTGTGGACACTTCCACCCTCAATGGTTGCCATCTTGGTTATGACGTGGAAAGGGGAGGGCGTTATGAGACCTTTCAAGGTTGTGAAAATGGCTGCTGAGGAGGCGACGGTTACGGGGGGAAACAATAGCAACATATGGACAAATAAATATAAATAGAGTACCAATGAAGTACCATTTCACATTGAACGGGGGAGCACATTAAACCGTTCATTTTCAGTCAATGGTTTTGACCCTTGCCTGTGAGTTTGGAATATTACTAAATGCCTGATCTGCACCTCCTCTGCCTCTTGTGGGTGCAGTTGGGTCCTTAACTCTGAACTGCTCTTATACGTTATAACGTTGATTGTTAAACTTACCAAGGAACCAGTGGTCCGTGGACATTAACGTGATATTTATACGCAAAACAAAGCATACATACGCCTTGAGGCTTGGTCGTTATTCAGAGCAGGATTTGCTGGCGGAATGAAAGTGACGAGAACACCGATTCTGATCGTGTGTGGACAGAAGTGTGCAATTATTTCATTTTCAACTATAGCAAAGACGCGTTTGAATGCAGTAACATTGATGTCGTTATTGTTGTTATGACCAGAGTGAGGATACGTGATGACACATCATGTACCTCACTGCCATATACAACGCCATCAGGTCAACTCTATGAAGCTGAAAATGTGGGTTTGAACCTTCGATGAGCTTCTTGACAAATGAGATCAGGTCTTATAGGATTCGCTGATCACAGATGCTCAACCGCAGATCAACGTTTCAGTGTCTGGATTCCAGTTGTATTGTGCAAATTGCAATTTTGCGCAACTAGCTTCTCTTTTCTTTAGCTTTCGACAGTGTGTAAAAAGAGCTCAGATGTGTTTTTGAATCTATTTGTAAAGTCAATCACACAACAACTCACTACTATACTTAGGATGTGTTTTGTTTTTTTGTGTGTGTTTTGTAACGCTGCCTCACAATGAGAGTTTTCTGCCACTGGGTGGGTGCAACCACAGCAACTTCTGCCCACTGTGACGTCACGTGTTTAGCTTCTATTGAGGAGCAGCTGAGCTTGTAAGTTCAGAGATCCATCTCCATTAGAAGTCAGTAAACTCCAACCACGGCTGAAAGCTCCACGAAATGCCAGTGAGATGACCTGAAGTTGGGCTGGGTTTACTTTCTAACATCTCGCTTAGTTACGGAAAGATTGTGGTCATGTATAAAATAAACAGTTGACTGTCATCATTGTATCTTTCATTAAGTCATAATTCACACGTCACGCAAACAGGAACATCTCAACTTTAGGTATTTGAACAAAAACAATTATTTTTTTTATTTTTTTTTTTTTGCGAGGAAAGTCTGCTTTTCTTCTATTGCTGTCCAGAGAAAAGAGGCAATTTAATAATGTCATTATTGACTGTCATACTTAAAGGATGCAACTCATAAACACTGTACACTAAAAAAAAAACAAGAGGTTTTATACACCAGGAAGTATGTTGCTGCTTGTCACCAGCCTCACAAAGGGAATGAAGAGTGTCCTCATTAAATGAATGACTTGGATATTTTTAGTCCGTAACATGTTATGAATAAATCACTCTTTTGCAGAGTGGCGACGGAGCTTTCATTCCCATTGAACACATATAAAAGCACCATGTTGTTGAGAGCTCTGAGCTTTTGCAGTTGTAAAGGCCACATCAGCTCAACACAGACACAATCTACAATTCCATCATCAACTGCCATTTATTAGTATCAAACCACTGCTACAAAATTACATCAAACATGATGAAAATGGACTTGCATATGTGTTATACACAATGTAAGCTTTTAACGTAAGTACATGGATTTTATTGTTTCTGGACAAATATCAATATATATTATATATATGTATATATAGATATATCAATGCCACTTAAAGCCATAAATATCATTCCAGTGATCTAGAGCATATAAATGTACAACTATATCCCTGGTGGCTAAAGGACCTTCATACACATAAACATTCCCCTTTCAGACCTCTCATCATGTTATTTTTCAGCATGATGTTTTAAATAAAACAAACAACAAAGAAATAAATGTCCATACAAAAAAAAAGAACCAACTTCTTCCCATCAACCTTTCAATGTCCATTCCCATTTTGTGTAAAAAAGAACAAAAAATATGCAGATGCAAATATATTCAGTTTACAGGAGAACTGGTGCAACTCATACCTTGAATCCATTTAAACGAACACAACACTGGAGACACATATGATGAACTGGTGCTACAAAGACTCATTTACTGTGTCATTCAGTGTACTGTATAGAAAACAACGTGTAATCCACCTTTGAAAAAAAAACAAAAACAAGATTAGATTCACTGTCAGTCAAATGATCACATTTTCTCTATGGCAGCGCCGCTCAATCCTTCATGAAAACTGACAACTGCCCAGGAGCTTTCACGTGGGAAACACTTGGCAGCGTGTGATTCAGTCATCGGCGTCATGGAGAGACCTGGCTTAGATAGCTTGCTTTAAAACCCCAGCATTATCGCAGGCTCTGCATCATTGCCTGGCAACTTATTTTCCAGTTCAGTGGAAATAATGAGGGACAGATTGACAAATACTTGATGCAGCCTCTTTTTTTAAAATGGCTTGTCCCTCTCTATAATGGCAGCTGCCACATTATCAGAGGGATTTAAAAGGAAATGTAGAACAACACCAGACAAATATTACTCACTGTTCTTGCACCGATTGAAATGTTTTAGAGGAAAGAAAGAGACCTTTTTATTTAAAAGTCCATTTAGAATCAAATAAAATGTGCCAACAGTCTGGTTATAGAGAAAGACTTTTCTTTTTAATGTTTCTCCCTGTGTTTGACAGGAGGGTTCGCTTTTGCCTGCTATGCAACAAACATATCTACCATACTGAATGCTGAATACTGAATGCTTTAGCACTCAAGAAACAATTTTAATACTGTCAACTTAGTAGGCTGTACAGGGAAGTAGGATAATGATCGCAGAAGCAAGGCAGCTCGCAACGTGCAGTACAACAATCTCCTAGATGAAACCCACAAAGGCACAGGAAGGGTTTCATTAACCGCAGGGTCAGAAGGAACCCCTGTCTCCAACGCCTCGACTCTCTTCCTCACTGTTCATGCTGGCCTCAGATGCCACAACGCTCTGATACCGTTCCAATCATTTCCGTAACATGCCGTATATGCTGCCTCAATTTTGCTCCAGGATTTTTGCTGCTTTGCACTAATTAATTTGGCGTATAAGAACTGCAAACGTCGAGGATTCAGCGGTCAAATCACAAGACACCGTGAAGCACATGTGCAGACATGCTGAATATTTGTACTAGCTGATCTGTAAAAAAAAATGACTCCTTATCTGAATTTATTTATGTTTTACCGCAAAAGATGCCCAAACTAAAGAAGTTAAAACAGTGAGTATAATTTGTCTCATACTATTAGGATGAATATGATTTGGACCCTGTTTCTCTGGAAGATAAATACACAAGATTACATTATAATTATTGTAATTTTGATGTCACTGAACTTTTTTATTTGTATGCTATGCTACTTTGGAGTTACATGTCAGAATATCTGTTTGTTTTCTTAAACCATTTGTCTTCACACCAGTAAAAGTACATCCTACATGTAATTATATATATATATATATGTAATATGTGGAGTGCTCTAGTTTTTTTATGTTAAGATATTGCATGTTTGGTTGATGTTCTAAATAGCCAATGAAGAGATAATTGTCAAGTGAGCAGTCAGCATAAAAGACTCATTACAGGAGCTTTAAACTTTGTGGCAATGATGCTCAAAATTAGGATTATGATTGATAAATACTTTAAGGCACATTCAGTACAGTACTTGTCCCCCTCCAAGAGTTTAAACAGCTGTTGTTTCATGATGCAAACTTTGTAGTAAATGCTCTCAAACGGACCGGTATGATGATCTGATGCATCGGGGTGAGAGCAGGAGCATGCTTTAAAACTGGCTATTTAAAAATTCAGGGTGGGGATCGTGGGGGCCGTAATAATACGCGTCAGCATGAATATTTAAAATCCTCTTATCTTAAATTCAAAAGTGGAGATATTCTCTTCCCTCTGCTGTTGGCTGGGAGCGCGAGGTGAGGCAGTGATCTCTGCAGGTGGGTGTGGTGGCCTCTTTTCAGCCGCTACATCAACATGACTTCTTAAACGGAACTTTTAAGAGGTAGGTCACACAACTGCGACTGTTTGAGTCAGGAGAGTATTCAGGTCACAGGGTACTCGAAAGTCTCGTTCTGTCGGAGGAAGGTGTGATTGATCCCGACGCATTAAGGGAGGGGAAAGAGCAGTGATTTATGTTTGTAGATCACATACACTAAGTGACACACACCGGTCAATAATAGCGATGCACTGCAAAATGTCGTTAATCCTATGTACTGTGGCATCTGGCCATCTGAGCTCAGGAGGATTTACACAGTTTAAGGGCAGAGGGGGAGGGATCAAATATACATGATACTGTAAAATTAAGATGACTCATGTGGCAGTGCTCAAACAGAGAACAGCCCCAGCAGTGTTTGAGCCAGGGTTGTCCAGTATGGGGTTCAAAAGTGCCCAGTGGCACTTTACATCCTGAGTGCTCAAACACATTAAAATTATATAAGAACTGAGATTAGAGCAATGGAATAATGTAGGTTACTGTTTGTTTGCTATTGTTATTTTTGACGTAAACCTATCTACTCTTGTTTGTTTACGCTTAACGAAAGCAACAGTAGCGTAACGCCATGTCAGCGTGTCTTTAGTAGTAGCATGCTGGCTTTCTGGGGATATAACACAGCAGCATCGGTGTAACATTATACATATGAGTGGAGCAGGGTTTTGTAAACGATGAAATAACATGGCAAACGCAATCATTTACCTGCCCTGTTACGTGGCGGCTGATCTCAGCGTCTGGTCAGAGGAGAAAAAAAAGCTCCTCACACTGTCTCAACAATTCAGAGACATTTTCGGTTGATTTCCTTCTCATTTGAGTTAGCAGCTAACTGCAGCTAGCTGCTTTTTTAAATCTCCCAATTGTGGGCCGCACACATAAAAGTCATCAAAACGTCAAACCCATGCCATGTCCTACTGCCTTCTATTATGTTTTTCTATTGTTTAAATGGTGGGGCAGAATGAAGGAGCTAAAGTCCCGCCTTGTAACAGGCTGTGTAAAAGGGGCTAGAATCTCACACATCGAAGCTGCTGTTCCGTTTGTGAAACCCTCTTCAATGATCCTGATTAAGGTAATCAAAGTATTAGTGTGTGACGTTCAAAAAATGTGATTTAAGAATTTTGATCGCTAATCACTCTCTGCTAGCTTTAGCTGATCAGTGCTCGACTGCTGCCGATGTACCGCCCTGGATGCATGCAGTAAGCCAACGGATTATAGTTTATTGATCAGCAGACACGACGCAACAGCAAGAGGATGTAATACTTGCTTTTCATAAATCGTAATGGTACAAACTGGGATATTTCCTCTCCAACCAACCCTGTTTGGCCAAGCTAACTGGTGAAATAGCTGTTAATAGATCTTAATGCCGTCTAAAAATAGAAGCCTGCTTGATTCTGCTCTTGACTTTTAATGGAAAATTGAGTGCAGGGAGACTGCAGTGAATATAGTGCATATTTATGAACATTGTTGCACTGGTGCTCTCAAACACTGTCCCACTGATATCGACAACCCTTTTGAGTGCTCATTAACTCAGATATAGGTTTATATTGTAACATGAAGACTTTTATTACAAATAATAGTGATTCGATAGGGACTTAATACCATTTTTTCAAAATAATCAACATCCAGTACATTTCATATGGAATACTAGCATGGTCTTATCTGCTTCAAAAAGCAACCAACATGACTCCGGACTGTCACCATTGTACCACGATAATCATTATGACTCAGAATAGCAGACGTTTTAGTTCATCAGCAAAGTTGATTTAAATAAATCACAAACAAACATAGTCTCATGGTCTGTAGGAGGAATTATTTTAGACCAGATTTAAGAACTTGGAAAAACTGGTTCCATTCATAAAAAGTATGAATATCTGTAAAATGGCCACCTCAAAAACACAGGTTAACTTTGACATGCAGCACAAACCATACTCTCTGCACATCGTCAAACACGCAAGTGTGTGAAAACTATGACTACACACTGGCTCTAAAGATCAAAAGATTTCCTATTTTCTCCAAATATACACACATTTATTCTGTTCTATAATACTGTAATATTGGTTCACACCCTTTCTTCTTCAAAAAAGTAGGTAATTTGATTGCAAACATTGTTCTTTTGAATGTAGTCGTCTGACAAAAACGAAAACCCCCCCCCCGAGAAAAATCAACAGTTCTGGCATCTAAATGAACCCGACAACATTATAAACTATGCCATACTGCCTCATTCAAATAAATGTCACATATCCAGTTTTACATGTTTCAAATCTATTTTTATACATTGTTTTCATAAAGGAAGAGAATAAATATACTTCTGACCCATTTTCATTATACCTCAACATTTAAACAAAATCATGTGGTGCAGTATTTTCATCATTTGTAAAACAAGCTGATAACAATTTCAGTACAAACAACGAAAGAAAAAAAAAAAAGTTTAGCAGACGTTAAAAACAAAGCATCACAAAACGTAAAAGTAATAACAGTGTTTGTGCTTTAAGTCTTTTAACTGCGATGGCTATTTCTCTATAGGTTTGCAGTTACAAGTTTGTGTGAAAATACTGTGTGAACTCGGCTACTCTTCCCCCTTCGATCTCAGGGCAAAATATAACACAGTCAAAGTTCAGAAAAGGTTTGCTATCATGTTAACCTGTACGACAAATACTGCACCTTCATCAGATGCAACTGGCTTATTTGAAAATACTGAATTTACTGATTCTGAATTTTATTCCTAGTTTGGAAAGATAAGTCAGATATATAACATTCAATAATCAGTAAAATGTCAAAAGTGAGTGAGTTGTGTCTTATTCAGAGCTTTACAGGAGGCTTGTTTTAACGTGGTACTATTAAGGCATTACAGTACAATATCTCTGTTTACACCATAGTGTGAAGATACTCGACAATGAATATGCCATGACAGTCTGGCTAAAAAGAAAACTAACAAAAAACAGTCTTGATATGGTTAATTGCAGTGAAAAAAAAGACCTGATGGTTTAATACAGCTCTGTGAACAGTGTAACGTTTTTTTTTTCTTCTAAAATGCAAACTCATATTGAAGGAGCTGTTAGCGATGTAGGCCATGTTTGTAACAATGAGCATGTTCATAAGCTTTGTTTTTTAGGATCTGTCACTCATAATTAACAAGAGATGGACTCAGACTGGGGCCAAATACGGTTTCATTGTTTTACCATTTTTATAATTCACCAAATATTTTACTGTATTTGCCAGAAACCTTAAGTTGCATGGCTGTTAGCTCTCTGGACAATTATTTTTGATAACAGCTACAATGCAGTAAACCTGGATATATTTTCTTTTAAAGTGACTGTAGTATATTTAAGTACTGAATTATCTATAATATAAAAACAGAGGAATTAAATACTGTTCTGCAGAATTATGCTTTCCCAGAATCCATTATCTAAGTGCAATGCCAAAAGTTGAAGCCAATACTTCAAGTGACCTACAGTGAGCCGCTGTGGGCTTTTAGCTAGTAGATGATCGGGAGGTACACAACAAATTCAGAGACAAAACCCTTTGCTCAGAGGCCTACTGGAAGCGTCATGTTTCAAACAACTACATCTTAAAGAGAAAAGGTTTCAACAGTTAAACTTGGGCCCTGATTTTTCTTCTCAACTGCAACAGTTTGCTGCAACATTCAAGTATGTAGACACACTGAAAAAAAAAGCATGGAGTATACACTGTCATATTTATATTTTCAAGAAAGATGTAAACATAGGGCAGCAATGTTCCTCCCTTCATACTGCACAAAGTCATGAATTGTGTTAATGATCTTGGTCGAATGAGAGAAGCTGGTCCCACTTCAAAATAAAAGCCTACACTATATTAAAATATAAAGATACAAGACAGTATACTTTGCTACTTTGACGGCTGCCTGATCAAATCCATTTGGCAGGCATAGTAAGTGAAGGACCCATTTCAGAATACAACAAAGCACACCTTTAACACTGTTCATCCACCTAATGAGAAATCTTTGACGACACAGGTCCAGAAAAAGCCCCTTTTTCTTCTTTTATTTTTTTCTTCTTTTTTTTTTCTCCTGTATTTTTTGAAGTACACTCCATAATTTTTTTGAATTTGTATTGTTCGGGACCTAAATGTCTCTCAAACAACCCATAATACATTCAATACAACCCTCTATGGTATTTGCGTGTACTGACTTGGCAAAGTTGTGTCTTTTTAGTCATGTACAAAAACAGATGAAAATGATCATTTTGCACCATTGCTTCCCAGAGAAATTGCCTCATTTGGGAAGTTTGGGGGCTTTTGATATGAATGGAAGTGGAGTAGGGGGTGAGGCTGAGCACTGATTTACAAGGTGGTCAATCAATCAGAAAACAAGAGAGGAATAATAATAATTAAAAAAAATCATAGTATTTACATGATAAAAATTTAACAAAAAAAAAACAAAAATTCCCACAGAAAGTAATGCTGATTATTTTCCCCCTCACTGATTTTCAGCAAACTGTACCAGATTCGATTCCAGCCATCAGCAATGTCAAAGGATTCATAAATGCTCTCCACAGTCATTGTGTCTGGGCTGGCCTCTGCTAGTACACACTGATGAAGGAGGAGAGAGCCAGGACCAGGTATCGGCAGGCCAGCGGGATGTATGCGCTTCCTGTGCTCCCATAGGGTGCAGTGTTGGGCGCTGCGGGCAGGGAAACAAGAGAAGCTCTGATTAGTGTTGATTGCACTTTTACTCAGCAGCACCCACCATTTGAAAATCCACAGTCAGCTTGGTATGGCACCTCCAAATGAGGCTGTAAAAACTGCAATTACTGTACCACTGCTGTTTTGAGTTGGTTACTCCATTTGTAAGAGAACCTTCACAGCTTTGCTGTTAAACTCTATATACTCTGATGGAAGAAATTCTGTAATAAAAACATACCAACACCACTCCATTACATAAGAGTACTGCAATTTGAATCCACCGTACTTTAAGTATCAACATTATTATAATGGTAATACTGATACATTAAAGATGAGAGGTTGAGTTCAGTGGTTCCGCCACAGGATAAATGTGAGGATCATGAGATGACTAAATCAAGTGGAGTCAGCTTAGTCTCGTGTCTTTATAGAGGCAATTAAAAAATATATCAATGTCGACCGAAGTTCTTCACAGAGAGACAAAAATTGCAGTCCGAAAAAATAAAATTACACTTAGAAAAATATAATTACAGTTGAATAAAAAATTCAGATAAAACATTAAAATGTCCAGGTAAGTATAAAACTAAATAAATACACAACAGGTGGTACTGAGATAAGAGAGAAAAGACAAATTTGTATTAATTTTTGGAATATTTATAATACCTTGGCTTTGACCTCTTTGGCCATTAAACAGTTTTTTTTAAACGGAGTTTACAGGGGAGATTACTCTTTGGTTGAACTGCTAACAACTCATTAAATGCCCCCAACTAGACACAACGGCTTTGTAATGAGTCACAAGACAGTAAAATGGGAACCGTTTGTTTAACCTCTAATAATGCATTCCATTTCCTACACTTATCATCTACCTCTGTAACGTAACATCTGAAACCCCTGCACACTCATAGTCCATTAAGGCAGGTGATTAAAAAAACCTCAGATTCCGAGGATTGATTGACAGCTCTCTCACTGCGCTGTGCTGTGAGGGGCGGGACACTTTATGCCGTTAATAATATTATTGGAATAATGTTTTGAAAACATCCGTGTGGGTGTGCAAGGCCTTTAATTTGAAAGGTAGGTAGAATAGCAAGTCGTCTGTCATTCAGTGGAGTACAAAGCACATCATTTCCCCTTGAAAAGTAGTCGTATAAAGTAGCATCAAATACACTGGCAATGAAATACCCAACTAAAGTAAGGGTACCTCAAAATTGCACTTCAATCTTTTTAAAACTCTATTTTTGCCACCTTTCTGAAATACTTTTCATTTTCTAGTTGGGTGTCAGAACACTTTTCCCCTGTTCCTCTCTTTCATATTAGCTGTAAAAAAAAAAAAAAAAAAAAACCCCATCAGTGGAGGAGAGGAGAATAGATGAGGGCTGCACTAGGTCTTTACTTTCCTATCACAGGCAGCTTTGTTTTGTGCTGTTTGTGTTTCTCAGAGCAGCGGACAGCCACAGTAATATGAGCAGGTCTCTCTGGAGAGCTGTGTCATTCGGACAGAGAGGGAGACGGCAGCCTTTCATTTGGAGGGGCTACTCTGCCTCCTCAACACAGGCACACTCTTTTAGCCTGTAGCTCAATAAAGCACACCTAGCGGGTAACAAAACGTGCTCTCTCTCTCTCTCTCTCTCTCTCTCCAACACACACATGCACACACACATATATATACCTGTGTGTATAGGTCACATGAATGTCTTCACACACACACACACGCACACACACACGCACACGAGCAAACACACCGTGCAGCAAGCCAAGCTCGGCTCTACCAGGGGAAATCATGTGCTGCACAGCACATATCAGCAGGGTACCTCTATTTACACGGCCATGTAATTAGTTCCAAATGTAACTCCTATGATGTGGACCTCACGTTGCACAAACACACTGAGTAAAGTAAAAACCTCATGTCATGTCCATACACACACACACACACATGCAACCATACGCACATAGAGTCCGTGTCTTCGTTTAATCCTGAGGTTAGAGAGAACTCAAACTTACAGGGTTTGTAGGAGAGGATTGTTAGCGAGGAGGATTGTTATCCCACTGTGCTGCTCTTATTATTGATTGTGTATTTATTCAATGAGAACACAACTGGTTGCCATTAGAGTGGCATATGGCTGTTGGCGTGTTAAAATAAATACGATGTCGCAGAGATTGATCTTTTTCACCAACATGACAGATTGTTGGTGACAGTTTTAACAGCAGATAGCAGTGAGAGAGAAAAACAGACACACATCCCATTATCACCTGACACGGCGCCGCGTTTATGTGATATTTTCAAGCTTTATTTGTCAGACTGAAGTTGTCTACCTTTTAGAATGAAAACTACGCCTCCTCTGACAGATGGAAAAAGCAGGGGAAAAAAAAGGCAAAAGCAGTGACTAGAGGAGCAAAAGTGGGTACAAATTCTGATGATGTGTGTGTTAGTGCATGTTCTCTTATTCCTTTGTCTGCCTTTCCATCTTCGTCTCCTCTTTGTGCCTCATTCTCTCTCTTTGTATCCTCCCTCCCTCCCTCCCTCTCTCTCTCTCTTCTCCTATCCAAAGTACAGGATAATGACACAGTTTTCCTGAGCTGCGAGAGCGAGCCGAGAAATGGTAACCATAGCAACAGCTCTTGTCCTGCTCAGCCGGCCCACTGTTGCCGGAGCCCGAGCGTGCTGCATTGTGCTAGCGATGCTAGCAAAATCATTTGTCTATGTGTGTGTCTCTGGTGGTGGGTGGGCAATAGACAGATGTCACTATTGCCCTCCTTCAGTCTCTTATTTGATCAGTGTCAGTGTAGTTTCTGGCTCAGTAAATACTGCAATACTCGTGTTAAATTCTGATGCACAATTGCTTTCCATGCAGCAGTTCAGGGGTCTAACAAGGTAAATACAGGGTCTGCTATGACAAACGTCGACTGGGTTGGATACCATAATAATAAACCCTTCAGTTCCATCCAGGAGGGGAAATGTTTAGTGAGGTTAGGGGAAAGTCAGAGTTACTAGATTCCTCCCTCCTCATAGTGTTTGATTTTGGGCTTGTTTAATATCTTCCTGTGTCACTGCGAAAAGCAGGGGCCTCCATTGTTTTGACTGTGTGGGTTGTAACTTGCCATTTTAATTAACTCCCCAACCAGGAACTGCCTGCAACACAATTATTCGGCTTATTAACATGAAGGGAATAGAAGGGGAAAGAAACAGCGACAGATAGAAAGTAAGCACAAAAGAAAGACAGATACGGGCGAGAAGAAGGGGAATCAAAGGAGGAGAACGCACGAAAAAAAAAAAAAAGACAGTGATTGAAAGGGGTGCGAGAACGACGCTGCGGACAGGAAAGAGGAAGAGGAGGGGGGGGGGGGGGGGGGGGCACTGACTGAGCTCCAGCTCTTTGGGGTTTGAATTTAATTGCCATGTACATCAGTACCGAGCTACAATAATGTACCGGAATACCAGACAATATATCATAGAGAAACCAACAGTGTCAAGATGTGCAAATGGTGGGAAGACAAGCAGCGCTCCACAGGGAGAGGAGTGGAGGAGATAAGTGGAGATGAAAGCTATACACTTCAATTACTGTTTTGCAACCGAATTGAAATGAAAAACTAAAGCCTCCCCAGCTCTAGTCAGAGTCACATGAAAATAACAATCCCTGGCTCTCTCCTCTGATTCTGGACTGAAGCCATAAGCTTTAAATAGTGTGCTGGGAGGATGAGACACACTCTCTCTCTCTCTCTCTCTCTTGTCCTTCCTCCCTCCCCCATTCCCTCTCAAATCTCCATCGACAGCAGTTTTGTCACCCACATATCATATGCACAACAAATGCTAAGGCCCTTAACCTCAGTCACTGTTGACACAGATAATGAATCATACTGAAATATGCAACAGTGACACTCTATGCAGGATTTGTGTTGAGCACCATCTCGAGTGTTACGCATCGCACTGTAATTCGATGGAACATCATCATTCATTAAGAAATAGCTCCAGCATCTTTCCCTTCCTCCTCTCAGCCCTTCAACCATCAGGCACGCCGGGTATGTCGGGTCTGCGCAAATCCATTCAGAAATCCTCCATACTTTATCGGCTCGCCTCAAGTTTCACACGGGTTCCATAATGCACGCATGCATAAAAACGCAAAAAGGTGAGAAGAACGGAAGAAACTCACATTTTTTTTTTGGAGTCGGATTGAGTCAGAAATTAATTAATTTGTCATTTAGAGGATGATTCATCCCTTAAGTTGGTCGTATCCTCCAAGCAGGCTGTCATGAGCAGCACACAGCCAGCCATGCAGCATCCCAATTTCCCCGAGGACACGGCTTCAGAGATGGGCTCTTCTGTGCAGGGGGCTGGGGGAGAGGTTCAGTGTCCTTGACCATCAATCAGTGGCCTCTGGTCCTCCCCCCCACCACTCCCTTGTGAGAGCCCACATGAGACACTCCTGAGCCAGAACTGATCCTGTACACGCCACGCTGTAAATCGAGCTAAATCCCTCTTCATGCAAGGTTCACAGCAACCACCAAGGGTGTCTTTAACACAGTACAACAAACACAAAAGGCAAGTTTTTTTTGGGGGGGGGGGTTCTGTTCAGTAAAAACTCATCATATCCTGCAACACTCATGACATTCGATGAGCTCTTCCCTCGAAGAATGTGCTACACTTCATCGTCTTTTAAGTGCCTCCACACTGAGGGTGTGCAAACACTTTATAGAAGATGAAGACATTCTCCATGCTTTAGCTCACTTCAATCCACTGAGAGTGAAATACACTCATCCCCACCATCATTCATCTTGTACCCTCTTTCCGGTAGCAGCCTGCCATATTGAGTCGGCGCACAATTGACTTGCCAACCCATCAGCTCATTCATCCATTTCTCTCTCCATTCCTCCGGTTCTTGTACAAGCAAAATGTTCATCATGTCCAGATAAGATGTTCAAAACTCATCACCTTCGCCTCCCGCTATGATCATCACACACTTCTGCTCCACAGGGCCCTCATTCACACAGACCTTCAAGCTCATTAGCCCGACCAATCATTTGCATTAGGGCTAGTAATGAAAAGCTTCCATTAATAAGATGGCCTTCAGAGATCATTTACCTTCCTCCACCTCCCAGTGCTGCCATATCCTCACCCCACCATCATACACTCTCTCCGTACACATCCTGGTACCTGCAGGTTATCATCACCCAGCAGAATGCATTTTTGGGGCTGAAGATCAGGCTCTAATAGTTCCTCTCAGCATTAGTATCTAAATGGAGAGTGAATGAGAGAAAGAGACGGGTCACCTGATAGCGTACTGAGTGAGCTGGGGGCTCTCGATTACTGGCAGGCTTTGGCCTTCAACTTGACTTAATCAACGCCTCTGCAGGGTATCTGGACACATGAGAGAGCCCTCAGTACAGCGTGAGCTGGAGGGAGAAATCCTGACAGAGAAGACATTTCCGGCGTTCTCCATACAGATACTGTTCCTGCTCGTTATCGATCGACGTCTCACTCGCTCACTTCTCCTCCTCTTCCTTTAACAGCGATCGTAAGAGTCTTCCTCTTATTTGAATTGAATGGTGAAGTCTGGTATTTGTGAAAATCACTGACCTGCATGCATTTTTATTTCACTTATCAATTCAAGGACACACTTCTTTTTTTCTCTTCTTTTTTTGCGCAGTAAACCAATGAGCTTGCAAATGATGTGCTTTATATGCATGCCTGATGGATAAATCTCCATTAACGAAATTATTTGTAAATTTACCCTTTTAGTTTTTTTTCTCCTTTCTTCTAAATAGAGAGGGTAAATCTACATCAGCCCATTCTGGGAATAAACCACAAAAAAACAACAACTCAGTATTGTGTTACTTAAAGCGAGCGTTTTTTAATCACAGCATTTCCAAAATTATAATTACTCCATGACTTTGGCTGCCACTCCCACTAAATCTGTTTAATGATCGAGGCTTAATAAAACACAGGGACACAAACAAACCATGTCAGCATGTGGCAAGTTCATGCAGCCCCCTTTTCCTTCCTCTCCTTTTCACTCTCTATAATAATCCTCCTCTCATATTTGGGTCTCTCACTTCCACTATCTGTAATAACTCCCCATACCTCCCCCTTGTCTCTCTCGCTCACTTTTTAATGCCTATCAGGGTTTTTATTTCTGCCGCAGGCCCAAGGATTTTGCTGAGTTAGCTGCTGCTTGGCTACTGCACCCCTGTGATGACAGCGACAATCTGGCCACTTAAGAGGAATGTGGACGACAAACCGACGCTACCTGCATCTCCATGAGCTGCTTCATCAATACATCCCGATAACATCTGATCTCCAACCAGGAGGGAACCATCTCTTCCTTCCCTCTCCGATCTACCCATCTCTTTCGCCTTTAGCCTCCTAAAATAGCAATTCCCTGCTGTTATGTATGTAGGATTATGATAAGACAGCTCTCTTTTATCAATTTCCATTATGGTGCTGATAACACAGCAGGCCACAATGTGGAGGGTTAAGTGCATTTTCTTCTTGATGGATATGAGATAACTTTATCACTGCACACTGTCTGGTTATCAGTTCACCTGGGGCTAGTCGAACCTGACTGGAATTTGCTCATGCTAAGCATCTCTGCACAAGCACATGAGCTCCAGCTAGAATTTGCTCAGATGGTCGCACTGTATGCGGAGCAATCCATATTTTTTGTTCATATTTACCTACCCTGAGCTGTTAATTGATTTCTCTCAGATCAATTCTGTGGTTTACAGAAATTGTTGGACCAAAAAAGGGCCAAATCAATTGCCAAGTGATTAGCATGTGCAGTGGATTATTTCTAGCTCAGGCACTGCATTCAACTTGAGGCAGCACAGGGGAGAGGCACAATTCAATGGAGGCACAAGCCATATGTTTATGTTAATTATTGCTAGCTTAAAGTCTGCTTTTGATGGTGTACGCCCATAGGCTGTGTGAGTGTCACACATGAAATACTCCTTTATTACACAAAGACAGAACCTAAGGCAGTTAATGCACTCCAGTTTCTACTCCCCACCTTATTGCTGAGTGCCTGCAGGAGGTTCAGATAAAAGCTACACTGTCCTGAAGAGAGCACCATTGATTCAGGTGGGTATTTTATACATCCACTTGAGCCAGACGCTGTTCCAGCAAAGGGATAAGTCAAAAAGCTTATAGGGAGCTAATGGTTTTATCTTTAACAGCGCAACGTATTTTCCAATCTTATTTAGTTTTTAAGTTTTTAATGTAAAATATTAATATGAAAAGAAACTACAAACTAAAGTAATCAGATAAATGCATTGGAGAACAAAGTATGTACAATATACCTGAACAGCCCCCAAAAAAAAGTATATATATATATATATATATATATATATATATATATATATATATATATGTGTGTGTGTGTGTGAGTGTGTGTGTGTATATGTAAATATACTGCAGGTCTTTCCTGAAAGGAGGTTTGATGCATCACAAAATGCTTCCAAATAAAAACGGTTGACTGGGTGTTATAATTGTATGAATAAAGGCAGACAATACTTCACACTGAAATGTGTCAGATCCTAAGAAGAGCCTTTTACTCTTATCTGCTCCCCCAGAACACACCCGCCCAACTCCAAATCCACTTTAGCCTTTCCCTGTCGGCTTATCCCATCTGACGCACCCACACTATCAATATGCAACTTTCATGGCTGCATAAATACCAGAAACGATGATGGTGACACATGCGCTTTCTCTTTGATGGGGGGGGGGGGCTGCTGGTGACTGCAGCTCCGGCGTATGCAAGTACCACTCTCTCTCCGGCTTTGTGTTCCTGTTTTTCACACGAGGTCAGACATTATTGACTGGGATCACTGAGGGGAATAAGTCTGCGTTTACAGACAAATTGGAGCGGTGGATTGACCCCTGGCTCAACTCAGCTGGGTACCAGGAGCTGCAAATATCAATACATTTGGTGAAACACGCTCACGCACGTCCCTTTGTAGCTGCGAACAGCAGATGAATTCACTTACATACAGTATTCATCATCACGTTGACTCACTGCTCTCATGAATGTGAGCATGAAGAAATCTCATCAAATTTAAAGGCAATTATGGCAGAATGTAAAGGGTCACAATATAACCATATAAAAGGGACTAAAGCCATCTGTCTAGATAATAATGATCAAAGTTTCACCTGCAAATTAAAAATTGCAGTCTTTTAATGGTAAATAAGACCAAGAATCCTATTTCCAAGGTCCTTCATCAATGTCCTGTATAATGTATGAGCTACAAAGTGAACCAAGATGAAATGAATCTGCAGTTTCTCATAAAGACAGCTTGTTTTGTTAAGACACCATTTCCAAGTAAGGACGCCATCCTACAACTCATGCAAATATGCTGCAATCATTTCGACATGAGCTAAAAATATGAAGTAAAAACAATCCCACTTTAAACTTTACTGGACTGAACTGCACTCGCTAAATGCACTGTGCGAGTTCGACCACAGATTGTTAAAGGTAACAAATGACCATCAATTTCCCCACACTCTCTTTGTGCTTGATTCATTACAACTGTCTCACTTCAGTCGAGCAGTGTTCAGCTACATGTTTACTGTAATTGAATAATTTTTCATTTGGAAAACACAATTAGTTAAACTGGAGCCGCAGACACAGACAGTATTTCCAGCATCCAGTTTTCAGATTGAGATTCTCTCAAAAGGTCCAGAAGTAAAAAAAGAAGGCCAACAATATTCAACATTATTCTTATTGTAATATTATAATATATTATGATATTTTATTGTAATAACATACCATGGATAGTCTTTAACTAACAATGCGTTTGTCTGTTTCTCAATCCTTTCTGACTTCTTAGCCCTTACTAATCCTACTGAAGAAGTAAATATGTAAAAACACAAATGATAGTTTCATTGTTGAAAAAGGTAAAATAATTCCCCTCACCAGCTGCATGGGCATTAAAGTCTTTAGCAAATGTTACTCACAAATGACCCGTTGGTTTATTTGGTGCTCTGATGAGTATTTGCAGTTTAGAGTATGTAATATTGGCTCAATATAAACTGCAGTGCTCATGCTCATCGTGATGAAGCAACGTGTCTCACAGTGCAATACATTGCCTTATTAATGTGTTTTTAATGGTTTTTTTAGAACACAAAGGAATACATACAAACACAGGTTTTAAGATCCAACACTTGTTATTCATCCATTAATTGTTGGTTTTGGTCTTTGCACAGACTTTTTGGACAAATAAAATACAGAGCGCAACCAGAGTGATTGTTCAAACACAAAGTGAACACCCAAAAGGAAAATTATTCATGAAATCGGATTTTAAACAAAGAAGGGAACTGCTAGTCATCTCAAAACTCACATTAAAGAGTCACATATCATCAAACAAAGTAAATTACGCACGATTAAAATCTAATTTAGTGTCAGAAATACGAAAGCAATGAAAACAAACTATCTCGGAAGTCTGGAATATCCCTCTGATTCTGATCTGTAATAGGATTGCTTACTGTTCTGGTGAAAGCCACGAGTCAATTTCCAAATATAATTTGCTGTTTCATCATAGGATGCTGATCTGTGGCTGGAGGCCCACTGGGAGCCACCCACAATCACCAAGATCTCCCCATGCGAGATGGCATTAGGAATAACAAATGCGTGGCAAGATAGCCTAATCCACCCGTCTCCTTTCAAATGTGCTCACACAAAGGCTCCTGTGATTCTTCAGGGCTAATTAACAGTGTCGATGGTGACAGGACTCCGGCTGGTGAGTAACTCAGGCCATTGATCCTTTCAAACACGTTAAAGTATCTCAACAGGAAGGGAGGTCTTGGATTAAGAAAAAAAGTGGGTGTTTATCACTTCAGAGGCCGATGCAGCCTTGGTGTATTAAGTCCCAAGATAATTTTTGCCAAAGGCATCTCTCAGAGTGTTCACTGAGCTTTCTTTATCATTACTGAATGTTAAGAGGGTGTATCCTTGTCAGAAGCCTTGGATAACCCATCAGCGGCGAGGCCAGGGGAATACTAAAGGGTTAATGGCCTCTGTTTTGGGCCTTCGAGGCTTTACCCTCAAGCACTTGCATTTCATCCATTGCATTGAAAAACTGAAGACGGGAGTGGGGAGCTGAGATAGCAGTGAGCTGTGCATGATGCATAAAAATGTTTGCATGCGTGCATGATAAAGTGCATTAACTGTTAGCAACAACCCCCAGCCCAGCCATCCACCACTAATGCACACATACATCCACACGCTCCAGCACTAAATTGGAACATACTCAAGATGTGTGTGCTGCAGTCTTTATTAGCCTCTAGGGGAGTGTATCACACTTGGTGACACCACTCTGACTT
Source organism: Chaunax sp. Z400 (assembly GCA_037577475.1). NCBI lineage: Eukaryota > Metazoa > Chordata > Actinopteri > Lophiiformes > Chaunacidae > Chaunax > Chaunax sp. Z400. The sequence goes on along the minus strand of CM075188.1, from coordinate 17,988,359 downwards.
GTACTGAGAGCCTTTAGCATTAACGAAGGGCCGGCAATACCGAAGACGCCAAAGACCTCTGAAATTGAGCTGAAAGAACTAACCTTATTTAACGGCCAGACATCCAAGCCATTTGCCCAAAGAGAATGCCATTTCTGAATGTCATGACCTTTTCTAACCGCATTTAAAAACCTCCAAGGTTTTCAAGGTGTGGTTTGTCAATAAAAAAGATTTTGAGGACTGATGAGGAGTGGCAAACAGAGCGAAAGCATTTGCTGAGCTTTTAATGGGTGGTTTATTGTAGATCCTGGCATCTACTGTTGGGCGGATTGAGAGACTTTCTTGAGGCTTGTGACAGTGATTGAAGTGTTGCGCTTAATTAAGCGTGTGCTAGATGAACTGTAGTGTACACAGCTTTAATAGAATAAATACATGAGAAATGAAAAGACAGAAAAAGCTTTGTATCAGCGTGATTTAGTGTGTGTCTATGTATCGACAAGGGTGTGTTCCATTTAGTGGGTGATGGGCAGTGTGGACTGATTTAAGGGTAGGGGGAAATTGTGATGAAGAGCATCTCTCTCTGCTGAGGCCTCTCAGAAATAACTGTCTGCCAGAATAAAACAACACCGTGCAGCAGCACTACTGCACTGAGCACAGAGTTCATCGAGAGAGGGCAGAGGGGTGATATTGAAGTCGTCAAACTTGACGAAAGAAATAAAGAGGTAATTAAAGAAAGACATGGTGGAGGTGTTTGGGGATGTGATCTGAGAAGATGGTGGACAAAAATGGACAGAAAGTATGGCTCCACATAATCAATAACTTGAAGGTGAAACAGGTGTATGAAGTCAACAGAGGTCATTTAGAAATCTCTCTAAGGTGTGTAGAAACCTTACATGAGAATAGCAGGAGTGATCCTTCCTATCACGTCCTTCAGTATGACACAAACAAGTAAGATAAGATAAGATAAGCTATACTTTATTGTCCCCATGGGGAAATTCTTTCTCTGCATTTGACCCATCCCTGAGTAGCAGTGGGCTGCCTTTACGGCACCCAGGGAGCAGATTGGGGTTCAGTATCTCGCTCAAGGATACTTCGACATGTAGACCTGGGGGAAGTGGGGATCGAACCACCGACCTTCTGATAAGTGGACGACGGCTCTTACCACCTAAGAGACTATATGTATCACACTACAAAACATAGGTATAACCAATATGGATAATAATTGATCATCTGTCACAATGTAGTTCTATATTGTGACATTGATTTTTTTTGTATTTTTCATGATTTGTTTTTGTTTTTATGTCATCATAATGATACAATACAATGTGAATTATAATATAAAGTGAAGGTTATTACGTCACCCTTCCTTATAACATCCAGCACACATATAATGACATGGATCACAGATTAGGTTGTTGTTATTTAATCTGCATCAGAATACAGAATACATATATGAGTAAAAATATGGTTCATTCACTGTATCTTTGCATATTGTGAATGCTTACAATTCAACTGAAAAACTGAACAGATATATCACCTCCAGAGTGTCACTAATCTGGTTGCAGAATTAAGAAGGGAAGAAAATGAAGAGACATAAACAATAACAGCTGCTTAAATGCATCTCCGTATCATTATGTCTGTAGATTTACACAAGTGAAAAAAAACAACAAAAAAAGTAGAATGATCATTCCTATGCTTATTCAGGAGGTAGGGTTTAGCTGAGGTTGCATTTAGAGACAGCGGGCACAGTATCTTTAAACCTCAGGCACCTTCCACTGACAATGGTAGTCAGGGTTTGTTTAGAATTGGAAAACTAATTAGTGTGTAATTCCCAACACTTATCATGGAGTGACATACAGGCATCCGTCCCTTTACGATTCACATACACGAGAAGAAGACATGCCATGGTTGGGTAGGATTCCTGCGGTTCAAGTATTATCAGGATGGTTGGCAACAAAGACTCAAGCCCAGTGGCACAATCACATGAAAGAGCAGTAATCTGCTGGCAGCCAGCTGTTATTTATGAATATATATGAAACTCCGCAACATGTCACTCAGGCCTGACACTGGAAGTCACAAGTGAAGCTTGCAGGAAACAGCTGGAAATTTGAGCATTGTGAGATATATTGTGAATACAGGGTAGTGTTCATTTTCTTTACGAAAACTATGACAAAAAATGTTTGTCCGCGACCCTTTTTTATATGACTAAGGTGAGATGATGACACCAACGTCATTAAACTCTAACAGTGACTAAATCACCATGCAATATATACAAAAAATGACAAGACTAAAATGTAGTAAAAAATAAGAACTTCCAAAACGTGTCTATATTTTCTTCTTATGTGAAATAAGTGAAATGCCCAGACTTTTACCTGACACAGACCTGACTAAAAAACAGGATAATGTTAACTAAATGATTAAAAAAAACAACTAATAATGAAATATGACATAGGGCTACCTGGCGAAATTAACACCAATTCAGCAAAAACTTTTAAACACCAATTTTTTTTTAAACAAAAAGCAAATAAATAAATAAAATAGAATAGAATAAATAAATAGAAAAAATAAAACCAAATACAAAATAACATATGAGAAAGTAAACAATTATAAGCCATTTCTAAAATTTTCATCAACAAACTTTATCTGAGCAGTTAACAAATAGATGAATTAACTAACCACTTTTTAAAATTTTAACGCAGTTACTAATGTATAAGTATACAAGATAATATCGGCAAATCATTGGTCATCATCAAAGAAGACAGATGAAATATCTCAGACAGCTGATTTGACCGGCTCATAAGTTGAAGCTTAGCATGCAATGCAAACCGCTGACTAAGTAATTTTCTTATTTTCTCTGGTGAACATGTACATTTTTAAAAGCATTGTATGTCTGCATTTGCCAGTGGGCAAACAAGATAAGAGACGGCACAATAACAATATGTTCATTCTCAAAGGGAGAGACTTAATGTTCTGTATATCTATGTAAATCTGTATAAATGAGTTGGAAAATATCAGCATATTGGATATCGGCGATAAGCGTTAATGGATTAAATTCATGCACAATTGCACTGCAAATGACACAAAGCATAAAAAAAACAGCCCGAACAATATCTAAATAAACATGAAAGCAAGCACAGTAATGTAAGCAAATATTAATGTAATGATGTCAAGGCCTGTGAATGTAGAATTTAAATTGGATTAGCTACCTAACTTTCATGTGTATATAACATTTCTAGTAATGCAGCATTAATTTTGGTGGTCAGCCATCAAAATCACAGTGGAATGTATTAAAGCTACTTGCTGTTTTTGCTGCTTCTCGTCAGCTACACCCAGACTCTGAATAGTATTGTAGTGAACACGTTAGTGAATGCAGTATAGTGCATGCAGCAGAGCCCAGGCAGCAGCAGCTAAAGAGTGAAATATGTGAGATATCAGGTTTTGTGATGGTAGAGGGTCTAAAATAGGCAAAAAGACAGCGTTCAAACAGCAGAGTGACATGAACAACACGTTAGTATACGCCAGTAATCAGCGTCTTCTCTGCTAACCTAGCGAGCGCACAACACACACAGCCATGGTTGCTGTACTCAGGACAGGTTTAGCCTCAGACCTCTTAGAGAACATACAAAGTGAAAATGCACAATGAAAATGAGACAGAAATTCCAGGGAAAAAACTTAACATCTTTAATTTGTCGCCTAAATTGAAACTAAAACTAAAAACAAGAAAATGACAATCAGAATTTTTAGATGAAAACCGAATTATAAAGGGGCTTAGTTTGATTTGCGAGACTTCGTACCTTGAGCATTGAAAGTCCAGATGACGTGTTAATGAAAGCTACTGCCTTATAGTTCCTCTTCCCTCGTGAATTGAATACAAAAGCAGAGAGAGATGCAGAGAGGAGCGTCCTAAACACGTGAGTAAGACCTGAAGAGTGCATTTACTGTATGTCCAGGGGTAATGACAAGATGTCCATAGCCATCTCTCTATTACTGCTAAAAGTGTTCTGTTACCTCGAAATTACACCCATTTAACTCTGCTGAGGAGTGCTCTCACCAAAGATGACATAAGAGGGGGAGGACCTGAGCTAGTGCACCGTGCGAACCCTCTGCAATCTACAAGTTGCCCAAAAAGCCGCTTTTTTCTGATTTAGCGCGGCCACTACTGTAAGTGTGTGGCTTTCTTCAATCATCCTCCTTAATGCACTAACCATTAGAGTCTGTCCAGAAAGAGAATATACCCTGGTGTCTCAATTATAGTCCAAGACTGAATCTCTACAGCAGCTTTCTGTGACCATTAAAAGAAATGACTATCCATTTTCTGCTCCAGCTCTCACACAGCAACTGCAGAGTCCTGTCTGTTGTTAGGAGCACCAAAACTCATCTTTCCAACTGAAACTTCTTATTACATCTTATTAATCACCCTCACTGCTGTGGTGAGAAGGCCAATTAAAGTTGGAAAAAGATTTGAATTGACAATAGACAAAAACATTTCTTGTCCCTTTAACAGTAACTTCCCTTTTGTGGTCTATTCTATTTGCCAAACCTTTCAATTCCAGAGTAATAATGCAGAAAAAAGTTGTTGCAAATACAACATCAAACATGGAAAAGGACTTTGTAGGCCTGAAAGGGCTATAAGGGATAATGTGCTTTGATATTTTCAGTAGAGTGGTAGATGTGTGAAAGTTGGTGATTTGCAGAGTCTGAAAAGTTACATTAGAAAGAAAAAAAAATGTATAAGTGACAGCAACAGGAATAAAAGCACCGCCTGCAACAAGAGCTCGAACAAGAGGCAGGGATAAAAGCATGAAATAAGATTCTTTGACACAATTTAAAAAAGTGGAAAGGCTCTGACAGTTTTAATACCCACCACCAATATTATTCTCACAAATACCGACAAATACACGTGGAAGACAAACAGAGTAAAAAAAAGTAAAGTCTGTGACATAGTTTTCTGTTCTTCTGAAGACATTATTACATTTCGGTGTGCACTGCCGTGTTTCTGTGTGTCATTTAATGGCCGACATTCCAGAAATGATGCAAAGTGGCAGAGATGATCAGAGAGAATTGTACATGTGGGAACAAGGGAAAGGGATAGAGCTGGAAACAGAGAGGCGGAGAGACTCAGCGAGAGAGAGATGTAGGGTAAGTAGAAATAATCCGCTAATGGAGGGCGAAGAGCAGCACAGCCATTTACTGCAGAAACTGACAAAAACAGGTGAAAAGCAGCCCTGAAACTGAATCAGGGGGCAGAAAAGAACAGTAAATGCTAAGGCCTATGAAATATGGACAAACAATCTGTTTGTATAGATGGGATTGGAGAGAAGAGTGGTAATTGGAGCTAAAAGTTCAAAATGCACCAATATCAAAAAATTTACAATATCTATAATCATCCAATATCAACATTTTCAGCTAGTTTCACCACCATCAGTTCATCTGCCTTAATAAATGGGTGATTGTGTGTTTGTTACACGTTGTAATCGTTTATGATGATGCACTAAAAATAGCTGCATCATCTAAACCAGGAAGGAAGCATGTAAAACGTAGACAACCTCACTGCAAAATAGAATATGATACAAGGGGAAAATCCTCTAATTTTCTGTTTTATGGTTTATCTTTTATTAGCAGATTATTATTAAATCAATTGTTCAGTAGTTTTCTTATTGCTATGTGCTACTAGCTAAGTCTCATAGGTGCTGGTAACACAAACAGATCTTGTCTTTGTTTTCAGTTTTACATGAACATGCGGAGCTTGGATGCTATTTTCCTTCCAAAGTGCTACATGCATTTTTCAGCCTGATCTTCACATTTATAATTGCTTAGCTACACACTGCATAAGGAACGCTATTTATTCCGCTGGCATTGAACATTGCCATTAGATGTAAATCATATATTCATCTGTGTTTCCTTGGATTTTTGAAAAACTTAAGTGTTTCATGATTGAATGACCAAAGCATATAAAGAGAAAAAAGATGTCACTCTAGTTTAGATCTTCTTCTCAGCACAGAAAAGCATACAATAAATTTAATTGTCGGTATCTTCCACTTTTGACTAATCAGTATTAGCGCTCACATTGTGTTTAAGGGCAATGTAAATAAAAAGCCCAGGCAGCCAGAGCTAAGAACCTAAGCCATTATGACTAACATCACACAAACAACTGAGTACCAATCAGTCTAATTACAAAACTAACAATTCTCTTGATTTACAGTGATTGAAATTTATTACGTGGAGAAAATACAAGATCATTGGGCAATCATGTCGTGTGCTATTATAAAATCAGAAGTGATGGCTCCAGAAAACGGATACCGTTACGGTCATGCAAATAACAGGCATGGGAACCATTGATCAATTAAATGTACGGAAGAGAAACTGGCACATTTTGATAATTCAGAGGATTGTATTAATTTGTGGTCTTAATCGGTGTTTGATGTATTCTGTAGAATGTAATGTGTTATGAAGAACTAGTACATGTAGTCACTGTAGGACATGCCAGTTTTATGTGGCCTCAAATCAGTTTACTACAACAACAACAAGTTTTCGACTGGGGGAGCTCACATGCTCTCAATTCGACGGGACAAAACCCTTCGTCTATTAACATTGTCCAGGGATCTAGGGGTCAAGTATGATGGATGACATGTCATCTGCTTATCAGGCCCTTCCAGAGATGACTGGGAGAGGTAGCACTCGGTAAAAATGAAGGTCAGCATATCACCTCAAAACAAACTCTACTGGAAAGGAGTCAGGGTGGCGGTGCAGAAGGGGTTTGCACGGCTCTTGATCTCGCCACCATACAAGTGATAAGACTGGTAGAAAATGCGCGGCCAAAAAGGATTATCTGTGGGTAGCTCAGCGTTTCTGACACCAGGCATGCTGGGTGAAGAGAGGCAGGGCTGTTTACTGTAGAGGTTACTCCAGCACCTCTATGATTTACAATACCAGTCCAGTCAAACTTTAAAACGTAAGCTAATCAGTGAGAGATGCTCTGAATATTTCATACATGGAGTGCATTTATACTGCTATTAGCTGGGGATGACTCACAAACCAGGAGTCACTAGACAAATCAGTGGCTCCATATATTATAATAGCCAATTTACGTAACTCAACTTCAGTATTTCTGGCTTCCTCTTTTGGCTGCTGAAGTGTAGAGGAACAATGAACGTTGGAATTGTGAACACTGTCATCAGCTTCCCACAGATTTCCAAGCTCAGGGGTCCTGCATGGTTCACCTCATGATAAAGACTTAATCCAAAACTTCTGAGCAGCAGCAAAAACACACAACCTCAAGATCAGGAACTCTGCCATGGTTGATTTACAGGTTTATGAGAGTTGCAGGAGAATAAAATGTGACAGAGCCTGTGCTGTGTGTGAAGTTGGAGCAAAATGGTGCCTAAAATCTGGTACCTCCTTTCATTTGACTCTCCCAGACTCTCAGACTGCTTATCTGCTGAGCTGGAAATGTCTGAAAAGACAAGATGTGAACCATCTTTGGCTTCAAAAGGACTACAGAGTAGATAGTGTTATGTAATTACTGATTTCAGTAATTGACTGTGCCAGGGGAGAAACAAAGGACAACCAGTAAATGACATCCAAGGAATCCAAAATCAATCGCTGTGTATCAAAGTTCCTGTGCATAATGTCAGAAGTAATCCTGATGTAAATTAAGAACATGATGTGGTTTCACAAAAATGTTAAAGCCAAAGGTTCATTAATATTGTTTTAGTTTCCCTTTCATAACTTTAGTGAATATTTTACTTTTTCGTGTGCGTAGCAGTTAAATTAGTATGATGGAAGGTAATATATCCATGCTCTGCTGTTATTAGAGCAACGAGCTCTGAGTTAAAGATGTACAATACTTTGCCTTGAATTTGAGAATATGTGTGGCAGTTTTTTTTTTATTTCACTGACTCTGATGTTGACTTTCATGTTGAAATACAACCGGGGAAAAATAACTTTTTGATGCGACACCATATTGACAATAGCCCTGCAGACAGTAAAGATGCTCCTCAAACAAAAAGAATCTCAAAGTCACTTTGCCTTCATTACAAGCCGACAGCTGATAGCAACCAATAATCAGGCTCAGCAGAGAGGCTGTTCCTCATCCACAATGGAGCGCTCCAATTGAACTGGGTGAACATTGGAAAACTTTTAATTTAAAATGTTCCTTTAAACAATTACTCTTTTATCACTATTAATTCCCACCGAAACATGGAGCAAACTATGATACAAAGTCCAAAAGTTATTAAATTTTAATGAGCGCAGCTACAGATGCATTATGTATGAGGGCTAAAGTTAGAAAATGTTGCGACTGTGTTTTGAAAAACAGTCAGATGCAGATTAAATGACCAAAGTAACACATTATATGGTTTCAAAGAAAGAATAAATGTGCTCATGAGCTTGTTCCAGTAATAGCTAGTCTAATATTTAAATAGTGACGGCCAAGAGAGAATATTCATTTAGAACTTCAGAGAGAAATACAAAGTTGTTTCTTTATTGAAAAGGCTTTGCGCAGTATAGTATCAACAAAATGCACCTTAGGGTCCAACTTGTACCAACATCAGATAAAAGAATTGATAGAGGAAAAGCGTAACGTGACCTTGTTTAAAGTCATCTTCCAAAAAAGACATTACCTTAGTTTCAGACACAAATTAGCCGGCTATCCTTCGATGAAAGAAGCCTTACATGCTCACAAAAATAATTTGATTAGCACAGCTCCCTGAGCCCCGGGGAGCTGAGTGAGTGACTTTTGAATTTTGGAGGACTTTGAAAGAATACTTAATGAGGTAGATCATCTCTTTGATGCTGCTCTCTGGACCTTGAATAAAGAAAGACATATGACATACCGTGGATCTAAATCAGTCAGAAAATTGTCTTCATTAAAGCTATGAGACTTTCGGTTTCAAACATGTACAGTATATACACAACACAGGGGACCATTTTGGACTAAAATAAATCTACATTCTAAAAGGTTGTTCCGTCATGGATCTCTGTATGACCTACTTCGTGATATTAACAAGATACATAAACCTTTATAGACTCTTCCGTTTCTTATTCCTATGCCCTTGTGCTGGGTAAAGAGGAGGAGGGTCAAATAAATGTTTCATGTGCCAGGCCGCCAATATGACAGCATAAGAGTTACCTCCTCTGTAATTAGCTCTGAATATAGCAGTCATGGAAAAACATGTTTTGAATGAAAAGGTATAGCTAAAAAATGATTAAGTGATCACCTTCACTTGTCTACACTCAAATTGCATGGATTTTGTTAATTTAGTTGTTAAAATGACACGTGGGAATCAGGGAGACACACACATTATGTATAATTCATGTAATATTACTTGAAACAGTAATACTGCACTGTGCCTCGCAAAAAGAGAAGAAACGGGACTCAAAACAGTGTTGAGAACATTGTTTTTCTACTGTCAAGTGATCTGCAAGAATCAACAGAAGTGAAGCCTGTGGGAGCATATGCTATTATCACAGATCTACATTTCATTGGGATGACAGGGTGGCATCAAGCCATCTGCTTTAGAGGATTGGCACAGTGCTTCTGTATAGGTAAATATACACAAATCCATATGCTCAAGATAAAACTAGCACAAGACATTCATCGTAAACTAAATGTGGTATATTGCCGTTTTATAAGGAGGCAGTACAAACGTTCATGCAGCAGATAAAAAAAGTCAGTTAGGAAGCAACAAAAGATGGTTTCTATTTCTGTCTGTGATTCCCTGAGAAGTATGAGGAGTTCTGTACAATGTGTATGAGATAAGATGAGAAAGGATAAGATAAGATTTTATAACTACCTGGGGGTGAAATTTAAGTTCCGGAACTCAAATGCAAAGTAGTGACAGTAAACAGATACTGTAGGTATAGAAAAAGGGACATTCAGTGAAATAAGCTTGTTCACTTTCTTGCTGAGAGCTGAATGAGAAGACCGATACCACTGTCATAATTGCACAGCTAATACAAAGCTATAGCCAGGAGATGGTTAGCTTAGCTTAGCACACAGATTGGAAAAAACAAAAAAAAAGGAATCCTGGCTGTGCCCACACAATCTGGCAGCCTGAAGCACATTTTTTTTTTTACACTTTACTTTTTGTATGGATTAAACAAACGAGAAACTAGAATGGCAAGAAAAACTACATCATTTCCCTATCCTTCCACCACGTTTAGTGGAAAACGGTCAAGCTGTTTTTTCGCGTAATCCTGCTTAAAAAAAAAGTCAAGAAAAAAGGAAATGGGTGAAAACATATCTTCCTTGGCAGGTGTGATTAGGTAGTGGAGGTGGATAGCTTTCTTTTAAACTTCCGACAGACATGAGAATGGAATCAATCTTCATCTCCAACTCATGACAAGGCAGCTCAGAGCACATTTAAAAATCTATTATTACTAATTATAAACATCCATATATTTTCTGTAAACAGGTGGGTCAGGGTGGTGGAGCCTATCCCAGCTGACACTGAGCGAGAAGCAGGGTACACCCAGGTCGCCAGTTCATCGCAGATTCACATTCCCACTATTCCCACTCGCATTCACACCCATGGGCAGCTTTAGAGTCAGCCAATGCACGTATATTGCATGAGCATCCAAAAGGGAATCCTCAAAAACACGTGGAGAACATTCATACCTCTAGCTATGTAGATATAAATAAGTAACTGTTCTGAAGAGGTAGACAAAGTACATAGTAAACTCACAGAGTCTGAATGTTAGAAAAGTTACAGATGAGAGCAGTGAGCGTGACAGATGTAGCTGAGTGTGAATGTTTTGGGCGTGGGTGTTGGGGGCATCACCAGGCACGATGCAGCCTCCCTGACAGACTACATTCAAGAACAGTGCACTGGCCACCACTGACTTTCAGCCGCCTGCTGCACACACTGGGGATCTCAGTATCCTCGTAGGAATGTTCTGCTGTGGTCTGACCTGAATGATAATGTGGCTTCTCACTTATATAGGCGACTTCAAGTGGTTGTAGTCAACACCGCAACTTTTTGCTGTATTGTCAGTATTGAAGACAATTTTTTAAGGGTTCACAATGTCATGAAACTAAAAAATTGATAGTGTTGTGACAAAGCCTTTTATGACATTAAGAGCATTACCGTTGCAATGCATATACACAAAACGTGTGTGTGCACTACCGCTGCTGACATTTTAGACATTTTGCTATGGGAAAGGAGGAGGAGAGAGGGTTCGACATGAAGCAAAGGGCTACAAGTCGGAATCGAATCTGGGTAGAAGCAGATGACAGCCTCATGTACATGGGGCATTACACTGAACATTTAACCCATTTATTGCATAATCATTGCTGCTGGTAACTGCTGATCATTGTGAAAACTATCCTTGAGACATAAGGATGTCTACAAATTTCGTCTTTGTAAGATCAGAGTATACGAAGTCAGCGTAATCTAGCATCTGACATTAAAATAGAATCTAATTAACCTACAGAATAAGATTTTGTTCCATCTGAACCTTATTAGGTTGTGTTCTCATCATTGTTTTCTCATGTTATTTGACTTTTTTTTTTTGTTATTTGCCCTTGATTAATGGGCTGAACCATGGAATGGAATTGCTGTAGGCGATGCATAATTTTTCCACTTCATACCTCCTGAATCACTCACCTTACAGGCTACTTGTTTTGGGAGCACATCTTCCCAAAGTCATTCACAGGGGAAATAAAATCAGACCTTTTTGTTAATTACTAAACCTGATTAAACAACAGTTGGGACAAAGAAATTTGCAGGGATCTAAAGTAATTTTCTTTGACCAGCCACTGAAGGGGCCATCGAATACAACTTGGAACAAGACAAGATCAGAGGGTGAGTTTGTCTTCAGAGAAAAGAGAAACCACTGTAGTTTGAGCCATGCCATGATTGGTGGCTGATGCTGAGGTTATTTTAACTTGTTATCTGACAGAATCTCCTGGGATAATGATATTCTTCGCTCAAATAGACACTTAGAGACTGCAGGTCAACACAAACAATAGAGTCTACACACAGATGTGGATGAAAAGTCAAAAGAAAACGCCTATCTAATTTGTCATGCACTGTAAATCCCTACATGTGTGCGCTGTAAGTGCAGGTGCATCTGAGCACGTTTGAATATTTCATGTTTTCGTGTCAGTTCCTATTGTGAAAGCTTTTTAGCGTGAGATCATTTCTGCATGTTTCTGTGCATATGGAACAGTATTAAGGAAAAACAATGTAACCAGCATGAGAGATTACACTCTGTGGCTTGGTTAAAACCAGTAGAGAGGGAGAAAAGACGACCAGGCAGAGGGGATTATTCTGGGCTGGAACATGGAAGCAGTGGAATACAGTGAAGGGAGATGGGGGGGGGGACGACAATGACAAGGACGACAATGACAGTGTAGCACCAAACCACAGCTCTAGCAGGACGTCAGGTTAAAGAGGGTGGCAAAGTGCCAAATGATTGTTCTAGACAAGGGGGGGGAGAACAGAGAGAGAAAGCAGAGCCAGGGATATAGGAGGATTAAGACACAGGAAAAGAAAGGGAGACAAAAAGGGAGTGATAAAAGTACAAAGGCAGCAGAGACTCCATCTTGTAAACAACAAACCACGGGCCTTTGCCACCAACAGCTTCCTGCCTTTGATGCGTACTGCATTTAGACAGCACTGAGGAGCTGGAGAAAGTGGATGTTGGTGGTGAAAAAGCCATAAAGAAGAAGCCATCAGCATTATGGAAAGCATCAGACCCAGAGGCCTATGGAAGAGCCACTCTGATGACACTACAGTAATGAAAGGAGAGGGGAGGAAGAGGGCATGATGGCACAGGCTGCAGGAAGTATATGTAGCCAGGCTGTATAGAAGCCAGTTCAAAATTAACAAAATGAATTAAAAAGGGATGCAAATCAAATAAATCAAATACACACAATGAAGCTGTACACCCAGCAGGCATTGCAGCCAGCCAATTAAAATAAATCAAGATGGAGGAGAGGATTCCGGCTCAGGTTAGTATGAGGCAGCGGACCTCTTTGGTTTTTGGTGTACAGCATGGTGACATATACTGACCTGGGCTTGAGACAGCACTAGTGGTGGTGGGTTCAATAATTGCTACAGGGGAGGAGAGGGGGGGGAGAGGGAAGGGGAGGGAAAGAGGACATTCATGTATTATTAACAGAATGGAGACGTAAAAGAAAAAGAAAAATGCATGCAAGGACAAAAGGACAGGGAATGGAGACAGATCCTCTCCATGCATTAAGGACTGGTGTCTCTGTGCCAAGATGCAACCTCCACATGCTCAGGAACAACAGGTTTTATCCCTGGGATACTTGTTTTTAACCTGGGAACTGGGGCTGTTTCAAAGCCCTTATGGGGCTTTTGTGATAGGGTGACAACTTGTCATTACACTTCTAGTTTGCTCAACAACTGGCTGTTTCTCCATTTTGTGTCCTTTTAGGCTGTATGAACCGGTCGAAGACGACGTAAAAAGCTCTAAGTCTGCCTTTTATCCCTCTGAGGCGGGAACTCAGAGTCCCAATCTGATTACCTTATGAACTCATTTCAGGCTGAGCCACTGGTGACATTTGGGAGATGGAATAATGTGACAATCGAGGGTGTTAAAACTATTCGAACTGAGTGCAGACACATCTTTACTTTACATGTGTGGTGAAGATGCTTTTACATATTTTGTTATAGAAGGAAACAAACATGTTTGAATTCAGAGATGCAAATTGACAGATACTCCTGACACATATTAAAGCCATAAATAACTGTAACGCATTTAGTGTTTGTAAGGTTATTGATATTAAGGACTCAATGATCACTTTCCCAATGTATTTTTGTGACTTCTCAAACCCACACTCTGCTGTGCAGCATACATTATTTAATACTACTTTATATATCCGTGTAAGGCGAATAATTAAAGAACATAGTGTTCTGTTTGGTAAAGGAGAACTTAATTAGAGATAAGCTGTGACCAGCTTTCTGCAGTGAGTCAGTCAGGGAGCAGAATCTGGGGTAATGATGGCAAAGCAAAGCTATTCTTTATCGTGACAGCTCAACTGAAAGACAGGCAGTATTTGGACTTGTAGGGCTTTCCAACGTTGTGTTTTTGGCACATGAGCAGTGCAACGTAAAGTTGTGACTGAAAAAAAAACAACCCAATACCCCTCAGAGGTATAATCCACATTCTTCCATAAGTCTTTACAACAGAGGAGGAGATTATCTGTTACAAGGGAAACCGTGGTTAAAAAAAGGTTAAACCCCCACCCCCACAAAAAACAAACAAACAAGTGAAACTGTGGCCTCACACATCAAACACATGACTTTTTTATGTTGCTGCAGTGAGCTGCTAAGTCTAAACCACAATATAGTGCAAAATCCTACATAGACTCTCCATTTTATTCCATTTACATGGGAACTCAGTATGATAATTTTAATTGCGGGACCATAGGATGAACTGTTGTCCACGCCACTCTCTCTATGTCTGTGTTGGTGTCCTGAAACGCTATGTTGTGGAAGATTGTCTGTAAAGCACTTCTGAACAAATCTGAATAAACACACCAAAACACTGATAGGGTTAAAGTGAATATATTGCAATTACAATAGGAAAAAAAATGAACAAACTTGAGTTCAAGGAGACAGCAATGAGTGTCTCGAAGAGATGACTTTAACAGTTAGCTTTTTTACGGTGGTTCCATAGTTTCAATTGGCGAGTTTCACTTTTGACTCCAACGTATCATCTAATGGGATAGAGACCCATGGTTTCATTTACACACAGACCATAAGTTTGAGTGAGTGGACCTATGCATCTAGGACGTTCCTCAGGTAATTAATACTACCTCCTACCTTCTATGGATAAAGAATATGTATAGGCATGCGGCCTCCATTCGGAATAATCGTCAGTACATTTGTCACATTCCTTTCTGAGAAGAACCAAAGTAGATAAAATTGTAAACTGAGTAACTTTTCTAGTAACTGTGTTGCTGTTAACAGACTACTGTTACGTCAAAAACAATGAAACATTTGATTTCATCATTTCATTTGATAGGGAAATTGTCTATGAATCAGCATTCATATGCAAAGCCATATGCATTTTCCCTCTGTATATTGGTGGGGGAAAATGTTTCCACTTAAAGTACTCCAAAGGGAGCCTGCGTGCGAGCACATATTCTGTTTTGTTCTTTCTTCAAACAGACACCTGGGTGCTAACTCAGACACTTGTCCATTCCTGGAACATATCTTTTGACATGCAATCGCTCCCTCATAGCTCCATACAGACCTGGCCTCCCCTCATAGCTCCATAAAGACTTGGTCTCATTCAGCAGAGCATTCATTACACGCACTGTAAATGGAAGTCAACCTCTTACACAGCCTGCTCATTTGTAAGATTAAACACATTAGTTTTCCAAGATATTTCATTTCATGGATTGCTGTTCTCTCTGTTGTCTGTGGACAGGATAATGCAATAGATTTATATGACATGAAGGAACTATGGGAGGCAGTAGAGTTCATGTAGAGTCCTCAAAGTTTAGCTCGTCACAAGCGTAATGTAATACAACAGCTGTATCGTATATTAGTACTCTTGACTAACACAGCTCCTGTACAGTATGTGGATCCAAAATGCAGCAAAGAGGCAAAATGGACTGAATCTATTTAAATTTGTACCAAAACTCACTCACGTTTCATGGTAAGAAAGTATTATTGATAAACGTCCCTGTCAAAACCCCACAGATAGAATACAATCATTTTTGCGCTACAGAAGAAATCTCACGTAGCCCCCCCTTAAAGGAATAGATAGGAATTGGATGTTGCAAAGAAACACGGCAGTCTGGACAATCGTAGGCGTCCAATTCATTTTCACTGCTTCATTTGAGAGCATTATCAGAATATTTTTAATTCCTTATGTGAAGTGTTCAGCTATAATTAGGCATTTTCCTCGATGATCCCTCCACGATCATGGAACTGTAGGTGTTATAAATGTTAATTTGTGAGCCAACCAATTAGTTATTCATCCATAGTCATTTGAATGCTGCCCAAAGAGTGTATCATCCTGTAGGCACTCGCTGGGCTCAGTCATCCGGAGATGAGCATATCTAGCCATGCATCTGGCCTGTAGGAGTCGGCGAGGGTGGATGGGATGTGGGTGGGAAAAAAAGTCCATTGCCCGCTGGGCAGCAGGAAGAACACTGCCATAGCGGAAAACATTTCCTCATTGCAGTGCGACTGGGAAATGCTAATGGTTTTTCTGATTGCCTAAATATGGAAATGCAGCCATTCAAACAATAAAAATGGTCCAACACTGTAAGGATGGGTTTGGAGAAAATAAAGGACACTGGACAACCTCACTGTGTAGAACACCTAAAAATATATCAAAACACATTTTCCCGATCAGAAATATTGCCAGGATCATCCTGCTTTCATGACCAATGTAAAGAACTAAATAGAGGAGGCAGTTAAGTCACACAAAGTTGAACAGAACTTGCTAAAATGTGATTAGTTCAGTGTTATTTTCCTGTTATTTTAAGCTGTTACCACACAGTCACATTCAACGTTTCACTCTAAGCTTACATTTTCCTTCTTGTTGGTTCCACGTCTCAGGTACTATCACATATAGTGTGGGAACAAACAGCATCATCAACAACAATGGCAGATGAGGAGACATGTTGAAATGACACCTACACATGCAGTGATTGATAAGCGTGACAAAAGTACACGACGTTCATTAACCGACTAGCCAGCAGTGTCTCTCGCCTGAGGGACGTTGAGCAGCGACGAAGAGAGAACGAGCGAGTGAAAAGAGTGACTCTTTTTCTCCTCCATCAGTCTCCTCCGATTACTGCTGGGGGTGGGGGGTGGTGGAACGAAGGCAGAGGTATAGGCAGAGAAAATCTCCTCCAGGGCTAAGCCGAGGTGGGCTGGGGGATAAGAGCTAGAGCAATTAATCTGGAGGACTCCTCAGAAAATTGGAGTGAGCAGCCTCAGTCTTTTCATCAAAGTTCACTTCCATCTAGCACATGAAATATGGATTGCCAGTTTGGTGACTGTTATACCTCAGCTAAAATCATACGATGTTTCCCATTGTTGTGTGTGTGGTGTACAAATATTGTGTATATATATATGTATGTGCAAGGAGATACTATCACAAACACAACTTGCAATGATGCTTTGGTACTACGGGTACAACAGCCCTGAAACAAAGACTGAAACGTTGATAGAAACAAAAAGTCTTGAGCCAGTTTCGTCTTCAATGTCAGGACCAGTTAATAATTAAGAACTAAGAATTATGTTGATGAGCAATTAATGTCGAATGTAGCATGCACATTTGTATTCTCTGCGCGTCTTTGTTCAATGGCAATGACAGACTATTTTTAATAACGACAAGACCATCAAATATAATCACTCAAATTTGTGTGTAATCTAAGCATTTTACGGCGACTGTTGATCATTCATGTTGTTTCTCTATATTTTACTTTCTTTTCTCCTCTTCTTTGGAGAAGGACTTTCCCATACTCCAGAATAAAAGCAATCCAAAAAAAAAAGATTTTGATTTTCAGGACTGACTTTGCTGTGCGGGTTAAGAGAAATGTTATCAGTTGTGGGTTCACACAGATGGTCATGTTCAGCTGTAGTGGTTTGTCACTTTCTTCAAGCAGATCTGACTAAAATGCTCATTCTGTTGAGCCTGTGGTAGTAATTCATTCATACATATTTGCAAAGCCAGCACTAATGTACATAATAACAGACATGCTGAATGTAACATCTGGCCATAAAATTTAACTACTGGGCTAGCTCTGGCAAATTTATGGCAGTGATTATAATAACAAACAAACCAGCACAGAATCTTCTGTTGTTGATAACGGCCTTAACTCACTTCTGCTTTTGTATAAATTTGTCTTCCTTCTGTGATTAAGAACAAATGAATCAATCTAGATGCACTCTGTCGGTTTTGTTCCAGTCTTTCTGTTTAGATTTTGTCCAACTGTTGGTAGGAGCTGACAAAATGAAACTATCACTTTTATTTTCTCTGAAAATTGATACTTCATGCATTGTGATTACTTTTCTGAAGTTTTAGGGAAGCTATTGGGAGAAAGTCTGTCCTGTGATTAAATCTAACTGATAAAAAAAACCCCACCTCATTTAAATACAAATATTTTAGCAGCAAACAGGTATAGAAGCACAAACTACTGTTCTATTGTTTCTGGGTGTTCCTATACAATCATGCAAAGCTATTATACAGTTCAATAAATTAACAAGTTGTGTGTGTAACAATTATTTGTGAGAATTGTGTGAAGTGTTTATTTTTTTTCCTTCAATTTATGGCCACATTACTCTACCTTGTTAATTCACTGATGACACTGCCTATTATTAATTACTATTAAAAAAATAATAAAAATAAATAAAGATCAGACAAAAACACATGCATACACACACACACACACACACACACACACACACACACACACACACACACACACACACACACACACACACACACACACACACACACACACACACACACACACACACACACACACAGAGGTTGTATGCTTTCTTTTTCCTGCACACACACAGCTTAAAGTGTTACTTAGCTGAAACATATCACAATCCCCGACTAATGGTTCAACAGCACAAAGACCTACACGGTTTAACACAACTGGCAAACCTGAATCCTCACCACCACAATCCAGTGAGGACGTGACCATCCAACTCTTTTCTGAAATACGGAAATTAGCCAGAAGCCAACATGCATGCACAAGGCCAAGATGCAAATTCAGGTTTTCATCCTGTCTTCCAATGGCTGCTTTACAAGGCAAATGCGTTTACGTTCCCTGGGAGAAAGCTTTTCAGACTAACACTTCATCTCAACAGCAATAATAGCCTCTTCCTGGTCTGATTTAATGTTGCGCCGTTTGTTTAGTTTAAGACAAAATTTACACTGCTGAAGGATAAGGACCTTTCAACTTCAGAATCTTGGCAAGAGACTAATAGAAACTGTGTCCTGACTGCTTAGTGTTTTGTTTCTTTTAGTTTGTTGACTTAGTTGTTTTTTTTCCCCCTCAGTGGATGTATTTCAAGAAAGCTCTTTGAATGAGGATGACCCTCATTGGATGTCATCAATTCATGCGCACTTACCAACCTTCTCAGTGTAATGCAAACAACGAAAGTATTTTGTAAAAATTCCTTTGCCACAAACCACACATATTGTGTTGCCACTTAAAATTCAACTCAACGTAGGATGCTCTATTAAATTTCCCCACTTCCCATCTTGTTCATCAACAGCTATCGACTGGTTCTAAAATAGCAATCCAAAGTCACCCGTGGTGAAATCAAACCTCTGGGTTTTGTTATTTGCATCATCGTATCGGTGAGCGTGCACTGTGGCGATTGCTTGCCATTTCACATTAGGAGCGACAGCAGAATTGGCCTCTCTTCCATTAGCGGAGCTCAAGAGAGAGAGGGGGGGGGGGGGGGGGGGATGCTGTGTGTGTGTCAGATAAACAGAGTGATAGAGAGGAAAAAAGAGAGATGGGGGGCAAAAGAGCAAGGGAGAGAAAGAAGAAAATCTGAGCGACAAAGCCATGATAGAAAGACAGACAAAGCGATAAAGCAAGGCGATGGAAGAGAGAGAAGTAGGGGTGGCAGCAAAGGAAGCTGCCTGCTCTGACTATTCTGAGGGTTTCTTTGCAGCTCTGCCTTTGAGGCCTCGCTGGTGTCACATTAAGATCATCCATTTGAGGATCTGAGACAAGCCTTTCATGTTCTTTGTGCATACACAAACAGTAGACTGAGGGATTCCTTTGACAATTACCAACTCAGAAACATCTTTTTGTATTCTGAGTCTCCGGCCTGCTAGGGACAATGTTATCATCAGAGGTTTCAGCGCATGCTTGGTGAATAATTTAGTTCACCTGTTCATATTTCATCACTGAATACATTAAATTTGATTTTTTTTCTACCCATACTTGCTCTAAAGCATTGAGGGATACACGGCAATGGCAAATATATTTATATGACACATTTCATTACAAGTAAACCCAATGTGTTTTTCATTGACTTTACAGCATGTCACTCAGTAGAATGTCACTCAGTAGAGTGCATTCCTCCAACAAGGCCCAACAGTCACCCTTAATTAAATCAAGCCTTATCCAAAATCAAACTCACAGCCATGTAACCATGATTTAAGGTTGCTGGATTTCTAACAGCTTACCATTCAATCTGGTGGATCTGGATTTTTATTTGGATCCACACTGAATTGCGCACACTCATAGTTCCCTTTCTCATGAAGATCTACGCCTTATTCCCTGAGAAATCAAAGAAATCTTAAACAAAACAAAACAAAACAAAAAAAACTGGATCCGCCCCTTTATCCAAATTCGCACCAAAATTCAATTCAAGACTCAATCTCTCAAAACGTTTCATGGACATCCGTGGTTTTTGTGTAATCCTGCTTACAAACCAGCAATCAAATGGACATGGGTGAAAGTACAACCTCCTTGGTGGAGGTAAAACAAAACAAACAAAAAAAAAACAGGGATAGAATTTAGAAAGATGAAGCATAAACAACATAATTATGAGGATATTAGCATGAGTAAAAGAGGAAACCACAAACATCTTACATACAGGGACAGAGAGAGAGAGAGAGAGAGAGAGAGAGAGGAAACCATAAGCCTGGGAGAATAGGTAAGGTGGTCACAGTTGTTCCAGAAAACAGGACCACATTATCTGGAAGTACTCTCACTGTCCTACACATGAAGACTTGAGGGACCTGAATGGGTTATAATCAGTCAGAGACGTGCAGAGGGGCCAAACAATTGAGTATTCTAGAGACGACTTAGACCACAGAGTATTAACAGTGATTCCGTGTTGTACCGGGACACATGGAAGTGATTGCAGTGCTAGAGTCATATGTTTAAATGTTTGTGTAAGTGTAAGCGGGCTGGCTGCTGCATTTTGAATGAGCTGGGGCCGTCCTATTGGTTGTTTGGATAATCCTGCAAATACAGCCTTATAGTAGTCTAATCTGCAACAGAAGAATGTAGGAACCGGTTTCTCAGAGTCAGTTTAAAATCAAAATTTTGATTTATTTTTCAAGTAATAAAATGCTGTCCGGGTCTGAATGGGGCTTCTGTTTCAGAGACAGTGATGCCAGGTCTAGAAAATGGCTGCAAGTCAGTATGAGTACGAGGGCTAGATGTAATTCTGTAGGACGTTGATATATTACCTCTAATATGGGAAGTTTTTCCTGAAGGAAAATGGCATACTCCTCACAATCTGTTAGAGACAGAAACTCACAAGGGATAGATTATGTATGAAGGGATTAATCAGTTTGTCAATTGACAAGAAGAGAAAGTGGCATCATTCAGATTGCTGTTAGTTATTTGAGAAATATGAGGCTGTCTGGAAGATTTCATATCGTAGTAGTATAGTAGTAAAGTAAAAAAAATCACTGACCTTTGATGAAGACATGGTCAAGTGTGTGACCCTTTGTATGAGTAAAAGTAGTTATATATTGTTTAAAATAGACTCATTCAAATATATATGTATGTATGAATTGCTTAGTAGTAGTTGTTGCTGTGATCACATGAATATCGAAATCACCCAAAATGCTTACTTTCTTAAAGTCCATTGTGATTTGAATTACATTCTTGAGAATGGAAATAAGCCTTAGGGCATTACTTTTGTCATTTTTGTTTGTGCCTCAAGAATCCATGACTATAATATTTTAATGATCAATAAAAAAAAACTAAATCAATGACTGAACTCACATATAAGCCCTGTAAATGACTGATGACTTGTTCCGGTTGGTGTGTTCCTCTTACTGGGCTACATTCCAGGCAGATTACCTTATAATTATGATAAGATGGCTGCCTACATAATTTTGTGCATCTGCCACGAAAATGCTGCCAGCATTTGGCACCATATACTGTTCTGACGCTTTTAAACTCAAACCCATTAGAAAAGATTGCATGATCATTTAAATCATTACAACACAACCTTTCCCAGTGCTCATGGTCAGTGTTCTCATCTCCTTATATAAGGTCATCTGCCTTTGTGGGTTGGTTCTGCTGTTTTTTGTTGTTGTTGTTGTTTTTTAATGATGGATCCCTTAATTACTAGCTTTGTTAAGCTCATAATGTACAACTTCTGCTATGGCTATGTTGTGCTTGTCTACCTTTTCTCCACAATGGCCATTTCCTATTGTACAACAGTCATTATGACTGCTTTGTCTAATGTTGGCCTGGGCAGGCCAACATTACAGTCACATGCTTTCTCAAATATACCATCCCCCAGATGGGGATGGGTGACAAAACCCAGTATCAAATGGGACTTTAGTACTGTAGCGCTGATAAGCTCCAACATTATCTGTTCTACTCTCGGTATTGGAGAAAATACATTTCCAATTTATTTGGGCTGCGTTATTGTTATCTTGCACAGTTTCTCTAATCATCTCCATTCCTAACATGCAGCAAGATTTAATTTGTCTTGATGCATTTTTTCTTTATTCCCAATACAGAGGAGCAATCTCTGTCTTTGAACCTGTCCTATGTGTGAGGGACATGGAGCAGCTCTCTCACACACACACACATGCACACAACCAGAGGTTTGCAGTATTTGCCTAAAATCTCATCCACTCTGTACCGACACCCTAACTTAAAGAAGAAGTTGCTAGTGTAGTGAAATGGGGATGATCCCTCACTTGCTCCCCACCCACGAACATGACTGCTTGTCTTTGTCAGCATTCACAACACTGGAGGTCCTGTTACTGGGGATCAAACCTGGTTTCCTGCCATGATGGGCCAGTGTTGCCTATGCCTGTTTTGTGAAAAATGTTGCAGCCTTAGTTCGGATCTCTGTTTTTCAGTGCCTTAATTTATGCAGCATGCTTCCCTAACCATAGTAAATAATTTTGCAGTCTCTCACTGATGCACCAGCAGCTTGGACTCTGATTATTTAGCCTCTTTGGATTTCTTCTAGATGCCTCATAGCGCTTTGAAAACTATGGAAAGGCTGACTCTCAGACCTTTTTAAAATCGGATTCGTACTGCTACTTGGCATTCAGCTTAGTACGACTGACCTGTGTAGCTGGCTTTGTAATTGCTATTCAGTTATCACCTCCAAGTTACATTTCTTTTGCAGGTAGTGTTTTTGTCCAGTTCACATGCAGATGTAGACTTAAAAAGCAGACACACGCACACACACACACACACATCCAAACACATACAGACTTTGCAACCATAATACACAATCGACATTTGCAAACATGATGACTGACAAATAAGAAAGCACCTCTACTAGTGAAATGTGGGTAGCCACTTGCAGCACTGGGCTTAACTTTAGCTTTCATCCGCTATAATGAATGCAGCCACAAAAATGAAAACACTTCTGAGGCCACAGACCCCAGTGACATCCACAACACTCAGCCCTGATTCTTGACCAATCCGGTTAGCCACAAGCAGGTAGAATGGGAACTTACGAATGAGAGGCACACTAGCATTGGCCGTCCCCAGCTTGTTGGAGGCGACACATGTGTAGTTCCCGTAACGATCCTCTGTCATGTTAGTCACTGTGAGGACTGATCTGGTGTTGAGGTTCTGGATGTCGATTCCTTGACCATTGACAATCCTGAAAACAGAACACAGTCACAACAAATGACATCTTCATTTCTCACACACTCATTAAGTGTGGATCTTCAGATTGTACAGTACTTCAGCTCCCTCTTCAACTGATCTATTTATCCTTTAGTGTACTGTGACTGCTTGAAGGACGGCGGAGAGAGAGAGAAATGACCCTGAAGTGAACCAGCTGGGTGCCACTTGACACATTGTTCATTGTTTTGTTGCAGGTGAAAGGGGGATTCCAATAAATCCTACTCTAGTTGTGCCTGGCATCTGTGCAGTGAAATTGACAAATGTTCAATTGTTTACTTTGGCGGTTGTGATGACGTTTAGCTGGCTGTAGAGATTAAAACTCACTCTGTAGCAACATCCTGTGCATCCTGACTGAGATTATGGTAGATATTATTGCTGAATTTGTGTTCATCAGGGTGATTTTGCAATTGGCATGATAAACCTTAAAAACCTTCAGAGAGGGGACATGGTTCTATCTTGGTAGCCCCCCCTTGAACTCTGGCTTGATTGCGTGGAAACACAACACGTGACCATATGTCCAGCAAATATCTGCAGATCTGTTATTACCTCTGCCATGGCGACCTCCTGAAATGTTAGCCGAATATTCACTGACAATCTGTGACAGAGTCTCTCCTCTTATTCAACTTGTTCAACATCAGACTAGTAAATGCTCCCCTCATATTGATAGAGGGCTGAGTGTTTACCACTTCCATTCAATAATGAAAGCAGTGACACATCAAAAGAATGATTTGCTTGTCACATTAACTGGAGAGAAAAACTGGCAGTGGCCTTCACATGTAACAGGCACTGTGGTAGTCACAACCACTCTGTCGTACAGAGGCTACATACGATGTGTGCTTAAGTCCTTACATTAATGTCCTTTTCATAATGATGCATAAATTAAGAAATTTCCATTTAGCCATGTAAGAAGTTACAAAAAGAACAAGTCCTTGAATTAAGTAAAGACTAGAATCAAAGCAACTTGTCTCCTTAGCAATTTGAATAAATGGAATCCACCCCATAATTACAATTAGCACAGTGTGAGCTGATGATTGAAACTGTGCTCACCGGGAGTGGGTAATCGGGGTAATTTGGTTTTTGAATTCAAGTACTGACACTTGAATCCAGACTGACGGATGTATGTGCCGCCGATGATTTAAACCAGCTGCCAGAAAACATTTCATAAGGATGCAAGGTGAGGACAAGGCGCACAAGACTTGCTGGAGCATTTCTGCGATCTCTCCCCAGGGGCCCAAAACATGGAGGAATAACCAAATGGATTGTCTGTGAGAAAAAGCCGACAAACAAAAACCACACCCTTCCTATTACACATTCATGCTTACTTCTGCAGAAACAAGTATGACCTAGAAATTGTTTAACGTCAGCATGTAAGACTCAGTCCAAATTCAAACACAGTCCTTTTTTTTTTTCCTCACACCGCCTTGTGAAACTCAGTACAAACAGTCATAAGAAACAATAGCTACATTAGTTTAGCTTCCAGGATAGCTTCCAATACCAATGGTGGGTTATGTTGCATCAGGGTAATTCAGATTCTGTCGACCTCAACTTAATGTGTTCTGCTTTCCAATGATTGTTTATACTTCCTGACACTAATTAGATTGTCTAGTGTGCCCAAACGTATCCACTTAACATGAGATATACTTATTAACAGTGCTTCACGTTTCTGCTGTTAATCTGCAGTATTCAGGTGCAAAACATAGGAAAGATGGCATGCACGTAAAATATTAATGAGAAGCTATGCACAGCAACACAGCTTGAAAAAAACATGTTTTCAATGTGAAATAAAAAAATTTCAGTACATGATTCTAATGATAGAAAAATATGGCTGCTTTACAACCTTTCACATTTAGTAGGGCGGCGATTTAGCCACAACTGCAAATGAAACGCAACACAGCTAGAGATGTGGCTGATTTATTAAAGACAACACATACAACCACACTCGGCTCACCTTTTTTCACCCTTGTACCACTCAAACATCGGAGAGGGGACAGCAGCTGCTTCACACCTTAGCAGAGCTGTGCGTCCCAGACTGACTCCAGAGCTTTTCATTTCATGGATAGCTGGGGCAACTGGTGAAAAAAAAAAAAACAGAGATAAGAAATTCTGTAGGGTCACACATATCATTTAAAAGGAACATGTTATGTTATCAACATAAGGACAAACAGAAAGAAAACACTGAAGTGATAATATGACACCTTACACTGGTGAAGGAGCGCTGTTGATCTGGAAAAGGACAATCTGTGACATCCTGGTCAGTGCACACATTACAAAGTGTAAACTCAACACTCGGAGCCTCGAGAGGCGGAGCTGGTGAGGGGAGAGGGCATCCACCCCCGACGTCAGGGAAATGAAATGAATTGCATTGCATGGTGGTAAATGGCTTAATAGAAGTTCAATGACTCAATGGCACAGGCCGGTTCTGTGACTCCAAAATGGGCTTCTTTCATGTGCTGAAATGTGGTATAAATCTCTTTGCCAGTATCTCGAAGGCAGCTTTATATATGGATAGGCTCTGAAGTGGCCCAGTCCTTCTGTAATTCAAATATTTACCCTGCTTATAGTAACACTGCCTTAAAAAGAAATATAATTAATGCATTGGAGTTACACAGAATTACAACGATGGCATTTTGTTGATATAGTATGTGCTTGGACAAAAGTGGCTCAACCAGTTCTCTTAGTCAAATAATGGGAATAGGAATGCTTCACTTGTTACATTATTGGCCATTATTGGGGTAATAATTAATAAACGCTGGATGGTAAACAAAATAAAAGGACGCTCTTTAAGAGATCGAGTACAAACAGTGCTCGCACTGAGAAGCACCTATTCAAACAGAACTGAATGCATACAGGAGGTCACCCTCCCTGATAATATCATGACTGATTTTCAGATTTTCAACAGCGGCAAGGAAACAGGACAACCAATCCTACTGAGGCACATGGCTCAATCAGTAACATTGTGTATTGTGTAAATTTGGATTGACTCAACAAAGCCTAACAAATAATAAACTGTTCTAAACACACAATCGGATGCGCAAGCCATCTGACATACAATGCAAGCAAAATTGTTGTGTGCCACTCATGCAGATTCTGATTAAAAGCCTATGATACATAGAAGGAGCCCAAGGTCTTTGGGGGTCAATCCTGCAGCTTGCATTAACTTGCTCTGTCATGTCTGAGAGTGAGATGGACTATGGTCTATTTATATCCCTGACAATGAGCTTTTAAAAGCAAGCTGTCTGTCAGAGCTGTAGCCTGTATCCAGTGGAAGGGCTTGGCCTAATGCCTCCCAACCTTTACTTCAAATTGCATTTAGAGAAGTTCATAACGGCTTATTCCTAGTGAATAGGATAGCTCTAATGTGTATTTCAGGTATAGGGACGTAGCAACATGTTTCATTAAAGCATTTTTTTTGGTCATATAGAGATATAGCCATTTTTATGAAGAAAATGCAGTATGGTGCGCATGGTCTCTCTGCCAACCATTGAGAGGCCACAGAGACATATGAGGTGGGATGCAACAGTTCTGTGGAAGATGAAACAGATACGTGTGGGTATTTGTACATGACTTGTATGATCATGTAGGCGAGGCACACTGAGGAGACGGTGCACACTGTGATGATGGATGCCCTCTCACCAACCTTCTTCTGCATCCTAATGAGTGCATTCATATGACTAGTGTATGTAGATGATCTGTCCTTGCATGTGTGCCAATTATACTGCTATTTTTTTCTTCTTCTTCTGTGACTGGGCAAAAAAAAAATCAAAAAAATCCTTGGAACTTGAGAAAGTGAATCACCGTATTATCCAAGGGTTTTTCCGGACCATATACAGTATCACTGAATGAAATAGATGCCATGCTGGGTGGTATTAGTAGAGCTTGAACGGATGTCTGTGCTGGCTGTGTGTGTGTATGCATGTGCACAGTTTGGGCCTGTGATGCCTTGTGTTTACGAAGCATCCAAACTCCAAGTATCAACCCAGAAACTTTACGAATCAGTTTGAACTACACGGATTTTTGCCACATCATAAAGACAACACACAAAAAAAAGTTGGCTCCATCAGTATCTTTGCACAAGAACCACAACGGCTTGCACCGAAGAAGAAAAGGGTTAAGAAAGGTTGTGATGAAGTAACATCAGAGAGACAATGTGCACCAGAGGTGAAAAATATTTCAACAGGAAGGGACCAAGAAGAGAAAATTGCAACAGTGCTCTTAAGCACAAAAATATAAGCCAATAACAAGTATGACAAAATCAATGTATGCTGACCAACAGAGGCCTAGTGAATCCTTGTAATCCTCCATTGGTGTTATTGTGTGGGGCCATCGATTACCTGAAGCCCCTGAAAGCACCAGGGTGACCTGTCTGTCGCTCTGTACAGATGCTTGGACAGTGAACATGGTGGTCCAGGCAGATGTGTCAATACTTGACTTCTCACACATTAAGCCACAGTCTTTTTTTGCTAAAACTGAAAATCCAAAATCACTGCTGAATAGTCTGTCAAAATGTGTTCCTGTCATGAGGCTGTTGCACTTCCTTTTCTGGAGAGAGGGTTATGGCGTGTTTCCTATTATTTATTACCTGCTGCTTCCTTCTTTACACTCAAAAGATTGGATTGATGTGCTTCATTTGAATGTCGTCTTGCTGATCAACATACAATATGAGAACTACAGGCCAAACCACAGATTTCTCCTCAAATGACTAGGTGTCAGACCAGCTATATGGATCATCTATTATCATCTCTCACTCTCTTAAAAGCTTACCAGACAATAGTTTCTATCAAATGAGCAGAATTCAAAAGTAGTTTTGGGTCCAAGTAATAGTACCCCCCGCCACTCAAATCATAGAATCTTTGAAACATTGTGGAATAGAGAAAAATATACCCTGTAATTTTGTAGTTTGTTCAAAATGCCAAGATTTTATATGCATATCAATAATATCAAGTCTTTCCAATTTAGATCCTGGCACTGAATCTGTTAAGACAGATCGCACCCATAAAATGTAGTTCAATCCAATAATTCCAATTTCAACTAGCTGGCATGTGCTATATCATCATATATTGTACAATATACCGTCAGGATTTGGCGAGCAATGCAAAGTAGTGCACTAAAAGTCATGAAGGCCCAATAATCCAGGTAATTTAGTGTCTAGAGAATGCTGTGCTGGTGCTGTAAATCATGCTAGGAGTCAGGGTGACTGCGCAAGATGGGGGTGAGGGGTTGGGTCCAGGAATAGCGCAGGCCCGACAGAAAAATGGGTGCCGTAAGGCCCTGCTGGGTGACAAATAGCCAGTTTGGTGTCAATACCAAACAGACTTTCATTACATCTGCATCATGCAAGGCTTGTCATCAAAGTAAAGATGATGTATCCAATTGTACATCTTAACAAAGTGCCTAATTACAAGCATGTCAATGATGAATAAAATGTTTGACCTTGTCTCCATCTCATATTAATGGACAGGGTTCGGTGAGAAATCGTCGCACCTTAATTTATAGGGTTTCACTGAGTCACGTGCCGCAAGCGGGCCTCATGTGACTATTAATGATTAATTGGTGTTCCTCAAGAATGAATATGATTTATTTAGCTGCAAACTATTGTTTGCAAAGAGAACCCAGAGAACACAGACTTTTAATTAAAAGATCAATTAATAATCCTACCTCTTCATTCATATTTGAAAATTAGTTTTCATTGCAATTAAGAAATGGACTCATCGGTGCATGACTTATCAGCTTACATACAGAGACACTGTTCCCCACTGCCATCTGCGAGCTTCATTGTCCTGTTTTTTGTCGGTCAGGAATGGTTGTGCTGCCAAGATTTATTAATTAATTAAGATTTCTATTTAGAACAGCTAGGGAACATTGTGTTCCTTCTTTTAATACAATGCAAGGCATATAAATAACTGGCTTAGTGTTCAGGATTGTGCTGCTCGGCAGCACGAAGGATCCAATCCATTGTCTGAGTTTTACAATAAATGGTTTAAGGTACACAAATCCCCACCTCTCTAAGTTAATTCCCAGTTGAGACAATTGGTTTGCTCCGACACGCAGGAAACATGGCAAATGAGTTCATAAGGTCACTATGAGCAATGTAAAGAAGCTAAATATCGAATATTATATATGATATTTGATATATGATCACGGACAAGCGCCAGAATATGTTACGTCCCCGAAGAGCCTAGGGGATGTTGGGGAGTAACACATTATGTTTTGTGTAACTACAATAAATAAATAAACGTATTAATGAATGAACAAAGATGTTAAAGGTTTAACCAAAACAAAGTCAGCGGCCAGGCACACACAGCACTGACGTTACCATCTGGCCCACTGGCACCACACCACTGGTATTCACGGCTTACAGACTTCAGGCCCTGATTAACCAAGTGGCCAACATGCAGAGACAAAAAACTGGACAAGGATACAGATGCCCCCCGCTACTGGAGAACCTTAATTTGTGCTGATGGTGGCAGACCATACCCCATGTCATTAGTGAATGTGAGAAAACTGACGTGAAAATCAAGTTCAACTGTGCCTAAAAACAAATAAAAAATACTCAAATAAAAGAAACCAATTATGAGATGCACACCTTTAGGGCACCTACAAAGAATGTGTGAAATTTCATAGAGTTCTGTCCGGAGCTTTTTGAGTAGATGTGGATAGACTGTGGATAGACCGTTACATAGGGGCAGACAAGTGTAACCTTATATGCCCCCTTTGGCGGGGGCATAAAAAAACACACACAAAACCCAGACACGGAACTAAGGCCGTAACAACATGCCATGTGAAAGGGATTTCTTCCCTTTAGTCAATGTTCTAAAGTGAATTTTAACAGTCACAAAAATCACAGACCCAGCTAAAACATGACTTTGCTGTGCTTGCCAAATAATTTTGAAATATAGTACCAGCAAGAACATTAATTCCGCAGAAAATCAAAATTCTGCTCACTTATTCATGCCCCACTTGCAACAAGGAATCCAAATAGCAATCAAGACAAGAGCTTTGGAGAGATGTGGAGAAATGGATTTACATCCAAACAGCTCAAGGGTACTGGCTTTAACTCTACTTAGAATTGGATAAGAATCCAATTCGAGGAAGGCTTCTCTTTTAAATTGTAAGTCACAGTATTTCATACTGCAAACTGTTGAAAAATACTCAAATGAGATTATGTACCTGATGTTAAAATACTCCCTATTACAGATTTCAATGAACACCATTGACCCACCACTACACTGAGGCAGATGTGTAGTTATGCAAATGTTACAGTGGATAATGAAATACGGCAAACATGCCCCCACTCCACTAATAGTTGTTTGCTTTCTTGTCTTTATTTGACATGGTTATGTTGGGTGGTCATGAGGGTGTGTCTCCTGACCGCAAATAAACAAGTTTATCTTCTTATCCATTGCAGATGGTTATGCCTCCCCAAAACAACTCTGTAAGGGCAGGGAGAGGAGCATACTGTGGATGCATAACAGGGCAGGGCTTGAATCCCAAACAGTCCCAGATGACAGGGGCTTTAGAGGGAGAGGCAGGGTTGGAGAAAACAAAAAACAAGGTGATTAAATGAAGAAGTATTCACAGAATGCCCCTCCACGTCAATGATACACAGACGTTTGTCAATACTATCTGCTTTAATTGCTTAGAACTGTTCTAATGTGCATGCTTGTAATTAATTAAAAATGATCAAAGTTTTGTTAGCCAATTACTGTAAGCAGGAGAGAAAGAGAGGTGCCCTTCTTTTTTATAATCACAGCCATGGTGACTACGTGAGGAGAATTCACAGCTGCAGGGTACTGGGGGAGGAAGGGGGTGTACAAATGGCTGGCAAACTCTGGAGTGCACAGGGCACAGTTTCGTTCTGCAAAGCAGGAAAAACCTTGCCAAGAAGGAAAACAAGTGATGTTGAAGATAGAGAGACACCTCCGCTGGTTGAAACCTGGACCCTACATCAATGAAGAAAGGAGCGAGGTCATGAAAACTCTGCTAGCAAACGGCATGAGAAAAAAAAAGAAACCCAAAAACACTATAAACAATGTTGAATCTAGTGTGTTAGTGCTATCAAATTAAACTTCCAGATTTGTGCCAAAGACAATGCTATCATAGCAAGGAAAAGGTGGCCGAAGTCTGAAGATTTTGCTTTAACTTTACCAGAAATGGTTGTTTAAATAATGTGTGACTCATAAAAAAATCATAAAGGAAAAGAAAGACAACTATTTAAAAAGTATGTAAAAAGTCAGGGTCCTCCAACTCCACATTCATAATTCACACGTATGTGGTCCTGACATGGCATCAACTGATCTGTCTTCTTTCCACATTTATTCCCTGGGTTATTACATAGGAAAGAACATCTGGCATGGTTACAAACGTCTTCAGTTGAAGCATCTGAAACAGTGACGGGCAAATTGAATTTAGCACAACAAGACAGTTGGCTGTATGTGTGCTTTCCACGATTGACTGAAGTTTGTGCAAACTGTCAAATCTCATTTTTGCAACATGATGGTGTTCAAAGTCTGAAGTGTCATTCGTTCAATAAGGAGTGAGTGCAGAGCTTTCCAAACTACAGAGGAAGGTCGGATACCTTTGATTTTTCATCTCGGAAAAGAAGCAGTTTTCAGTTATTGTTTTGTCTGTGTGTCTTCACTAATTGTTCTACAGCCCAGTGGCTTTGTTAATTAATTAAACACGAGCTTTTTATCCTTTTTCCCAGGCGGAGGTTTTCCATGGTTGTTTCCTTCTCATTCATCCCTCTGACTAAGCCAGCTAGATGTGATATTTATGCCTTTGAGTCACACTGTGCAGTGAGAATTTCAGCCAATAACGGTGCCCACCTGCAGTGAAGATGAATATGTAAATCTGAAAAGTGGATCAGAGATCAAATTTCATCAGGTAAAAATCCCTTCTGAAATATCTTTTCACCAAGCGGAGCTTTTCAGCCAATCTGATTCTAGCATGACCGTCTGGATGACTGCCATCATTCTGGTTTAGCTCATATAAGAATTCAGTCGGCAATCATTCATCATCCCAAGGATAAAGACAAAAGACACTGGCAGGCCAGTAATCTAATTAATGCTATATAATTAGATTACTTAGATATAATGCTTATATATATATATATATATATATATATATATAAACTCATGCAGTGGTTTCATGTACTGGACTTGACACATTGAAAATGTGGCAGAATGAAAATACCTCAAACCCTCTGCCCCTAACTCATCCTGTCATTGAAAGTCAAACGGCAGGCTTAGTGATATGGAGGGCCCTGGTGTTATTATGCTGGAGCTTAATTTTGTTTTCATTACTCTGGTTTGCCTATTTTAATTAGTGCCCTTAATCTGCAATTAGCCCAGAGGTCAACTATACTCTTAGCTTAAAAAAAGGAACTGTTTTGAAAGCAGAGAGAAATTGTTTGGACATGTATTTAATTAGACTGTTAACCCACAAAATGTCAGTGTCCCTCACTCCTGTGCTGTCGTATTAGAACGATAAAAGAGAAAAAGGGCAGTCATTACTGACTAATGTTTATGACTTCACAAATTCAACAACTAACAAAACGGCAACTCTGAGAGGATCAAGGCTGATATACTCTGATGGGGTCTGATTTACCTCTTTATAGCCTCTAACAAAAAAAACAGAAAAAAAACATCCTGAATATTTTTATGAAATAAATAGTCCTTTCTTATTACCGTGCAATCTTTTAAATGGCACATTTTCATGTTGGTGATGGACAGAATGAATTTGACATCACGAGAGTCTCCCAGAACAACTACAAAATAAAAAAGTAAAATGACCATGTTCCCATACAATGTAATGTACTGAATATAGTTCATTTTCTGCTTCTTGCTAAGCAATCATCCTCTCTTGTTTGTGTTGCAGTGTCAGCCACCATCTTATCCTTAATTTAGAGTGTGGGATACTGAGATCTTACCAATACCCTGTGCTCCTGGGCACTCAGTGAATACAGCTTGATGGGTGACAGTAGAGCATGAATGATGCAGCGCATTGGGACATGGTCCAAATGTTTCTTTTACC
The DNA here is from genome assembly GCA_037577475.1 of Chaunax sp. Z400. Classification (NCBI taxonomy): domain Eukaryota; kingdom Metazoa; phylum Chordata; class Actinopteri; order Lophiiformes; family Chaunacidae; genus Chaunax; species Chaunax sp. Z400. The sequence continues at coordinate 17,954,749 of CM075188.1, read as the reverse complement.
TTCAAAGAGGAAGGACTGCACAAGGGTGGAGAGGAGGCAGTGAAGAGTAGCCACCAGCTGGCTTAGGTTCTGCCTGCTGTGGCCATATCAACCGCTCCAAAGGACATAATTAATTTATTCTGCTGCCTTATCTTTGAAAATGAGCACGCTGAAATAATAAGTCTCCATAAAGCGAGAAGATGGACGAGCCAATTGTCATGAAAAAAACCCAAAAACATGCATAAACAAATATTTACTAAATGTTTTGGGAACTGAAACACTGACTATTCACAGTTACATGACACGGAGTACAGAAGGTAAGATTTTTGTAAACAGATACCTCTAGCTGCCATTTAAAGATGTCAGCGAGTGAAGCAGTTTTGTTCTGCCTTAAAGTCAGCGGCATGTTTTGCTTATGCAGGTTTCATAGTTGCCGAGGACTTGGAATGCTAAACAGCCACGATAAAACACGGGGACCTTTCATATGTAAGGTGCTGGCGATGAGGCCAGAAAAAAGGCTGACTTTGTGGAGCTACATGGTGGCCATAGCTCAAACAGGGTGTCAGGCATTATGAAATATTTATGAATTAAATGGAAGGAAGCTGTGAGATTTACACTCGGTGGAGACAGAGGCTGCTCCATCACCTACCTAAACTAATTACTGCAGACAAATGAGTAAAGACTTGTCACAGAGACATGCCAAATGTGTCACCGGACTGCAACAAGAGAGATTTTAATGTCCACTTGAGCCACATTTCAGCTCCGTCTGATAAAACACGCAGAGTATCTTTAACGCTAATGGATTCAGATATGCTTTGAGAACTACATGCTTCTTTATTGGGTGTGATATTTCGCTTAACCCTTGGGCTCATAAATATTTTTAAAACCCATTGGATTATTTAAAAAAAATGTACTGCAATAGGCTATTTTATATACTTCCTGGAAGGAGATAATGGTATTCAATATATGTCTCACATCAGGGCATTCACTCAGGATTCTGCTGCTGCTTTTGTATCTAACAAATTACCAATATTTCATATATAATACTTCATAGCATTTCCAAGAAGGACCTTTGGTGTGTTTGCAATTAGGCTGGGTTGGATAGAGAATCTCCATTTTTTTCAGTCCAGAAGGCAGAAGTAATGTGTGAGGATTTATAGCCTATACAGTAACGTAGTTTGTATTAGAGACAATTTTCAGTCAGAAGTGGGGCAAGTTAATCTCTGCTATACCTAAAGAATTATGTAAAATATAACATTAACATAAATCATACAGGGTTTTCATGTATCAATTTATAAGACCATTTCAGTTTATTAAAGGAGTCAAAGGTATCTGGACAATGCGCCTCTGTGGTACACATCTATAATAAAGAATGACTGACTGGTCAATGACAGAAACGGCTCTGAGCTCAGCTGCAGATAGCTCTGAGCACATCCTGCCTTAGCACTTGACAAACTACAGCATACTCCCATCCAAAGAATCACTCTGGTGCTCAAGCTGTTGTGACTCGGTCTAACAGCAAGGAAAAGCCCCCCCCCGCAATCAGTTCACTCTGTTTGAAGATGAACCCCATATATCCCTGCTCTCTCGCTTAAAAATGTGGTGTCTGACTACGACATTCATTATCAATCATGTGAATGTCTCCTTTGTTCTGTTACATAAAGACACCAGTTGTCAGAGTGCGTTTCATTCTTGAACCTATGTCTCGGTGGAGCTATAAATAACTCGTCTCTAAAACTCTACTCAGACCCAGCTCATTAGAGCCAAGCAATACACAGAGATAATGGCCATTGCACTTTGTTTTATAATGAAACCAGAATGAAAGCAATCTTGTAAAGGGAGAGGTGGAAAAACAGTCCAAGCATTATTGGACTGTAAGTTTTGGAAGTTTTTGAAGTTTGGAAAAATATGTGTATTAAAAAAATAACAACTCCTTAAAACTTGCATCAGAAAACTTGCATGATTTCCTTTCAAGATACTCGGGAGACTTTTTTTCCCTTCACTCCTTCTCTCGCCTGCCTCTGTGGCTGACTGCCTTATCCAGCACAGGGCATCTATGCAGAAACCTCCATGAATAACAGTGAAGTAAAGGAGCACTTTTAAAAAGAGAGGCTATGACAATAATTGTCAGGCACCCAATTCTGCTCATACCTATGAGTGGTGATTTCCATATGACCACGATAGCTTAAGCCCTGTATCATTCATTAATGCCCCGGTTCCTCATTACTGTCTCCTCACACTTTTGAAGGACTCATTACCTGGATAATGGAATAGTGCTTAGTACAGTCAGACAGTGAATTAATCACCCGCATGCACAGACAAAAAGGGAATTCTCACATTAAATATTAATAAACATCAAGCTCTAGCTTGAACTTTTTCAAACTTCTAGATGGTGTACTTTCTTGAGGTGCACCATCAGGGACATGACACTGGTATAAGTGGATCCTCCCTCCAGATCTTCCGTGTGTCTGCGAGGCCAATGTGAAAAGAAAAAAAGCAAGGCAAGGGAAAAGAATGAGATGTACTTACAGTTCACTGTGACTTTTACTGTTTTGGTGTCGGGAGAGGCGATGTCATTTAAAGCGCTGCATTCGTAGTCTCCAGCCTGATCCCTCGTGATGCCGGTGATATTAAGATATTTACCACTGTCATACTTCCTGCCTGGAAATAGAAAAATCAAGACAAGGCAAAAAGTCACAACGTGTATACAAAGAATAATAAAGACTATCTATCTATCTTTTAGTATATCTATATATCTTTATCTATCTATATATATATAGATAGATCTATATATAGATCTATATATAGATCTATCTATATATATATATATATATAGATAGATCTATATATCTTTATCTATCTATATATATATATATATATATACACACACACACACACACACACACACACAGACACACACAAAGTACTGCAAAACAGTACTGGACCCCCTTCTGATTTAAGATAAAACAAAAGCAACCTGAGTAAACACAAAATAGAGTAAGACTTTATTTAATCAGGCAAAAACTTAATCCAACACCTAAATCATCTGCATGAAAAAGTATTGGCACACCCTGAACAGTAGTATGTGGCAGTGTGGTTAGGTTATATAGTGCAGGATGGAGAGGGGGGAGAGTAGGGGATGGAGAGGGGGGAGAGTAAGGGTGGATTCAGGGGAAGGTGTCGGGGAGAGTGAGCTAATTGTTCCAGGTGTTTTGTGTTAAGGACTGATTGCTCTCTCTCCCTCATATTGCAGCATTGTGGACCTGGACACGTCTGCCTGCTTGAGTCTGCCTGGAAACGCCGACTGTCTGAGGGGCTTGTAGCGTGTTTGAGTTTTATTGACTTATGTGTTAATAAAGACCGTCCCCAAAAGTCATTCAAAGTGCCATGACTGAGAAGAACCCACACACACACTGTGGTAGCAAGAGCGTTCACTGCTACAGTATTACTGATAGTGATTTGTGTCACGTTAAGCAGCCACAACTGCAACCATACATGTTTTAAATGATAACTTTATCTAGTAAGGCAAAAAAAAGGCTATCCAATACCTAAAACACCAGGGTGAAAAAGTATTCAACCCCTTAAGAGACTAAATCCAAAAAAAAATGACCAAACCAGATTAGTAACTGGTTGCAGCTTGACTAGATACACCCAGGCCTGATTACTGCCAGCACTGTTCAATCAAATCATCACCAAATAGACCATTGGGTGGTAGGTCTCTCCAGTAGCACACTAGGCCGAAGAAGAAGAAATTCCACAAGAGATGAGGAAGAAGGTGATTCAAATACATCAGTCTGGGAAGGGTTACGAAGCTACATTTCTAAGGCTCCGGGATCCCACAGAGCAGAGCCACAATGAGACGCATTATCCACAAATGGAGAATAATAGGGAACCTTCCCAGAAGTGGCCCACCTTCCAAAATTGCTCCCAGAGTACAGCCAAGGCTCATTCAGGAAGATCGGAAGAAAACATCCAAGGAACTGCAGGCCTGTCTCACCTCAGTAAAGGTCACTGTTCATGACTCCACTACTCCCAAAGACACAAACTCAGACACTAACATCAAAACTCTTCTGAATTTTGCCACAACACACCCTGATGACCCTCAGAATATTCTGTGGACTGATGAATAAAAAGTTGAAGTGTTTAACAGACGAGTCTGGTTGTATCTGACATAAATCAAATACAGCATTAGACAAAAAGAAAATTTCCACTACGGTCAAGCATGGAGGTGTCAGTGTAATGTTGTGAGGATGCTTTGCTGCTCCAGGGCCGGGATGACTTGCCAAAATTTAGGGACACTTTATTTCTGCTCTCTACCAGAAAATTCTGAAGGAAAATGTCAGGTCATCAGTCTTTGAGTTGAAGCTCAAGCACAACGGGGCCATGCAGCCAGACCATGATGTGCTTTCGTTAAATTTTGTTTGGAGATACGACACAGTTTACCATGAGATCCACATAAAAATAGAAGAAACCAGGAGCGAGTCCAATACTTTTTCATAGCACCGTGCATGTGAAGTAATGGTGGTTTGGAATGGAGGATGTGCAAATATGTTTAGAAGGCGTGGGAATCAAATGATATGCACAAATCTGCAAGAATCTCCTCTGCAAGTGAGTTGAATACTTATTTAGGCCATTTCCTTATTCTGTGACCCTGGTGGCGTTTTATCTGCTACTACTATGTCAAAGAACTTGAAGCTCAAGGCACTGTCGATAATGAGCTTTCCTGTCTCTTCTCAAAGTGTTGTGGTGGCGACAATGAGGTCTTGGCAAGGATATTGGTGGCTGCATAATCAACAGAAAGTGGGGAATAAAAAACAATGTCTGAAAAACTGATTCTCAGGCTATCATGGGATGTTTTCTGAAAAACAGAACCATTACTATGCCAAGAGAGCACAGGGATGGGGACATAACACAAAGGGCTCTATTTTAGTGGTGGCACGCAGCTCATGGCTGGGCTTTGCATCAGCAAAGAAGCATTTTTTTTCATTGGTAGCACGGTTTCTTTTTTTCTTACTTAATCCCAATGATGTGGGAGGGGATGTGCAGAAGAGTGTTAATGTTGAGATCAAATGGTGCAGTGCAAGTTTGATGTCAAAAGTAACAAGGATTTGTCCGGACTAGATTAACATTCTTTCATTATCCTGCTTGTATCTACAAGTTTACCAAAGTAATGTGCACATGAAACAGGCATACATACGTTCTTTGTGAACAATATGCAGAGACGGTTTTTGTATTCTTTTTTTTTTTTTAGCAGGAGAGCACTCAGTGAGAGATGCAAGAACTTTATTGTCAAAAATAGCCCAGTGTTGGGGATCTCCACAAGAGAAAAGGGAGCAGCTATCAAGTACAATGAAGGGACAGTTTTCCGGCGCAACATTTACTCTATAATATTTGAATACATTTAAATGTATTACAACTTAAACAGTTTGGCTGATGTGTAAATTGTTCCACTCTATCCAGCATTATGCATGATGGGAAATGTGGGGCCAATACTACACTCCAAAAGAGGTGTGTGCGTGTACTCTGCTCCACCTAGGTTGCAAAAAAAAAAATAGTTAAATATAGTCTATTTATTCAGTGCACTTTTATGTGGCATCAACCTCTCATTTCTGCCTGTATTGTCGAAAAATTGAGTTTTCACGCCTCAGATTGAGAGTCCTCCCGTGAGACACGGCTCAGACATGAGCCTGCACTGAGTCAATAGAGATGTTTGTGTAGATTAAAATGAGATATACGCTTGATGTCCAAGTCATATACAGTACATAAATACTATTATACAGTAACACACAGAGCAAAGATCAGAGAAGTTGAGTGTCAGATGCACGGAAAAGAGAAAGCAAACTAGTTTGTAATTAAGGGATTCAAAATCCCTCATAATCTGTGCTGATTATTGGGGCTCAGCAGGTGGACATGTCACTCCATCAGAAACATCCATTCAATGCACAGTAGAGAGTACACATTTTAATTCAGATAGTAAGTGAGATCAAATGGCCATAATATCATTATTATAGTTGAAATAGAATCTGATTGCCGCTCGGCACAAATCTAGTCAGCCACTACACCTGATAAAGGACACAAAGATAAAGCCTGCGAAAAAGAACCGGAAAAAAAAACAAGAATTTCTCAAGAAATATCCACAGATATGTTTCCTTAAGGGGTCATCTGTCTTTCTTGTTACAATACTGCTTACTGCTAGAAACTAATGTAATCGCATCACCATCTTTGTGTGTGACAAGTAAATCCCTTTAGGCTGAGTGATTTTGTGGAATTAAAAGTGTATTTGGATTGAAGAGAGTTGTATTTATCATTTGTTATTTACAATCCATATTAAGACAATGGCACAGAGGAAGGCGCAGCATTGGTTTCATCCCCATGTGATATTCAGAATTAATTTCATTTATATTGACATTTGAATTGGGCTTGTGTTTACATCTCCACAGGAGACATTATGAGACATACTTGATTTCACAAAAGAGAGCAGGATGTCTACATGTGAAGTAGCTGGAATGTGTGTGACTAATGTACCGTGTGCATGACAAAGGTAAAATCAGACATATTAATTTGAATCAATTGTCTACATATTGCAAAGACAGCTTGTATGTAAATCTGTGAACCATTGTGTCTAGCATGCTTGCTGCATACAATGCTACAAATCACGGAACCTACACAGCAAAGTAATATCTGATGCTCCATTGTCTTTAATGGTGGAGCACATAGTGACGTCTGCTCCAAAAGTGCTCTACATAAATAAACCTCATTTACCTATCTATGGAGGATTTGATGTCTCAGCACCATATGTAGATTTCTGCCCAATATAACAAGTAAGTACCTAACATGGTTGACCTATACAGTGCCCTTGACGCAACAGCCCCATTGTATTTCACTGTAATGGGAAGTTATGAGTCGCAGGATGTGGGAATCCATTGTGTGCACTTTTGTCTTTTACTGGAACAATGAAATAAAAAGCACTGACCCATGAGGGCAAGTATGCTTGATGCTTCCCATACCATTTACCATAGCAAATAGAGTGGTTTCTTCTAGAAAGCACAGAAACCTTTCTTTTGCCACATCCCGGGGGGGGGGGGGAGTTAGTTGAACAGAGCATGTTAAAGCAACGTACAAAAATAATACTGATTAAACAAAAATGAAACTTATTAATGAAATATGAGTCATGTTGTATGAGGTGGTATGATGAAAACTGCCTAACAGCGTTGCAAGACCCTCTCTCTACAAACATTTTCATGAGTAACAGGAGTCTGGATTTTACTGACTATAATATTCAAGGGCACCAATATTATTTATGAGCCTATTGCAACTCTATTTTTACTGTGAATTATGAAGACAGGGTGGTTCTACCTGCCTAGAAGAGAGGTAAAGGGCAGTTTTCCTTTACACGCTGAAACACAGACTGGCCTTAAAAAGTGCGTCATTCTTACTTGTATCTTACTTCTTACAGTATCCTTGCCTATGTGTTGGATGTACTGTATATGGTCCTAAAACAACAAACAACTACCTAACAACAAGTACCTTTATTGGTTAAAAGCACAAGAGTTGATTGTCTTCAATCAATGGCAGTCAATGGGTTACAACAAGATATGCATATAAGGTATACGAGATACTGCCAAGCGAGAAAACAGTAGAATGACAACTAAGGCTTAAGAATCAATAGAGGACAATTCAAGTGAGTTCTCCAATGCTACTTACAAACCCGTCGTTCATCACCAAAGCTTGGTTGACCATATGATATGAAAAATAATCTTATTCTGACTTTTTGATGCCTCCTACAATGATGATTGGGCCATGAGAGTAAATGGGGATAATTCACAGCAAGAAAGATGCATAATGTTAATCTACTGTCTATTTAAACATGCAGTTGAAACGGCAGGAAATGGACCTGTCTGTTCTTTTATTTATGGTAATTGACAATAAGGATTAAAACCATATCGTATGTTATGATAATCTGTACTTTTCTACCTTTTTACCATTGAAAACATATTTCTCACTGGAAGCCCCATATAGAAGTTAAAGAGAGTGCTGACAGGACATTTTTTTTATTGACATCATTTCATCATCATCTCATGTGAAGTACAGGTGTACCTTATGAAACAACTAATGGGTTTGCTCTTTTGTGATTTCACAGTAAGTCATTCCAATAAGCTCACATGTATACCTGTGCCTTATTGCTGTATTTCTAAATACATTGCAACCATTATTAATGTTATTGGTCCTTCCTGTGGTCTTTCCTGCTAGTACATGCCAAAATGTCTGCTATGGAAAAGGTCTGTTCTTTTTCTTGTACAATGCACACAGCGCAATGCAAGACTTCATGTAACGGGAAGACTCCAGCATTCAACAGTGCTCTTTAGTGCTATCCACAGGTGGCTGCCAATTACACTGATGGAGCTGAATATTACAATGTGAATAAAACTGGACTCTGCTGTGAAAATAGCTGCTAATGACATCTTTGAGATGGTCAAACATGAGTCAAGTCGCCAAGAAATGTAAAATCGTCACAATGATTATATCAATGTTAGCAAAATACCACTGACCATTATCAGACTTTAATGGTGCTCCTACATCCCACTTGTTTTTACTATTGATTTAACATTGCTTTTGAGGCACTTTCTCTGCTTTTTTGAAGCTGCGTATACAACCATGTTCCTCCCAGCGTTTTTTTGGCTGCTTCGACAAGAAAACAACCAAAACTAAAAAAAAATAGAAAACACATAAAACTAGCAAGTTTGATCTAAACCACTAAATCAAATCATTTATTCATGTAACATGTGTGAATCACAGAAAAAGAACTGCTTTCATGCTCTGCCATCAAGTACTTCTAATGGTAGGAGTTATACAACTGAAATCACACTGTAAATGTCTTCACTTTAACCTGCAGTCCCACTGTGACCGGTTAACCATTACAATGTGACACTGTGCATAACTGCACATTTGAAGCAATAAAAAACAAAAAACAAACTTTAATTACTAGCATCAGTGTCTTGAATAAGAAAATCATAGGAATATAGAAAACATTAGTTTAAGAAAGTAAATCGAGGAGAGTACACTGCAGCCAAATACAATGAGGACTTCCCACAGAGCAATTTGGATTATGACTGGAGAGTAAATAGAGAGGCATAGCTTAGCTTACTCCCTGGTTCTGTCTTTGCTGTCAAATTAATTTTCACACCACAGACAAATTCTATTACAGCTAGGCTATAATAAAGACAATCAACATATTCCACAAGTTATGATTGGACTGTTAGAATAAGAAGCGGAATAAGAAGCAAAACCCATAAATAAATGTGAATTTAAATTTGGACAAATTATGGATTATTGTACTGAGCCCAATATATGTATCTGTAAATATTTATTGCATTGCATGATTTCTGTACAATTGTTATATAAGATAAATACCTCATCAATCATTTCTATGCAGCCATTCACTTTTACTGCACGATGAAAACTATTTGTGGTTTATGACTATGATAGTACTGTAATTCAAATACTGTTCTTTTTACATATGCATCTTGACAGGTTTTACAAATGACTATTCGTATGTATTTAACTCAAAAAGATAACACTAGCATTGTAAAAACACAGCAGACACACAGAAAAGTATTCTGTGATGATGTATGAACAGTGTTTTTGGTCAACTTTGTACTATTTAAAATTCATCTTGTGAAGGAGCTATTTTTCAAAGTATTTACATTTGAAGAAAACACAATAACACACGGTTATGAAACAAATGGCCGAATTTGTCTTGGAAAAAATATAATTAGGCTGCAGTATTACTTGATAGATGAAGTCAATTCCTTTTATTTATGAATGATGTAGTTGCATCATTCTGCCCTGGCTGCAAATGGTATTCCTATCGATTGCAATGGGAAGGGGACTCTGCAAAGGTCATAGAAGCCTTTAAACAAAAATTGCATTCTTTATATGTCTGTGAAAACTATTACACACTGAGTGCTCAACATTTACATTACAGTAAAAAATTACGTAGCCTCAAAAGAATAGGAAATAATATGTAATAAAAAAATAACCTCTGCTGTTGTTGTTAGTGGCGTAAAAGCAACATGCGACCTAACTTGAATTGTGTGCCAGTGTTTGCTGAGGATTTTCAGGGACTGCCAAAGACCCCTTTAGCCTGAGAGAGAAGTCACTCTAAGCAAATTAAAGAAATGATAGCAAGGTTAATTTTATATTAGGTGCCAATGCTGGCTAAGTCCTGTTGCAGTAAGCAATTTCTCATATTGTGTAGAGGAGCTGTGAGAACACTTCCTTCAGGGCTGCAATATACAGATAGGGCAGGCATCGCTGAAGAATCCATTATAGCACAGAGCAGCATTTTCTACATCAATTTATCCTTTTAACTCCTGAAAATGGAGAACAACCCACGCTGTTACATTGTGTGCTGCTGGCTTCTGGCCCCAACTCAAGGTGTGGGCCAGAACTAGGGGTAGAATCACACCGTGTGTAGGGTTTGCCTGAAAAACAAGCTCTTAGTCTGCCTTGATGCATGCCCCCTACCCTGCTCCCTGGCTGTCAATCCGAGGCCATGAAAATCCAGAGAGTGGAACTGGGCAAAAGGAGCCTTAAATCACGCCTGATTGCATGCATTGCCACATCAGTGACCCACAGCATTATCTCACAGTTACCTTCTGTATGGGCATACAGTACGTGAGTATAGGAAATATCTTTTCAGTTGCTGGACCAAGCTGGGCTGAGAGCTCTAATAAAATAAAATGCTTTGAGAGTAGCAGACTTACAAATAAACATACAGTGTTCAACAGAAAAATCAAGTGTGACAGAGCATTAGTGCATTTTGTGTATTAGAATTAATGCATAAAACACTTTTTTTGATTCCAGTCAATAAAAGCAGTGGGTGAGGGAAGATGTGGAGAATAAGAAAAAAAACAACAGAAAAAATGAAACTGAATTAATGGGGATCATAATCAAGAGACTAAACAGATACAGTTATGTATTGCTTTTATGGAGAGGGCTTCACAACTTATCATTCATTTACACATCACACCGATGGCAGTGAGGTACCATGGCGTGCTGGCCTGACTAGGAACCATTTGGCATTCAGTGTCTGGACAAATTGGACAAGAAAAGTTTGGGATTGAACTATAATTAGTGGATGACCCACATTTCCTACTGCGTTACAACTTCCCAGATGAATCAGTGATTGAGGTAGTTTACTGTATCTCCGACGTTCTTGAAAACTGAGGATGCTTTACAAGGATCTAACAATAAAAAGTCTTTATCTTATTTTAATTTAGAGAAAACCTCCTAAAAATGCAGAGTGGGTGTTTAAGAGTCAAAAAATGCTGCTGCCTGAAAAGACATCATCTATGGCTGCCAGCTTCCATTCAGTATGTGTCGCTTGGCAGTAGCCTAATATCACATTTGACTTAATAAAAGAGACGTCAATGATACATGCACCCATTGAGCAACTCTTTGGTTCACAATACTCAACTCAACAGCTGATCGGGGAGGTGTTAAGACACGGCTCCCACTGTTGAAATGTGAAGTTTGAAATGCAGCGTCTGATTCTTCATCTTTGATCTCACACCGTGTTTAGAGCACGTTCAAGTGTCAGACCTTGAACTGTGTGCATCAGTTCATTGCAGACTATGTGAAAAGAAACCTTGTGGTGGATGAGTGATGCCTGGTGAACAGACCACCAAAAATGTATCAGCGTGACACGTCAGGCGTAACTGAAAATACGTAACAGTGATCTCAAGTAGGGTTTGAATAATTTTATTACATATAGACCGTTCACGAAACACAGAGCTACTCTACTTTTACACTTCGGTTGTCATTTAAATCAGGATCAATCAAGTTCTTTAAAGGAACAGGATACGAACTGTTGTGTTTGAGTGCGTGGGGGGTTTTCACAGCACTATCTGCTTGGAAAGAGAAAGAAAAAAAAAAAAACGTGTGCCAGTTGGGACCTATCACAGAAAACAATCAAATATGTATTCCAGTCAGGCTTTTCAAAGGTCACACTTCTATCCCATGGATTCAAATCTCAATGGAAAAAAGCTTATCAAAGCAATTTTGCCCAGCCATCCACCCAACCAACTGGAATGAAACAGATTATGTTATAGGATATTGTATCCCCCTTCCCTAGGATGTGTGAGAGAATGGTGAGGAACCACAGCACAGCACACCATTCCTAAGCAATATCCTGAAGGGTTTGACATATCATCTGAGCAGTTGTACACTTTAGTCAGTAATGATATCAAGACCTAAACTGATGATGACAGGGTGGTTTCTAGGAGTATTGCCAATGCACTTCTAATGGCATTGCTTATTTAAATTTGTCATACAAGTTGACAAAGACCGTGTTTTAATGACATCAGAAGCCCATGCAGGAGCTCCAGGGTCAGAATGACTGCATTGATAGATACGAACTAAGCAGTTTCCCATTCATTTTTTTTGTTTTGTTCAAGTAGTGACTCAGCAGCTGCAGCGTTGTAACAGTCAGGGACAGAATCATTGCTCAAGAGAAGTGAGCATGAAAATTCACTTTGCAAATCCAAATTTCAACAAATGATAAGGGAACTTGAGCAGTCTTTCCAGTCCCAAGTACCCTTATAAAGCAGCAATCAATCCAAACTCCCACAGACCTCTAAAGCAAATTATTTTGTAAAATAATTATTTGTAAACCAAATTATTTTCACATGGGTAATTAATCTGGTACACAAAAAAAAAACTGTTTCTAAACACATTAGGCTTGCTTGCACAACTCCTCCTAACGACAAAGATGATCCGTCGCTTACAAGTACGTGATTCATTTTGCATCTCTGTAATTGAGGAATATACATTGACTTTATGTGAACACGCTAAGACAAATTATCGCCTCTATAAGTGCTTTATGGCCACACTTCACTGAATGTACAAAGTTTATTATTTGCTGGCAGTTTGTTGGTGGGCAGGAAGGAGAGAGACGGAAAAAATGCAAACACAAAACAGTCAGAGTGGGAATAGGAGCATGACAGTCAGTCAGGGCAATTTATCATTCTGTCAAACTTCACTGACTGCTGGAACAGAACTTTCAACAGTGCAAAAAAAAATCTCCTACCCCACCCCAAAATCTGAATGAGAGTTGAAGAGAGTATGACCAGCAAAGACAATTAGATAGAGATATGTTTGTCACTTTATAGCCATTTCACGTGCTTAGCCTCATGTCAATGAAAGCCATTACTACTGGCAAATGTGTAACAATACCATTAGGTAGAATTTGTATTAGATTGACAAAAAATAGAATTGATACACTCAGAATAACTTTGACTGGCAATATAAAAAAAAGACTATGAAAAGTTTTATCAAGAGTAACAATCTTTAAACAGTGAATAATCTGATTCTGCAAAGTAACTAATAACTTATTTCATCAAATGAATGTCGAGGTGTAAAGAGCTAAATATTTGCCTCCAAAATGTAATGGAGTATAAGTATTAAGTTTCAGAAAATGGAAATACTCATGTAATGCAGACCTTACACCAAACGACTCCTCAAGAGATTTCACTGTCAGAGATAGATTTCCAATGTGGTAATAAAATCATAATAGTGTCTGGTGGTCATAAAACTCAGTCTGAGCGGTCTTAAGTCAGTCTTTTTCTTGTCTTGACGTTCTGATAAAATCAGACATGTTTAATGTTGTCAAAGGTCTTTAGTCTAGGCTAATGCAAATAGTGACATCACGTGAACTTTGTCAACAACCGATAGGTGTGCTCTCTCCAGCACCAAACAGGAAGCAGCAAACCGAGTAGATACGAGGGACTCCGGGGGCCTCGATTCTCTCGAAAGGCTGGAGATGTGGAGTGAACACGAACGTCTGTTTGATGTGTCCTCCCTCTGGTATGTCAACAGAGAGGAGAAGGAAAATATGTGGACAGAAATTGCTGTCCCCGTTCTCCCAATCAACGTCGTGTCCACACTCTGCGGCGACATGTCTGAGTCTTTTTGGCTGTTATTTCAGTACAAATCACCACACGTGTGCGCATGCGCGCACACACACACACACACACACACACACACACACACACACACACACACACACACACACACACACACACACACACACACACACACACACACACACACACACACACACACACACACACTGCTCTTTTGTTTTACGTGTTTGTTTGTTTTTTGTTTTCTGTACATTTTCCACCAGCAGCATGATGGGAAATAATCTCAAATGAAATCTATTTGCAGTCTTGTAATTAGTGACCCCAGTCTTTATAAAATCGATAAATAAAATACTTTAGTGTGTGATGAGTGATGACAAATTGTCTTTAGATGTGAGTGGGTGTAAAACTTGAGTCTTTTAAAAGTCTTCTTGTGTAAAGTATACATAACATGCATGAACCTCAAAACTGTAATTGAGTAATAACCACTCCTAATGTGTATCGCTCCATATTCATCTATCTCTCAAAAACATCGAACATTTGAGAACAACTGATACCATTTAAAATAAAACTCAACCAAACAAATCAAGTCTTCCAGTCTCATCAATACAATCATTGATGTATAGTCAGTTTTAAGATACCCCTGAGAATATGTCTGTTTCCTTGTATTAGCAGCACGTCTTTATGTACGTGTTGTCAATTTGCAAAAAATGTCAATAATCTGTGTTAACCTTAACTAAGGAAAATTTAAAACAAATGTGTGAACTTGTTTGGACCAATAGTCTCCAAACTGAAGTTGACCAAAATCAAAAACTGTTTCAAAAATGCAATTATGTCATTCACCATACATTTGTTTTCACTGTTTCGATGCTATATAAATAGTTGTTAAAAAAAAGTTTTTTTTAATCTTATAACATTCTTAAAAAAGAATATTACTATATTTACTTCTTGCAAGAAATAAACTCTTGTCATTTTCTTCAGATCCTGAAAAAATGTGCCTCTTTCTGTTTTGTTGTGCGTCGATAGCTACTCAATATTTCACTTTGAGGTCGCCGGTTTATTTTCATTGACAGTAGAAGTATTCCATATCCTGTGACTGCACGCTCAGGTTGTCTAGGCACTAGTTGGAGCAGACTGTTCTGCATATCTAACAGATTTAATGGATTCCATCGATGTGTAATGAGCCCATTACAACTTTTCAGTTGTACTACGTCCTTTGGACAAATCGCCCTTACCACAATAACCAACTCATAGATCCCATGGCAAATGGCTTCCTTTCTGATGTGCTCAGAGACAGTCTGTGATTACATTTAGTCTGGGGCCCTTTCATTTGACCAGCAGATCATTTCTTCCCTGGCATACTTCAAAGAGTGGACACTTCAAAGTACAATGAGTGACTGCCACTCGGACTCCGAGGATGGCTCTTTTGATCATCTTCTGGAAAGTCCCAATGAGGGCAAGTGCGAGAGAGGAGCATTTGACAGCCATAAGATAAATGCAGTCATCCTCAGAGCTATCAGATAAGCACAGCAGGCTCTAATCCATTAATATGAAAATGAAGGAGGACTTGGAGTGGCAGGGTGGGGGCTTTGCAGCAACTGTTAATGCTGTGGAATGAGGAGAAAATTCAGTGTTCAAAGTACTCAATGATGTATGTGTGCTCTGACTAGAAGCCGCCTAAATAAATCATAACGACAACAAAGATATTCTTTGTTAATGCACCTTAAACGATCATTTACAAACTGACAAAGCAAAGCGGTGAGAAATCCTCAATCCCCATCAACAGGTTTGATTGTGTGACGAAATGGGCTCTGCTAACACATTAAGTACTGCCGTGAGCATATGACGTAGTTCAAGAGTGTCTTTTGTTATTTAAGTGCTTCAAGAGTCTCCTTTTAAAATGTGACAGTGCAACATTTTAAGAGATTGATAGATTCGGGGTGATGGTGTTTTAAAAGGTAAAGGATATCTTATTCTTCAGCGTATTCAGAGAGTTGACATTTTCTTCTTTTTTATGCTCTCTCTGTCTCTATCTATCTCTATCTGTCTCTAGATAGATGAAAGATAGACAGATAGATAGATAAATAGATAGATTGTGTTCAATTGAACGTATAAAAACACCAATCCACACCCATCACGCTTTCTGTCTCAAATCCATCCCACCTTATCTATCTGTGGCTCTCTCTCTCCCATCTCTCCCTCCATCTCTTTATCTGCTACCAGTCCCCTCTTGCCTTCAGTCTATCACCTATTGATCCTGTCAATGCTTCTTCATTTCCTCTCTCTATTTATCCATCCCACCATCCATTCATTCATCCCTCCACCCATTCAGCTGCATAGGCACTGTATGTGAGAGGTGAAGTGAACTCACCTAATGGGGTTATATGCCTCCAGGAAATAGTTGGCTCGGGTTTCCCACTGGCTGTGCAGATGAGCGACACGTTGCTGCCCTCGTTTACCGTGACGTCAGAGGAAATGTCGTATATCTTGGGAGGAACTGGAAAAAAGAAGTTGGAAATTTTAGATTTGCAATCTTAAGTTATCATCCGCTAATATCATCTGTGAGTAAGTCAAGTCGAGACATTTTATCTATATAGCGTCAAATGCCAACCAAAGTTATCTCAGGACACTTAACATATAGCAGATCTAGACAATTTACAGTAATACTCGAAAAGCAAGGAAAAGCTGCCTAATAAGTGATTAAACTGTGGCCTATGTTTAATATTTCCTGACAGAGCTGGGCACAGTAAGTCCCACCAGCAAAGGTCTAAACTGGCTCAGGTGGTTCTCAAACAACTATTCATAGGAACAAAAATTGAGATGTGGGCAGTGATTCATAGGTTTGGAAAAGGAGAGAGGCCCAAAAAAGCATGCATATTCTCAATATAGTTCTTCTGAGGGCACCTCATCAACACTCCCTGCTGGACATGTTCCTCCATTATTTAAATGTTTTTGGGCCATCCTGTTGGAGGTCTGATGTTCCAAGACTCTGTATGTAGGCTGCTAAAACACACACAGACACACATGTAGCCACCCACAAAGGCATTTAAACGCATTAAAAAAAAAACCGCATACGTATGCAGGCACATGGACGTGCACACGCCTGACTGAGACATTATTATAATCAGCAAGATTTCAATCTCCCAGGGAGCTTTTTATGCAGTGGACTGTGCCATAAAGTAATAACTTCTCAATCGTCTTGGGATTCAAACTATTCTACTCTCTAATCCATCCTGATGGCTGCCAAAAGAAATAAGAAAAGAAAGGTTGATTCAACTATTTTACAAGTTCCTCTTCAGACAAACCTTCATTTTTTTTTTTTTTTGGAGTCACATGGTCTCTTTTGTCATTGAGTTCTGTTCAGTTTAGCTGCGCCCACCCTCAACAATACTGCAGTATGAATAATTACAGTATCAAGTGATGGTTTAATTAGTTTTAGAATGACTTGAATATATCATACTGATCTTGTCTTCCTTCTTCTTCTTCAAAAAACAAACAACATACGACATTTTTAGCATTAATATATCATCTGTCATCAGCATAAAGCCCATAAATACTATACAATAACCATGTGAAGAAGAGCGAAAGCCTACATAGGTTGTCACGATACCGGAATTTTAAAGTTGACACAGTGTTTTAATGAACATAGTATCATAAAACATGATATAGCAATACTCAAGTATTTTTTCTTTTTTCGATATGATCTCACACCCCTAGTATTGACCCAGTCTCACACAGGCACAACCCACCAAAGATATGAGAGACTGCTCAAGAAAACATTCTCCTCACAGGCGTTTTCCGGGGGAATAGGCATAATTTTGATCAACAGATCTCGATCTAAATGAGATGAAAGCGACAGACCTTCTCTTCGAGAGGACCAGAGGCAATGTTGAATCTAGGTTATTGCTTGTCAGACTCCAGTGTTTACTTGCTGTAGGGCCCCACTGTTGACACATCTCTTCAATGTCTGATAGCACAAAATTGAAAATGTTGGGGATGTCTACTGATCCTATCTGTCTTTGGCAGGGACTGAGAGGTTTTCAAAGTTCAGATGAAGCGCCCTCAGTTTCTCCGCTCAGATCCACTATAGCTGAGTTGCTTTACTGTATAACACTGTTTGCTCCAGGAAAGAATAAATAACCAGCACAGGAAATAGAATAAAAGATCAATAGGCAAACTTTAGACAATACGATGTGGGAAACTTTGATCATCTATGGAATAGAGATGTCTGTAAAACACTGAACAATTTATTCACCAGACAACAAACCATGCCTTTGTTCCATGTTTTCAAAAAGTATTTTGGCTAGACAAAATCAAACAAATCAGTCGCATGACTTTGTGAAAACATCAACACTGCTTTAGAAGTAAGGCAATGGCTGTCATGTTTACTTTATTTATGCCACCATAAATGTTTAAGCTGCAGTTACGTCCAGTTAATGGAAGATACAATATAGTTTCCACTGCATGGTGCAAAATGATGATGATTCAGAATTTTTCTATACCTAAATTTGATGGTCACGACTGAGGTTTAAGTATGACACATTTATGATTATCAGGGGAAGAGCACGGTGCTGTGAAGGAAAGGCAAAGTGAGTAAACACAAAATATGTTTTAAATGATCTTCTTATTTAATGAACCAAAAAGGTTATCTAATACCAAATGGGCCTCGAACTAAATGTAGAGATACTACTATTAAACTGCATTAATAACTGGTTGGAGCTGGACTAGACTTAAATGGAGCTTTTTCAGAAGTACAACGTGGGCTAGTAGGTCTCACCAGTGGCAAAATCACAAGAAATTCCAGAGGAGATGAGGAAGAAGGTGACTGAAAAACATCAGACACATTATCTACAAATCGAGGGGAGACTTGGAGCAACATTGAACCTTGTGAGCAAATGAATGAGGGCTCATTCAGGAAGTCTCAACAGATCCAAAGAAAACATCCAAGGAACTGGAAGCTTCTCTCACCCCAATAAAGGTCAGTGTTCATGGCTCCACATTTCTAAAGACACTGGGCAAAAGTGGCATCCATGGAGGGTGGTGAGGCGAGAGCCACTGCTTACCCATCCTCCTTTTCACCACAACACACCTTAACAATGCTCAGAGCTTTTCAGAGAATATTCTATCGACTGATGAGTCAAAAGTTGAAGGGGTCTGTTACATCTGGCATGACCCAAACACAGCATTCAACAAAAAGAACATTTCACCTATGGTTAAGCACGGACGTGTCAGTGTAATGTTCTGGGGATGCTTTGCTGCCTCAGGTCCAGGGCGACTTGCTATAATTGAGGGAAACTTGAATTCTACTCTCCAAGAGAAAATTCTGAAGGAAAATGTCAGGTCATTAGTCTGTGAGTTGAAGCTCAAGCACAACTGGGTCAATGTATTAAGACAATGATCCCAGGCATAAGCAAAATCCCACCTCTGAACGGCTTAAAAGGAATAAAGCTAGAGTTTGGGCGTGGCTTGCAGTCAAAGTCAGCACAGTGATGTCAGAGACTGATCTCCAGTCATCAGAAGCATTTGGTTGCAGTTGTTGCTGCTATAGGTGGAGCAAATCACTCTTAGCAAACTACAATAAGAACAGGTGGTGCAGATACTTTTTCATGCAGGTGATTTAGGTATTACATCACCACGTCGCCTTATTAAATAAAATTATCATTTGGGTTTAGTGTGAGACACAAACAAGAAGAAAGAAAGAAGAAGAAATCAGGAGGGGGACCAATACATTTTCACAGCACTGTAGATGTGTAATAGACAAAATGAAGGCATAGCCAATGCATAAAATATGTTTTTATCAACTCTTATTCATTTTTGAAAAATAAAACATCATGGATAAGAGGTGGATGTCTAGGTGATGAGACATTGCAAGCATTTCTGCTGAAGAACCATAGGATGGACATCTGATATGGAGGGTTGAAGGGCTTCCACATGGGAAGAAGTTTAAATCAATTTGAAATTCAACACGGCTACAAAGAAAATCAAGTTACCAAATGGCTGCTAAAGCTAATATGTTCAGTTTGAGTCTATTCTCAATCACTGAATGATACAACTGACTACTGGGTAATTTCAGTCTGAATTATGATTTTAATGTCACAGACTAATTATTCAAATAATCATCTGTACGCATGTGTGAGTGGTCATGCAAAATAGCATTGTTCGGTTCAGCTTGCATACCATGGAAAATGGCAATTGTAAAAGCCAAAAAGAACACATCTTAACCTTGCAGTGAGGACAATGAGACTGAATAGGCTTTAACATAAATTAGATATTAGCCCCATAAAAGCTTTTTCAAACCAGGCTGATTCAGAAACTTGGTGCAAATACAGTAAGAAACACAAACAGGAGTCTTTTTTTTAGCTCTCATTTAAGAGGCTTCCACAATTCTACCTGATTAATAGGGGTTTCCAGGTATTTAGTTTCCCGTGAGGTCCCTAACACATTAAGAGTCATTAAAGTCACATGTACATTATACCACTGACCCACCCAGCCCTATTGTGGGTCGCTAGGGCTGTTGAGGACACAAGTAGCTTTTTATCTACCCACAACGTGTAAGGATCTTTGGAATAAACACAGAAATGCCAGGTTAGATGTTTCCACTGTTTCATTGCCTTTGGCATTGATTCTGTCATCTAACTCCTTAGACCAGAAATTCCTCTAAATCGGTTGACTGCATGGTTCACACATCGGTTACTGTTTTCACGTTCAGGAAAATACTGATAAGCTATGAATAATAATAAATGTTACTAAAAGACTGAAAGTGAATACTTGGTTTGAGTGTGTTAGAGACAGATTGTGCTCAGGTCCGAGGGGCTAATTATTCACATAGTTGTACGACCCCTGTGATGAAAAACCTTTTACACCTTGTTGTGAAAATTGGTTGCAAATTTCTTGGTTGGCACATTACCTTGAAAGCCTGCAAAGCCCATTACTGTTGGGAGGCCGCTTCTCTTTGAGTGTCCTACATTATACCACCTCCTCCACCTCATGAAGCACCAGAGACAAGTTTGTGGCTGTGGAGTCCCTATGACAACAGGACATTAACTCATCCCTCAATACGTACACGCAGCTTTTTGTTTCTCTACACGCCAATTCTGTCACAATGCTATGATTGTCATGTTTGCCCACTCCTCTCTAATTTCCCCTTCTCAACCCTGCAGGAGGCACTGAGAGCTGCTACAGCTGATCTTCTGAGTGGCATCATTTCCCTCCTTGCAAACTCCTTTGGTGAATAAATAAGTCTCTAATGACGCCACCTTGAATTACAGAAATGTTTACAGCTGCACTACTTAAATGCATTGATTTCCTTCTAGAGCTGAAAAGTGGGATACAAATAATTCTAAAAATTCTGACAGGCCATCTCCAGGATGACTTCTGCTACCAATTTGCAGGACACCATTACTGGCTAAACCTACACTGCCATCCGGCTTTCCAATTAGAACAAGGGGGAGAGCTTTTCACTTCTTGTAATTCACAGCAGTATGGGGATGTTCCTAATGACTAATTTCCATACTGTTTTAACAGAAGTTTAAACTTAGACTAGTTGACTGGTCTAAAAGTCTAAAACAAAAACGTGAACATTGAACACAGTTTAGGTTAAAGATTGTGTAAAACAAATACTGCATGTATTATAAGAGCCATCTGACACCATTCAAATCATATTCTCTATTAACATTGAAAAATCAGACAGAACAGTTAAACTTCTTTGTTAGCATTGGTATCAGATGCTCTTTTTTTTTATAAAGCAATATTTGACGAGTAATAAATGACATTTCAGTGTAAAGTTGCATCAATATGCAATCAAATGTGAACTGCAATGTTAATGTTAGCTAAGCCTTTACTTAAAGCCAATGAGAGGCTGCAGAGACAGGCTAATAGTAATGATGTGCTTGGCATAGCGCCTTAGTAGTGTTTAGTGAATTTTAGTGAAAGAGTTCGACTTCTGCTTCTTGTCTTTGATGGAATATTTGTGACTCACCATTAATGGTATTCACTGTGTTACATGCAAGAATTTGTAACGTCCATAAATCTACACAGAAAAACATATAACCTATACAACACAGCGTTCGCCTAGCATAGTGGTAAAAAAGATAAATAAATAAATAAAATAAAAAGTGCTTCGCTGTTCAGCAATATGTCCCCTGAATGAAAATTCCTACCAATATTGTAAGTGACCCAAAACACCAAGGTAACTCCTTCTGGACCCATTTTAAGTCCTAGATATATAGAAATGGCTCCTATGTTGACATTAATAGAATCAGGATCCATTTAAACTGTCAGTGATTCTGGTGCCGACTGGTGAAGGTGGCAACTTCATTCGACAAGCCAGCTAATTACGCACATCCCGAGACAGCTGTATGGGTGGATGTAAAGGCTGGGAGGAAAGGAAAGGAGGGAGAAAATGATGATGGAAATTCCACCTTCATTTGCTGTAATCCAACTCCTTCATTTGTCTGCCATCATCCATGTGCCACAGAAATCGATGACAGGGCTGCTGCTTACTGATCTGAGGACAGATCATCCTTAATCAATGACAAGCAGCAATTTTACATTGGATTGGGGGCAGATTTGAGTTTTACTTTTCAGATAAGCTAGTAGAAATCCTGAGGAGATCTCTGAATACATCCTTGCAATTTCAAAATCGCCTACTCCAAGTCTTTCCCAAACTGCAGGTTGTTAGACACCATGCCGATACGACGGATTGTAATTTACCTGTGAAATATGCCTGTGTTTGTAAGGCATAATATACAGCTCAGTAATGAGACAGTTTCCACACAGCTATTCCTTAAGGTTTTAAATTCCCTTTCCTCACTGCAGGCAGCAAAAACTAACAAAATTCCAGTCCGTTAATTAGGTGTCAGACACAGAAACTCAACATAAACAGTGACAGACTGTATTACTCAAAGGGATTGTCTCCATTTGCAGTCTCATAAAGCAGGCACACACAATTTATAGGACTTAACTCTGGGAAAAGTTAATCAAAGTAAGAGAAATCTGTCATTATTCGGAAGGTTATTTGACTGCTTGTGGCAAAAACGTGTGACCTTCGTCGGTGGAAAATCCTTCCCATCCCTCCAGTTTAGCAATTTGTAATGTGTACTGGAAAGTTTACTAATTTTGTCTCACATCATAGCTTCAGGCTCTTGACTAAATAACAATTTATAAAAAAAAATGTGTGTAATAATGAAGGAAAAAGGTTGAATTTTGGTATATAAAATGTGCTCCAGGGGCAGCGAAAGCATGTTTGATCCCATGTGGATGTAAGCTCGTATGCTTTCAAAGTAAAGACATACAGTACTTGACTCCCTCCTCTCACTCTTGCTTTACCCCCAATATCACCTGCAGCTCTCTCATAGCGTTATTAAACATATCAATCTCAATCATTTTCAAAAGAAAAAAAAAAAAAAAGCACACAACCATACGCCAATAATAAAAAGCAATAAAAGTGTTCAGGAAAAAAAGGATGTTTTCTTTTTCCTCTATTTCATTTGAGCCCAGCAGCAAGAGGGGAGGTGGACTAAGTGCTGGAATGGCAGGGCCAAGCCATAAAACCTCATCAGCTCTCTGTTTTTGGCATCTCTTCATATTCTAAGATCTCCTTGTGGCGTAGACGTTGGATGGATTAATAAAGAATTGAGATACGGGGAGTTGGAGCAGACAGCAAATGGCTAAAGACACAAATACATTCTCAGCAAGGGCACATTAGCTGATGAACATTATGCCGTAATGGTATCATTACAAAAGATGAATCCAGTGATTTACCCTATTAATGTACTGCAGGAATTTGCCTCAGGGTCCAATGACAGTGTGTGATAGTGTGGGAACGGTAAAGTATAATGACATAGTGTATGTCTGCAGCTGCAGAAGCTTCGACTGCAGATCTGCGATTGGTGCTTTTGATATGAAAATGTGTCTAATATAATGTCAAGCTCTGTCTTTGACACATGATTCCCAAGAAATAACATCGGCAGATTGAACTGATTTGGGTGATGAACTATAAAAAAGAATGAAAATGTTTCACCAATGCTGATTGATTATGCTGATTGTAGCGATCTAAGAAACCTAGAGATGCCACTTTATTTCAACTTTTAATGAACCGTTAATTTATGATAATAATCCTGTCGTGACCTAATGGTGCAAAAATTACATGCTTCCGAAAATGTCATAACTGCTACATGTGATGAGTAATTGCCAATGAGGTTAACGATGCATAAAGAGTGATAGTGGAGAGCTTGTTTCCAATTTCAAGCCCTTCTTGGGAATTCGTGAATTAAGGGAAATCAATTGAAAATGAACTTTTCAGAAAACCTCGTGAGAGGTAATTAATCTTCAGTGGGAGAGCTGTACTGGTCATGTAATTCAAAGATAAGCTATCAACCACTTACTGAAATAGTTTCTAATTTATTCATGCTAATCAGTATGTTTCAGCTTCAGCGTATGATAAACAACCGAGTGGCCATTGCTATGCTAGCTCTCACTCCATGCATGAGGATAGTGTTTCGGGGTGTGTGTGTGTGTGTGTGTGTGAGAGTGAGTGAGAGAGTGAGTGAGAGAGTGTGTGAAATAAATGAGCTGACATGAAGATGCAAAGCTCTGTCTCCATCTGTCACGGGACCCTGATGCAGAGCTAAAGGTCAAAGTTCAAGCTTTAAAACCCAGGTCATGATTCATTTGGAGAGATTAGTTGGCAGCTAGCAGACAAACACTACATGTAATCATTGGGAAGGTGCACGTCTCATTGGGTGATTGGATCTGCCCTTGAATGGCTCTTTTGCTCATCAGTTTGCTAGACAACGAGCACGTGTTGTGGCTTTCAATACCATCGATAAATCTGGTCATAGTCCAAACCCATGAGAACAAGGTAGTACAGACCCTCCCTAGCAGAATTATTCTCCAATATGTTGTGTCTAAATTGATAATCCACGTAAAATATTAATCTTCATTTGCGTTTTCACATGTATCTTTTAACCGAAACTCCACAGATGTTACAGCAGTCGCCTCGATAGTTACGAGGAGTCCGTGTTTAGCCAACGTGTAATGCCCTGTCTTTGTTCATCCACTTGTAATGATGTTACGCTATCTCATTAAAATATCAATATTATCCCTACTTGGGTCGTCTGGTAGAAAATAAGCCGTTCGAGGATGAGTTTGTGAAGGATGAAGTTTAGTGGCATGAGGGTCGAAACACGTTGTTTGTCAAGCTTTGTCTTCCTCTCTGTCCTGATTTATTTCTCTCATTGGTGAGTCATATTAAGTCCATGATAAATAGCACTGGCTGCCAAATAATTCAAGGTTCAAGTGCTGAGGAGGATTAGTAATTCTCAGAGCGTGTGTGTGTGTGTGTATATGCACACCCACAAACAATAAAGGTGTGTGCATACGGCATGTGTATTATTGTGTGTCTGCTGCCGCATCCTCTAATGGTGCCCACTATTGAATGCTTCACAATCCGCCCCGCGGGCTGGCAGGCGAAGATTTGGACTAAACGACACGTAGGTAATTCAGGGAAATTTGTGCCCACTAAGGGCTTTGGAAAGGACAGATTCATGACTATTCAATAAGTTACGCATTATTAAAAACCCTGAGCTTCTACTTTGCAGAATACAGATGTCAATTCTTGCTCTTTGTTTACAATGTTACTCTGGATTGCAGGTTGTTCAAATAATGATTGATACAGATCATTAGCCATGACGATCATTTTCAATAAAAACGTGTCTCCTGTTGACTTTCCCTGGTGTTTTATGTCTTTATTAATACAACTGATGCAACATTAAGATGACAACTGGATTCCGGAACAAAGCAGGAGGGCTTTTTGCTACTGGTGCTTTACACAGTTACGAGATAAGGAAGCACAGTGATGGAGGAAATCTCTTACTACTCTTTAATTGCACTTTGGGCATGAGATGAGTTTCAGGGAAGAGACAGGCAGACAGTACCCCACTGCTGGTGGTCAGTCTTCATTCAGGGTGATGTATGCAATAGCGCTGTAAGGCCAGGGAGAGTAGCCTGTGATATTTATCTGCCCAATTAAGGCCACTGTATCTCTGAGATGCCTGCCAAAGCTTCATCCCCAGCAAATCTGTTTCACAGCTATCCCACTGTTGATGAGATGGAGCACTTTCTGGACAGTATGGCCGTGAGCATATCCCACTGTTGACGGAGGATGTATTGTATTATAAACCCTGCCTGGAAGACAAGTGAGAGAACTCATGTGCCTGTTGTGATTCACACCTCTAAAAACCAACTGTTTAGCATCGGAAAAAGTCATGGCCTAAAATTCTGAATTTAGATCGTTCTCACACTCAATTTCAGTGTCTCATTTTCCCTGTATGTCCACAATTCAGCCTAAATCATCGTAAAAGTAGAGACATTGGATAAAATTGTGTCTACATGATATACTGCTGTTTAAAAAAAGCAAGAAGACATGCAGGGAGCTTTGAACATTTGACTTAGCTGTTGCAGCACTGATGAATTTCACTGCATGAAAAAAAATTGAAATGAAATTACTGACTTGATGATTGCTTTACACTTTATCTATTCCGCTGGTAATGTCTCACAGAGCAAGGTATTATTTTATATTATGTCATTAAAAATCTGTGTATGCAACTGTTGCTGCGTTTCACTAAATATTTATATACTGCCAGCAACAGTGAGAGGCAACAGAGACGATTCTGTGCGGCCAATTAATCCAATGTCATCCAGAAGGACAGGCAATGTTGAGAATACGTTGAGAAAGGAAAAGATCATTTAAGTGGGACGGCGTCCAAGGAAATTCTCAGGGACTAAGTCAACATTTTCCGCATTGGAACAACCTCATTACTATAATCTGAAGCTCATTTTGACTTACAATTGTAAACAAGCATTTCAAAGCACTGAGAGCACAAACACATCACTCTGCTAGTCGCCGTGAGTAAAGTGGGTCCAGAATTGTCATGCGGGGAGAATCAAGCTTTCCATAATAGATGAAAATGAATATGAAATTAAGAAAACTGTGACAGTTTAAACTGAGGTGGTTAAACCAAATTTGATTGAATAAATGTGCGGCAGTGACAATGTGTATGAATCTGTTTTATCTGCACAAAACATTCCAAGAGCGCAAATAAAAATGTGAAAGTTCCTCTCCACTCGTGTTGTATCTGCTCCCTCTCTAGAGGGGAGAGACGTGAGAGCTGAGTGGCTGACCTTTGTCCTTACTCTTTTTAATTAACCATGGCTAACTAATATCTGCTATTTCCATGATGAGGACTCACACTCGCGCACAAACACACAGTCACCCACACACGTGTGAATGAAGACTCACACTTATAATGAGGGAGGCATATGCAAACACATAACAGAGGACAGGGGCTGGGATAGGGATTCAAAAACTCATAGCCACTACAACGCACACACTGAATTGACAATGATTAGTGGCGAACTAAATGTCAGGGGGCATAATGGACAAATGTGTTCCTTTAGACACACTCATATTCTCTCTACACTTTCTACTTTAAATATCAATGGCAGGTTGTGTTGTTTTTAATGCATCATTATTCCAGTGAGACTCTTGACATACAGTAACATTGATTCACTATCCGCCTCTCACAGAAACCCTTAGCACACATACAGCCATGAAGAGCGACTGTGTTAGGGAGTGTCTGTTTTTCTTTTGTATTAACTTTGACACCAACACAAGATACATCACACAAACATGAAAGTGTAATTTTTTTTTATTATCCAAAACCGAGGAAAGCGCAACGAAATTGAATAACATTTGTGCAGCGTATCATTAAAGGTACACTGAATATTGCTATGTACAATCCTGGCTTCACCTAAACAGGACAGTTTGACAGGATGAAGAAATTTTAGATCTTGGTATGAATTTGGTATTAAATATTAATGACTTTCAAATCGGTAAGACTGCAAAATCTATGCTATCCTGTCCTCACTGCTTTACATATTTCTCTATGTGATCACATGTAACATGTAAGCCATGTGCAAGAGGGGATCAACCAGGGAGGCTGGTCTTTATCTGCACTCAGCAGTCATTAATACGTCAAATGGATGAACGGCATATGTTACATAAAGATTCAAATTTGTATTAGGAAATAAGGTCTGCACACCTGTGGGTGGCACCTTAATTTATTGGAATGGCTACTCGGGTAGAAGAATGACTCCCTCGGTTCATTTTTTTAAACACTAATGTAGTGCATTCCCAGTTTTCAATCTGATCTGTGGGTGAGTCACAGAGACTATTGACAAAAAGAAAGAAAGAAAGAAAGAAAGAAAGAAAGAAAGCACTTATGCTTAAACTTTAAAGTACTGCTATCGCTAATCCTAGAGAGAAATCCACACCAGAAAATGAGGGAGAAATGTCATCGAGAAGGTGTTTATTCGCTGCATTTATTCAGGGAGTTGCATTAAGATTGCAAAAAAAATAAAGTCTATTTTAGACGGACCCAGCAATTAAGCAGAGTGAAAACATCACAGCATAGTAAGAGTAAACTGTGATTTTCTGGGCCGTTTTATGTGACACTCTGTGATTATAGTTTATCTTAGTAATGACATCAAAGTCGACCTAAAGGTTTAACCCTCCATCTCTATTCTCGCTGAGAAACCCTCTCTCGACACTGACTCACTCAACGGGTGTGGGCCGTGGGTTTTCACTTGTAGAGCCGCTCTGATCCATATTAATGTTCAAAGCATTTTCATCACATACAGGATCATGCTTATTTGAAAATGTTAACCCTTTGGAGCTCTACGTCGCAGTGAGAAAACTTAAACACGAATTCCTTTTTCAGATAAACTGCAGCGCATCTGCTGTTGTTTAATTTCTACAGCCCATGATTCTGTGATAGTGTGATATTAGTTGCATGCTGGGAACAGGCTCTTTGTAATTATTAAAAACAGATTCAAATGACAATATGTCGGCAACAGTCCTCTGAATACATTTTTTAAGCTCAGTTTTGTTTTTTCTCAGATGAAAGCTGAAAACACATTACCAATGCCAGTTACTGGTGAAGGGAAGCATGCCTCTTCTCCCCCCCCCCCCCGCCCCCGCTCGCTGTGACAAGCTATTTTTAGATGAGAGGTGCTGTGCATATTTAATACAGTATCACATCTACAATCTTAATTAAGAGAGGAAGGAAAAGAATTGCGGCTGAGGAGGAGGGTGCTCGTGTGATGTGTGGAAGGGTGTGTTGGGCCTGATACCAATCTCTCATCCCTCTGTATGCTATCAGATAATGGTCAGGATAGACTGTAAATAGGTCAGCACATGCATGGTGGAGATTAGGATATGCAGGCGAAAACCGCGGTTTTTCCGGGTATAAACCGGGCTATTAAAAACAGCTGGGCTAATGTGGACTAAGAGTCATGGCCATGGTTCTTAAGGTTGTGAGTGGTGTCACTGATAGCTCAGTTTTGGTCAAAGGACAGCGTACAGCAATGGCAGAACCCGTTCTGTTTAACCTTGCCCAGTCAAGTGTCTCAAAGGAAGGGTTTGAACTGATCAGCGATTACCTGTGCCAAGTGTACCTGGACCCTTTTAGTCATTCAGCAGACCCTGATGGCCCTGATGATTATCGCTTTTAGCTGAGATTATGTGCGAGATCCATTCAGGCACTGGAAAATCTGGAGCTGTACATTGATATAGAATTTTAGTGGCACTCAATCTTTGCATGATTGTTTGAAACTGAAGAGGTTTCTCCGTATCTGCTGGTATAACATACTCACAGCAGTCCTACTGAATTACATTGACTTATTTATCAGCATAGGGAGCTTCAGATTTGCTTTAATTTGCAACACAAACGAAGGCTACACTTTTTACGTGACATGACCCTGAGAAGTAATGCCACTGCCATCATATTTTAAATTCCACAACGTCTAATTTCTTGAGGTGACACACGATCTTGGAAGGGGGGCTAAATGTCACGCAGAGATTAAATGATTCTGTGGGGATGAGCAGGGAGCCACAGCCATATCTAACCTCTAATCCCTAATGCAGCAACACGTGATTTATGTGTTCAAGAGTGTTGATAACTAGACTCTTGTTGCTGTAAAGCTGTGGTAATGTTCAAGTAAGGAGAAATCCCCAGGGTTTTAATTAAATAGAAAAAAAAATGCTCTTGGCTTGAGACTTAAATGATGACACGGAGCATTCTCAACAAACCTGCACAATCCACAGTGTTTTAAAACTTTCAGTGGATTCCCCAAGTGACTAAAAAGTCACTAATCATGAATTTAAGGATTTATGAAGCAAAACGCTGAGTATGTTTTTCCTTTGATCCTAGTTTTAAGAAATTATAGCTTTCCCTAAAAAAACCCCCCCAAAAAACCAAGGTTCAAACTGCGGTGTACCATACTGGTATTTCAGCATTCTGTTGAAGGTTAAAACATTAAAATACATGTTAACAAAAATGGAAAGAAATAACCAAATACAAGAAAGCCACGCAGCACTGCTGGCGGAGATATACATGAAGATAATAATTATAATAGCTTGGAGGATCAGCTGGTCAAAGACCCTAACATCCTAAAATGCACATAAAATGGGTTGAGACCACTGCATATTTCCATAAATATGCAGTAATCCCTCCCTGCTCCCATTTTCTGTGTTACATCTCATGGTGCACTGTCTAGCAAAGCAAAAGTGCCAAAAAAAATCGAATGCCATGAAATCCTTTTTTACTTCAACTGTGGCATTCATGTTGCAGCATTAATAAATGTTGCATGCCTGGACTGAAAAACCCAGATTAAAGAGGCTGTTTATTTTTTTCCAGAGCAAAGTCTTGCCTTTCCTTTGAGCAGATGAAAGAAAGCATGCTCCGAGAAGTTCCTGCAACATGACAGAGCTGCTCCCCAGCTGCATCTCATCGGTAATGAAATCCCTTCTGTTCCCCTTGAGTGGGCTTAAGCATGTGTACACAAGTGTCGCACAGTGACAGGTAATGATTCACAACACACAGAGTTTTGACAAAGTAAATAAACAAAAGTACAATATGGTGTGAAGTGATGGAGATGCCATCAGAGCACACGCGCACACACACACACACACACACACTGTGACTGTACATACTGTTACTCAATAAGTATATTTGTAAACTTACATGTTCCACCTTTTTCATGCTGTTACATAATCTAAAATCATCTCAACCAGAGATGCTGACCAAATCTCTTTCTTTTGTGGTCAGTTTTTAATATTTTTGGGTAGCAGTAGTAATGGCATGGTAAAAGTAAGGGCTTAATTCATAAAATCAGAACGTTCTAGAGCACAGAGAGGTGCTGTTAAGGCAAGGGGAGATAGGGACAGTTTAGGGACATATCAAAAATCCACTATGTCTGGAGCACATTGGAAAAAGCCTAGGTGTATGCGATTAAAATGAAACCAAAATACACTTAATACCAACAAACATGTATTAATGAGAACATAATAGCAAAATTATCACTAAAGATCAGCAGGGGGAGGTGTAGTATTCGTCTCGCTCTCTCTCTCTCCTCTGTCCCCTGCTGTTATTTTTCCATGCTGCGTCCCTTCTGTGTCTGTGGATTGCTCTATTTGTGGAGAGGGAGGGTGTGGAGGAGGTGGAATTAGGGCAAAAAGTTCTATTCACATCCAGGAAAAGCAAGCAGACTAACGAAATAACAAAAACAATGAGATAAAATTGCAGTAACAGTAGCCTACACGACGAGCACAAAATCCACACAACCCTGCTTGACCTGAACGCTTTTTATCTCTCTCTCTTAAAAAAAAACCCAAAAAAACAAACAGATTTCAAAGGCATCCAAAACAGGCACAACAAAGAGTGAGAAAGCCCCAGAGAGCGCCGCTCGAGCAAGATAGCCTCATTCAGAAATGGTCTAATTACAAATAAAGTGTTTTAAATGTTTAATGCAACTCATAATAAGGAACATCTGAATGATTTGAAAGGAGTTTCTAGATGAAAATATGAATAAGCAGAGAGGATTTCTAACTAAGCCTGGAAGAAGGTGGAGAAAGGCAACATGCCTCAGTATGTGTTTCTGTTTATGTGTTTGATTGATTGTCTGAGACTTTACGGCCGTTAGCCATTATTACCCTATTATTGCCATGTTATTATTGAGCTGCAATGTAAAATGCTACCTATTTTTGTTTGGTTTCATCGATTAATTTTTCCTCGGGCTTCAAGACATCCCTGCTGACATGAACCAAAAGTTATTTATATATCAAACCAGTTCCAAACCAGCTTAGCCACTAGAACATACCTATCAGGAATTCTGGGCATTGCAAAACATATTGCACAGCTAACAGCTGGCACATTAGCTTTGGTTTCATTGTGACCATATGGCCAATGGTGAGAAGCTGCCATGACCCAAAACAAGGCTGGTATGATTCCAATTACAAAATGTTCCGCAGAAAGTCAACATCTACAAAAACATGATGGTCCTGTAGTGAAATGACTGCCTGCTAATAAGCTGACTACAGTTCATCACGTGAATATTTACAGGCACAGTGTAGCTGTGAAATGTCGCTTGAGCAAGAGGCAAAGTGAGTGAGCAGAAGAAGCTCTGCTCACTGTGTGAATGTGATTTATTGTAACTCAGCCACTCGGTTCACTCACCCTCTGGGTTGTACATCAGGAACAATGGGGAGGTACTGACAGCTACAGCAAAATATGTTTAAACAAATGAACGAGGATGGGGCTTTATACAGCAAACAGTGTTAGAATAATCCATCATGAAGAAGAAAGAAAAAACACCTTAAAACCAGCACCTATGTATTCTCCCTCATTAGAAATTCCAGTGAAAATGAGTATGAAAGTATTTTTGAGTTTAGCTGTCGGACACAAGATGTATTCCACTTCACTGTTAAGACCATACTCCATATTGTATGTGCACTGGATATGCAAATACAATATGGAGTATGACATCACACTAGGGTAAATTTGACATTGGACCAGGACTGGCCTCCAAACTATTTGTGATGTCACACATTATGTCCATAGGCCCATCTCTTAAAATCGCATTTTCAATGTGCACAGACATAATTTTTGACTTTCAATAATCCATGAGAAAACAGTACAAAGATCTTTCTGTAGAGTGAAGCTCAAACATCCGACAGTAGAATCAAGAAGAAAAACACATTTTTTGATTGGAGGGAGACTTCAAATATGTGATTAAATTTGCAGGTACTTGACTATAGATTACTTCTAAATGCAATGTTTAAAAAGGCTTCCTGAGAAAAAGAGCAAAACAAACACAGATTTAGAAAAACTATATCAAGTCATGGTTTAGTGAACAGCAGCTAAGTTTGAATGGTACAGTCAGAAATTTATTGTAGGAAGGATATGAAGAGTAACAGGAGTATCTTGAGACGTCAAATTTAGATCCATGCAGCAAATGACATATTTACCGTGGATTGGTCCCATCTGGCAGACAACCAATCCACTGAATAAAGTCAGTATGGAGGCCAGGACTGAAAGAATGGATCCATTTTGGTAAGATGGGTTTTGACAGAGTTGTACTTGACTATTCACAATAAACAAACAAGGACAAGAATAAAAGGAGGGCACAGAAGAATGGTTGCTTACTTCAGGGAACTTTAACAAGACATAAGGCTGTTGATAACACATTGACCGAGTCTGAAGTAGAGAGGGGTTTATTTCTGTGATGGGACACAGGCTTTTTAAAAATTTCATGAGGAACTGAGGTGAGCTGCACTCATCACCAGCCATGTGCGTGCCAGTTTAATAGACCACCTCAGAAACAACCACAATAATTCAGTAGACACCGAAGGCATGATGGAAACAGCCATGGCATCGCCCTTACTCTCATTTTTATTTGGAGAGTGCAAAAAGATGGATACTGACATGCTAGCCTGCAGCTTAAAAAATCTGCCATAATGGCCTGAGGGCACACTGCTTTGTGGGTTATTGTTCACGGTGTGCTAATTGCTGACGTTTTCTTCACAGGTATGAACGCCTACGAATGTAAATGCCGATTTGTTTATTCGCTCAACAAATTCTGGTGTTTTTGTACCAGGTCAGTATGGATCGCGGCAAAACAAATACATACATGTGTGGTTTAGAACTAAACACGTTGCATGTGTGATCGCATCCCTAAAATAATATTCATCAGCTCACTCCATATGTCATAACGGCAATGCCAGCTGGAGAACTGCTTTCACGTTCACATTTCACAAATCACAGCTCACACTCATGCAAACAGCGCGTCTGACCCTTAACTGTTCCACTAATACTACACTGCCTGTATGGAAGTGTACATACATTCCAACAATATGCTCTTTTGAAATAAATCCCAGCCATGTCATAAAAATGCAATATATATATATATATATATATATATATATATATAAAGGGTGTTAAAAGTTGGCAGTGAATGCAGGCTATCACAATATGGTCTGATATGAATTCCGAAATCAAAACAAAAGGTAAAAAAAAGGTGTATTCTGCCTGTTAACATGTCATGCTCATTAATATTTCAACCTAAACATATGCAGAGCCGAGTGGAACATACATGAGTCTACATGCATTGGCCTATTAAAGAAATAGAACATGGCATTTGGAAGATGGATTTTCAGTGGAGCTGTTTGCCTCATCCTCGGTCCGAGGAATCAGCATTCAGACTCAGCCACCACCCTGTCGCTTCGCCATGTAACAATTAGATATACTGTTGTCCATTAGATCTCTGTGTCCACAACAGCCTACTTAACGTCCCATAAAACACAACTGCACCTACCGACCCTGTTAAACATAGAGATCCTAAAGATAAAACCCAATTTGGACAGACTCTAACGGGTTTGATGGTAATTTCATTATGTTAAAGGTTGACATTCACAGCTTTAACACCTGTTAAAAAAAAATGCAGTGACTCCCTATACAACATTCATTTAAGAAACCTGAGAATCACATCTCATTTTGAAACCTGCAGTGACAAACCCCACAGAGGATTGATTAAAGCTATGTACATAGTCTGCCCCAAGTCATTTAAACCAACACACTCCTACCTTTTGTTACACAGCCTCCAGGCTGTGCCTTACAGTGTCAATTTATCTCTGTTGAAAATATTTTTGTTCTATTTCATTCCCTTACTCTCCTGAGTATAAGAGAATAACAGACATTTTAAAGCACGGACGGATGCCATACACACCTGTGACCAGTGAGTACGTGGACCACACACGGTTATTGTTGGAGGCGCTATGGAGATCATGTTGGCTAAATGGCCTTTTTAATGTGTAACAAGCAGGATTTTAGATTTAAAAACGGCAGACGAATGAAATCAAACATGAAAGTACAAAGCAAGTATCCTTCAAAATATCATTATAATTATTTGTCATTTAAAACTATTTTATACACATACAGAGAGAGAGAGAGAGAGAGAGAGAGAGAGAGAGAGAGAGAGAGAGAGAGAGAGAAGAAGAACAAGGACGACCTATACGCACCTTTTACAATAAGGTTGAGGAGCTTTGGCCGTGGGTTGCGCTCACTCTGAATGGAGCATGTGTAGTGGCCATCGTCAGTTACATCCACTCTCTGTATCTGAAGGCTGTATTCATGTTTGTCTCCAACGCTGGACACGATGGACACACGTGGGTCCACAGACCACCTGTCGTTTCCTGCGAATATGATGCTTGAGCGGTTCAGCCAGGCTCCTTTAGAGATCCCATCCAACAGGTAACACCTACAGGGACAAGAAAAACTCTGCTTAGATCTGGGGAAAAGTTCACTGTCAGAGTGAAGTCACTGTTTTTGAAGTCAGCTTGCTTGACGACTGAATACCATTCGAGCCATGAAAAACAATGCCTTCAACTCACTTGCTAATGTATAACATCGCTAGTAGGTTGTGTGTTTGTAAGTTCTCCAAAGAAAACCCAAAAAAAAAGAAAAACGTTCTGATGCTTAATGTACTGTATATAAACAGGCATATTGATATATGGATATATGGACAGTTTAGTCATACTGTAGGCAGAAATGGTTATGTGCCGGAAGAGAAGACAGCGAGGGTGACTCAGTGTGTTAAAGCTGCTATAAGACTCTATTTTCCAAAAATAGCCAAAAGACCATTAGTAACAGCTGTGCAAAAATGGCTGCTCTGTTGTTGTTGAATCAACAATGACATTTGGTGCATTTCTTTGTTGTTCTTTTCATTTACAAGTCAAAAGCCTGCTTTAGTAGACTATTTAAAGGTAGGAATGTAAAGTAAGAACAATAAAATAATTAAAAAAAATAAATACCCTAATAAAGAAATACTGGTACATGGTACGGTACAAAAGACAGACTATATCACACTGAAGGTGCAGAGAACTGGAATATGGTACAGGATGCAGGAGATTGATTGTAAACATGCTACAAATAGTTCAACCAGGAGAGACAAGCTAATTAAGTCAAATACTTGTTTATTACTGATTATGTGTGGTAATGAATAATTAATAGTATAATTACTATATATAACAATGTGATAAGTCAGAAAGCCTTTTGTGCTTAGATTCTTCAGAGAGATTTTGTCATCTAAGGACATCTGCCCTGAGCAGCAGCGAGGTAAGTCCTCCGATGGGAGTCCAGACATTGGTGGTGGTGGCCGATGACTCTGCTGAAACTAAGGAGGCTGATGAAATGATGAACTTGGGGAATCTGTAAAGACTGGGTAGTGATGGTGCAGGGGTCCATATAACGGCAGCATGAACTAAAGGTGCAGAGAGAATCATGACTAAAAAGACTATTGGATAGATGTGACGAGCTGATGAGAAGGGCTGATATCTCAACTGACAGGCTCAGTCAATGACAGCAGGAAGTTGAGACTGAGTAAGCCTGACAGGGGGATGGAATGAGAAATAAACTACAGGCCTAAGTGTGTATGATACATCTGATCACCAATGTCAGAGGACAGTTTCTTAACACATCGTTTCTATGCTTGTTTAGATTTACAAAATCACATCATATTCTGTGACAAATTGTGCAATGATGAGTAGAAACAGAGGCAATCAAGTTTGGCTCTTTAGCTGTTGTCAACACGCCATGCAGACTGCCAGAATCAGCAGTCAAGCCACAGAGGAAATCAGTTTGGCACTAACCACAAAGCTCTTTACTCTCTATGCCAAGAAAGTGTCTGTCAGGAATGGAGGTGCAGGACAAAGGTCTGGTCCAGGCTGGTCTCTCGTTAGAGAGGGTGCTGCCCGAGAGGTATTGTGAAAAATAAGCATCGAACAATGGAGAATGGATGGTAATAAAAACAACAGAAGAGAAAGGTGTGGGTCCTTTGAGAGTCCACATGGATCCGTCAGTTCGTTAGCCCATTGACCACCTGAGCTGTGGTGTTACTGAATGAGCCTCAAGGCAAGTTTGACTCATTTTCTGTTTCCTTTTAAAAGCTTTGCACTTGTTAGTAAATTCCATACATTATTTTCAGATAATGGCAGACTGATGGGCTTCAAATGCAAATTTGGCTCTCAGGATTTTGAAACTCCAATGCCATTACCGATGCAAAGATACTGAAATTAGCAAAATGAAGCTAATTCTAAATGTATTTTCTGCTTTTGAGAGAAACAGCTTCAGCATATCATGGCTTGTTACCTACCGCAATGATCGCAGGCCTCTAGTGACTAATAATTTAACACAGCTTTATGGGACCACTGAGAGTGCAAGCTTATAGCTTGAAATCTCATGCAAGATGGGTTTTTTTTAGCCAACAGCCTCTGATGTGAAAAAAAATTGTCAACAACTTGATGGGCTTTCATTATGATATCCTTGTATAACAGGGCAACCATAAATAATGTTTTCACCATGTGTAGTTGCTATTGATTTCTATGTTTTCACACCCACAACCGTCCCTTCGAAATCAAAATACTCACAGCTTGTGTACATGTCAGTTACAATATACTGCATAGGTATTTAAAGCTCGAAAATTACCCGAAGGTCTTATATCACTCCTCCAGCATAACCTTCTTCTCAGCAAGATCGCTTTTGTTTAAAACATTCATGGTTTTGTTATGACATGTTTACATAAACTGCTGACCACAAAAGTCTCTCACTGTGAAAAAAAAAAAAAACTTTTTGCAGCCGCCTTTTTGGTATCAAGTGTTCCTTAACCAGAGTGTAGTGCCAGACGTACGGCTGAAGGAAACAGGATCTCTACTTGGAATCTCAACATTTGTCTTCATCTTCATGAACCAGTCGATGTTCTTTTACTGTTTTTGCAGTTTGCAATCACCGTTCAACACCTTTGCATTCTCCCTCCAGATTATATATATATATATATATATATATATATATATATATATATATATATATACACACATTATTTTTTTTAAATCTCAGTGTGTTGGTAATTTCACACCAAGGAGTCATGCAAACGTCTATATCAACATGATGTTTCTCCTCACGAAGCTCTGTGTCAAGACAGGCCATTTTTACATTAGCACATTGTCTCAGGTGTCGTTTAGGGTGGCGGCTTCCTTACTCAGTTGCCGCTGCCTTGAATAGGAACTACATGAGAACTCATCACAAGTCTGGTATGAGTGTGAGAGTCTAGTCTGGCAGATTTAGGCTGCTGTTAGGCCAAGCCATTTTGGCTCTCTGATATCAAAGCATGTGAAGTAAACTCAATGCCATATGATGAAAAAAAACAAAAACAAACAATGAACACATGTTGACATTTATAAGATTCAAAGATATGATTGCAGTAATAAGTTTTGGTTTCCTCCATCTGCATCAAACATCAACAGACACCACAAAATGAGTTCTTTCAAATAGAGATGTCTGCAATCACCAGAGAGTCACTAATAGTTTACTGGAATTTATTCACAGAGGATTATTTCAGCTAACTTTTCACTTTAAATGATTTCTCATCTCTAGATGGAGTGATGATTCGTTACCAAGATAATTTAGCTGCACTGCTAAATTGCCTTTCAACCCTTTGATTTTCTTTTTAAGATACTACTGCAGAGCCAGTTCTGGACATGCCTGTTCAGAACGCGGCCTGTGGTATTGTTGGTTGCAGCTTTCTTGAGAATCACTCATTGAAACAACTTCACACTCGGTGCTTCCTTGGTGCTACCAACAATACACCTGCCGTGATATAGTTGCATTGTCTAGACATATCAACACATCATTTTGGTGCAAAAGCTGACATGAACATTTTACCGCCTCAAATAATAAGAGACTACTACTTTCAGACACACGCTCCTTGTGTTCAAATACTAAACAGGACTTATGGTGCTGGGCGGTCTTTCTGCTGTCTTTGAACTGGTGTGATAAGACATGTCCTGTTTGCTGAGCTTAAAGCTTCCCATGTAGTTCCTATTCAAATTCAACACTGCACTTCCTTTGGCACTCAGCAACTCACATGCCAAGTTTGAAGTAGATCAGATGTACGGTCCTAGAGAGAGGCAAATCACATAAAAACAAATCCTTTGCGATTCTGAGGAGTTGGTTTTAATAGGTTTGCACTGCTTTCTTTTTTCTACTTTTATGTGAGAAATGGAAAAAAAAATTGTTTATCATTTCATAAGTCATCATCAGAAGTAAATTCTTATTATTTTATTTTATTTTTTAAATCTTCAAACCTGTCCTGTCCGGCAAACTCCGCATGCAGTATGAAGATCTGGGTGAAACAGAAAACAGCAAGGGGTTGGGGAGACAAGGGAGACAACCAAAAGAACAGCAAAACAAATAACAACAACAACAAAAACAACAATAACAATAACAGCAGCGCGTACTTGTGTGTGAGAGAGGAGCCAACCAGCGGGGTGCCGTACAGAATGTAAAGCCCAAATAGTCCTTGTGACTGAGGAATAAAAATATAAAAACTAATCTGACTTTGATTCTAAGCTTTAAAACAAGTCATTTTACAATACATCATGAAAATATACACAGACATTAAACACAATAAGCTGGTACATCATGTACAAAAACCTTAACTGGAAACTAGCAAAGTCATGTTAGCAGCTTGGTCTTTCTTCTGTCACATTCCCCTTGTTCATCCCCTCAATCAGGCATAGCTACACAGAAATAATAGCACTTAAAGTGGGCTTTGTTTTCATCAGGCCTCTTTTCTCTAAGAGCACACCAGGATGTAGACTTCCCATGGTTTATACAAAGCTCAGGTAATTATTCCACAGACCTCAGTGCACCCACTTTGCAGCTTTGACACACAGAACATGCACTAATTAATACCTTTATTTATCCCTGCTTCTGCAAGTGACTGCAGACAAATCAGGCCCTTTACAAGCTTTTCTTTTTTTGTGTGTTTTGGCTCTCAAATAACAGAGTTCAATTCAAATCCCAGTGATTAAGCTCAATGTGAAAAAAAGGACCGTGATAAGCTGGTGTTTGAGCACCTCCCATAAATGGAGGAAGATGACAAACCATTAATTAGAGTATGGCAGCTGATAAAAGAAGCAGATTGTAATCTGTTCAGACAAACTCATTCAAGCTCTTTGATCGGATGCCATATTGAACACTGGGGCATCATTCTGACTCAGATTGTTATTTGCTTCATAAAACTGTTTACCAAGTTCCTCAACTATAAATATTCTTCCTTGCAAAAACTCCACAGATCTTGTCTTGCAAACATATTTCAGTGTTTCACAGTCTAGTAGTTCACATTCAGCAGAATTATTTCTGCATTTGGCAGGAAAAAAAAAAAAAGAAACGCTTCTAAATGGGTCGTACTGTAGTCTGAAATTACTTGTTATGTAAGAGTTATATAATGCACACAGAGGAAGTTTAAACTTCGAGCCATGCAGACCCCATGTAAGCTCGCAATTATCTACTTTCTTCCTGACTCAAATTGAGAGGGAAACAGCACAACGTCCGCCTGACATCTCTACCTATACGGTATCAATCATTAGTAATGGAGGAAAGTGGCAACTGATATTTTGAACAGATAAACATTTGGAGTAAAGACTTAAATATTATTATTTGTGACCTATAACCAATTAGTGTTATGGGTGGACTATTGAGTGACAGCACAGAGTGAGCTGATGCTAAACTGAATTGCTGACTTTAATTCGATTCAGATTAAAAAAAAAAGTATTAAAAAAAAAAAGATTAAGACAGTGTCAGGCTGACTGAGACTCTATCTGTGTCTCCATCCAGGGGCCGCATTCTTCACAGGATGCATCCCCTGAGTTGAGAAAAAGCTTGTAACCGTGTGTGTGTGTGTGTGTGTGTGTGTGTGTGTGTGTGTGTGTGTGGTCATGTGTGTCAAAAAACTAAGCACTCGCACTAAATAGCTCATCTCAAGCAGCTGTGCTCAGCTCCACCTGAAGGTAAAAGAAGTCATGGTATTGGGAGCTGCTTTCATGTGTCAGAGAGTGAGAACAAAAAAATCAGTGGAACGTCATACAGGCTCATGACAAAACTGAAGGTCATATCATTCAAATGATATCACTGTGAGCATCCCAAGATTTTATGTAGTTTGAGATTTAATAAAAAAATGTGAACATTGCAGTGAGATAGAAAACAAAACGGTCTCCTTCCACCCAACATATTTCATCCCATTTAGAATGTGAGTTTAGCATTTTAAGATGGTTGGGATTCTTCTGAAGTCAAATCTCTAAGCCAGTTACAATACAACACATACCACCAGCGCAAATGTTCCTAAAGTTCTCTGTAGAAGTTATGGAGAGGAAGTGACATTTATAGGACTGAGAGCGGTTTATCAATGAGATTTTTAGAATACTTTGCCAGCTTCAACGATGATGTCATTC
This sequence comes from Chaunax sp. Z400, assembly GCA_037577475.1. NCBI lineage: Eukaryota > Metazoa > Chordata > Actinopteri > Lophiiformes > Chaunacidae > Chaunax > Chaunax sp. Z400. Next base: position 17,913,166 of record CM075188.1, on the reverse strand, counting down.
ACCCCAGAAATCTGAGGATTTCTGGAAATTGCGATAAACCTAAACTCTGATTCCGTAAAAGGTATGAATGATATTGTCGTGGTTCTGTATTTAAAGTTGCCATTTGTTGTTTTATTGTGTAAGTTTAGTTCACCATGTCATGTCTTATGCTTTACACTTCCTGTCTTCTTTTTTTGGTGATCTGTTTTACCCTTTTGGTTCCTCTGTCTGTTTTAGTCTTCTATGTTTGTAGTTCCTGCTCGCTCCCTTTCCCACTGTGTTTATCTTTGCTCTGTCTTGTGTTAGTTTGTTATTTGATCCTCCCCATGTTTTCCTCTTTAAGTTTCCCCTTTTTGTTTTCCCTCCACTGTGATTGTCTGTTCATTCGCACCTGGTTCTGATTGTCTGCTCCTGCCTGTGCCACCTGTTCCCCGTCTCCTCTCGTTACCTGTCTGTATTTAGTCTGTTTCTTACCCTCTTGGTCAGTGTTGCCCTTTGTCTGCTCCTGTGATCTCCTGCTCTGCTCCTTGGTTTCTCCACTGTTATTTCCCTGTAGTTTTGTGAATTAAGGTATTTTTTGGACTTTGTTTTTGGATTTTACTTTGTGGATTTATTGTTGGCCTACTAAGTTGGACTGCATTATTTTCCTTATGGACTTACTTGTTATATTTTGTTATACATCATGCCTGCCTACCCTGAGTTGGTTTATTAAAAGTCATTTTTTGTTAACATCATGTTTTGTCTTGCTCGTGTTGTCTGTGTTTGGGTCCTATTTTTGAACTGAACATAACAGATATGAGAAAAGTAGAATTATGATGATGAACATGGTTTAAACAACCATTAAGATATCTTCATAGATGATGCACCCCTACTGTGAATGCTTCCATGTTCAGACTTAATAATTGGAAAAAAAATGCTGAATATCAGATTTATAATCTATCAGGCAATCAATCAATCTATCCCTAATTCAGAGAGGGGGGAATATTTAATTGTAAGAAAGGTGACAAGATGGCTGGTAAATCTCCTTACTAACAATTTTACTCCCAATTTTACTCTTGCCTGCCACATATGGTCGAATCTGTGATCATTAATAAATAAACACTCAACATTCAGATCTATAAAAAACATTCATCCCTGGATCATTTTCGTCTCTCAGCATCTTGAGTAACACTACAGCATGAATCAAGCTTCAACCACTGAGAGGCCCACCTGGAATATTTCATTCATTCAGTCTGGCATGAACTAAGAAAGTCTGCAAATTAGTGGTGCTTGGTATTCCAGCATCTGCTCAAAAGAACACTTTTGTCCTGTTTATAGCGGCGCCCACTTAATCAGATTGAATGAAATAAGTGATTTCAAGAGTAAAATGTGAGAGTGTGATTCAGCTCCAAAATGCACGACAGAAACCCTTTTGATCGTGAAGTCAGGGGAAGATGTTTCACCCCATTTTGGCCATTTCACACTTTAAGAGAGAGATGCTGTGATGACTGTACCTCCATGGTACGCTCTACAACCTTTACAACGACTCACTGCCCTCAACAGAGCTCAACTGTCCAATAAATCCTCAAATGAGAAAACACATTTCACACTGACTGACTGGATGTTGAAGCACTATTGAAAGGAGGCTAGGAGTGATTGGTGTGTGAAAAGCCGAGGTCTTTCTGCTGTCAAGTTGTTGTTTTTTTCAGATTGCTGAGTTACTTCTGCTTTAAGTCACATCAAAGAGCAGAAATGATGGGAGGGTATTACATTTTCAAAAGGGAATATCTAGAGCAGCAGTTAAATCGTTTTCATCATCAATTAACCTACCAATACCTTTATTCATTAAGTCATTAAGTGATGTGTCATTATGTCTATACAAAGTCAAAAATAGTGAAAAATGCCTCTCATAATTTTGCAGAAATAGCTGGCCAACAGTCAGAAACCCAAAGACAATCAGTTTACTGTAATGGAGGAAAAGCAAAACCAGCACTTAAGATGATGTAATCAGTCAATTGTAGGTTGTTTGATGGTAGACACTGCTACAGATTAGTTTCTGTCAATACATCAGTCAAGTATTATAAATTATTACCAGGTATTAAGATGGACAGTGATAGAATAATAACAAAGGCATAGAGCAACATGCTAAAACCATATCATCTCATCCTGTTCAATGTAAGACAATATATATTAAGTTGTTCCTCATCATTGCTTGTGCTTATTCTGAATTTTATGTTACTCAAAAAAATTGGGACAGGGGCAACAGAAGACTGAGAAAGTTGTGAAATGCTCCAAAAATATACCCCTGATTAGATCATTTCACAGGTAAACGGGTTAATTGGTAACAGGGTATATTATCAAGACGGAGCAGTGAAAGGGGCATCTTCGAAAAGGCTCTGTCACTCACAAGCAAATGGTGGGGAGAGGTTCACCACTGTTTGAAAATCTGTGTGGGCAAATAGTCCAACTGTTCAAAAACAACATTTCTCAATACGCATTTGCGAGAAATTTAAGGCTTTCACCGTCTGCAGTCCGTGATACAGTACCATCAAACGATTCAGAGGGTCTGGACAAATCTCTGGACATAAGGGGCAAGGACGAAAACCAACTTTGAATGCCTGTGACCTCGCTCAGGTGGCACTGCATTAAAAAAAGAGGGTCTTAGTGCCCATGGCATGGGTAACTTGCACATCTGTGAGGGCACCATTGATGCTGAAAGGTGTATATATAGGTTTTAGAACATCTATGCTGCCATACAAACCACGTCTTTGTCAGGGAGGTTCCTGCTTATTCCAGCACGACAATGACAAATCACATTCTACACACCCTACAACAATGTGGCTTCAGAGTAAAAGAGTCCGGGTACCACACTGGCTGGTAGTTCGGACTTGTCCCCCATTGAAAATGTGTGGTGTATTATGAAGCGCCAAATACAACAACAGAGATCTGTTGTTGGACTGTTGAGCAACTGAAGTCATTTATCAATCAAGAATGGGACTGAATTCCTGAACGTCCCTGTCCCAACTTTGTTGAAACATGTTGCAGGCATCTAATTCAGAATGAGCTCATATTTATTAAAAACAATACAGTTTATTAGTTTGCATATTAAATATATTGTCTTTGTACTGTATTTAATTGCCTTTAGTTTAAAAAAAAAAAAGACTTGCAAATCATTGCATTCTGTTTTTATTGACATTTTACATAGTGTCCTAACTTTTTTGGAAATGGGGCTGCATTTATCTTCATCCATCCCTTTTCCAAAATGCACTGCTGCATGAAGCAAAATCGCAACTGGATATACCCAACACCCACTACTTTGTGTTTGTTTGTTTGTTTGTTTTCTGTTAGACTAAAGTAGAAAGTAGAGAGTGAAATATTTCTAACTGTCTCTGTGCATCATCCCAGAGTGGATAAAAAAATAAAAATTAATATTTAGTGCACTGACATAAAATCCACAGAGCTTCAAACATTTTTTTCAAAAAATTACGTAATAGTGGCACATTTGAAACACTCTTCGAATACGATAAATTGATTATCTAATTTGTCAGATGACAACAAATTTACTAACAACTTGGGGTGTAAGAAAATATTAATACACTTAAGTATCACAAAATTATGTTTTTGTTTGATTTATTCTCAAAACACTGTCAAGTGTGTGTGTGTGTGTGTGTGTGTGTGTGTGTGTGTGTGTGTGTGTGTGTGTGTGTGTGTGTGTGTGTGTGTGGTGTTGTCTCCTTGTCTGTGGAGTATTGCCACAGGTTTGTGTCTGGTTACCTGAGGTTGGGTGTTTTCAGGGTGCAAAGAATGAGAGAGAATAAGCACATACTGTAGTGCTGTTCAACCAAGGTACAGAGCACCAGGCTCTTAATCCCTAAAATAATCCTGTTGACTGTGGCCAGTGGGACACATCTGAAACCTTCCAGCTATAATCCACACAGACCCAATGCTGAAATCAACACCTAACAGTACACTGAGAACAGAATAAAACTGGCTCACAGCGATTAGTAACTCAATTCCAGCGTGTGGATCTACTCAGTTTTCTTTTCTATCAGTATCATTTTCCACAGACGCTAAGATGGAGCCTTTGACTGAAGGAGTAGCAAGAAATTCTCAGACCTCTGACTACACATACAATCAATGGCTCCACCTTTGTTGTTACCACAGCAGTTATTATAACAAATCCAGTACAGTAACTTGTTTTGGGTCCCCTTAAGGCGGGCCTGCCCTTGTCCCTGCCAATGCATATAAATTGTGTTGCCCATGGTTGAATAGCTTTGGTTGAAATGTTTAGTCTCGTCATCGACAGCAAGTAACTACGAAAAAGTCTTTTTAATGTGTGACAATACTGAAAGGATATATTTGTACTGCAGCTCCTCTTGTCCCCTTTTTCCTGCCCCTCACAAGATTTCACATGCTGTTTATTTCAATTGGAGCATAAGTCAACATTAGAACTAATTCATGTACAGAAAATCTTTCAAAGCTCTACATGAGTAATCTCTGGATTAGTTCACATTATTGATTTTTTTTTTCTTCACGAACTGACATTGACTGAATGAATGTGACTTCCGAGTGAATAAAAATGAATGGGCCTTGCAAAATTAGCAGTTGAATAAAAGCTTGAGGGCTGGAATAAAGGATGCCTCTGCTGAGGCATACTGGACGAGCACTTTTCCACAGACAATTCCTCCTTATGAATGTGTGAATGAGCTTTGCGTAATACATTCCCATCAACACTGAGCCACTGCACACGCAGAAACTGTTAAATGTCTTGAGTCAAAACCCAGCCATACAAAAGATGATAAAACATAAACCAGTCAATTACTGCACATCATTATCTGTTCATAGTCATTCCCTAGTTATCCAATACAGTTAGATAGCACTTCTATGACCACACCATTATAAGGCAATGTCAGTACCATGAAACACAACCAGTACTACTTCTGATAACCATATTTAGGTTTACTAAGTGTAAACACCAGCAAATATGTTTCACGCATTTATTTTTTCCATTTTCAAAAAGATTCGAGCAAAAGCCAGCAGCTCACCGCCGGAAAAGATTTACTCGTAAACATTTCTGATAAGGACTTCCAGTAGCTATGGCTCACAGTGACGAGCACTTCAGAAGATGAATGAGTCCGCATTTCTTTCATGAAACTGAATGAAAATAAGTTCATTTATTTTAGTTTGCTCTGGGCCTCCTGCACTGCAAAGATTGCACAAGTTGCCTTCTAGGATAACACAAAACACTTCATCACATTTATCATTTTTAATTTCAGAAAGGCAATTATTAAGCTTTTCTTTTTTTTTTTTACTGACTGGAAAAAATGATTATTTTCCTATCCACAGTATGTTTTCAGATCATCCTAATATTATCTAATAATATTTAGACTTCCATTATCTCTAGATACTAACTCTAGCTTAAAGTGAGAGCTGTTATTGAAAATGAAGATTTTAGAACAACCAAAACCAATTGTGCGACACTGCAAACGCCACTTTCCAGCAGTTCCAGCATGAAGAGGGACTGACAACTGACTTTCCAAGAAAGCTCTGAAATATGTCTTATGAAGAGGCACATTTGGGTTGTCCTTTACTGTCAACCAAAAAACAGTGACACTGCTGCAAACACTGCAGCAAGTTCTTTTTCATTTTTTTTTTTTTTTTGCAATTTCTTATTAATGCACCAATTGTGAGCTTGTAATGACAGACTGGCATTTGACATTCTTCATGAATGCATGTCTGTGCAATTCCTCCCTTATGGAAAAAAGAAAGGAGGGGGGCTAACATGCAATAGCTTTGAAGGAGATAAGAATATAAATTAGGTAGATAACTGCATTTCAGCTGTGTATTAAAGACCTAGAGATCAAACTGTGAGAAGCTGTGGGTGGTTGACAAACCCCTGACAAGCACACATGGAGTTCAGGGTATTATACTATTACCAGGGCCTTGGGAGTCTTTTAATTAGAGTTCATTTGATTTCCTATATGGCATAATGTACAAACTGAACAGTAAGCAAAATGGATTACAATGGGTTTGGTCTCCTCGAGGACTGGAGCCATTCATCTTACAATCCATCTATCAATTATTTTCATTCTTAATTAAGCTGATGATTATATTCTCAATTACTTAATTGAGTTTTGTCAAATAAAATTTAAATAAACAGTAAAGAAGATCATGTATTTTCTGAAGGCCAAGATTAAAACCTGCCAATTTATTTTCTGTCAATTAATCAATTAATGGACTAACACATTCATCTATTATTCAGCTCTACATTCATCAATCCACAAGAGAGCAATAAAAAGTACTTAGCACCATGGCATGTTAACAATATGTCATTGTGTCCCACACCAACACATTTAGACAAATCCTTTCTATTCATCCAGGAGGAATCGTATCTATGTTTTCAATCAAAGTCCCAAAATGTTCATTACAGCACAGGTAAGTGCTACGCACAAGCTACTAAACAGAGAATCATCATATCATGAAGATGAAATTCCACTATAGAAGACAGACTTTTTGATTTATAAGTGAGAAATGTTTAATTGCATCAACAGAGAGCACAAGGCAAGAGATGCCAGAACCACCATAATATGAATCTAGAACACCTGCAGAGAAAACAATAAGTAAAATGGATCAAATAAATCCAACAAAAAAACAGTAATGCATAGCCAGAAGGAGTAAATAAGAATCACAAGGAGGTGAAAGTTTGTCAGATTATCAAGGCTGGCTCATTATGTTGACTGAATGAGACTGAGTGAGCTGATGTTCACCAGCTGTCCACAAGCACAACTTAAATGCTCTGCTACAACTAACAAAGTAATTTTTATTGTTACACTGTCATTACAACCAGTATTAATTGTGCCGTTTGAAAAAAAAAAATCTATTCTTTTGGGAAAGCCCACATGCATTTATTTGCAGTCCCATAAGAAGACATGATGGCCAAACATTCATAGTGTTGTTCTGCTGCAATAATTTCAGAAGACGAACATTTTACTGAAATGTTTGATCACTCAAAGAAGAAACACAAAAATGAATTCAAGCCGAGTGTGTCCAAAATGTTTTTCTCCCTCTTTGTGAATGTTTTTATGGGACTATAACTTTCACACAATTCTTGAGAGGGTTGCCGTTTTCCTGCATTGCCGAGGTTTTAGTGGCAATTCTGAGCGCAAAATGTTTTAGCATCTGCTTTTTAAAATCTCGCCACCCGGTGAGGTAGACTATTTACTCTGTGTACTTCTGTTACTGTATTTGAGCTGGCAGGGACAACCTCAAACAGCTCAGCTGGGACATCTGCCTCCCAGACACATTTGTACCCAAGCCCTCCTAATCCCCCACTCTCTGTCAACCGTTCTCCTTCCTGTCTTTGCTTGTACATTTTCTATTCCAAACACATACATGTACGTACATGTGCAGTGTATGCCGTGACACACACACACTCATCCTTACAGACTTGCTGTAGTCCTCAAGCTATAATGACAGCTAAAGTGTTTCTCATCAGTTATAAATAACAGCTGTACTGCACAGCACAAGAAGTAGGTTAACAAGCTGTTGCATTTTAAAAAGGTGATGTTCTATGGAGGGTATGCACTGACGTCTCTATCCCACTGGATCACGCCCCCTCAGTCAGACTCCAAAATCCTGCAGCTAGGGGAAACCACAAATTCAGGAGTAAAATAAACTATTATGTTGTTAAATTAAAGGCAGTTGGACTTGACAGTGATGCTTATGAAGTACCAAAGAACCAGAGGTCCCTGGACATTAACACATGGCCAGGATTCAGATTTTCTGGATCTGATTTCAAGGCAGGGAAAATGCACAAAACCAAGCTTGAGGACATATGAAAGCCTTGAGGCTTGGTCGTACCCCCAGGCAGGATTTGTTGGTGAAATTAAAGCGACAAAGTCACCAACAGATATTCTGGTTGTATGTGGACAGGTATGTGCTCTTTAGCATGCAGCAACATTGTTGTTTGCAGTTATGTCTCGAGTGAGGATGTGAAATTGTGGACACATTTCTGAGAATGTTGGTTTGAACTACAATGAACTTTTTGCCAAATGTGCTGAGGTCCTGGAGGGTTTGTTGATCACAGATGCTCAACCGCAGTTCCGCATTTCAGTGCCTGGATTACAGCTGTTGGTTGCGAATTGCAACAATCCATTTGCTTTGCTTTTTGGAAGTCTGTAAAAAGCTAGCTCCGATTTCTTGTTGACTCTATTCATGGACCAGCTCTATCGATTGCATGGCAGCTTTTTCCCCCATTTCAGATGTGGGTTTTTTGTTTTGTTTTTTTGTATTTTTGCAGCAGTCATGCTGATCAGTGAAACTGCCAATAGCTTTCTGTCACTCAGTGGGGCGTAACCGAAGTGACTTCCACCTACTGCAACATGACATGCATGGCCACTGTTGAAGGTAGAATGAGATATAGTTAACTATAAGACAACAAAGCTAGTAAGTTCTTTATTTTGTAAATAGATTGATCCTTATTCCTGCCTGCACCTCCACCGCATATGATGAGCTTTGATATGTGTAGTGTGTGTGCGTGCAAATGTGTTTGAGGTTTCCTTTCCTCAGTATGTGCATCATAGGGTATGTATACCCTCACCACTTACCGCCCAGGTGACAGGCCAGTATTGGCAGTGCGCAGGGAGAGCAAGGTAAGTGCAGTCGGAAGGATAGGCAAATGGAATGGAAGTAGGAGTTAGGCCTGTCAGAATAATTATGTTATCAACTTATTGCACTTATGTCGCCATGACCTGGATCGTTTTTGCTGACTTAAATATTGCCTGTGTTTGTTTATATGTTTGTTTATAGCAACATTATAGCCAATGTGAAGCCAGAATAAACAGCAGCAATAAATTATGCATTATGAGTCTCAGATGCAGTGACTAAGCTGAATGAACAGAAAATTCTAGACAGAGACATATTTTGCTGTCATCTCGGGTCACACAAACAAACACACACACACACACACACAGAAACAGTGAACCATGGGAAATGAAGATGTGTTACTTGAGACTAAACTGTGTTTTTGTTTTTTAGATACTGTATTCATCCCACAGGGGTAAATTCTTTCTCTGCATTTGACCCATCCCTGAGGAGCAGTGGGCTGCCACTACAATACGGCGCCTGGGGAGCGAATTAGGGTTCAGTGTCTTGCTCAAGGATACGTCGACTTGGAGACTTGCAGGCGCTGGGGATCGAACCACCGACCTTTCGTTCCGTGAATGACCGCTCTACCTCCTGAGACCCCAACTTTTCCAGATGACTGCAAACTTCTAGGTAGGAAGTTTGGAAGAAAATGTCCAAATGCGTGTGGGAATATTTTGGGTTTAAGTTGAGTAAGGAAGGAACCCATAAACATGAAATAAGACAATATGTCAAGACCGTTTGAAAATAGTAGCAACAAAAAGTTACTCATCTAAAACATGATGAATATTTTAATATTTATTCTAAGTATAATATCAAAACTATGTTATTATATACGTTATTATATTATATATGTTACAGTACAATGTGCCATATAGCTTCAGGGATGCTTTTGATAACAAAACAAGGTGCTGTTTATATTGACATATTCTCTACTTTCCTTGTTGACATGGCTCAGATTTCCTGAACATTGATACATAAGATACTTGTGTAAATATCAGGACAAATGTCACATGATGTCAGGTCCTCACTGTATGCACATGACATGGAAACAGCCATGCTTTTAAAATTCCTCTTCCACAAACAATGAGAGTAAGAAGGGAGAGTTTATTATTGCTTTCCTGCAGGGCTTTATCCACCCTTGTTGATGTGCTCTGTCCATGGCAAAAATGGACAATCCTTCATTGTCAGAGGACATTGGAACCCCTGCATGGTGCGATAGGTGAGACCACATTCATCATCCTGACAAAGGGAAATAAGCAATTGCCACAGCACTTAACTGCTTTCAGTCATCTGCAAATATTGGAATAAATACATTGAGCAAAGGAGAGGCTCCTCTGGGCTTAGTCGTATTTTACATGCCCTATTTGTGCTTCCGTCTCATGGTGTCCCACACATACATGTAGTACATATGTGGCTACGTGTATTATGTGTGGAAAAAATGAATGCTGAGGAGAAATCCTCAGCATTCATTTTTTGCATATGTATATGTAATCATGTTAGCATTTTTGTATGGGAGGAGCCAGCAGAATGTTGGATGAATACATTCATTTCATGAATGCTCACACCTCTGCTTATCATGCAGAGCCTGTGTGTTGGCACAGACCACAAAGTCCTTAGTTAAGCAAAGTCCATTTCACAGAGATTATCTTCAGCTTAGGCTTCGTTGCAAATCAGGGTCTGATTCATAACAGTGATTTGAGTAAATAATCTAATTGATAGCAAAACCTCAGTTGAGACTGCCTTAATGGCTGTAAGGTCTCCACATTAGTAAGAGCAATTCTACTGTAATACTATTACAGCAGTTAAAGTCATGAGTATGCCACTACAGTGTGATGGGTTGACTTAAGGACACGGTGGAAAGAGTCAGCAAACTAAGAGTCTGAGCATAGCTTCCTGATGATAGACAACAGGGGGCACAACATGGCCTAAAGAGGCTTGTATTTACCTCACTCTAACCTAACTCAGAGCCTGTTGTATTCAAGTTACTTAGGTGATGATCAGCAGGGTAAAAAAAAAACAACCCAGCTCCTACAGGAGTGCCAAGATTGATAAACAGCTTTTAAGATGCAGTCTAACAAGCTAAAGCTCTGTCTGGTGCATGCGAGGCTAGCTGACCAAACAATTTGAGTTAAATGAATAGAGGGGATGCACAGTGGCGTAGTGGGTAGCACTGTTGCCTCTCAGCGAGAAGGTCCTGGGTTCAAATCCACCTGAGGACCTGGGACTTTTCTGTGTGGTTTGCATTTTCTCCCAGTGTCTGCGTGGTTTCCCTCTAGCTTCCTCCCACAGTCCAAAAAACATGTAATATACATTCGGGGAATCGGCCACTTTAAATTGCCAATACGTGCGAATGGTTGTTTGTCTTTCTATTACTTGGCGACTTGTCCAGGGTGTACCCCGTCTCTCGCCCAATGTCAACTGGCATAGGCTCCAGCCCCCTCACAACTCTGCGGTTAGATAAGCGGTTGGATGGTGAACAGGTATAAGCTGCTATCCTAGCAACAACAAGACGAAATCATAGACTGTATCCTAGCAACAACAAGATGAACGCATAGGATGCAATACAGTGCTTATAATGTCATAAAATCTTCCTAGAATCTTGGGATTATATATAAACAACACGTTCAGACAAAACTCGCACACTCAAAAGACATAAACCAGCGAGGATAAAGGAGAAACATGAACATCCAGCAGACGACTAATAAAGACCTGAAGAACAACCTCAGCGACATGGAAAAACAACTGAGGGGGGAGCTGACAGACGGTTCACTGAGGCTCTCCGAAGGTAGACTTGTGGGGAGAATCCACCTTGATGTTGAGGCGGAGATGCTAACTGTTTTCCTCAACAAGGTCCAACATCAGAAAGACGGCACCATGTCGCTCCAAAAGAAGGAGCAGATGGAGAAGGAGATCTGTGGTCTCAAGGCCCAGCTGGCTCAGAGCAATCAGAATAACTCCTCAGAGAAAGTCGAGGGTCTGAAATCACAGCTGGGGACCCTCGGTGAGACACTGCTGACTGTTCAGAACAACTGCTCTGACCTCCAAGTCCAACTGGAGAGGATGAATGCAGTGAATGGGCAGCTGGAGAGGGATCTGCAGCAGGAGATGGCTGAAGTCAAGACTCTGCAGAAGAAACTGACCATAATGGACGACGCTCTTCTGAAACAAAAGGAAGATGCTATGAAGGCTGTGGAAACAACACTTCCCATCAAGCCCAGCTGGAAGACTCCATGGCAGAGATTGCAAAATTGCAGTCTGCCTGGAACAAGTCTCAGGATCTGTCCCTCCACCTCCAGCAGGAGAAAACCTCCCTGCTGGTAGAGACAGAGACATCCAGAGCCTCCTATGAGGCTCAGCTGGAGGAGCAGAGGAAGGAGGTAAACACCCTGAGTGCTGCTCTGAAGGAGGCCGATAATAAGTTTGAGACCAATCAGAACCAGTGGCAGGAGGAGAAGTCGTCTCTCCTGCAAAAGACAGAAGCTCTCAAGAGTACTCTGCTGCAGAAGGAGCAGGAGTCAGAGGAGAGGGAGAGAGCCTTGAGGTCCCAGCTAGAAGATCTGGAGAACCAGATCAAGAAGAAGAAGAAAAAGTGGTACAGGAGGTTTTTATGTAAGTCAGGATTAAAAGGACTAAATGTTCTCTTGTAACTTTATGAACATTAAATTAAATAAAAAATGTTTTTAAAAAAAATTGATGTTTGTCATTTGGTTGCTTTCTAGTATCTAAAGTTACATTACAGTCAGCCAGCTTTTCAAATAAAAAGTAGCCAGCTATGCCATAGGTGTGTTGAATGTCTTCTCCATGTATAAATTATAGACACAGAATATTTATTATTCCTTGTTCTTTTAAAATCTCTCATAAATTATACAATTATTCATTCTATAAAATAACAAATTATCAAAATAAAATTGCACTGACAAATCCAGCATATACTTGCAATCAATATAAACATAAATATATATAAAAAGAGAATCTTTACAAAATATAAAATGATATGTTAATCACAGATCATCAGATCAAATCAATGCAAACAACAAACTAAGTATGTAGATGAATCTACAACAGTCACTCAATACTTTTCAGTCATATTTCAGGGTTCACACTAGCTGGGACAAGATTGAAAAATAATATACATCCCTAATAGTGGTCAGGGAAACGTCAGGGAGAAAATTAAAAAATCCAAGTCTGGGAAACATCAGGGAGTTTAAAATTTGGGAGGGAATTTTGTCAAATTTATGAAAAGTCAGGGTCCTTTATCAAAAACTGAAAAAATAGATTTTCCAATAGATCTAATATAAGTGCCAATATTTTGAATAACACAGCCATATGGATGATCTATTAGGTTTTGGGAAGGCTTTAAAATGGACTGTTTTTCATTGTTTCATGGTGATGTTTGGTCAGGCAATTTCTTAAATTTGTCATGGAAAAGTCAAGGAATAGTATGAAACAGAAACAAAACATAACTGAACTTTTTAGCTAGTATTAAAACACTACATAAAGTGCAAGTGTGCAACCATGCGCAGTTTAAAAATATAAGCTGTGCAAACAAATCAGAATTATAGTAAAAAGCTGCTGTAAATGTAAACATAAGATGAATTAAGAGCAAACATAACTGCTGTACAAAGATTAGTTCGATTAGTTTATGCATAGGGGTGTCACAAGTCATCCAAAATAAGGTTGAGCGATATGTTCAAATTTTCCAACCTACCACTGGCAGCCATACACCATCCCCTCCCTGCCGCCTTGGACTGGCGACATGGTGCCAGCAGTAAACTGAGATTACGAGCACCCTCCAGCAGCTCCACTGTTGAAAATTCACTGTTTTGTCCAGCTGTCACTGTGCCTGGCGGATTCCAAAAATCACCAACCACTATTTGTTTTAACCAGATGCTTTTTTTTGTTTTAACTGGTGGCTCTAAAAAAGACACACACAAAACCATGAATCGATGACATGATTTGGAGTTCCTAAATATTGCTCATCTTCTCCAACTGGGCCATCTTTAGGCCGGTGTCGGTGCCTTCAGAGCAGCTGTAACCTGGGCTGATGTAGTTGTAAATGTACCTTGATTGAGGGACGAGATCAATTTTGTTTTAAAATGATGTGGGTCTATGAGTGCCATCACGCCCATATACTGCACTGCTAGGTCTCTAATGCAATTTGCTGCTGGTTGGAAAGAACACGTTTTCATTTTGTGAACATGCATGTGAACGCAGATTCATGTTGCTATCAAAATCCTAGCAGTGTCCTTGTCAACTTTTTATACCTCCTCTTAATCTCCTTAGTGACTAAAACCAAAAATCCTGGAGAAAATGTTTCCTGTAAGTCATTGAGGCACGTGCAGAGACAATGGCACAGCTCCAAAAGAAGCACAAGACTGGCACAAAAACATATTAACCATCATGATGCTGTTATCTAAGCCTATTAAATGATGGATTTAGGCCTGATTCTTCTCCCCCCATGTGCCAGTGTTGAAGGAGAATAGCAGGAGAATGCATGTCTAAGGGAATAGGTTCATTAAACCCATGTAAATTGCCGCAGCATCTGAGACTTCAGCATCTTGGCAACCAGGATAATAATGGTAAAAGAGAAACACCCAGCAGAGAATCCATCTCATCCCTTCCTTGGGCATTATTATGCCTCAACAGCACTGGCAACTCATTACCGTCATTGCACAAATTCAGATGAGCCAGTGGCAAATGAGCGTGCACAAACACACGCACACACACACACACACACACACACACACACACACACACACACACAATACTGTGCTGTGGGGTTTCAAGGGGTGGGCTGATGATTCTACACAAGGTATAGCAAACTCACCTCATCAGACAGTGACAAGAAACACAACACTAAACTGATACTGTGAGTCAAACTCATTCCTTTCAACATGCATGAGACATATAAGTGCCATTACACTGGAGTGACTTGTATACACCAAAATCTAGCCCTCAGAAACCCAGTGTGTAGATTATGTAATTTCATCTGAAGGAAAAATGGCTGATAAGAAGTAACGTCAGCTAAGCTCTTAAATTGGATGGTTACAGGAGTGCAGAAATCTAAATAAGATATATATGGGGTGCAGCCTGTAACCTGTATGCTTTTCCATATCAGTTTATGAAACATGCAATTAGTTGAAGATGGCCCCAAGGTTTACTGAATAACCCCATTAAAGAGAACAGCGTTAAATAGGAAAGTGCCTTAAGGCAACAATAATGGATTTTTCCACTGACATGCTTTCTATTTGATGAAAGAGAACGCTTTGCTTGCTTTTAATTTGAGCCTTGGACACATTGAGGTGGATGGGAAGCATTTATTCCATCATTTTTTTAACATACATAAATGCTGGAACCAAATCCTGCTGTCACAAAGGACATCACTCATTTAAATATTAAAACATGGCAGCAAGTGTGTCTGAACAGCCTGGAGTCAATATCGATTGCCTTATTTTAGGAGATGATTGAGGAAAATATTAACCAAGAGATATTACAAGTACGATGCCTAATATATATCGCACCTATAATGTATACTGGGTAGCTCTGTTGCCTCACAGCAAGAAGGTTGTGGGTTCAAAGCCACCTGAGGATATGACGTTCTGTTTGTGTGGCATCTACTCCAGCTTCCTCCCACAGTCCAAACATATGCAGTACAGGTGAATTGGTGACTCTAAATTACCCATAGGTGTGAATGGTTGTTTGTCTTTTTATGTGTCAACCCTGCGATGAACTGGCGACTTGTCCAGGGTGGACCCCGCTTTTTTTGCCCAATGTCAGCTGGGCTGGGCTCCAGCCCCCCGCGACACGGCACAGGATGAGTGGTTAAAGAAAATGGATGGATGGAAATCCAAATGGCTTTCATTGACTGAACAAGTGCAGCATCGACACAATAGGTGGCAGGAAAAAGAATGAGAAGAAGAAAAAGTACAGCGCAGTGTTGTCACGTTCATGATATCTAACTGCTGGTGGAGCCGCGCAGAATAGACGAGAGAGCCAAAGATGTCGTCGCCGGGCATTTTTTTTTTTTTTTACGGTTTCAGAAGAAGACGATACAATTGTAATTTGCAATACGTGTTCCACAAGGGTTCAGAGAGCAAGGGAAAGTTTTAACCAAAGAAATTCTAGTAGAACTATGGAATATTACCCATCTTCGCTGACTACATCTTAGCCTTCGTTACATTCAGGTCTGCATAAATTAGAGGCTATGAACTTCATTAGGTAGCAGGTAGTTAGCAGTTAGCGGTATGGGTAATCGTCCTATACAATGGAAAGTAAATGACATCAACATTGTGAAAATCAAGGCTTAATGGAAACTATTTTTACACAGAGTTTAGCGTAACATGGCTGAACAGAGCTCTGGTTCCTTTTTGGTTCCATCATCCAGGGCTTTGGTTAACTAGTGAACGAGCCAAATCAATCACAACACCGATGTCTTTCTGGTGACTACAGAGGTTCACTGAGCACTGACACTGTTGATTTGGTGCAGAGCACATACTATAACACGTCTGTATCATGTCTAGCCTCTACAAGGTATTTTAATATACTTCCCAGTTTAACAAGGTGATCCAACTCACCTTAATGCATGATTTCCAAACTAGCCAGCTCATCTAAAGAGATGGACGCATTGATTTCATTAGAGCTCTGAAGAAACTGGGGATGTTTTCAGGACTGTCATAATTATTACGTAACTGGTACTATTTGAGCTCTCCATTATCATTTTATTGCTTCATCTGTATAAACTGCGTGGATGAAACACAAATGTCAAATTTTCATCATTATTTAATTTCCACATGTTGTGCTTGACTGGCACTTGTTAATGACATCATCTGGTTGTGCTTATTCTATTAGGAGTGGAGAATTAAATCAGCCTTTAACACCAATGACTGTTTGTCTCTCAAGGAGTTTAAATTTTAGATGAGGATCTGTCGAACATCATGGATCACTGAGTGGCAAAGCCAAACAACACAGCCTCGCTCTGGGAACATTTAGGTTTTCAGCTAAATGAGAAAGGACAGTTCAATAACTTGGTGGAAGCAATTCATGGAATTTGCAGCAAAAAAGGTAGTGAAATCTAAAAAGAAAACATCGGCCAGGCCACCATCCCTACCAGTTCAGTTAACTGGGACAGGCAATTGACTTCTAATTAAGCGTTCAGATGTGATTCTATAAATATGAAGCAGGCATTACCAATAAATGGTTGTTCTTGTTCATGAGCTGCATTTTTATTATTCTGTGATTAGACTTAGGTATACTAAAAGGGTGGGATAAAATGAATGGATCTTCCTAACGACTAATTTCCCTGACCTTTAAACGGGAACTTTACACTGGATAGTCAACTAGTCTAAAAGTAAGAAAACACCAGTGATGGGTCACACCACCTGCTTCATCTATTAATTGATTGGTTACTTGAAAAAGCGTGACTGTGACAACCCCAGCACCTCTGTGAAAAGGGGTGCTGAAAAATCTCTTACTCTAGGCGGTCTACTCTCCACATAACTGAGAAAGGATGCTGATGTTCAGAGACAGAACACTATATGGACTTATGATCGATGGCAAAAATACTTCTATTTTATCTAAGTGCACTTTTTCCTGACCTTTTTTGCAGTCCAGACCCTTTTGCTAACTGCTAGAGGTAGTGCTTGTTTGTGTGCAACCCCAAATAGCCCTTTACCACGGACCCATTTTGTCCTATAAAACCTGGGAGAGAAAATAGCGACAATTTATGTTTATCAGCATCCAACTAAATGCAGGGTGATGTCTTGATGCTGCTTCTGATCTCACAAATGAGCGATTGCTCTGTTCACAACGTGGCAACAGAGTAAGTGGATTTTCCACTCAAAGCCATGGTATATGCTCATTTCTGGTGAGGCTATTTTAGCATCATAGCCTTCAATCTGTTATCAGCTCCCCATGGACTAATGGCGGAGGATTATTCCCAGGCTCAAAATTAGTCCCAATCAAGCCGTAACCAAGCTGCCGTTTGACTGGCACACACACACACACACACACACACACACACACACACACACACACACACACACACACACACACGTCCTTTGGAATGATGCACACACAGGGCTGCGATATTTCTAAATGAATACACAAATCTAGTCATCATCATAGCTCTCAGCTAATGTTGGACACAAATAGTCCCATATTACCTCACATTATATTTGAAGACCAATGCCATGCTGACATTAGATATGATGGATGTTTCAGCAGAATACAGGGTGTGTATCGGCGAGCCCACTAGGGCGCCGCTCCGTTATAAGTCTAGTAACCGTTGACCTTGACGGCACATCGGACATCACCATCCTGAAGGCGAGATTCTGATAACCAAGTCATCCATCATAGTGGCAGTGAACCAAACACACAGGTCAGAAACCTCAAGCTGATCGTGAATCCTCACCAACATGTAGTGTATCGTGGACACACACACACACACACACACACACACACACACACACACACACACACACACACACACACACACTTGGGCTTACAATAGGAAAAGCTGGCAGTATAGTCCTCTAGCCCTCAAAGGATAAACCAGAATGTTCATTTTTGTTAGCGATTAATGATGTATGGCGCTCTATAGTGTTGTGGGAGATAAATCTGTCAATCAACCCATACACACACACACACACACATACGAGCACTGACACAAACATACACGCAGGCAAACTGCACATCAGTGTACACACTTACCCACAGACACATGTGAGCTACTGCTCTGGCCTCTTGCTCCCTCTGTCTCTCTCTTACTTTTCACCTTGAGCTTTGCTAAGATAGCCGCGGCTTCACCGAGTCACATCCTGACAGAAAAGACCTCAATTGCCCACCAGTACACTCTAACAAGAGAGCGAGAAGCCTCCTTACAGCATGTAGGTCAGCCTTGCCTTTCATGACTGTTGGTTGGGAGAAGAGGTTATTACCAGTAGATTCGAGCTCTGCTCTCCCACAGACTCGTTTTTGTCTAAAACAGTGTGCTTCTCCCAGCTGAGAATGATGGGTTTATGAAGAATTCATGCGGCTAAGAAGTCATGCTCCCTGAGCACGGCACAAATAACAGGACTCTGACCTCCAAGACATAAAAAAAAAGCCTAGCTAGCCCCATTGATATCATGGTGTCATATCATTTGCTTTCCCTAATCAACAAAATCTCCATTCGTGCAATAATGTTTTATACCCCTGCCAATGAGAGCGATACAGTCATCGCAAAATGCCATATGGCCATTAACTTCAAGATAATGTTGCTGAGGATAATTTGTGAGTAATGAAATATTGCACTAATGGACAGACAAAAACTTAATTACACATATCAGCCAACGTTGATGACTGCTTTATGAAGGGTGGATGTCAGACAGTTGGACAGTAAGCCACAGGCCGTCATTATTGCAAACCTTATCCTGATATTACAATCTAAAATGAATTTGAGCATGCATATATAGTGAAAGATTGAATTAAGCCATAACATCTAGCCAAATTCTCTCTATCACGGGCCTTGTCTTTCACTGGTCCATGCTGCTTGTGCTATATCCTGTATTATATTACTGTACCCCTCCCTTAGGAGAGATTATCTCTTCCACATGGACTTTTCTGTGTTATAGAGCGGAGGCCATAAAATGAACAAAAGGACTCATGCAGGAAATATGACCATAATTTAAAATTAAAATTATGGTTGTTTAGTCATTTCATACATGACATAATACCTCAAAGATAATATCCAGAGATTTTTTTTTTAAGCTTTGATTAGCTGGCGCTGACACTGTCGAGACTGACAAATCAATGAGAGGACTCATTAAACAAGAGACATTTCATATGATGATGAACATTCATCATTATCATTAGACCCTCCATACAAAAACTACCCATTTTTGGAAGGGTTACAAATATCTGAGCCATTTTCACGCAAAGTGTCGGTGTTAAAGTCAAGGAGGAACAGACACGAGACACGAGAGGGAAGGGAGACGGTGGAAATATTTGATAGGTTGCATCTATAATATTTGTCAGAGGTCATGATGCATGATGTTGCATACTGGAAATGATTGGTGATGGAAATCAATGCCAATAAACACACACACTAGTATCTTTCCCCAAGTCCCTTAATTCCCACTCAAGAAATAATCTCTAGAAATGTATATAGATTATTTCTGATGTTAAAAACTAAACTAAAATGGACTGAATTCATAAACTGCTTTGATCAAACGTGCTTTTTAATTTGTCTGTCATTCACATGGCAGCTACCTACCATGCAATGTCATAAAAATTCTTTTGATGAACTTCATTCCAACATGGACAGCAGAACCAGGGGAACCGAACAGCCAACCCTGCATTTAGCAGGCAGCTGACTCCACCCGCTGATCCTCACCTGCTGCTATAATGGTGAAATGACTTCCTAGAACAGCTGGGCAGTGTAATCTGTTTTTACCAAAAAATAATTAAACAGTGGTAAATGCTGCATTTATTATAGATAATGTGATAGTGTATATGGGAATGAACAAATCTCCCAATTCAACTAGACAGCACTCAGAGAGCGCAAACCTCCACCGAGGCAGCTCAGTTTCCCCATTATGTTGTGCCTCAAAGCAAAAGTCCCATGATAGTTTGACCCTCATTATATGACTCATTGACCACGAAAACCTACCCCTAGAATTTGGAATCATATTGGTATCATTATTAAGTTACTCAGGAAAAACAATATTTCATTAATGGCGGATTTCTTCAGGATCTATGACAGTATTTTGAAGACACATCCGGTTTTTGGCACATAACTGGACCAGCTACAATTTGATCTTAGATGCAAGTCTGTTGCATTATTATTTGTCATCTCATAGCAGCATATTTTCTGTGAGCCCCATAAATTTACATATTCTGGATTGCAAGAACTGGAATTTTACTCGGATCCAGATCACATTTCCTTATGTGGCAGATCTTATGGGCATGTCATCGTGTCTTTTTTCCCCCCAATCATTGTAGGAATTATCCATGAATTTGGAAGCAACGATCTGGTAATTGCCCCTAACCCACAATGGTTAAAAATGCTTTATAAAAAAGTCTGGATCTAGAAGATGTTCCAAATCTATTGGATTTTTTTTCCTTTGGCTCCTTTGGTCAGGCCTTGACACTACAGACACAACTTTGCTTTTCGTGAGATTGGTTGAGAGTAAGGAAAACGCAGAATATTATGAGACTTATCATTGAAATAAATACATACAAATAAAAGCTGATTAAAAGAAATACATACTTGCAATGTACGGATGAGAGCTATCTTTAATGCAGTAACTTCCAGTACAGCATCTTGTCTTTCCAGGAACTGGCTGGCCACTGTCATTCTCCCCTCTCTTTTCTCTTTCTGGCAGATAGGGAAAAGGGTTGGAACAAGCCTGGAGCTGGAGTGATGATTGATGGCACGCCTCCTCTGCTGACGCACTGCTACACTTTTCACCACTAATTGGGCAACCCTGCAAACCCACTTCCCAGTATATGTAGGGTCCAGATCCGAGCAAAGCCCCAACTCGGAGAAGTGTATGAGCTGCACTGCTTTGATTAAGCACTGACCACTTGGCTCATAGCATGTCAGTGGTCCTGTTTACAGTGCAGTGCACATCTGACACTGCAAGGTGGCCACAGTTAACCATAAATATTGATGGAAGATGAGAATCTATGAGTATCTGTTAGGAGCAGTCCAACTATTTATATCTGCCTGCACAAACGAGCCTCTATGCGTAAACAGAATACATTATGAAAGGGACTCCAAACAATGACAAAGCAATCCATACCAAAGCCACTTGATATTCCCCGGGATTACTGTATGTTGTGGGCCAAGGTGATATCAGGAGTCACACTGTTTGTTTCTCCTGACTTACATAACTTATGATGTGTGTATAATGCATTTATGAAGATGGATATTAACTGACACAATTTAGATTAAGTGCCGCGCTCAAGGACGCATCAGCAGTATCCTCTGCGCTTGTGTGTGAACTGACAATTTCAAGATCATTAATCTATTTTAGGGCTCAGAGGGTTACAGCAGAGTAAACAGAAGGTCAGTGTCCTTTAGAAAGATTTGCTAAACAGCGGAGCATGTTCAGATCATGAATTCATCCACAATATCCTGTAATGCAGGCACAGGCAATTACTAAGCTTGCAAACCATATGGCTGGGAAGACATCTCTTAACAGTTCGCAGTATGTTCTCTGGGTTTCAATGAAGGACAAAGGTTCAGCTTATGGGTGGAAAATTGTTGGTGTGCACTGAAGCGTGACTGATCTGTCCAATTGGTGAGCGCATTATGTAAAAAACCTTTCCGAATAAATATACATGATGTGCCACTAAATCTAGTTATCATGTGGAAACAAGTCGAAAGAGCCATTACTGTCATTCTGCTCACCACAAATTCAATCTTTTTGTCTGCTTTATTAGTAAACCCTAACAAAATGGGGTTTTTTTTAAAAATCCAATCCATTTCTGTTTCATTTTCTCTCTTGCCCTTTTTTCTCTTCCCGTTATTCTCCTCCTTTTATGTGCTGCTTTTTTTTATCCCTATTTAATTGTTCATGTTAAAATGTCTCTGGGCCCCCAGACTGTATAATTAGGACCTGTCACTTCCTCGGTGGCAGAGTAAACCAGGAGAGGCTTCGGCGTCACATCCAGGAGAAAATCTTCAGAATTTAGATCAAGGAGGGGGTGGAGATGATGTGGACAGAAGCCTTTGAATTTGTTTTCTGGCTGGCTTCTAAGAAGGCACTTCTTAGGATAAACTCAGGACTTTAGGTAGCCGTCTTGCCTTACTAGTTGCTAAGCTGTTTCTAAAACCATTTATGTAAGCTCACAGCATCATTCTTCTTCTGTTTTTAATCTGCTCAAAGAAACGCCTCTATGAATTATTCATGTGGCTATATACAGTATCCCCCTGTTTTTAAGTGTGAGATCAAAAATATATCTATCTGTGGAATAATTAAGTCAGTAAAGCGGCAGCTGAGTTGACACACAAGAGGTGCACATTCTGATTACTGGAAAATAAAAGTCAATCTAGAGGAGCTGACAAATGTCCATATGAAGTGCTCTGAACATTCACTGAGTGAATATTTCCTCCTTTCATCAGATGTAGCACAATGAAAAATGTAAATGAAATGTATGAAATAAATGAATGTACTGTACTTCAGCCTATATGTAACCATAACACTTCTGTGAAACACACTTCAATTATATAGTATAAACAAAAATACACTCCACTATATGGCTGCATACACAGTTAGTGAGACTGTTTCACTATCCAAGACATTTGAGACTAACGTCACTGCTCTCCAATATATTTGATATTTTTGTTAAAGCTCACATTATCACAGCAGCTGGGAAACAAAGGTCATGTTTATTGATAGATGTTTTAAACATATCTGTAACATTCCATGGATTCCTACTTACAGAAGCATTTTTTTTTTCTTTTCTAAAGACTTCTGAATTAGAGCACACTCCTATAAAAGTCAAGGTTTTCCCTTGGTAAATATTGCCTGGATAAGGTCCAGCCACTTTCCTTCAGTGAGTAAAATTACTTCCTTACTGAACATAACATCATGACCATGTACGTCGTCTAACTTTTCAATACATCGTCCTTTCTTATGCTTGGGATTATTGCGCAATCAAATCTTGAGTCATTACATACCTTTTCGCAGGACCACACAATCGCTGTGCTGAAACAATCCATTTGGCAAATGTGATTTGAAAACACCTTTTGATATGAGGCCAGTGGTATAATGATGTCAGTTCTGTTCTCTCCAAATCAGATTTTCTTTTTTGTTGCCAAACATTGTATTTTCCAGGTAATATTATATATTTTAATGGTAAAAAAAAAACATGGACCACTGAAGATCCAGATAATTGTGCTCAGCTTAAGTACATTTATTTACTATTAACTATGGAGGGGCATATCAGGCAAAAATATTAATCAATAATCTCACTAATCGACCACTAATTGATTAGCATTAAACCTCCCACCTCCCAACCCGACACACACATACTGTTAGGATCTGGCATTATGCCTCCCTCTCCCCTATGGTGTCCAGCGTTTTGCCTTTCCTCGTGTCTGTTCTGTCTCTCCCTGTCTGTCTGTGTTGTTAACTGTAGGGCGTGGCTACCCAGGTCACTCTCTCTGTTCTGTCTCTCCCTGTCTGTCTGTGTTGTGTTAACTATAGGGCGTGGCCACCCAGGTCACTCTCTCTGTTCTGTCTCTCCCTGTCTGTCTGTGTTGTGTTAACTATAGGGCGTGGCCACCTAGGTCACTCTCCACCTTCTTGTCGCTCAATCAGCACACCTGAGATCTATCTGGCTCATCACCACACCTGACTCCTGCAGCATACAAACCCCAGTTCTTCACTCCATTCACTCTCCTGGAATATGTGCTGTGACTCTAGATTTTTCGGATCAACTCTTAGTGTGTTTTTTTTTAACCTGCCGGCTTTGTTCCTGACCATTTTTCCTGTGCTTCAGGTCCATTCACCTTCGAACTGCTGTGGTCATGTCCTGGTAACCCACTCTCCTCTTTCTTGTGGATTCAGCTGTGAGGAAACACCTTTTTATTGTAGTTTTGCCTGCCTGCTGCGACGACTGACTTTTCTGTTGTATTTTTGGTACAATAAATTGTACTTGAAACTCTTTCTCCTCATCCAAATCTGAGTTCTGCATTTTGGGTCCTTAAATACTGCAAATTATGACACATGCACAAGCAGAAAGAAGTACGGGAGCCGATTTTTCAACTTGCGTTAAACAAGTTTGCAGCTCACGTGCATCATCATATGTTTCTCCGGTATTGCGGTGTCAAACAAAGCTGATGGGATGCATGTCTTTAGCTGTCACCTGTGAGATGATGGCTGTTTATTCTGCATGTCTAACATCAAGTTTACTTTGTCTGCTAACATCACTAGCCATTGATTGTTGAACTGTGGATGGACCTTCTTCTGAAGGTGCTTTGCTTTGACTTGTGATCAGATTTGGTAGAGTTGGTACTGCACATCATTTTTCCTTTTATTTTTAATTTTATTTTTAAACTTTTTTAATGTCTAACATGCTTCTGCTGTCTGCCTTGTGGTCAGGGTGTGTTCTGCAAACAGCCTGTAGGTGTATTAGGTATAGGTAGTACAGTATAACTACCAGGCCCAGGTAAAAATAAGGGGAAAACATTTTTTTGACGAAACAATAATTGTGTATACTATACTAATTTTGTATTTAATGATTGGTGGAATATACAAAAATCAATGTCCATCCCTCCTATTGACTTATGTTCTCACATGAAACTACAACACACTGGTTACTGCTTCAAGTCTTCCTGCATGTGTTTAGCTCCACTGTGAGCAATTAGCTTTGTTAGCTGTTACCTTTCTTAGCCAAACACACAGGACTCTGCTGCTATCTGGGTACAAACCGCTAATAGGTCTCCTACCAGTTTCAGAATGGATCTGCCTTGCTCTCTTGGTTTCACCAGTGTAACATAATATAGCTAAACTCTGCTCTTGTGACCTATTTTCTGTTGCACAGTAAAGTTTGTGGCATCCTTAAGTTGACCAATGAGAGAACTTCTGAACTCATGCTTATAGTTTAAAGGCATGAAATGTGATCTTTCACTGCTCAGCGGATGCTCTTTTCTGTTCAAGATCCCTTCACTTCCTAATGTCTATTGTTATTTTCTGCTTATGTTGTAAACAATTAAACATGATATGATGTAAACACTATTAATACAACATTTTCTTTCCAACTCTTGTATTGTCTCTGCAGGTTGTATGCACTCTTAATTATCAAATTAATTTCCATCCTTGAACTTAATGTGTTCATTACAGTTCTCCTCACACATGTAACTAATTATGTACATGTGAAAACCTGGCTGACTCAGCTTGCATCGCAACGTAATAATGATGCACACTTACATTTGAGCAACTCTTTGTGTGCTGTAAGTCGAGGTGTGAAGGTGTGTCAAGTGCTGAAGCCCTGGTTTTATTTGTCATAAACACTTTGAATTGTGGAGCTTCTTTCACATAATGATCTGCATTACACTACCTGTAAATATTTTTTTTATGACAGGAATGCAAAAGCTCCTCCTCTCCTCCGGTTATTACAATCAAATCAAACGCTGCCTCTCGGTCAAGGTGAATATTTTTTTCTTTTTTTTATTACAAGAAAAAATATCCAGCCAATACCAAAAAGAGGAAATCAGAAATATATGGGGCTTCCACAGGGACTGTAAACTTAATCATCTTTGAATGGCCGCATTGGCCTGTCATGGAGGATACAGTTGTTTATCAGGTGGTTGTTTTAGATGTCAACACATCTGATGGACAAATTGGAAAACAATCCAAAAGTCATTGTGAAAGCAGTAATTTCTAAGAAGAGCTGTGTCAAGAACTGTCTCCTATGCCTGCACTTCTGTGTTGTCGTACACTGGCATCAGCATTAACACAACATAATAAAGCATCTGGCTCAGATATTCCCTTAAGTGAGCCAGTGCACACCACTGAAGCAGTTCAGCACAGCACCTGCTTTCACATGCACACACATCTTCCTGTGATGGCAGATATGGAGCACAACAGCAAGAACTCGACTCACAAACACTGCACTGCAGATTTATTTTTTTTGAACTTGTTGCATGGCCCTGAGGTGACCAAGGAAGAAAAAAAAAAGATGACAGGATTATCCACAGTGGGCTTCGAAAAGATTACCCATTAGTAGCTCTGGTACAAATAAGGGTAAATATTCTGAAATGAAAGTGACACAACAACGCAGTGGGGGCATTGTGTTGGAATCAAAGAGGCTGTCGGGATTAAGGTTTGCAGAAGGCACATGAGGCCCACACACTTCTACTGAAGACAGCTGGCTGTTTTAGAGATTGCAGAACATACAATAGCTATAAACTGACTGCATGCCTCAGGTATGTTCTATTGTGGCACCCGACTTGTCTCGTATACTGAGATGAAATTGTGTTTAAAAGCGACAATTGACATGGACATTTGAAAATGTCAGACGGCAGTTACTAATTCTTTTATTTGTAGCTCTAGAGCACTAATTAGCTTGGAGCTGGAATTCCCCTTTTCATAATGCTATCTGCCTACAATAAAGAGAGAGAGACCCCGACAGTCCTACAGAGAACATGGTTAATTTCATGTTCTTTAAAGCTTACTAATGTAAGTTTGATGGAGCTACAGACTATAGTAAAACTATCTCTGGAGACAAACTTATCCTTTTTCCCCCCCATCCAAAAGCTTCTGAATTAGTAGCATGGCTGTTAATGCAGCCAAGCACATACTGTGTGTAGTTTTATTCTGCTACTAAGAAACTAGGTGACAGCCTTGATTGATTGATTATCCAAAAATCAGTTAACTTCCCAGTGGATTGAAGAGGATTTCACTCAGTCATCCTCCAAGTGAAATAATTGAGTAACATCTGATGAAAATAAAACATATTTTGAAAGGAAACTCTGTTATTAATTATGTACTGATACTCATACGCTGTCTGAAAGAAAGTGGTATTGGTGCATCCTTAGCTTATTCTTTTTATTTCCCAGTCTCAGATTTATTGTGATCCCTTTGATGGAAAAACAATGCTTCAACTGCTATATCATTAAACATTACACGGGGCAGAACGCAGCCAAGTTAATGTGATAATACCAAATACTAAAGACAGAGCAAACTGGAGTATTTACAAAGGATAACAGACAGCTTGTCCATGACCAGGGAGTAACTGATCTCGACTGCATTTGCTGTTTAACTTTGTGTGCAATTAAGGAACAGAGACGCAGAGAGCGAGAGAGAGGAGGGAGTGTCAAGAGATGTGTGGAGAAATCACAGTCCCATTATGAATAGCTGAAGCCCGCCGAGTCTAAAATTAGAATCCCGATGAGTGTCGGTGTCACAGATCTGTTGATGAATTCACTGTTAAACATTAGCAGAGATTCACAGAGTCAGGCTGATAGCCATGGTGTGGTTGAGACAAAGCTTGATAGCCTATTAATGTCAAAATTTCTTTCTATGTTTAGATAAATGCTCTTCCTTTTTCAGGAGCCACACGGTCTGTAGTGGCCAAAATGAAAAATATTATTTATGCATTCTTATATAACTAAACATGGTATTAAACAATAGAGCTCAGGGGCCTTTTCAGCACTAACGTTCATGACCGATGATTGTGATGAAGGGACTGTTTTAGAGACTAAAGCAAAACCAGATTTCATTCTATTTTAATTGGATCGATCTACAGTAACAAGCCATTTGTTCCATCTCTAAAATAGCAAAGCGTTAATACACTGTGATGGATCTGCAGACTAAGTATCTAACGGGGCATCTGTCATGGCTGTCTTTTATCAATCACCAAAATTAAAACGCTTTTCAGTAAAATATTGCAGAATTTCAACAGGAATGCAACACCATATAAAATATTAAACCTACAAGTACACTCTTCCAAATGAAGCTTTCATTAATCTCTGTGCAGCATGATAATTGTGATATTTTAACTCCTGACCCCACTGGAAAGAAAAGGTAGCATTATTCTGACTGATATTTTTTTGGTCCACTGCTTCTTTCTTCATTTACTAACAATTACCAATGCAGACTATCCAATTACTCAGCTCCAATAAACATTTACAGCAGTCTGAAAATCCACACACTCATTATACAGAGACAGAGAGAGAGAGAGAGAGAGAGAGAGTCCAATTAAAAGACTTAAGCCATGCCAAAATAAAAGCAAATGAATAATGACAAAATATCTTTCTTTATTTTGACAGAGTTGAAAACACTGACACATTTTTTTAAAGATTTCATTCCAATCTGAGCAGTGAAAAAAACGTATCTCATCGGCAGTGTTTCCCCTTGAAATCTCTTTAGGCCCGCTGACGAGCTGATAGAGACAATGTGCGTGCACTAAAATGTTTGGCTATTTATTTCCATGTAAAATACTTAAAGTGATCATAAGGAGAGGATCAATCAATAAACTACCACACTTCACATCACTGGAAGAAGTTACAGCAAATAAGCCTGTTCCTGAGGTCAGTTTTCACCAACCAAAAGGGAAGATTTGTCTTTGTCTTAAATTCAAAGATAGATTTACGTTTCTAAAAGCAATAATGACTTGTGTGAGTAACCCTGCTCATGTTACAAAGTCTCCCAGACATTTGATTATTTTCAAATGAATGAATATTTGACGATCTTTGCAATATAAAAATAGATTTTTTGGCCTGTTGTCGGCGCCTGCATCGGGCCTGTACGATGGTAGGGGAAACACTGCATCAGAGACACTAATGTTTTTAAAGCAAAGGAACTTTGGCATCCAGTATGTACTGGAAAGTTAGTCTTTAAGAATCCAGCTTAATAATTCATCTTTGATTTGAAACTTGGATTCTAGCTACATAAATGTTCATGTGAAAAAGATGTGAAGACCAATGTTGAATGTCACTAAAGGCCAACAAGGGATGAAATCCCTCTGGATGGTTTTAAGTCACTGACGGTCATCTCTAAAATAACCGTGTGTCAGCACTTCAGATTATTATTATTCCCATGGGATCAAACTGTTTACCAGTATTCCCTCTAGTCCCAAACCATGCTCACACTTTAAGAGCTTGTATTGAAGATAATGTCATCAATCACTCCATCCTCAGAGAAGGTCTCTCTTAATGATGATCCAGTCCCACTTTTACAGCTAACATTCATTGGAAATGGGCTTATAACACTTCAAATTAGATTGGTTGGAGGACATATGGAGATTTTGATCGGTCAAACATGTCATCGCATAAAAGGTTCAACTTCTGACTTGGACTGAACAGAGCTAAATTCAGGTATGTATGATTATGCCTACTGCAGAGATTTCTGAGCAGGCAATTTTCTCATTTCCCAGAAGCTTACTACACTGCTTGGTATGCTTCACCATCAATCAGGCTTCAAACTCACTGATGTCAGCGAGTTTTGTCTATAACCTGCTGACATGAGAGGCATAACAAGACTTGCTGGTACATAACTAGGCCCAACTGAGGAGGCACGGACGAGATTATGCAATGTTGTCAGAATAGCACAACTAACTATTATGAAGCACAAGGAGGTGATAACTAATTGATTAAGGATATTAATTGAAGAGGCTCTGAGGAATCGTTTCATCTGTCTGTGATGTAATGTAAGACTGGAAGCAATAGCATATGAGTTGGAGCAGAAAAGGTGGCAAACTGTTCATAAAAGAGGTGGTAAAGGAAATTCACTCTGCAGCTGTCAAGTTAATCATGAGCAGCTTAATCATCTAGAGAAAAAGACAATATATCAACAAAGCATGCACAGAAACAACATTATTTGTCATACAGCCAATTGAAAATCAGGGCACATGTCTTCTATCTGCTTCAGCACTCTGTAAAAAAACTCCCAACACTTGATTGAAAATATTGGCACGTAATGAATACACTTGTAAATAGCAAGTGAACAGATCACACGCTCAATTCACCATGTCAGCATTTTCCAAGACAAATTTTCTGATGATATAAAAAGAAGTCTCTCAATGCAATGGACAAGTTCTGTAAAGTTTCACCTCACTTCAAAACTGCCAAAAAGATGACCTGTTATTGCCTCTCCAGTCACTCTCTGCCAAGTTGAATTTTGAGGCTGATCGCTTTTTCACAACACAAAACCCTCCTCTAAGATTTTTCTGTAGAAATGTGGTGGATGCTCTAAGCTGGCAACGAGTAAAAGCTCCATTTTCCACCCCAAATCATTTCTCCTATTCCTGGAATTGTGGTGATTATAATAATATTAGAAAAAGGCTTTAAAACCTAGCATAGCGTCTATTCCCCTTAAAGGATTTACCTTGAGAAAGCATTTCCATTCAGCCTGTAATTTACCAGAACACTCAATCAATTTAGTGCTAATTGAAATGTATTACAAATAGAAACCCTTAATTTTCACAAAGTGCAATAAATTGACTTGCCTGACAAATGATGATTATAATTGTAAATTTATAGTGCAAATGCAAATGCAAATTTTGCTTTTAATGCATGTTAGCCCCAGAAAACAGTTGCAACACTTGGCCATAAATCATGGCGTGTAACTAAAATGTTCTCACAGCATCCCAGAGGTCGGGGTCCAAGATTAGCAACCGCCACTTACAAAATGCAGGTAAGAATTTATGTTCGCGAATAAGAGAAATGAGTTTAGTTGTTAGAACTGCTGAAATACGTCTACTTCACTTGATCGATTGATTGATTGATTGCTGTTTGTTTTGCATTGACTCTGTACAGTGACCGGGTGCAACTAAGTGAAGCCAAGTCAAGAATACCTGGCAGTGGTAAAACAACTTACAACTGTAT
Organism: Chaunax sp. Z400; assembly: GCA_037577475.1. Taxonomy (NCBI): domain Eukaryota; kingdom Metazoa; phylum Chordata; class Actinopteri; order Lophiiformes; family Chaunacidae; genus Chaunax; species Chaunax sp. Z400. The sequence goes on along the minus strand of CM075188.1, from coordinate 17,882,244 downwards.
TGCTATTCTTTGGTGGACCCTCTGTGTACGCTGTGGCTATGGTTAACTAGCTAGCTCAGTGCTTACGTTGTTAACTTTCATCATGGTAAGACATGTTTCTCACAACTGTGTGGTGAGGATTGAAGGAAGACACCGTTGTAATGTTGCATGCATTTTTCTTTAGCATTTTAAGGAATGATTACACTTATCCACCATATTACAGCTGACTAAAGCAACTTAAACAACCCTGAGAGCAGGAAGTACTTTTTTTCTGTCCTCTCACACAGCAGGATAGAATCATTGTCCACAACAAACCTGCTAGACTCCATCATACACACAGGCACACAAGTAGAAGGAACAGATCGGTTGTGTCTGATAACCCAACCTGTTTAAAAACCTAGTAACTATATTAATTTATGTAATTATTAAGTGTTTGTTTACATTGACAGACAGAGAGTGGAAGTGAAATATTCTGTACTAATACCACGCTGCACATTGAGCTTTTTCTGACCTGGTCTGCAAGATTCTTTTTTTTTTTTTGTTGGGAGGAGTAGATGTTACTCTTGTTACTCCTCCATCTCCAGCTGTCGAATTACGCATGGCAACATCTCTATGCCTGTCATTGTGCCACTCTCCGGGCACTGCCAGCATCTCTTGCAGAGCACATCTCTCAGATACAATTCAGGGATTACTGTTGGAGGGAAAGTATTTTCAATCAGGGAGTACATGTTGTTTATGAAAAGCCTGCGTTGTGCCCGTTGTTGGATCGAATAATGTCAGCCACCTAACATCAACTGTGTGGGCATACTCAGGAATGGAAGCATGGAAGTCAGGAAAGTACTGATGATCATCTAGATAATTTTAATCACAAATATCAAATATGTTTGATATTAATCAGGACAGCACTGATGTGTCTTTGAGCCGATCGGGAGGTTTGAGATAGGAGCTGTAAACACCTCACATTACCAGATAACATCAATACCAGCCAAGTTCTCAGACCAGATTTCTACACGATTGTTGGGAAGAGTGAATCAGGATGAAATTGTTCCAAGACTCCTGTATTCTGAGCCAAGCATTACAAGCCACTGGCAGATAGATAAAAGTTAATTTTGGAGCCTGCTGGAAGACGAAGATGTAGAAAGCCAAATAAAATGTGTTGCTTAAGTTGGCGCATATATATATATATATATATATATATATATATATTCTACATACTGTATATATTCTATATTCTATAAATGGCTAACAAAAGCTTAATTTGATATCTGATCCGTGTCCTTCTAGACACTTTTATAAAAAGCCTCGATATATTTTTAGAGGATGCAACTTTATAATTCCTCATCTAAAAGAGATTAGGCTACTTTCAACAACAAGCTGAATGACAATTTAAAACAAATCATGACAGGCGCCGAGTTTCAAGTGGGCGCTGTGGAGTAGGGTTAACTGGAGCTCTTCAAGGAGGCAGCTGTGATGAAAGCCCTCGTAGCCACTGTTCTAGCATGTCACCTTGTTGGCTGATTTCCATTTTTGCAAAAGCACATCTATTGCATATTTAGAATACCCAGTTTCTCTTGGCAACATGAGAGAGACATCAGTTCTAGCATTCCAACTTTGGAGTGTTTAAAAGGAAAGGTCAGACTTTTGACGTAAGACATTATGAATTTCTCACAGTTAGAGATATCAGTGCCGGGATGGATCCATCTGGAAGCTGCTCTCAAACAACAGCCCCTCCCCCCCACAGCCATTGTTTTGCATCATGACAGAGTCTATTCACTCGTCCAAAAAAATGAGGTCAAATGACTTGCCGACCACTTGGTCCTTGTTTGGTGGAGACCATGGTGAGAGGGAGGATTGTGAAAGAGAGCAACAATGTGCTGACAGCAACACTGATCGCACTAAACATGCGGTTCAGCAAACAGGTGAGATAATGTTGGAAATAATTTTAATTAACAGTGTTAGATTCAGGTGTGCCCACAGATGTGTCATAAGAGGATGTGTCATATGGGTTCACTGCAGTCAGTGGCAGCTAACAGAACTTGCTGTGACTCCTCCATCTCCAACAATGCTGCTGAGATGAAGCAGCCTCGCTTATACCCTTCAATCGAATTGGCTGTGGCCATCATTAAAAAACATGATGAAATACAGAAATAAGAGAGGGTTGCAGTCATTATTACAGGGTCTGTGTTAAGAAGGTCAACAATTCCTCCACTGAATTGTGCCCTGTGGAGTTTGAACACTCGCTGTTCCTCTGTTCTGTCTTACCAGCATATGCACTGTGGTGGGGACACCTAGCCATTTAAACTAGGTGTTGTCTTTGGTACAAGTGCTCATAGTAAATGTCAGGACCTTTCACAGCCACTATAATAGCACCGTCGAGCAAAATGATACATCGCATCATTTCTGTCGTGGATTAGGATAGAAAACGCCGCTCAGTTCAACCGTGTATGGACAGAAAAGATTTTCATCAATTGCTCCGTTGACATGAGACAATGAGTTTAGATGTATACGAACACCAGACTTTCAAACAAGTGACAGGTCAATTTTACACCATTAGAGAGACTAAGGCCTGTGGTAGAGGCCTTATTTTGTGGCTGAGGGCCACCTGTCAAACTAAAAAACAAATGCAAGCGTGCATCACTGTCTTATTCCTGATGGTACAACCTAGTGCCAATTTATTTGCCTCTTTTCAGCCTTTGGAGAATGTAAAATGTAGCTCTTCAAGCACAATCAGTGTACCTTTTGTCTCACTCTGATTCAATGTATTCAATTTGATTTTGGTTATGTACAATGACTGGCAGAATAAACTAAAAAATCTAAACTAACTAACAAATTTTTACATATTTCATGAGAAACATATAAAGCTGATGGAGAGCCAAGACAGAAATAAAGACATACCTTAGAATAGTGCTGCATATTGCCTATACTTCAGATTTCAGTCTGCTTGAACTAAATTTACACTTGCTCTCTGCTGCTGAATACAGCTGCTTATCCATGTGGAAGAGGCTGCTACTGATACCATGTGTTCCCTGACAGCATAGGAAACTGTCTTTTCATCTGGCTGTCTCCCTCAAATTCATAGCCATGTGAGTCATTTACTGGGAAGAGACAGGGTTCATTCAACTGAATCCAAATGACATGAAACCTGTAAATGGATGGGGAGGAAAGGGATGTGTAGCTCCTTGAAACAATATGCTCCTATGGAAGCTCGTATACAAAAAAAAAAAAAAAGCACACTGTAGCAGCAGCATGACTAAAAAAGGGCCTTTGTCAGGGACTGAAAAATGCTTGAGGTTTTATGTAATCAAGAAAGATTAAAAGCCTGATGATACACATGTGGACCATTCCTCATCTTTAACAGGCTCAAATCATTAAATTGATGTGGACCCTCTGTCCGACATGAATCACGGCAGCAGTAAAGCATTGCTAATAATTGAAAAAGTGGGGGAAATAAACATGTGACAGCAAACCCACATCTCAGGAGCTACTCCATAATCGAGAGGCAAAGACTAATTGCATGCTTCTGGGTTTGTCAGTAATTGAGAATGCTCACATTTTTCAGAAAACGATCAGCTCTGGGGCAGAGCAGAATTGCCCTCCGATAGTCGAGGGTCTTGTCAATAGAGAAACTCGACAAACAGGCCCTGTTTTCTGCACTGAGCGCTTAATGGTTCATTCTTTGATGCCGGGGCTCTCAGTATCAGTGAAAACAAAGAAAAGAGGAAAAGAGACAGAACCATGGTTCCTTGTGGTTTAGAAAATGACTGGACAGAGCACGCCTTTATCATTCTTCTTTGATGACATCAGTGTTTCGCAATGAGATGCATTGCTGAGAGGCGAGTGGAGCAATTTGAAAGGTTTACAATCTCGGTTAGGTCAACATGAGCAAGCGTAGCAACAAGATGATTTCACACTGCTGGAGTTCGGTTGAATGACAAAAAGCAATGAGTGGTTAAATAGCCCATTAGTTACCTGTACGAACCCGGCAATGAAAGCATGTTGAAAATGCTTTCCCTATCCATTACATGAATTTCTAGACGGTATTTATACTGAGGGGATGACCTAATGGTGGAGAGCGTTGCTTTATTGAAGGGGTGGGAGGCAACTTGCTGATTGAGTTGCTTCATACCAAGGGCATTATCTCTGTTCCAATGAACCATCAGGATCCAGGCAAAGCTCCTTTCACTGATCACATCCAGCCCAGATTGACACCAGGGAATTTGACAGCCCGCTCTAAAAAGACAGAGATGTTAAGTCTCTCTGATGGGAGGGCTCCCTTGGGCATGGAGGAAACATCCTGTAGTAAAAATAGGTAGCACCCCTTATCTGCTGCCAAAGTAAGTCTATGATGGGCACAAATACATTTTAATGATCCTCATAGTGAGGCACTCATCTCCATAAAGCCACTGATGAAAACCACAGAAACAATTAAACTCTTCAGCAATCGAGAATGAGACATGACTAAGAACCAGCCGGAGTGGAAACTTATGCAGTTAGCTGCTCTGTATGCAGGTCCACACTTAGCATCTCTTGGAGTCAACATCCAGAGGATTCATATTGAAATGGAGCAGGCTTCCCCCTCAGCCTTTCCTCAGAGTCATCAGAGCGGATATTTGATATTGGTAGAACAAGATATTATCGCAGCCCTCCGAAGATTTTGCATTTTTCCCTTGTTATTTGCGTAAACCGAGGAGTTTTGAATTTCTCCGAGGAAATTAAATTGGCAGCCACAGATCTTTGTAATTATAACGAAAATAAAACTGCAAGAGTGCTATATTCAAACTTATATTCAGTAATACATACAGAAAGCACTACGTTATACTTTGAAAAGCAGTGTTATTACTTGACAACCCTGACTATTTCATGATTACATGTTGACACGAAGACAATGTTGAGGTTATTAGAAACTCTTTATTGGACCAAACCACGCCCATGCTAGTTAATATAGTCTTTAGCGGGCAGCTAGTGCAGCAGGCATTTTAGCATACGTGATGGGGGAGGATGGAGGAGGAGGAGGATGATGGTGATGATGATGGGGGAGAAAGCGCGTCATTGCCATAACTCCATTATGTTCAACAGCGACCACAAACACACTCTTTAGCCTCGTTTTGGAACTGCGACATCACATTGCACAATCAGCAAAACCTGTCCGAACAACACCGAAAGCAGCACGTTAGCCTCTAAACAGTATCTTAAGCTCATTCTGCTCACGGCCATTAGAAGCCGTGTAAACCAACGAACATAATTTCATTTTCACTCAAATGACATGAACGCAGGGGCATGCTAATGTTCGGGACATAGCGTCCCATCTGCGAATGGCTTTAAAATCAAAGTACACTTCATCTCAGTTAGCTGGCGTATCACTGAAAACTTTTCCATTAGCAACCTGCCGAAATGCACTTTGCGAGAGCAGCATCCTGCGTAGCGGCTAAAAAAACCAACCCCCCCAGTCAGGCGAAAACAAGGACGGGATGGAGGGAAAACGGCCTATTGTGTATCTACCGTAAGAGCAGAGCGATAACCCCGTCCTTAAAAGTAGTTAAAAGCCATATTTAAAGAGAAATACTGGTGCTCGGGGAGCGTGTGGTCGAGCATTTAGCTTCGAGAACTCCGACGGAGTGAGAGGGAGAAAGTGAAGTTGGGATAGCTTGCTTTTACCTCAGTAGAGCCGTGTCGCCTTGTCTGCTGACCACACTTTCCACCGTGGAATAGTCCTCAGTTTGTCCAGCGGGCAAACAGGACGGCAGAAAGCAGCACAGGCTGAGAATTATCGCAGTAAGCCATTGACCAGAGACACAAGCATCCTGCACCGCAATCATTATGTCCATCACAGCTGTGTTTCGCTGCCGCTTTTCCAAAAGACTTCTCGTTGCAAAAAAAAAGGGAGAATTAAAAGAGAGAACCTTGACGCGAACGATGCTTTACTGCCACACTTTTTCCTCCTCGGATCCCCACAAAGAAATGCCGTATAGTTCCCAGATTTGTTTTTGCTGGATGTAGAGCCCACTGAGCGGGGAGCTGTACTCTCCAGTGGCTTGCACACCATCTAGTGAGGAAATGCGATGTAAAATGGGAGCAGACCTAGAAGCAGACAACCCCCAGGCTCTGATCCTGTTGCCATGCGGCCGTTTCCCGGGCAACACGTTCCCAGTGGCTCGTGATGGAGCAATAAACCTGGTAGGTATTGATTAGGTATTGATAGAACCCAAGAGCAATTACAGATTTCGACTGCAGATTAAACCTCCACATAAGGAAATGAACAATCTGAGCATTTGGACATGGAGCTAACTAATTGTGACGCATGTGCATCTCATAGGAAAACTCTGGAAAAGATTAAAGTAGAGCTGCAACATCATCAAGGAAAATAATTTCCACTCGCCTATTCAGATAATCGATTAATGGTGAAAGCAATTGTACATCTCTCAAATAATGGAGATTTCCTCAAACAATTAGAGAATAATCTGCAGATTGATCAATAATGGAAATAAGCGTTAGTTGCAGGCCCACCAACTAATATTAAAAGAGGAATGATATATTTATTTATACTTTTGTAAATGTGTAATTTATATGAAATTTTTTTTTAAAAAAACAAATAATTACATAAGTTTAAGTCCCTTTTTTGGAAATTTTTGGCAATATTGTGTACTTTTTCATTAAATTTGGACACAAATTGAATTATTTGCACTTATGTATGAATTTGAATGTTGTGCAGAAGAGGTTGGAGGCCATAAATGGGTTATGAACACAAGCATGAGTGGGCTCATACACACCCAGGCACGCACACACACACACAGAGAGAGCGAGAGAGAGAGGGTGCTAACAAAGTTTGTTTTAGAGTTACCCTCTGCATTGTGCTGCTCTAAACTTTTTGACCTAGCCCATATAATATGGCATTGTTTCAGTGTTTTTATTTGTTGTTTTATTGCTAATTTTATTTCCCAGTTTTCAGTTTATATCTTGTATAAAAGGTATCCTATATTATTTTCCTCTGAATTCTATATAACACTTTCCCCTATAGTTGTTTGTTATTAATTTCCTCAAGAAGATCAATATAGTTTCATTGTATCTTATCTTAAAATCTTATCTCACCGACCACAGAGCCAAGATTGCAGTCTGTGATGAAATCAAGATGCACTGTCTGGAGCTGTTCCATTGAAATTAAATGGAGTAAAAGGCTGTGAACTCCTAAAAGGTTCAGTTTTTAGAGTGAAGCAAGCTTTATATGATTGCAAAGCCTAATAGTTAAACCCAGAATAGGAGCCTTACCTTTTCATAAATTCATTCTGGGTGCTATGTGATCCATCTTTGGTTATTATTTATCTGAGGGGATACACTGTTAATTGCAATGACATGAGAGAGTAGGACTTGGGACACATTTCTGTTTACAAGCTATAGCAGTGACAGAGAGCCAGGAAGCTACTTTTGTTACAGTGAGCATTCTACTTTGGAAAAAATGAGTCCACAGCCAATGACGTGACACGCAGCATTAAAAAAGGGAGAGTGAAAAGTTCCTAACAAACAGCTGGAATTTGCATAACTGAAGCTCCCTCTACTGTTAATAGATGTGATCAGAGCAATAATACCAATAGGTATTCTGGTTTTGTGACAGAGCTGTTTTGGCCTGAAACGGTAAGACATTTCCTTTTCCTTCCTTCTCTTGTCAGTCACAGCATAGATTTTCTTTTCTTAGCCCTTCAAGATACCTCAGAAAATGAACCTTCCCATGCATGAAAGCTGTAATTACTGTGACTCCATTTAGTGTTAGTGCACTGTGCAGAAGGGGGAGAAGAGTGACGTCCTATAATATTCAGCTCATAAAGACTTCAGGCGTTGGCAACAAGACGAGAGAGATAAGACAGTGGACTATCACAACATCACAAGCCTTTTCTGTTGTTTATTTTATTTTTTTGAGCAATTGATATCTCAGACTCTTCAGGGTTTTCATAACCAGCTGTCTTTTCCAAGGCAGAATGAAATCAATGCTTAAAATTAGCTTTAACAGGGAGTGAATGAATGTGACACATAACAAAATTGACCATTTTTCTCAGCACGACATGTGTCCCCGCAAGGTTTAAATATATATTTCTTCACATTGTTGTCAGCATCTTTAAGAATGAAGCATAAACCCAGAAGAAGAATGGCCTTGTTAATGTGTCTGTTTTAGAGGCTATGAAGACAATCTGCAGCAATAAAACAGCGATAATTGTCGTAATAGTATGCTAACAATGTGGCAAAAACCGATGAAGCATATGCGACTTTATTTTGACTGTTCTGAGTGAATGATGAGCTTTGTAAAGAACATTTATTGCTTTTCTGCAGTCATATCACATGTCTTCATCGTGTTTACACACAATACCCAATTCATTTTATTGGATTCATTTAACATGGCTAATGCAGCATATTGAAAGCTTTTGTTTCCTGATGTAGATATGTACATGGGTTTTGTTTTTTCACAATAATGAATTTTTTGACTATTATGATAATGGATGGCATCCTGCAGGGAAATGCGCCAATCGATCACAACACACACCGTGATACTGATGCTGAGCAGTTGCTTAATGCTTTCCTACATACTGGATTTACGGGACATTAGAAAGATCTACGAGGAAAATTGATCTTTAATTTAAAGGATCCATTTTTTCATTACAAATAGTCAAAGACTGTATTTTAATTATTAAAACTATTACAAAGTTTGATGTAGAACTGTCACTGTCACTCCAGTTTTAAAAATGCAATTGCCTCATTTATTTTTTACAAATTGGAATTACTGGCTGAGGATGTAATTCATTAATACATTCATATATGTAGTGTCAGTAAATTCACTAAATATATGAATTATTTATTCAGATGTTATTTGACATCCCTTGATTCAAGACAGCAAATCAGCATTTTTAGTTGCACAGCCTCTACTTTTTTAGACTTCAACCAAACACATATCACATTAGATTTAAAGATTTCCTTAAAGAAATATAAAAGCATGTGTTGAAAATCTTTTATAACTTCTAATTAGCACCTACCCCTTGTCACGAGGTTGCAGTGACTCCCTTCCTGCACCGATGCCTCTGTTAATAAAGGTGATAAGACTCCAGTGAGGCTGTGCTCATTTAAAACAAAAGTTAAATCCATGACACAGTAATGTGCAGAAGAGAAATTCATTATATTTTACTGACATTTCAATAAAAGAGAATGAAAGATGTCAAAGTTTAAGAATTTACCTGCAACAAGACTTTGTGTGTGATGAATTGTAAGCTTCCTGAAAGTTCGTAATACTGTTGTTAGAATGAGGATAGTAAGGATTGTTCAACTGCAACAAATTTCTCACGTCTGAAATTTTGTCTGTCATCAGACAACCAGTTTAAACAGAACATTTTTACCTCCGCCAAAGTATGTGATTGGTTCAGTTTGTCTGTTTGTTAGCAGGATTACGCAAAAACTAATGGACGGATTTGCATGGAATTTTCACCAAAGATGGACTCTAGCATATCCTAGAGGTGATTAAATTTTGGTGATGATCCGGATGAGGATCTGGATCCGGGAATTTTTTTCTGCTGGAATAACAATTATGTTGAGGATTGTTAGGCCTTGGTGGAGGTTTGTGCTCTCCGAGCGCTCTTGTTTCTAACTGCGACTGCACAAAGTGTCAAACAGAGAATCTAATAGCCACACCAGTTCACATAGACTGATGGGCCTATTTTACATGTTTAGTGCGAGCAGTCAGGTCAGGGCTTGCTGATCAAATCATACAGTATGAGCACATAAATTGTCAGCTTTGATGCCACATCACAAAAGATGCACTCATATTGTACGAGTTGGAATGAAACAACAACATTTCTAAAAATTGCACAGTGTATGCCCAGCTTAACACAGATTTTAACAAATTTGTGCTTACCCTGAGTCTTTTCTGTGTCATTACAAAGTTTTAAAAGCTTTTACTTACAACTTGCGAAAATTGTAAAACCTAAAAAACCTTCTTCACATAAGAAACTCCATTATGGTATAGTTTAACATCTGCCACTTGTTTGAGTAGAGAGTATTGTATTACATTTCTCAAACTGAACTTTAACGTCAAAGTCTAAATGCACAACATAGATAAAGTGGACAGAATGCATTTTGAATGAACTATAGAGTTTGATATATGTAGCCCTGCAGCAGTGATTTATTTTGAGCTATTCCTGTCTTTGCTTCTCCTGCACTGCCTATAGGACAAATCCCACAACACTCATGAGTCATGACTGATTTTGTCAGACAGCACCTACATACTGCATTCCATATAAGGTGAATGGTTCAGAAAGTTTTCCTGAGTCATTAAATACAGCAAGAAGCTGATCTTTTACCCACAAGAGTGGTGTTTACAGAGCCAGACAAAATTAAAAGGAGGGTGTGAAAAGTTCATCTTGTCACAAAAAGAACAGGCGGCGCTGAGAGATCACTGACATGTTATAGGACATGATGTGGTTTTTTGTTAATTGTCATCACTTAAATGTGGAGCAGCTGTCTGAAACAGCCAAGTGCCCAGTTGTCTGGATACAGAGTGGTCCACAGTGTATCAAGTATGCTTTAGGCTACATATTAATGAGACTCTGGGAACCAACTGTGGATGAAGCCATAGATGGATTAATTTCCAAATCATGAACAGCCCAATGTATTACTTACAAGCTACAGTACCACAACTCGTACTTATACTTGTAATTTCATCAGTCTCAAAGTGTACAGTGTACAGTTGGTTCCTGCTACAGCTTGAAACGTGACAAGAATTGACTTAGATCCAAAATAGTCTCAAGTTCTCCATAGATGTGACAGGGGCTGTAAAATTGGATGGCGAATACTTGAGGGTTAGGACAAAAACATGCACCACTCAAGTAAAGAAATGCAGACACTTGCATTTTGGAGTTTGTCATCAAAATGCAATGCACAAACTGCAGCCTGTGGGTGTCATAGCATGAAAGAACCAGAGAGAGAGCTGACCCAGACCGTTTGTCTTAACCTCTGCTCAAAACAACCGTGGCCGACAAGTTAAAGCTATTCCTCCTGAATGGTTGATTTCTTTTTCTCTTCCTTTGGTGCTGTAGGTACAGCAGTACACATTCCTCCACAGACATCTTTTTTTTTAAACTACTGTGGCCATTGTCAACAATCGATTGATAACTAATTATATCACTCTACTGACCCAGAACTCTAAAACTATTTTGTGCTTATTATGTCACCTTTTATTCCAAGCAGTAAGAAGTCAGAAACAGTATCACCATTGCACTTACAGAGAAACAGGGATCCAGATGCAGACACAGCTGGTGCGGTTTAATACTTTGAATACAAACAAGTCCGACAGAGGCAAACAAGTCCAAGAGACAAGGCAGGAAGTCCAAAAACATGCAAGGTCCAGACACACAAGATATAAAGATGAACTGGTAGACTGAGGAGGTGAAACCTGGGGAATCGAAATAGTGGCAAAAAAGAAAGGCAGGAAAAGCAGAGCACAACATGACACATGGGGTGAAACCTTCAAAATAAAACAGGAAACAACTCTCCTAAGACCCTGAACCATGACAATAGGTGGGTTGTCCCTGTCGACTTTCAAGTGGACATACTGTTAAACCTAACCTCAGTTTAAAAGCAGATGTTAGGGCTGCATTTATGCTGGGACTCTTTTCTAATCTGCTCCGATTTTTTGGCACAGTCGGCACACATTTCATTTACTCGGTACATCATAAACTAAACTACGTTGTGATGAGGTGTTTGGCACAGACGTACACAGCCAGACCTCACAGCTCCCCATTTCCATCCTCTCTATGAATGGCCTGATGTTACAGATCTCTTTTTGCTGTCTTTTGCTCTTTTGGGAAGTAAAGAAAATCATAAATTGTTTTGATTATTGGCTGAAGTCACCTAATAATGACATCGTTGTGATGTATGCCTGCTCTAGTCAACAAAAATTTTCATTCATTCTGTCTTGCTGTATTTATTATAGCATTAAAGCAGTTCTTTGTGTGCATAATGCTGTAAACCATGCAGAACCTCATTGGGTGGGAATGAAAGTGTAGCGCTGCCTTCCTGCTTCGTAGGTTTTCCTTTTTTTTGTGCTATGCTCAGACACCAGCCACAGGCAAAGAAGCAGCTCCTGTTTGTTTCCTTTTATTGCTTTCTTTGATTGTGTGAGCTAGTATGGCAACGCCCTCCCTCTGTATGAATCAAAAGGTTTTTGTTACACTGTAATGTAAATGTTTAGTGTCTTTGCCAAGATTAAACTCATCAAAACACTCCTCCTTCGAAGAAACCTTTATAAGTGCAGGTAATAATAGATATTTTGCAATCTCGTGTTGTTCAACACAACGCTGATACAAGGTTGATTCAAAAATCACAACTTAAAAGCAACTCTAAAGGGGCTATAGTGTATAAACTGTCATGCTGTATTTTGATTCATTTTCTTGTGAGAGAGAAAACAATTCTCCCAGCCATGTATCAAGCCACTTTGAGCAGAATGAGTGGAAAGAAAAGGCCCTCATACACAAGGAAGTTTTAGCTGAGCAGTCACCTAGAAAGTACTCAATTGTGCTTTATTGTTTGCTCCTCTACAGAATCTCTGGATGGACGATGACAACGTTTGAGAGGCTTTTCACACAGTACATGTTTTGATGGCTATTATATAAAACTTAGAAAATTCAGAGAAAATTCATCACTGTTATGTTTCTAGTAGGGTGCTAAGCTCTCCATGGTATTGAGCCTATATTGTCACACCACATGTGAAAGAGGATTCTGCTACGACTACTTCTTCTCACTACATTAAGCATTTTGACCAGACGCATGGTTCATCTCAGCGTTTATTTATGTAACATTTCGCTGTACCTGTAGCAGAGAATAAACATGATAATCTCTGCTGAAGTTCTTTTTCTGATGCACTGGTTGTCTGTAATAAGTCATATCTTGAGTGTCAACGAAACACTTAAAAATGATGATCATAAGTTAATAAATATCAAATGTTATCCATGTATGCATCTCTGGTACAATATTATTCCTTTAAGTTGCAGATAAGAAAACTATTTATGCAAGGGGTCTGTACGCTGGAGCTGATTAGATTGTCACTCACCAGGTTGTAATCTTCTAATACATTCTTTCACTTGTCCCTGAACATGACAGACCATCACAAACACTTTAATTGATGCATTCGGCTTCAGCAGAGGTTTCTTTGACTAGAGCCGATGGTGAGCCTCGAGGATGTGTTAATATTGCATGTAGCAAACCTAGCAGCAGTTGTTTTCATCAAAGCAGGTTTCCTCTCATCATTGCTAGCCGGATAGGCCTCCTTTAACTGTTAAATGTTGCTCAAAGGTGAATTGGTGGCGAGGCTGAACTTGTTGTCGTATTATAATAAGAGGGAACGTGTCTCTCTAACTTATTTTGGCATAATAAATGTGCTTATTGTACATTTCATTACTGACAAGTCTGTCAATCAATGAAGAATTATTGTTCATAGATTAATACATTTTTCACAGCAAATGTAGGAATCATCAAATATCTAGCATAACATAGCAATGAAGTAAATGCTGATAAAAAAAACATTAAACATTAAAAACATTTCCAGCCCACACCATAATTACATAAGTTAAAAGCAATGCAGTTTTGTTATCTTTGATAAAAATGACAAAACATGTCTCAAGCCTATGTTGCGTAAACATCATCATGTGTAATTATCTTAAATGTCACCAAAAAATTTAATTTGGTGGGATTTAATTGTGATGCCTGGATAGATGTGACCTTATAAAGGGGCAATTTTCAAATATGGCCAGAATTAAAATGTAACTCCAAAAAAAAAATATGGGGGGGCAGTATATCACCAGAGAAAACGACATCTGCTACTCACTTTCTAGTTTGCTGGAGTGATGTATTGTTGTAGCTACCATTAGCTCAGTTAGCTGTGGAGCTAGAGGCCCTACAGCTGACTGGATTAATCCTGGATGGAGGGGATTCACAATGGTTAAGGTGCTCAGCTCAGCTGAACTCCCAGTGATCAGAGATGGACACAATTGAAAGACCAGTTTAACGATACTATGTTCCATAGACCCCAGTACTTTGAAAATGCTGAACGAGAAAGACGTTTATAAACTGTATTGGCATTTGGCTCCAAGACATCAACTGTTGATACAAGGTTTAGAAGGTGGCAGGCACTGCGATGGTTCTTTGGCAGTTGGTATTCAGGACTATCATCTTCATTCAACATTGGTCCAGTGTCAACAAACTCTACACCCACAATGTTTTCCACATCCTCCTCTTCAATAGTCTCTCTTTCTCCTGTCTGTCTTGACCTTGCCCCCTCAAGTGGTTCTGATTTATTGTTTTCATCCAGTTCACCATAGACTCGAAAGGCTTTTATAAAATTGGCACCATTATTAGTGGTTGTGCATACAATCTTCTCACGGATGGTGTACTCTGCATGGATGTCATTCGGGGCACCAGCGAGTGCAGAAAAGGTGTGTGATCCTTTGAGTTGTTTGCAGCGCCTCTCCAGAGATTCAGACTCTATCCAATGCGCAGTGACACCCAAGGGAACTTCGTCTGTGTGCTGTCCAGCAGTCAGCAGTGGTAGCGGTGAACTCAATCTCGTTCATGGCAGCCTTAAGATTATTTTTCATTGTACCTTGAGACATTACAACCACATCTGGTTGTAAGTGATGCACAAGAGTTTTGAAACCCTGCTGTTCCACAATACTGAAAGGGTGCAGACCTTGAATGACAAAGTTAACAATGACTTCATCAACACTTTTCTGTGATACTCTCTTTGTTTCCCATAATTCAAGTTGGTTGGATGAGGTGCTTTCCTCCAAAGTCGACTTCCTTTTCATGGCATGTGAAGTGAGGTTAGTATACCTCTCCAGGTGACTCGAGTGCTTTCTCTAAAAGACAAAATGCACATACAGCACAAGCCACACACACATACGCACACAATAAATTAATTAGACTGATACATTACCCGTGACATTTACTTTTAACATTCAGTGAGTTTTGATGTAGATTTGCAGTGAATTAAGACAGAAAATCTAGCTAAGGGTACTTTCTTGAGATGCTAATGCTTGCAAAACTAGCACCTGCTCCCTTACCACTCACTGTTAACATTACAGACATTGCAAATTTACTCTGCCAAACTGACCATTATTACAGTAAACAATACATTAGTTAATTATAACAGAAAAGATGCATTTACCTGAATGTGTTTTCTCAAATTTGATGAGGAATTCTTGAACGCCAGCAGTTTGTGATTTCTTGGTTGGCACAGTAAACAGTGCATTCGCCATGAATCCTTTTTGCTGCCAACAATTTCAAACATCTCTCTTAAATAAGGCCAAGGATGCCGGGGTACTTCCTGCTGTTCTGATGAATCGTCATCGCCAATGTCTTGGTTATATAATCGCGTTATTTCTCTCTGTTGCAGACATGATGCCATCACTTGCAGATTGAGTTTCACACCTGTTTCACCTAAAAGTCTCTCGTCTTGGTAGGTGTGTCGTGCGTGATGCGCACCAATCTATATATGAAGGGATCGTCTCTAACGCGTGACATTGTCGTATCCATTTAGGTTGAAATCAGACTGCAATGCGCTTCCGTAGGAGAGCATGCAATGACGACTAACAAAAATAACCTACTAAAGCAACGAGTGTAATGTAAGGAGTAAAAAGTACAGATATCTTTGTTAAAATGTAAGGAGTTAAAGTAAAAAGTACTCAGATAAATAACTACACAAGTAAAGTACAGCTACCCAAAAAATCTACTTAAGTGCAGTGACGAAGTATTTGTACTTCGTTACTTCCCACCTCTGTTCAAAACCATGCCAACAAAATGATATTAATAGTAATAATGCTGTAAATAAACCTCAATAAAAAATGAAAGACAGCATACTCACTGAGGTAGATGACAAAAATATCAGCAGGTGATTTTTCTCATTCATACTAGACAGCTCATGATAGAGCTCAGGGTGAATCTGGAAATATAGAATGCGTAGTATTGAAATGTATATTTGATCTTAGACAGAAATGATGACCAAAATGCTACATTTTGCTTTAGTTTGAACTAGATCTAATCTTTTATAACTGTGACGTTCAAATGTTCGCTTCATGAGAAGATACATCAGTCACTCAGCCTTTTGACTTCAGTCTCATCCCTTTGAATGTGGACAAAAAATGCATGGTAATAATAAAGAGAGCGCCAAGCATGACCTTCACCGCAGAAGATGGGAAGTTAATTTTGCATCTCATTGAGAGTTCGGTTTTAGAGCTTTGCGGCTCCCCTGCAGACAGCTGTCATAGAAAACTGGGATTTCATAGCAGGCTTTAATCTGTCTGACCTTCCTGCTCAGAGAAACAGATTACTTACCACACCTCCAGAGCCTCCGCTCTAACTACCTGAGTTGGCTTATGCATACCAAAAGGACATCAGACAGGCTGCTCATTAGTATCTTTATGTACATCATTAGAATTTGCATTTGGATTTTATCTAATATACGAAACAATCAGGTCAATTTGTGTTCTTCATAAAAAATCAATTTAAATATTGGATGGGCTTGTGTGCAAGTGGGAAATTGATAATCATATCAAAATGAGCAGAGTAACTCTGTGTTCTTACGACCACAGAGCTATGACTAGAAACCACAAAATAATCTGCTTTTTCACATAATTTATGAGAAGATAATTTTCCTGTCAAATTCAGTTGACACTAATTCATAAATAATAATAATAATTCTTCAACTAATATGTATACAGGCATCAAATAATACTTCAGTGGATAACTGTAGAACAAATAGCTTGGAAACAAATCTTAATAAACAGCAGAATACGGGGTCTAATATAATAAAAACAAACTATAATTGAATGACAAAGGAATATCAGTTTCCTACTCATTAACAAAAGAATGAATGTTGAGAGGATTAAAGAAAGAACAAATGAGGATAAATAGCTCAGGAAAAGACACCTAATGCCTATCCATAATTCACTTTTTTTCTTGTGCCTTGTGTACTTCCCAAATTCCAGCTCAGGAGAACAAGGATGTCGTATTATACCTTGAACTGGCTAGATTGGAAGATTCAGCTAGAGGTAATGAGAAGTGATATGCCAAAGCTTTGCCGAGGATGAAAAGCCTCCGGGTATTATGCATGCTTTAAAAAGTGTGGTGTAGTTTTCAGATTGGATGAGGCTTATATTCACGGAAACCATATAAAATCCAATTTATTTGACTGCGACTAGCCCGTTTGTGCTTTATTAGTAAGCTGACCCTGACTTGACCAAAGACAAACAAAGCTGTAGTATATTGTTCACACCCTGCATTTGAATACAAAGGGGAATTAAACAAGCCACTCCAGTTTTATTTCTCTTATATGGCAAAACTTGTCGTTTTATACATCCCGTGTTTACCCTTTACTTGAGGGTGATGTAATTCCTCAGGCTATATTCTGTCGCTCTGAGAGAGAGAGAGAGCTACAATTGGTTATGTTAAAATACAACAACTTGAATAATTCTCCCAACTGGAGAGATCTAAGAGATTTTGTTACCAGCTTTGCTCCGTGGTCACAAATGCAGTTTCAGGTTGTTTTGACTCTGGCAAAAGCTTGAGTTGCCTTTCATTTCCCCACGGTTGACAACCCCAGCAGCCCTCAGCGGGATGGTGTGGATAGAGGTGAATGTGTCAGTGTGAAATGAAATGCTCTCTATCTCCGGGGGGGAGGTTCCTGCTCTGTGTGGCTTACTACTCAAGGAGAAATAACAGTGTGGTGTACACAGACTGAAAACACGGACCATGTGAAATCATGTCATCGGGACACAACAGGTGAAAACCCGCTCAAGTGTAGTTAACTAATTGTCCTGTCTTGATGTGTGATTGAACTCCAGGTTAGATTCACTAATCCCCGATCGCTGATAGTAGATGTGGCCTCATCCATGAAGAAAATGATTGAGGCATCCTGTGTGAACGAATTTGCCGGATACAATGCTTGGCAAGCTTCTAAAATGAAAGTCGAGCTCCCCGAGAGGAGACAGTGAGATTTAATGTGGCTGTCAAATGATTGAAATCATTGCTCCAGGGTAAACAATGGTTTGTTTTTCATCAAATATACTGAATTTTTTTGTTTTGTTCTTCAAGTGTTTAAATTCCCAGCTTCAAGATATTTTAATTCACTGAGTCATAGACGCTTAAAAAAATGTACCATATACGTCATATCCTGTAGCTCACTTGGTGTCATATATTATGTATACTGTCAGGGTTTGTTATCCAGTTGCTACACCTATCCAAACCCACTTTTCTCGCACACATCTAGATGATTATAAGAAACTGTCGCCAATTTCAGACAAAGACAAAAAGCAGGCTTTTCATTTCCAGTCAGATAGATTTTACTGACAGATTTTATAAGCTGTAGCCAGGGGCATTGCTAGACATGAAGCTCTACTTCCAGTCACTCAAATCCCATTTTTCTTTCTTGAATACCTACTGCATTTATGAAATGTGCTGTACAATGCACTATACAAACTACCATTGTTGAGCGCACTATTACTGACACTGCCATACTGCAGTGTCTAAGTAGGCCTATATATATATATATATATAAATATGTAATCTAAAAGTAAACCAAGTACTCCCCAGGAGATACAAATAAAGCTTCGTAGCAGGTTTGAACCTTTTTGTTATTCAGCAAAGACATTCGTGGATACTATTGCAGCTTGTTATCAAATTTTGTTGATAGCAAAGCTAACGTTAGCTGTCACTATAGAGTAACGTCAGAGATGGTCTAATATATAGAGATAAGCCACTCTCAGAACCTCCGGGTTTGTAGTGGGCGCTGGCGAGGTAGTCCAAAATGAATGGGACTCTACGGAGCTGAAGCCCCAAAATTAAACATTTATGGGGAAAAATATTTTTTCTATCAACTTTCATTATGTTTTCGATATAATGGATTGATACAATAAATGTATCAGTCCATTAGATATTTTTTGCAGCTTCAGCTGTTGTGAAATACTGTTATTTAAGTACAGTCGTATAGCACTCTCTGGTAACACCACAAGCCACTGTGCTACAGAATATATAGCATGGAATATCTCTGCTATTACATTAGCGAGATCAGGGTCTTGTTCTTGTTTCATGTTCATTGTTTGCATTTTTGTACTTCCTCTTGTGTCTTTGGGATTCATGTTCTCTGTGTTCTTTACCTGTCTGCACCTTCACTTTTCTCTGATTGTTCCCCTTTAACATTTTCCCTCCAGTGTGTGATTGTCTGATTATCTCCACCTGTGGTTGTCTCCTCCTCCCTGTGCCACCACCTGTTTGTCATTCCCTCTTTATCCCAGTGTATTGAGTCTGTTAGTTGCCAGTTTGTTGTTGATGTCACACTTTCCAGCCTTTTTCCTTGTAACTTTCCACTGTTTCCTTACAGGTTATTTTCTAATGTTTACAGTTACGTACTCGGTTATGACTTTTCCCTTTTTTGTTTGTACTTCGCCTCTGCCTTTTGGATTAGGATATTTACCTGTCTTGGAGTGTCATTTATTGAGATTAAAGCCCAGAACTGTACTGTCTTGTCTCCATCTTGTGTCTGCACTTGGGTCCTCACCATTTTGTGTGACACCTGGAGTCTACAGATGTTTTTGAAACCAAATCAAATTAATCTCTAAAGGAGATTAAGATAAAAAGATAAACTTTTATTTTATTTTATATGTTTTGGACTAATATTTTCCTCATAAAATAATAAATAAACTCTAATGTGAGATTTAACAGTAGAGA
Source organism: Chaunax sp. Z400 (assembly GCA_037577475.1). NCBI lineage: Eukaryota > Metazoa > Chordata > Actinopteri > Lophiiformes > Chaunacidae > Chaunax > Chaunax sp. Z400. Next base: position 17,862,519 of record CM075188.1, on the reverse strand, counting down.
TTTTAGCACATTAGATACAGTACTTGGGCATGTGTCTTAGTAAAATGAGTCTAGCAATTCCCCTAGGTGTTGCTAATTTAGCTGTTTAGCTATTCCACGATTTTGTTGAAAACTAGGTGACTTTTGAATGTTTCCATGTAACGTATTTTAAAAATGAATACTCAAAAAAAGGTCATTGCATGTTATCAAGCCAAACAGCTGAAGCTAGTGCTACTTGTTCCAGGCAAGGCAACGCCCCCACCAGTCGATGATGCCTGCATTGTTCTTAATTGGTATGCGCAGCGCGTTTGTTTGAAAATGCATATGAGATCAGAATTTTATTTTAGATCGATGTGATAATCTTGCTTGTCTTTTTTTCCAACATAAACTGTAAAGCCAAACTGATGAGATTGGGGAGAATGATTAGAGCCTTCGCCTTTGAAGTAACGCATGCTAACGTGCTGGCGGACTATTTAGCCAGACAAGATCAATAATCAATTACTTTAGAGGAGGTATACACAGCATTTCATTTAGTTCTTTAATTTTTGATCTTGTGTTTTTTGTTTTTAAAAGGCTACAAAAAGACAACACCATACAAAGTATTTTTTTGCTAAACGATGATCAGACAACCTCTGTTTAAGGGGGTATTTAGTGAACAGCTAACTCTTGCCAGGACCATCTAATTTAGAGGAATATGATGTCTCTTGTTCGGGACAAAAGCATCAACCTAATGATCCAAGTCTGAGTCATTTCCTAATCTGTAGTAATATAAAGAACTTTCTAGGGGTGAAGATTATAGTTTGTGAATAACATGCTTACATAATCAGCTTAAATGTGACCATATTGACTAAATTCTCTTTCTGTATGTAATGCATAAAATCAGTTTGTGAATCAATAGTCATGAACTATCTGTCTGTGAAGATTTACTCTGTGTAATTTATTTCATTGTATAAAGGACATGTTTTTTTTATCATACTGTTTTTTGCTGGGTTTTTTTGTGTGATGTGTTTCATACAATTAATATGTGTCTGTGATTTTATACTGACTGTAAAATTACTGTAAATCTCTGTTCAAGTATGTAGTTGTGAAATGGAAAATATTACTGATGTTGGGGGTAGGCAGGACAAACAAGAAGGGGTTAAAAGTCCCAGTTTTCTCCTAAACTGGGTAATTATAGTTTTGCAGCCTCACCGCACACATATCAGCTGAAATGAGGAGCCTCCTTATCGGAATCCTCATGCTGCCTCTTTATACCATTATTTCAAGTCTTTCTCTCCAGTCTTTTTTTGTTGCATTGTGTAATTATATTTTTAAATAATACCTGTTCATTTTTCATTTGAACACTTTTTCCTCATCACACAACATTGTTGTCATTCTAATAAATACTTGTGAATGCTTTTAGGTACATAAAGACACCCACAAAATGACCTGACCACCTGCCTGAAAATGTGACAAGCTTCAAATAACAATGAAAAACAGTCTTATGGAAGTACCTTGTTGTTCACAGTTTTAATGAGACAGTTTTAATGAGATATTTCATGTCTGTCAATTCAATTATTTTCTTGCTTTAAGTAAGTTTTAAAGTGTTTGTTTGAAAGTAGCAGAATTTGGAAATTCATTCAAAAAACAACTTTACACCAAAAGATTGCTCCATTCAGAATCAGCAATAATACAGAACTGTAGGTTACTCAGTAACCATTGTTCTCTGAGTGAAGAGACTATCTCTCCGCTGAGCTACATATTTCTTTCTGTCCCAGCTGTTCGTCATTATGGTGATTGATTTGTAAGACGGGGGACAGAGGGGTGGTCTTAATGGTCTTAATGTCACATATATCCCAGTTTATGGTTTTGAATCAAATCTATTGCTGGTATGTCAGAAATGTGACATTAAATGTGATCTTTCCTTGCTTTTAGTTCAGTTCAGTTCAGACAACTTTATTTATCCGAAACGGGCAATTCATTTGTAGCTTTCCCAGTCCATATATTCAACTTAAACAGACAGGCAGATAGAGTTAAAATGTCAGAGGAAACATATCCAAGGCATGGGACAGTAGGAGGGACAAGTTTCGATAGATAAAATAAAAGCAATAAATTAAAACACATATCCTATAAATATTCAAAGTCCCTCTGCTGAACTCCAGTATTCTTGGAGCAGAGTATGCTGTTTAAGCTGTTCTGATGTATGTTTAACATCCATTTGTAAGGACAACTTTGGTCTCACATGGTCGTAGATCCAGAAACACCACATTTTCGGAAAGGGCTTGAAAATTTGCTAGGGCCCCCAAAATTGGACTAGTAGTAGTTTGTAGTAGTATGTCAGGCACAGCTCGATTGACAGCTTTTGAGATTTTGTGTTTACACAGGTCGTATGACCTATGCTCACCTTCCACCTCCTCATCACCGCCCATGCATTGCCCCTTCACCAACTTCATCATCATCATCAATTTCAGCAGAGTCATCGGCCACCACCACCACCAGTGTCGGGACTGCAATGGGTGATCGTGCTGCCGCTCAGGGCAGATACCCTTGTATTCCAAGTGCCAAAAACCTTTTGACTGACTAATTATCATATGTCATCTGCTGCAGTAAAGAGTAATCTTTACTTCAGTCACTTGTCTCTCTTGAATTACAATTGTCTCTTGACATTACCAAAGGCACAAATGATTATACTTTGCAACAGCAAGAATAACTTGCCTGGTCAGCCTTTAACATGTTGTATTTATGTGCTGAACTGAAAATCTATAACCTGCATAAAAGCAAGTGATTTATCCTTTCTATGTAAAGCAAACAATTGCCCATGATGAATTATTCAAAGATTTCCTCTTCAAGATCAAGTTATGCTTCAGTGAAATTGCTTCAATAAGAAAAGCTTTTACTGAGCCATGCTTAGGGCTTGACAATTTATGAATTCAAAGTAGTCATCACATTTTTACATCTCTATTAATATTTGTCAGTTGATAAGTTTAAGCTCCTTAATGATTGCCACTTCAGTAAATACCTTAAATTCATACACTACACATTGACCGACAGACATACATTGAAATACACCCTGCAAATCAAATCAAAAGCAGCCCTCAAAATTCACCTCCAGACACCTTAAAACTGCAAGTTTTAAACAGCTTATCCTCCTGGGGCAGGAAATTTCAAAGAGAATGCTGAGATTTTAGATTCTAATAAAGTCCGCATTAAAGTATTTGGGAAAAAAAAAAGAATTGTGCTATTCTGACCAGATTAAACTCAAATCTATTTTAAAAGCATCAAATTTTATAAGACAGTTTCAAAAGTATTGGCACATGATCTTACTATACTGCAGTTATATTATCCTTGAGAAAGCTACGAAATCTACTAATTTAGGATGGTTTACCTTGGAACATTTTATTTAAATGTATTCATTTGTAAATAAAACCCAAGATACATAAAGGCTACGGCTCAAACATCAAAGTAGATCAGAGCTACTTGTGTATTTTCAGCAAAAAGCAATTTGAACCAAGTACACATCAAATAAATAATTGTGGAGTGGCCTGTGCTGGAGCTATATCCCAATAATATGAAGGCACTCTGTAGCAGAGAGATTCAAGACAACATGAGACCAGAAGAAATCAGTAAAATGGAAAAACATAATGATAGCGCTCGTAAAAACTCTCAGATCACACCGCCGTCTCTTCTGACTGCAACCCTGACACATTATATGAAAAGTAATTTGTATTACGCGCAGCGGTCCTGTGATACAGTGAAAACAACGGTTTGTCCTCTCACCTTTTCCAAATAAGGGTGGATTTTACTCATGATTAATACCATATCTGGTCACAACATACTTATTTTAGTCCAACCCCCAAAAATGACAAATTGCAGTGTGTGTGCGTGTGTGTGTTTCATCTGGGTTATGTATCCAGGTCAGCTCTGACCGATGTTCTCCTAAACAAGGGTGTAGGTGCAATTTATCCCCGCGGTATGATCCTCTATCTTGTGGTGATTTGGCAGCAGGGGACCTAAAGCGTTGTGATACACAGAAACACACAATACATGCCTGCTTACATGTACTTACTGTGATGGGATTACAAGATGGGCTTCACTATGTCGAAGAAACATGCTTATAACTTATGTTATGGAACCAGTGCTCTATAGATATGGCCGTTTTCATAATAAACATCACATACACTGCAAAGAAAAATCCTTTCAAACTGTGCTCAGTGTTAAGGGATTTTACTAGGATACTGTGAACTCTACCCTATTGATTGGATGAATTAGTTTGAGATAATAAATAATATATTGTGCAACGGAAATAAAATGATGCAAAATATAACCTTATAATCAAATGCATAAATCAAATTGCAATAAATGATACAAAGCTATACAAGTAATTGCAGGTTCTAGATACAACGGGACATAAAGATTTTATTCATATAGTCCAAAATCACAAATGGCAAATTTGCCTTAAAGGGCCCCTTTATTGTATTGTCTCCTTGTTTTTTGCCACACCTGTGAATCTCCTGGGGTAAACCATGTGTGCCTTGTGTCACGTGGATGAAGTGTGCTCATATGGCAGCTTGTGACATACCCCACCCCCCGAGCAATGTTACACACATGCAGGGGAGAGCTGGGCCACGGTTGAGGTAGATGGGAGTACAGCTCCTTCCTCTCTAACACGCAGTGACAAGGCTTCTCCTCCACACCTTCACATTCGTCTAATGAGGTGATAAAATGAATGAATGAGGCATGGAAGGAGTCATGCTGCTGAGGCCAGTGTGTTCCCAAGATGCCACTCCCCAACTCACAACCTTTTGCTTCACTGTATTTTTGAGGTTGAGAACAGTGGGAGAAAAATCCCCCAGGAGGATGAGGCAATTTGACCAGCATATATATCACTCTTGGGTGGCATGCATGTAACCTTTACTGTATATTTAGGGTCCGGTATCACATTCGAATTTGCATGTCACACCTGCTCCACAACGCGGGGGCACTTCATTCAGACAGACTGTTTCGGTGTTGTTATATTTGTTGTTGTTGAAACTTTTGAAACTTCACTGCCCCACTGCAGTTTATGCACGGCCGTATCCATTTACACAGAGAGATTTTTGGGCAGTAAAGATTGTGAAACCTCAATTCCCCACTTCTCTCAATGTGTAATTCACCCAGTTTGACTTGAACAGCTATAAATGGCAACTGCTTGTACTTTATAGTCCTCCAAAAAAAGTATTGTTCATCCAGCTAAGGTCACTGGAAGTTTTTACAATCTTGGGGAATAATGTCAAGAAACAAAATAGTGCCTTTCACTTTGACTGTTCAACCATGTAAATATTTCAGATTTGACCAGTTCTTTGTCATACAAAGGAACACACTCAAAGCCCCTTTCTTGAGGATGTGTAATCACTCTGAGAAGTACTGGCAGATTCATTAGGTGAAATTCAATTCAGAAGTTATTCAAGGGAACACGCTGAGGAACAAGAACTTCTTACAAAAGAAATGCAGAAGAAACACTGGATATTTTCAAACTATTTTTTCTGATTTGCCGTACAATACTCTAGGTCATTAAGTTTCAGACAGCTTCTTGCTGAGACTGAGGAAATTTCAAAGTGGGTGCATTTATAATGTTTTCACATCCAAGATAAAAGGCTGTATTTATAATTAGAAATTGGAAAAGAGAAAATGTGATGCTGTGTGATGATCAGCTGTTAAAGCAGAAAATATCACACTGGCTCATCAGCCCTCTCTAAGGAAAAGCAAAGATGCATTAATTACAAATGTTTTAAGTTGTGTCGTGCTCTTTTGATGTGATTCATATACTAATGGCATTTCAATCACATTTGTTAGTTTCATTCATAATGTGAAAATGAAACAATATCTGGCGCTGGGGGGGTTTAGTAAAGGTCTCCGTTTCGGACAGCGACTGCAGATTAGTGTGCAGTCTGGAAATAATGACTTTCTGCTAACAAACTAATCTGTCAGTCCAAACACTGGGAAAAGCTCTGTGTTTCACATCCCAGTAAACAGATTGGCGGATTGTCTGTAGCTGAGACAGACGGTAGATTATATCCTTGTGTTACCACAAGGGAGATACAGATGAGCTCAGGCATATTAACAAAATCCTCATTTTAATGCTATCTAACTGGGAATAGTGTCACGCAAGACAATCTCAAACACAAGAATGAGATTGAATGTCTTTTTTCCCCTCTGAGTTGCAAATATATGACAAAATAACCTACAATGTGTACACAGTGTCTGCTTAAATGGTGAATAAATAACACCCACTAAACCTTGACTTGAAGATAAGACTACCAGTGAAGCAGAAGTGCAAGTGCCTAGCCTGGCAGGCAGGCCTGGGAACAGGACAGCAGGAGAGCTCAATTGGTATTCCTGCTTGACTTGCATCCCAGTAGGCCAGCCCTCATAAATAATATGATAATACTGTATTTCGAGGGCTGCTGAGGTTAGCTGTATGGCAGGGGATGAACAAAACACAGTGCTATGAGAGAGTGACCTGAGGTGAGTGGCAGGATCTGCAGCCGGCAGTGCATCCTGGGGTGATTGCATTCAGCAACGGTCGGAAGCTGAGGAGAGGAAACGCGTTGACAAGTTTAATCAAACTGTGTCAAGCTTGACAAGTGCAAGATTGGGACTGTAAAAATGGCTGACAGGGGCCTTGTTTATGTAGAAAGCACAGCACTGCTGGTAAAGATCATTTACCCAGGGTTTGGGATCCGTCTGAAGAACTGCTGGGGCTCTTGTTCAAACATAGGGGAACTTAAGCTCCTCTGGTCTTGACCCAATCTTTCAAAACAAACTCTGCGCCTGCCAGACGGGATGTAAGAGTAGAAACATGGAATTTATCGCTGCCACAGAGTGCATAGATGGGGAAAACGCAGGTTCAGTTTCTCCTTGCAGCTGCAGCATAAAGAGGTGACTGCTCCCTGAAATCAGCAGACACGAAAGCTTTTTGAGGAGAGTGTAACCGCTCAGCCCACTGTTTCTCCCGAGAATAGCTACAACAGCATATTTTGACATCCATATATTTTTATATATGTAGAACAGATTTCTACTGCAATGGTATTTTATCTGTTTAGGTTCACTTTGAGGATGATACGGATGTTTACAGGGTGCAGTTATTACGCTTTAAAAAAAAAAAGTCCCTCTCTCTCTCTCTCCCTCCCTCATTTGTTTATCTTCATATATCACATTCAGTATTTGTGATATTATTAGCTCAAGTGTTTGCATTCACATCACACCAGCGCACTCTCGGTAATTGCTTAAATGTAAGCAATATTTGCCAACTGAGATGGAATATGTCAACTGTAATTTGTTTTATAGTGCAATGTTCGTCCGTGTAATAGTTTTGTACTTCACCGCGATGAATATGTGGCGACATTTTTTGCTCACACTGTGTAGAATTATATTTCACATTATCGTGCTTGCTGTATTGGGCTCTGAGATGAATGCTGTGGCACACTCCAACACGCATATCTTTTCCAAACAACAAGCCCAACACATCTTATGATAACTGAGACAGTGCTGTCTGTATCACTCCATGATCACTCAAAAATATTTTCAGGTCTTCAGAGGCTTATTTTGAGGAGCATTTGAAAGCTGGGAAAGTACATCTCCACATTAACATATCAATATCCTTTCTTTCAAGTATATTGATGCTGTTTATGTTTGGTTCCAGAAGAGCATTGACAAATTTCTTCCACAAAAACAAGTTGCCTCAGGGGATAGTTTACCATATTTTCACTACTATGATATTCAACAGCGAGTCACAAATAGTCGACTATATAACAGAGTATAGTACACTAACTTAAGTCCCTATCAAATTGATCATGCTGTTAATAGTGCTTCCAAGTACAGTGACTCTCAACTCTATTGCCCCTTTAAAAAAGATTATAAAGTACAGGATTTTAGCTCCATGGTATAAACCCATATAAACCCATAACCTAAAGCAAACAATGCTAAAACTTGAGCGAAAATAGCATTTGAATTTGAAGAGCCTTGTTGGCGAGATTGCCTTAAAACATGCCAGAGCAGCCTAGTACTGAGCAGTTAATATACCTTAGAACACAGGAACCTCAGAAACAGCTAAGACCTATACTGCATATCTAGATTTAACTTTTAACCACTAACTTTGACTATTTCCTCATTTACTTTAGTTATCAAAGAATGAGTAGCCAAAACAGAACTTTGTTATTGAGGTAAACAGACACAGGTGTAGGTCTATCTATGTAGGGATACCTTCCAGTCAGACTGGTTTCCCCATAGGATCTCCATAGGAAAAATAAAAATCCCATCTAAATGTGCTATTGAAATTATTTTCTTATCTCCCGCAGCGACATCCGCAATGTCTGTTGTCTGTTCGACGAGCTCCACTTCAAGTTAAATCATGCTTTACATAGATGACATGTTTTAAAAGAGCCGGTTTCTTTTTTCCTCCTAATTTCTTTTCAAGCAGGAGATGTACAGCTTTCTTATTTCATTTATTTTCAAAAGGGATACTTTTTAATCATACTTCCACATAAAAAATTGTTTCATGATAAAGCATTTGTTCAACCAAAAAAACAACTTTATTTTCATTCCTTTATGGGTCATTGTAAATACTACCACTACTACTACTACTAATAATAATGATATTAATAGTACTATTAAAATACTGTATAACATGATACCGTCATGCCATGATCTTTTCTGACACGAGTATCATACTGTGAAAATCTCATACTGTTGCAACTCTACTGACTCTCTCACTCTCTCACAACCCAACCGGTCAAGGCGGAGGGCCGCCTACCTTGAGTCGGGATCCGCTAAAGGTTTCTGTCTGTTTAAAGGCAGTTTTTCCTCACCACTGTGGCCAAATGCTTGCTCATGGGTAAATTGTTGGGTCGCTGTAAAACAAAGAGTATGGACTAGACCTGCTCTATTAGAAGGGCCTTGAGATTTATTTTGTTGTGAATTGGTCTTATACGAATAAAATTGCCTTGACTTGACTTGTACAGCCTTATCATTATTACATTATTTGTTTTTAGTACATAACTAAAACATTTTATATTTTCTACAATATTGGTTGATGGAACAATTCTGTTTTGGATACTCATACTTTAAAAAATTACATAACTAAAACAAAATTTGTTTGAAAATATATTTCACCAATCACCCCTGAATCATTATATCCTAATTTCCCTCTGTGCTATATTTAAATAACAAACTGTGGACTGTTTCTAATCATGTCTGCTACAGGTAATCCTTTCATGCAGGAAAATGTCTCCTCTCTCTTAGCATGTATTTGCATTTTAAGACAGAGTGCTCACCAGCCTCATAATCCAATTATTCATCCATCTATCCTTACAGCTAGACATTCATAAAGTTTGTTTTTGTACATCATTTAAAAATTGGGATTCATAAATTTCTCCCAGTTCTCATTTTGGCTGGTTGAATATTAGACTGTTTGTCAGGCCCTGAAAACTCCAGAGTTCCAAATTTATAGAGATAATAAGCTCAAAATATTGAAAATATTGCTTGGGTAAAGGTTTAATTGGGAGATTTTGACTACTGCTTGCTACAGGAATACAGTATCTCAGCTTTCATCCAGTGAACTAGCTGCTAATTGTCAAGGGAGCAACAGCACAGTGTGATAGCCCCTCTACTTGTGTCACTCTGATGTTGGTGTGCTGTCTCTCTCCAAAAGCCTGTACTATGAAGCAAGATTTCTGGTAACAATCAGGGTTAATTCTAGGTGTTTTAGTGTTAGGACGGTGATGCACTTCCTACAGGGGTACACCCACATGGTAATGTACACTGCTAATCTAATGTGTTCCACAACAGGTTAGTTGCAAGATGAAATATAAAATGTACAGTATAAAATCCAGTCACCAATTAATTATCTGGAAAATGTCATCATGCAGAGAAGATCCAGCTTGGATCCTTTGCAGGAGGGCCTCGTCTTTTTTTTAAAGAAATTTCAAAGCAATGTCATTGTGCTTTTGTTTGATATCATCCTACAACAGAGACTGATTGATGAATTGTGTTTGTTTTACTTCAAAGATATAAAAGTCCATCCATCCATCCATCCATCCATTTTCTTCCGCTTATCCGGGGTCGGGTTGTGGAGGCAACAGACGAAGAAGGGAATTCCAAACGTCCCTCTTGCCGGCAACATTTTCCAGTTCCTCCTGCAGGATCCCAAGACATTCCCAGGCCAGATGTGATACACAATCCCTCCAACGATTTCAGGGTCTACCCTGGCGTCTCCTCCCACTTGGATGTGCCCGGAAAACCTCCAAAGGGAGGCACCCTGGAGGCATCATAATCAGATGCCCAAACCACCTCAACTGACTCCTTTTGACGCAAAGGAGCAGGGGCTCTACTTCGAGCTCCCTACGGATGTCCAAGCTCCTCACCTTATTCTAAGGCTTAGCCCAGCCACCCTATGAAGAAAACTCATTTTGGCCGCTTGTATCTGCGATCTCATTCCTTTGGTCACTACCCATCAACATGTCTCTCGACTGAGTGAGCATACTGACGGGGATTCAAGTGTTCTCGCACCAATGCCTTCACAGATTCCTACATTGGCACTGACCATATGGGTTGAAACGTTGATCGACTGTAAATTGAGAGCTTTGCCTTCTACTCATGGTCCATTTTCCCATCACTTGTGAACAAGCCTCCAAGATACTTGTACTCCCTTGCTTGAGGCAGCAACTCACCCCCAACCCAGAGGGGGCAATCCACCGATTTCCGGCAGAGAACCATGGCCTCAGATTTGGAGGTGTTGACTCTCATACCAGCCACATCACACTTGACTGCAAACTGTTCCAGTGCATACTGAAGATCATGGACTGATGAAGCCTACAGAACCACATCATCTGCAAAGACCAGAGATGCAATTCTGAGCTCCCCAATCTGGACACTCTCCTCACCTCGACTCCGCCTTACGATCCTGCCCATGAATATCACAAACAGATCGGCTAAAACTGTAAAACACGACAGAAGAATACATAAAAGCAGCACATTTGTTCAATGAAATACACAATTTTTTTGCCAGCTAACATAAATAATGTCTACTGGCCACAGATATTTATTATATACAATGGTAATATAGCAGTATTAACTATTATTTTGAATCATCAGTATTGTGGTGTTAATGAATAGATATTGATAAACTAGAGGAGTGCATTTCTTTGAGTGCAGATCATCACCAGGTGTGTCTCTAGGGCATGTGGGTGGAGAACAGAGAGTGGAGGACAGGCTATGTGTCCAACGTGTATGTCAGAAAGTGGAATGAAGGGGGAGACGACATGCAGGTGTCCAATTCAAAAAAGAAAAAATGCCAATATAATAATTTGCCAACACGAATGATGACTGCCACTTCCAAACTGAAGCAGTTGTTGATCGCAGTCCCAACCATTGAGTGAAGAGGAGTGAAGTGTCAGCAGTCAATTGAGTCATCAGTAAATAGGGTTTTTTCAAAAGTTGTGAATCACTGCAAGTATGTGAGGTCCTTGTGCATGCAGTCATACATGCGCACAAAATATTAGGCTGATGAGTCCAGTAGCATTTGAAATTAGCTGTGGACAGATTTACAGATGAACACATGGACACACCCATGACCAAGCACATGATCTCCTCTAGAGTGGCAGAGATAAAAAAAAAAAAATAGTTGGTCCCAGCCCTGTCTGTCACACTTCATGTTGGAGCATTCCAGTAAAACCATTGAGTTGCTAGAGACCAACCCGCAGAGTCTTTTTCTACAATATGATGACCCATTGATCCAAAAGCTTTTGCCCTCTGTGACAAACATTCATGGGGAGTAGAGCCAGCGCAGAGTGTGACAGAGATGATTTCTGCCTGCAGTGAGAGGAACACTCAAACCGCTCGATCGACATAGTCTGCCTCAAGGCTCCATTTTGAGAATTCCTCAATAGGGAAGGACTTTATCCCACACTGAGGACATGAGGGAGAATATTACCTTTGCAGCTGATAAAACAGCATGAAATTCATGTCTAAGTTAATATTGATCTGCTGCAAAAGTCATTTTGTTGCCCCTGGACTCTGAAACAAATACACTCAAAACTTGGACTATATATATTTATATATCTATATAGATATATATATATATACATATATATATATGAGAGGAGAGAGAGAAGGAGACAGAGATAGCTGTTAAAGTACATTAAGTATGACTTTACCATCCCACTGCAGAAAATGACCATAATAAGAAGTATAGCAGTATATCTGTAGGGGTTTAATCATGGCTCTCAGGCTCTCAGCAGTGTGCTTTTCAAAACTTACATTTTGACCTTTTGCTCATTATCAGGGATGAAAGTAGGCAGTCCAATACAGAACAACACAGTGTAACAGAACAAGCGACAATTACATCAAAATATTTTCACTTGTACAATGTAGCATTAATAATTTTAATTAGCTACCTTGCTCCTCTGCTAGTTTGTCTCCACATAAAATATGATGCTGTGATTAATACAAAGTAGAACAAATAGAGCTTAGTTAGGCCTATCCCCTAGAAATGATGTTAGTTATTTTGCAACAAAAAATATAGTTTGTAATAAATTTAATGCCGCCTGGATGGCTTGATGGTTTCATGAGTTCCCCTCCCTCACCTGCCACCAGCCATGCATTGCTCCAGATCCCAAAGCTTGTCCCTGCTGGCGGTCGACCCACAGGACATCCAGAGAGAGCTCGAAGTAGAGATACTGGTCCTTCGCGTTGAAAAAGGCGCCAGTTGAAGTGGTTCTGGTTGTTGTGCTTCCCTTTGGAGGTTTTCCATGTGTGTTCAACTGGGGTTGATCCAGAACTCAGTGGAGGGATTACATATCTCATCGTCATAAGCAGAAGGAGATGGATGGATGGATGAATGATGATTTCATCATAGTTACATTTTTGAAAAAGTCAGTGTTACTTTAACCAAAAACTTGGTCTTGTACTAACCCTATCCAGCCTGAAAGGAACCATTGGAGTAGCTCTGTGGTCCTGTTTTATCATCTGATCTTCATTGTGTTTAAACATAGTGTCAACACCTCCATTACGTTTTGTTGCTTATTGGTACAATAAATTGCAATCGATCGACACACAGCGAATCTGGAGCCATCTAGTATTATTAGTAGTATTCTAGTATATATTGGAAACATTATACAATCGCACATAGTTCATAGGGGCCCAATAGTTGTTGTTTTTTTTACCCCAGGGTCCCTTAGCGTTAATCTAGTTATGCACATGTAGAATGCAGGACAAGAAGGTAACACTTTCACAAGCAGAGAACATAATCCACACATTAATAGCTTTCCCACCAAAACACATTAGAAATAGGTTCCATTGTGTCCCGTTAACTGCTCTACCGTAAACATTTGCCCATGTGGCTGTAGAGCATGACAAGGCTATGATGTGCTGTATTGTGACAGCATTGGTCACATTGCCAGTTGCTCCTCTCTGAATTCAGGTCAGTGCCAATGTGGGAATCTGTGAAGGCATTGGTGCGAGAACACTTGAATCCCCGTCAGTATGCTCACTCAGTCGAGAGACATGTTGAAAACCCTTGTAGAGCTGGAGAATGAATGAAGAAGTGTGTTATTGCAAAGAGGCATGAGGACATTACATCGCCATGCTGACATTCCCTCTCTTGTAGGGAGCTCACTGGCAGATATATGGAAAACCCTGTCGTGCTTTCACAGGGAGTGACTAACACACACTGGTGAGCTTCAAAGCTCTTGTCAAGCCACTTTAACCTCCCCTCTCTCCATCTAACCCTTAACCCTCACCTTTGTTTTTCTCCAAGAGTTTCCAAGCATCCTGTGCCAAGCCAGATAATTCTAATTTGTCACTGTGCCCTGTGGGCTGGAGGAGCTTCAGTGTACTAGCTGTGAACTGTAAGTGTGACATGGCAGATGGAAGGAGCAGTGGGAGAGGAGGTGAATCTTTCAACCCTCCAATTCTCCAGGGCTCTAAGTGACCACAGCAATTAATCCATTTTCACCACTGTTTATCCTCCAAATACTGAGCCTCACAGGAAGACTGCACTAAAGGGCACAACAACAACAACTTTGAGTTCAGTCTTTTTGTTTTTTCTTTTACTCTACTTCAAATGGTGAGGGGAGGAGGGAGAGAGGTGTTCAAGGGATAGAAAATATGGTGGTAACAAAAGTCTTGTTAAATTGAGGTTATGGTAGCATTCCAGTAGAATTAACTAGGAGCAATCTAAACATTTTAATGTGTAGGGGTTACTACACAAAACAAAACATATATATACTGTACATATACAGTTCATCTGGACTGAATGAATGAAGGAAGACAGTAGGTTCTACAGAGTGCATATGAGATGGTTCATTCCTAATTATTCTGTGGTGATGAAGGTGAGTTTCCTGGACAGCACCCTGCATGGCTAAAGCGGACAACTGTATGTGGTTTTCGGATTGCCAGGGTGTCAACAAGATGATAACCATTGCAGGTTCAGTGAAGGAGCTGGTTCAATGTTTTTATACATTTCCTTTATATTTCCTATAAAGGAGAGTGGGCATTTAGAAAGATTAGAATTAGAATTCCTACAGTAGTTGTTGTAATAAACAACCTATATCCTATAGTCCTGGGTTCGTTCCACTATATGGATACATTATTTTTACATAGATGTTCTTCATGTATCAATCAAGTTACACTGTAATGCAAGAGTCCAGGAGACTGGAAAGGATAATCTTCCTCGACAAAGTATTTGAATATTGCATGTATTTGATAAATGTAGCCTTATGCATCAGTCTTCAGCAAGGCTTCCCTTTGTTGCATTAGCTGTCATTGAAATGTACATATGAATTCTGCTGCCCACAGTCAGAGCACACATCCTCATTTATGTACTCACAAGCAATTCCACATACCATCACAGAGAAACCCAGAAATTGGCCAAAATAATTACATTTTCTCCCGCTCCTGGCAATTCTCCTGATGAAATCTGTTCAGATCTCAGAGGTTGCACAGAAATTTCCATGTTGCATCATGATGAAAACACTAGTTCAAAGGAAGTAACTCCTAAAATCTGTCTCTACGGATTAGCATTCTAATAGTAATTAATTCACAGAGAACAACGGGGTGGTGTCTCTTACAAGCATGTACAAGACACAAAATTAAGCTTGAGGAAGGCCAGGTTCATGGCAACATAAATCTGGAGCATACGGAGGGAAAATAAATTGCAATTATTTCATTTTTAAGCAGCTGTTAGGAAAGACTCAAAAGTGATTCAGCAATTGACCATTGTTATTATTGCCAAAAGGGAAATAACCTCTGGTTAACAGGGGCCAACAAAGGTTAAGGCAGAAAGATGAAATGCTCCAGGTGTTGACTACTAAACAGACAACTTGACATGATGAAATTCCTCTTTTGACTGAGATTTATGTTTTTATTGCCTCTTGTAGAAGCTGACCCAATCATCAAAACATATTTTGAGACTGAAGAATATTTTCTATAAAGGAGAGTGGGCATTTAGAAAGATTAGAAATAGATTTCATACGGTAGTTGTTGTAATAAACAACCAACTTGTAAAGGAATGCTGCCTATCTACCTAGATAAATAGAAAGATCTTGTTCAGTAGCAAATTTTTCAAACGAGAACTAGATTTTGTAACAATGCCTTTTGCTGTCTACAGGTAGTATCCATTGAATAAAGAGACCTTTCCACCTTTCCAAAAGTCCTTTCCACCCAACCATGTCTGAACTTTTATTGAGGCCAGAACATGGCTACCTAGCACTGTAGCTTGTCATCTATCCCAACATGGCAAGCTGAGAAAGAAGCCAAGTGTACCTTCAGACCTTTTTGTTGCAGGCTGTTGGTAAAGAATAACATTTATTTTGCAGTGAATCAGGCCATCATCTCATTCAGCAGAACAGTTTTCAAATACTTTCCATTTGTAAGAGTATAGACTTCTGATGGAGGGGCTCTACCTCTACAACCTCTAGTGGCAAACTTCTGCCTAACGACTCCTAAAGGTTGCCTGAAGGGCTGCCTAAAGGCTCACTCATCAGAAGCCAAGCAACTAGGCTTAATGTTTGAGGAGCTGAATGGAAGAGTTCTCCCCTCTCCCATTTCAGCAGGTGGAGACACGACAGCAGAGACCACGGCGTCCCTGACAAAGGAGACTGGAGACCACAAACCATTTGTGTTGGCCAGTTTGGGGCCACGAGAATTACCTTCCCTTTTTCCTCACTCAACTTATACAGCATGTGTTGTGAGAGCAGATGTTTGCTGATCAAAAATGATCATTGTAATCAGTTGAATACTTCTACTCTCCAAAAAAAATGCACGGATTCTTCTTATCACATGCACAATAGTCCATTCAGTTATCAACATTTGTGAGGAATGTATGCCATGAATATCCTTATAGTAATATGTGGTTTTTGGAACATTTGCTAAATCAAATTGATAAACTACCTATCAGGTAGAACTGGAACATCAGAATGAAAGGCAGATTTCTCACATCTTGTATCAATCAACCAAATATTCTGTCAAATTGGCTGACAGGTACTTTTCATTAGTATACTATGG
The DNA here is from genome assembly GCA_037577475.1 of Chaunax sp. Z400. Classification (NCBI taxonomy): domain Eukaryota; kingdom Metazoa; phylum Chordata; class Actinopteri; order Lophiiformes; family Chaunacidae; genus Chaunax; species Chaunax sp. Z400. Next base: position 17,846,022 of record CM075188.1, on the reverse strand, counting down.
AGTATGAAGGGACATATTTATAGAGTGTGACTGAAAAGAATCACTACAGATTCTGAATATGAAGGATCCTGGCCAGGTAAATAATGACCAATGGCAACTGCCTGCTCCATCCAGTAAGAGGAATAGGAGTAAGGACCCATGGGGGTGTAGTGAGAGAAGGACAGCAGAATAGAGGAGGAGACAGAAGAGTACATCACAATGAGCTGTCCTATGTGGAATACGGGCCACAAGTGTGGACAAGTAATTGACTAGAGACTGGTAGCCAAATGCACCCTAATGCAAACCAGGCTTGTCTTTAACTTTCTGCAAGGAAAACAGTCAATACTGGAATTCTTCATGTTGCAGTATTCTATTCTAACAAAACAACAACAAAACAAAACAATTTTTTTAACCTAAAGTCAGTAAGAATAAAAGCCAATGCATGTCAGAAATTCAGACTGAAAGAAATACACGAGGCACACAATGAAGTACAAGATAGTGTAAAACGTATTGCACATACAACACAGTCCAGATAGAGTAATGAAGCACTAACGTAAGTTGCTATTCTGTTATTCACACCTCTCACGCATGCTCAATCTTATTTTCCTGCATCACAGTCTGGGCCGTGAACTGAGTTATTCAGCTGTTCTCATCAGCCAGTCAAATCCATCCAATAGCATGCAGTGACACACCTTCATTGTCAGCTAATCATCTTGTTGCTGTCTTTTTAAATATGACTCCATTCCTCTAGTTCTTTCATGCCACTGTTTTGCGCACCCTCCACCTCCTCATCACCACCCAGTCTTCAAAGAAGGACTTGCAGGGTGTGAATTAACTTCAGTGTATTGACATATACTTTATTTAACTTAGGAAGCAGAAATGATAAAGAAAAACACACAATGCACACAGATTTTTTTTAAAATCTGAAATACTGCAGTGCATCTTATAGAGCATTAAAAGCCGCTTTGATAGTGCTGAATCCATTAACATATCTACCAAGACCAAATAACTCCGTCATGATTTTATTAAGATTAACATTTTGGCAAATTATAAACAGTTAACAGAAGCACAGAAATATAAGCTCAAAGCCTGAGAGTTTCTTTGATGACAGATAGAAATCTATGAAGCAAAAGCATCAAACTGAGTCTGTCATCAGCTGCAAACCACAGCTATGACTGCCAAGTCATCTCTGTCAGAGAAAAGTGTCATCAACACTATCAAAGCCCTGAAAAGATCTATAAATAGGCAGCAATAATTACCTCTGAATTCAGTGAACGTCAGTCTGCCTGCTTCCTGACATGCAGGCGTTGTCACACTCTGTACATGCAGTATTGACTTTCGGTGTTGTGTTAAATTGTCACATCATACAGAAGCAATAAATCAGTTGTTTTCACATACATGGCTGTATCTAATTTGCGTTGATAGCTTTCATCTGCACGTGGGGCCAGATTTGTGCACTTCCTAAGACTGAATGATATTTAATATCAGGCAAAATTATTCTCACAAAAATGTTTGACAGCAACAAAAATGCTGTTATGAAGAATAAAGTGTGTATTCCCTTGAAAGTAAAACTGCTCGGTCACAAACCTCAAACAAGTGAGAGATGTTAAAAAAAAACTTTGCAGAGATCTTTAAATAAATATTTGACTAAAGCTTATACTTATAATATTGTGTGTGCTGATTCTGTTTGTTGTTTCCTAGTTAAACACTAAATATATTTATGTGGGTCATTTATATGGACTTATATGGATATAAATTAAATATATTCCAGGTATTATATTTGCTGAAAATTCAGTGAAATTATTCTTATTCCTTGGAATCTGTAGGGATCGATAGCTCATGCTCATAGCTCATTAAAAATTATTTCTGGGAGCCTGACAGTGTGCAGACCTCTCTCTTTTTCAAACTCTGTTCTAGTTTTTTGTCAAGCACTCATATTATTGTTGAATGTGCGCACACTAGTGCGCTCTTTTGAAACATGAATATCTATACACCATTTTATGCCAATCCACCCAGAGGATGTTTGCCAGGATAAATGAAAACTTCCTCCTGCCAGTGGCGATAGTTGAAAAGTCGAAGAATCAGCCAAGTCATTAGATTTCATCCACCGGGGACCATGACTGTCTGTACAATCAACAGAAATATTTCAGTCACAACATGCTTCTAGCAGCAAACACTTACGCAAACTGACTACAAGTGGAATGACTGGTGCTAGTAACAGATTATTGTACAGGTATGTATAATTTCTTTAATTTAACCGAAAGAAATGTGCACTGAAGAATTTGCAACCATAACACCGTATGGCACATCTAGAGGATTTGCCAGCAAGAGAAGTGCTGTAAGGCTTGAAACCAAACACATGATAGATTTACTTCATGAGATTTTTGGATTAGAATAGTGGATTAGAAGGTAAACATTCAATTATTCACCTAGGGCTTGCATACACACATTACTTATAAGCTCTTACAGGATTCACTGCATATATATTATGTTTGCCTTAAGGTATTATGAATGAGGACAATCAGAGAGTGTTTCTCCACCATGTCCATTAGTGACAAGCCCATTAATCCTGAACATAATCATGGTCATTTTGTCACTTTTTTGTCTCAACGTTTTTATGAACGACTTGTCTTATTATGCCATGATGTAGGTTTAAACCATTTGTGCTAACTGGAGGTTTAAAACCAGTCAGTGGAGCTTTTTCTTGAAAGTGGTTCAGTAGGTGAGTCCCATTATTGAGGTTTGCTCTCTTGCCTTTTCGTTCCCATGCACACAAAGGAATCCTCAGCAATAATGTCTTGTCTTGTTTGGCAATGCTTTCGGACACCAGTGACTTGAAATGCTGCTTTTTCAATATTATTTGCATCAGCCACATTCTTTAAAAAAAAAAAGCTGAAGTTGTCTAGTTTTAATCTTAACAAGACATTAATCTTAAAATCCATCCAATGCTGCCTGAGACATTAAACCCATAACTACGTAATGTCAACCTCATTGTGGCATAAGATGAAAAGTCAAACAGTTGCCAAAGACATTAACATATATCCTTTGGGAACCATGAATATTTTGAAAATCTTTATGCAACTCTATTGTGTAAACATTGAAATAAATCACTAAATAAGTAAAAACCTTGATGCAGATTGATTCAATCAGTAATTAGTGTGTTCACCATCAGTATTTATTAAAGCAGTTACTCATGGACTGGCAACTTGCAGATATCATCCTCTGTGATGGCAGCTCTTTCTTCAGTCAGAGCTGAGCAGAGCTGGGTATCCCTTCACCATAGCACCAGTGTAAGGTTGTCGGTCACAAAATGCATCATGCCTCTGAAGAAATTTGTATTGTTTTGTGGGTGCTAATTGTCTCTGGAGTCTGTGGTGCAGCATGAGGACATGTTGATCCTAATTCTGGGTCGTGACACACCAGGGCTCAGGTGGTCTGTCATGGTTCCTCTGGCTACATAACAAAGGCATAGATGCACCATTGGGGAATGGTGATCATTCACTGCCTGGGTGACTTGTCTTGGTGGGTTGCCATGCCTCTAGCATGTCAGTGGCATGTTGGCATGTTTCCCCAGTTGTGGTATTCTTATGGATCTATTTTTCTCTCCAGTCTTCATGCCTTTTCATATGGGCGAATTAGTTTAACAAGGGAGTGGTCATTTGCGATTTGTTGGATACAGGCATGGCTATTTCTCTCAAAACTGTAATTTCAGAATCAAGACTCACAAAAAAATCAGTCTGTGACCAAACCTTGGATGTTGAGAATTGTAAAACCTACACTACTTACAGATGTACTCTACAATCAATTTGAAAAATAAGAAAATGTTTTCTCAAATTTAGATTTTGAGGAATACTACAGATTAATGCTGGAATACACATATACAGATTATTATCCCGAATCTTTGATTTCTACAACATGTGTTGCTGATAAATGATCGGCGCTCTCTGAATCCATGACAGTCGTATAAATCAGTGCAGTCTGACCCACATTGTCACTTCACGGATGGAGAAACCGGTTAAAAGAGCAGCCAGCCAGCAGGAACCAATGAACAAGTGCTCATTGTACCACGTTAAATTGTCTCTGTCACTTGTCATTGAAACATTTTACCTGTATCATTTATGGTTTATGAAGGTATTTATATCATTGATAAGAGGACTCATGCAAGTGTCTCAACAGATAAACTGGTGTTTGCTTTTCAGATTTTACGTCTAAGGCAGTGCAGAGACGATCTTGTCAAGTCTTACTGCAGTTTTACAGACATGCAGTAAAATGCCAAATACCGTGCAGACTAGGAACATCTTTCAGGGTGTCTAAAAATGGTACTCACAAAATTGCAATCCTCGCTTTTACCTGACGTGGTGACAAAATAATTTATTATGCTACTTCTCATCAACGAAATGTCTAATGAAGTTGAGCACATGTGTAGCTTCATCATGTCACAACATTGTGTCTAGCTTGTCACTACATGAATAAATGCCAACACATTGTGTCACACCTGCTCGATCAATTTGCCTTTTAAATGTTTATTGAAACTATTTCAGTGATGCAACCTGTAGCCATTTGACAGTAGCTATCAATGGAACAACACTGATGTTACCCATCAGTAACTCTAACCTCTGACAAAGAATTTAGTATCTCATATTAGCAAAGAGACAGCAAAAAAAGACAAGTTGTCAACATGTTTAGATCCTCTAATGGCCCTAAAAAAATACTGTAATCTTGTGCCATTATATCTAATTGAACATGCCATTCTATGGATGTGGAGAGATCAGAGAGTGCTGTCCTTCAACAAAGTCCATTTTAGCTCAGTTTCTTATTACATGTAATTGATGGAAGACTGAGTAACAAGAAAGGGAAATTCCATTTGGACTGAAAGCCTTTTAGGAAATATGGTAAACTACCTCACACTAGGTTTCAAAGTACATTCTTTACTGCATGCATCAGAGCTAGAATCTCACTGTATTACTGAGCTGAGCTGCTTACTTCAAGATGAAGTCAGGTGTGGTGCTGCATCTATTATGGCTGTAGTGTTTTTGGAGATAATAGCTTTATTCTAGACATACATATATTATAAGCATCAGTTACACCCCTACACATTATTTGAAATAAAGCCACAGGGTATGTATTTAAATCTCTCTCTCTCTCTCTCTCCCCTATAGGTGCTGTATGTATCTTCAGTGGATGGTGCTACATGGGGCCCTGGCAGCAAACATGTCTCTTTCTAAAGTGGATCCTAATGTGGGGGAGGGCTGTATATTCAGTAACATGCCTGTCTGCACATTGTGAGTTTCCTGAATGTCATGGTGTGCTATCTTTATTTTGTTTGCTATCTGCTGTCTCTGGGAAGATGAGAGTGAGTTCCTCTGAGGGGCTGTACATACTGGAGCTCAGATATTCTGGGAAGACAAAAGAGAAGAGTGCTGTAATGAATTTTTTGTTTGGTCAGGCTAAACAGGCTCAGAAGGAGTAACGGTTTCCTAGGACTGGTGGACCCAGTGTTATTGTTTAAAGGGCTGGTCTCTGCGTGCCTTAGGGCTCAATGTGAATATACTGTAGATTGAGGGGAACTAAAGTGCCCATCTGGTTATGCTGTAACTTGCACAGAGTACTTAGTGCACATGTTTTGATAAAGGAAGTTTAAAGTCACAGTCTTACTCTCTCCCTACCCAGAAACGTGAGGGTGACACGGCCACACAAAAAAATTACTTTTGTTCTTTTCTTAAATGTATTATTTAAATTATTATTATTTTATTTAAATTTCAAGTTTACTTTATGCATGTAGCAACTAGAGACAGGAATCAATTACCTTAACTTAGTATTTGTAGCTGAGACGCTTCTGCACCTCTGAAGTTTAACACTTTTGTCTTCCTACTCAAAAATATTTCAGGGGTAGTTACCTTTTTTCAACTATTTCCTCTGTGTAGTCTCCCCGCGAGTTGCTGTTGTTCTCAGAGAAATGGTCATGTCACATCCCATTTTTTTTTTTTTACGTTTGTTTGTTTATGAATTAACATACAAGGAAGAAATAATGTAAATAATGTGCTAATAAGGTGTTGGTAGGCATCTTTTTTAATTCATTTTTTTAAAAATTTTAAATAAATTTGAATTGCAGACATACATTATAATATAATTGTGATATTTTGTGAGGACATTCACATTGCAGAGCCCACATATCCTCTCAACTTGCACTAACCAAATGTTGGAAAACCCTGATGAGTTAATGCTGAATAGAGCCACAGCATCGGTGTATTACACTGTGTAAATTCTTGTCTTTTTAAGGGCTCCAACCTGCAAGCCTCCAGTCATGCAGCTAATCTCTAATCAGCCTGTCGCCCTGCCATATGCTCAACTCAGTACAAAATTGTTTACTAACTAAAATAAAATCTGCTCTCTGCTAGAATTATATATACCACTTGAGAATATTAACACGTTTTCACTTGACATCTGACACTGTTTTAAGATCAAAACAAGAGGACAACTAGACTCATCATACCTTGAAATGTGCTTATTTTATAATGTGTTTTGTAATGATGCTTTTGTGTTTGCATATTGTCTTCAATCACATTCAGGGCGTGCCACATAGACTCTCCATCTCCTCACTGTCCAGAGCCTTGATAAACGGTGAGGTTGCCATGGCAACCACTCTTCAATGGCAGGATTATCAGTGACCTTTTTGCAATATATACAGAGCCTATATGACTGCACATTAAAGAATTGCTGTGTCCCTGGTTTTTGAATGCTCAGCTTCTTCCCCACTGCTCCTTTAAAGTACCCACTCCTTTCTGTTGCTCAATTATCAAGGATCTATTGGCAGATCACAGCATGTCAGAGTAGAGAGATGGAAATATCTTTGCTGCTTTGGCAGTGGAGGAGATTTTAACATTGCGCTCTTTGTCCTTTGTATGGATTACCAATGAAACCAATTGCAAATTGTGTAAATGATAAAAAAAATTGCTTGCAAGAGCATTGCTGACAGTTCTCTGATAAACTCAGTTAAAAATCATGCTTTATATAAAAAAGAGATATAAGGCTTGAAATCATATTCATACAGTCATGCGTATAAAAAAAAATATATTTTATATCTAATTACTCTTTTGTCTTTAACAAATATAAGTGAAATATGTGACAATGTCACACAATATTATATGCATGTCTGTGTGCAGGGTACATTTTAGTATTGGATAGCTTTTTCCTTATTTTTCTCCAGAAAACACAGCTGTTTGGACAGGCACGTTGTCTCATAGCCTTTTACAGTGTGCTGCATGGATGCTGTTCCAGTCTTGACTGCTTCCAACAACTGGTCAGTGCCCCCAAAGTCTCTGCAAACCAATCTGGTCTTGATATTCACCCATGTATTCTCTATAGAGTTAAGATCCGGTGACTGACCAGGCCAAAACATCACTGACACTGAATGTCACTCAAACCAACCGCCTTTGTTGTTTCTGTTGGGTGTGCTGGCACATTATCTGGTTGAAAAATGGCCTCTTGTCTTTTATTTCCGCTGCAAAACATGTTCAGGCTTGGAAGCAAAACCCTCTTCATAAAATCTTTTTTGTACTCCTTCACATGAATGGAGTTTTCACATTGCTCCAGCTCACCAACACCAAATACGGAAAACACGCCAACATGCCATAATTCCACCACCTCCATGTTTCTCAGTGGTGGAGAGGCATGCTGGGTTGAACTTTTCACCTGAAGAAGAAGAAGACAGTGTTCTGGAGCATCGGTACACAGCTCAAAACATGACGCATCACTTCAGAGTCATTTTGACTTCAACAGGTACATGAAATGAAGATAGAGACGTTGGAAGATATTTTGAAACAAAAGGAACAGCTTCACTCTCCACTTACAGTGTGGCCATACACAGAGAACACAGAGATGAATAATGTTTTATCACCTATAGGTCAGGACATAGTCAGTTTGTTTAGTTCATTCACTTAAAATCCTGCTTACACAGACAAAATATTTGTGTCTTTCATGTGTGCATGCAGGTCTAATATGAAACTAAGTTTTATGTAAGGGTAAATGAAATTCTGATTAACTTCAGAGCATTTAGATATGATGGTGAAGAAAAGTACAAATTAAATGGAATTGTCTCATTTTTAAATGTTTTTTTTTATTCCCCCCAAAAGACGATCAAAATCCTCAAACATGCTAATACAAACACATATTACATGCTGTTGTATTTTATTGTTGCATATTTGCCTCTATTCAATCAAACAAATAGGACCTTTTTTTTTGCCCAGGAGTGTACTGTATGTTGTGCAATTTAAAATAGGATTTAAAATTTTCACCAGTCTGACATGACACTGGTTTTGTTGTGTATATCTGAATTTCTGGGTCAAATGGGTGTAATGGGAGAAGAGCATGAGAGAGGAAGATATACAATTTGAACAATAATTAAAAATAGAATGGAAGGCACCACAAGTAAAGGCGCCATATGTCACTGGTAAGATCAACAGAGCCCCCTTCTGGTTGTTTGACTGTATGCTATGTCCTCAGTAAAAATTACTCCTAAATGATTTTTTTTGTATGATCTGAAAGTTACATTGTAAAAAAACAGTGATTACGGCCTATGCCAGCCACCGTAATGGATATTTAAAGCTCTGTATTTTGCCTGCTGTACTATCACACACAATTATGGTTTTGAAGGATCAAAAGATTATGTATTGTCGACACAGAATGGGAAGAAAATTGCTCCTGTTCCTGCCATGAAAGCACGTTACACAGAATGGCACTATAAACAAGGCACATTTTTGAAACCTCTTATGTCATGAAGACTCAATGACTCTACTGTGCTCCTGGACATTAAGAAGTGTGGGGGCAGCCTGTCAGTGTCACGTGTCACTAAACTAACAAGAAAATAAGAATAAACCAAAGATAACTTAAACCTAGTGGATGTGGTAATATAAGGCAACACAAGAAATTTACTAAATTCGGCTGGAAGTCCGACAAAAAATAATCCCAATGAAAGTTGTCCAACAAAGACACAAAAATAAAAGCAAAAGGTGGTACGTGAGGAAACAAAACAGAGACACTCTGAAAGTACAGGACTAAGTAACAAATACAGGAAATACAGGAAACACATGAAACGCAGATGAACTGACAACTGAAAGAGGGAAAGCATGTGAAATTAATATACGTTAGGCTAATTAGGGACAGGTGGAACTAATGGGGGCCAAAAATGGTCAAAGAAAACAAAGACAGGAAGTGCAAAACATGACACCTTAGGAAAGAAATTACAAAACAAAACATGAGCTGACTAAACAAAAGCACCCCCTTCAAGGTATGGCTCCCACGGGTCCCTTCAAAAGTCCGTAATAAAGTCAAGTCCAAACTAAAGTCAAACACAAGCAGGGTGGTTGAAGGAGTTCTTGAGGAGGGACAAAAACTAGACACAAGGGTCACAGACCTTGGGCATACCTCCCACGGGCCAGAGAGCAGAGGATCCAGAGGCCTTAGCCCGACAGCCTGGAGGATGGACAGATAAGAGGGGATTTCAAGCAAGAAGCCTGACAAAGGCAAAATGAGAAATTTCAGGTGAATTGTCTCGGGGCAGAGCAAAGGCAGAGCAGGTGCCATCAGGTGTGCATCCTGGCAGGTACGTTTTAGTCAAAATGATTTCCTGCTAATAGAAGTATGGAATATCAATATCTATTTTAACCAGAATGGATTTCAGACATTTGTATAAGGAGGTCTGCAGAGAGCATACTGCTTACCATCTGTAGAGAACAGAAAATCATTAGCAGTTCCATGTTTGCAGCTTTCTTTTGAAACGTGTCCAATAGTTTGATCAGGCTGCTGTGTAGGTTGAACTCAAACATTAGCATTAAAACGACACTATTGCTGAAAGTTAGTTTTTTAATATGCCTACCTGGCCTTAGAACTGAATAATCAGAGTAATTGCCATGCATGGCATGTTCAAGACTTGCCATTAAGCTTATTCTGATAAGAACAAGTAATTTGAAGTTGCTTTTCCGAATATATAAATAAATATATTCTCATGCTATGAACTGTCACACAAGCTCTTACAGGGGAAAAGGGAACACAAAGAATTTAACTCAGATGCAGAGACGTGAGACAGAGCTGGTGCAGTTCGATAAAGCATTAATATACTGTTCCAGTAATGAAAGTCATCCATCCTTTAACAACAGTTGCATCTTTGACAGTTTGGAGCAAAACATAAAAAGTCACTAATTCAATGCAGACACCACTGAGCAATCCTAATTTTTTACTTGACAATAAATCTTCCAACACTAAGGCTGGCAACATAACCTTAATTATCTTACAGTTCCTCTGATGAATAGTGTCTGCACTGACTCAGTATGTATATTCAACCTCTTTGTTCCAGACAAGGAGCCCTTACAGCCCCAATCTCACTATAGCCATCTGACCTCAGCTGACAGTTCTGTTTATACGAAAGCCCTAAAGCAACTCTCACCACTCTGCTATTCGGAGTAATAGCGATCACAGAGCATGGTAATGACATATTATTAAAATATTGATGCAACAGACTAATATATGTAATTATGGTGGTCATAAACATATTCTTACGATGACACTAATGTTTCAGATAAAGGTTCAGGCTATCCAAGGCTTCTCATGAATAAGGTTTCAAAATGAATGTGCCATTCCCTAAAAAAACGGCCCAACTAATAATGTACACAGCAATATGATTTCTAAATAACGTTCCATGAACATGGCAACAAGCTCATTGGTGAGAGTGATGGTAAAGTTATTAGATAGAATAATGTAAGCTCAGTGGATGTCTAACAGAAGACGTGATGTGAGATTTTGAGCCTTCTGGAGGTTTCATGAAATGTCTGTGACAAGATGTGCCCACTTGATGATACCAGTGATAATGTCATTCGCTCCCAGCCACATTTCACCCTGCACACAAGCCTTATCGCTGAGTACCTTAAATTAGAAGGGGAGGCAGTTTATATCAGATCATGTGTGCTGGTGTGAAAGGAAATCTGTATAAGCTAAAATACGACAGATATGACAGTGACCTTTCAAAGTGCTGCGTTTCCCTAAAGATAATTCATTATCACCTGTTTATGATTGAAAAAGGGTTCCTTAAGATACAGTGAGTAGCATAGTTTGATTTTGCATTTAGAGGTATTTTGATTTTTTATAGTTGAATAAACTGTGTGCCTGCACTTTGCATGTTAGGATTGAGGTCGGACTCTCTACATGCCAAGATACATGTTTATTTATCCTCAAAATGTCAATATCCATTGCATAGCCTGAACAAATACTGGTGCCAGGCTTAAAGCACTGTGCCAGGCATATTCCACTGCCTGGTAAACACTGTCCTCTAGTGCTCAAACTACAACACACACACACATGCACACACACACACACACACACACACGCCAGAGGATTATGCTTTCCAACAACAGTGCCAAAAATACTTTTTTTCCTTCTTTATTTTATTTTATTTTATTTTTTTACAGACTTCAAAATCTTTAAAAAATATTTTCTAAAAGGTAGCATCGCCTGAACTTGTGGGTTTTACATATAACAAAACTCGTTCAATGATACCCTATGCTATAGGGCAAAACATGTAGTTATAGCTGCAATTGGACAAATACGTATGCAACAATGCTTTTATTATCAGCAACCCTCCGATGGGTAAGGGCTGGTGAAGTCTGCCTAATGCGGTAAAGTCACAATCATAGAGTGAGCAGCAATAAAAAGGAGGGGATGGCCTCTCTCTCCCTCCTCCTCCAAATCTTCCCAATCAATGATTGACAAGTGTTTTCTAACCATCTGATTTCACCTGTCAACACAAAGTCAGGGTGTCCTGATCTTCTATTTGACAGGAGGTGATGTGAATCTTGGAATCTTGATGTAAGCAAAAAAAAAAAAAAAAGAAGATTTGCACTCAGCCTGTCAACCACCTCTTGAAAGCCTGCAGGATATTAAAGATGTTAATGGAACATAATGGTGCCGTTTTACTTGCGCTCATCCTGCTCAGCCCTTGATGGCGGTGCCCTTTCTCTGCAATTCAACACCATGTGCTAAATAAGTGAAGGACGCGGCGCCGGGAGTAGTTAAGACAACCAATCTTTGCTGATGACACAGTCATAATCTCTGACTAATGACTCATCCCATTTGTTATAACTCAAAGTTGAGATGTGGCTGGACCTAGTTCAGGAGCAAATAATATTCTCTGAATCTTTCATCCATGCACACAGTAATGCCTGTAATTCTAGATCTCTAGAAAATGTAAAAATATAGTCCATGGTTTATCAAAGAACACACTGGAGTGCTTTGTGTGGCAGAGGCAGTGAACTTTAAGGGCATGCACGGTGACATTGTGTACTGATATCTGCAAACAGTTCTCCTGGCTTGGTTGACCAGGCAAACACAGCAGGTCATACAGACCTTGTAAACATTTGTCTCTTTCAGAAACCCTCCAAAAGAGGTATTTATTCAGTTTATATTGACCATCAGATATTTTGACAATCAAATAGGTTATTTAGGGTATAAGAGGACCTGTTAACAAAGACAAACTTGCCAATCATTTGATTTGTTTCTTACTTTTTAAGGACATTTGAATTGGCAGATATAATGTTGTGATGTAACATTACAAAATTTGCATCAGAAAAGAGTTTATTACTTCATCTGCATTGATTTCTTTAATGCTTGTGAGGGACTTCATCAGCTCTGCTGATCATTTTCTAGCAAATATTACATTGTGTGATAATTTTTACTGTGCTTAGATTATACCCCTTTCACTTTTGTATATTGATAATTTGGTTCTAATTATCCAACAAAAAAGGTTTGTAACTTTTCATTGTAATTGCATTATATTCAAGGACAAATAGATTTAACACAATGTTTGGATGAACAAAGGATTTATTCTGACTCAAACAGAAAAAAACCCCAACCTGACACTTTTAAAAAAAATCAGTGGAATATGTATATATGTATATATAATCAGTGTAATGAAGAGTCACTATTTTGGAACATTAGCAATAGTTTATTCATTGTTTTGTCAAAATAGGGTGTTCAAATAATAATATGCTTTCAAATAAAATAAATCGGGATCTTTACATGGTTGGTTTCAAACTGGTGTGATCTGATGGATTACTGATGCATCTTTTATCAGCCTCACTTTTATGACAATGGTGGGATTTCAGTTGCAGTGTTATTACTTTGAAAAGAGACATCTGGCTCCCAGCTGGGCTTTGTTGTCTTCCTGAAGCAGAAACACACTTCATAAGGTAAGAAAACATAACATAGCTCTTACACTGAATTTTCCAATATTCAAAAAGACAAAGAAAATAATTGAGCACATTCATTTAAGCTGAAACTGGATTATTTGCTTACATGTTTTTACGCTATTGCAAAGCTGTACATCGTTGTGTTACTGACGTCTTGTTGGAACTCCAGAAAAGAGGCAGGTGGCAGAGGAACAGGTATAGAATGGCTGTAGACTGTATACTAATGACAAGACAAGCAAAATAACGCGTCAATATATATATACCAGTCAAGATTAGTTAATGTTAGGGTTTAGAAGATTTGCAAAGAGTTAGAATGTTTCCTTTAACACCTCTGGGAATTTAATCTTCACATCAACGCTGTCTGCTGAGGTGGCAACGACTGATGCAGAAACCTCCTGCTTTGCATTTCTCTGGATTTGCCGGGTGAAGCCGAAAAGGAAGGCCATGCCTGGGATGTAGGTTTCAACTCTAGGACATGTAAAAAAAAAAAATATCATTTAACAACACATGCCAGTATGCATAATTGTAAACGAGAAAATGTTTCCACCATGCTCTGTGAGTTGCTTGAAAATGTGAATCAAAATGATCTTCTCTTCTTCAGCTCCTTCACCTCTTCCTCTTCAAACATTTTTTTTTCTTTATACAAACTGTATCTTTATTCCACCGAGGCTCACCTTCTGCCAATCTCTGCCATTGTTTCAGGGATCCTGCTCCAGTGTACTTTAGCCTTGAGTGTTGGCTTGGAACCAGGCAGATGTGTAGTAGCACCTTTTAGTGATATGTCATAGGACTGACATTCAGCTCCCCATCTAATGTGTGCCTATACAACAATAGGAGACCAGTCGTGAAGGGAGGTTCTCCAAACAAAAGGCTTGGCTTTGGCTTTGGTATAAATTATTCAATTTAATAAAATTCCTGAAACAGTCAATAGGTATGAGTTTTAATTTAGAAATGTAATCATCATACAGTATATTTGTAGACAGTGGACTTGAATGGATTAAACTTTGAACTTGATATTTAAGCTGACATTAGTCATCTTTTGGAGTCACGTTTATGGCCACCTGATAAATACAGTATATACTGTATTTTTTGTTCTGCTTTTGGTTTCTAAAAACCTGTGAAACTATCTGACTCTACAGCTACTTAAGGCTCCTCTGTTTTCATTATCTACTTATCTTACTACCGAGCCTTTCCTTTTCGAAATATCCCAACAGGCCTTCCTTTGTGTTTCATATGTACCTTTGCTTCGGAATGTCCGTTCACGATGGTGTTGACGCACATCTTCCAGTTGGTTTCTTCTCCCACTTGTGACACAATCATTTGGACATTCCGAATGTTTGCGTCAGGTGTGTAGTAGATGGCGGCATCATAACCCTCAGGCTTCTGGGAGCCACTCATGGCAAAGGCTTTGATATTGAACACTGTTTCAGGTGTTGAGTCCAAGCCCTATTAAATGTGATAGATAGCTGTTTATTATACTTAAATGGGCTCGTGGGCATCCTGTCTTATAAATGAAAAAATATATTTATTACTGCATCAGATCTCATGAACATTACTGTATGTGGAGTATTTTTACACCAGGCATTAACGTTGACCACTTTTTCCAAAGTGATGGTTTTATCATAAATTATAAGAACAGCTTAAACATTTAGAATTATGACTTTGCTTGTTGCAAACTGCCTATTTTGTGAAATTGGAAATGTTTCGGGTCTGTCTATTTGAAGCGGCATACTTCCGTTACGTAGTCCTGACGGCTGTCCTGAGATCCTCTGATGCTTGAGGCTGAACCAGAGGACAGATTTCCTTGCTGGGTGGCTACCTGTTAAAACAGTTAAATAACGGGATCATTTGAATGCTGAAAACTCCAGAGCAGGTGCAGAAATAATGGCATTCAAAGGGTAGCCAAATACCTTGGAAAGCCTCTTGAGAGTCTCAAGCAGTTGGCGTACGCTCATTGGAAGTGTGCTCGGGCCGACATTAACCTCAAAGTGTATTTTGTCAACAGCTTTGATTGT
Organism: Chaunax sp. Z400; assembly: GCA_037577475.1. Lineage (NCBI taxonomy): Eukaryota > Metazoa > Chordata > Actinopteri > Lophiiformes > Chaunacidae > Chaunax > Chaunax sp. Z400. The sequence continues at coordinate 17,830,793 of CM075188.1, read as the reverse complement.
CTCGGCTTAAAAAAAGAACACTGGCAACGTTAGCAAAAACATGAGAGAAATGCATAGAGTTCATCGCAGGGCCACATAGAAAGACAAACAACCATTCACACTCACATTCACAACGACGGTCAATTTAGAGTCACCAATTCACCTATATTGCATGTTTTTGGTGGTGGGAGGAAACCAGAGAACCTGGAGGGAACCCACGCAGACACGGGGAGAACATGCAAACGCCACACAGAAAAGTCCCAGGTCCACAGGTGGATTCGAACCCAGAACCTTCTTGCTGTGAGGCAACCACTAAGCCACCATGCCACACCAGTTCAATATTATCAGTCGATAATATAACATAGAGAACACATTGTGTTAAAATTGCTAAATGTCATAGCAACAGCTGTGACATTATTCCATGAATTACAGGCAGTAACTGAGTATTGTCACATACGTACCTTTAGCAGTTATCTACCTGAACTGTTAAATGTGTGTTTCATTCTGAGGCCATATGAAGGATTCTGATGTGCATAGTACTGTGACGTGTAATGTGTTGTACCTGCGTACCTGGGACTACTTTGAGTGCCATATGGGTGTATCCCAGGAAATAGTACAGGGGGTATTCGTCATGATAATACTGTCTCCTTAACTCAGATTCCACACAGAGACCAGCTCCATAAATGCTACTCTCAGCACACATTTTGGCTTTTGGACGCCAGATGTTTGGTTTCAGGACCTGTTGAATTGGAAAAATCATAAATATATTCGGCCTCCGTAAGTTGTAATTAACTTAAGACCAACAGTCATTTCTTAAAGTTGTTGACTTTACCTGATCTGACTCAGACCTCGCAACTGTAGGGTCTCTGCGGATAACTTCATCATTGGAGTCCATAGAATTGGGAATTATTGGAGTCATTTTAGCCAAAGCTGGCTCTTCAGAGTTCCTGGTGACTGCATACACATTGGAGCTGTTGGTTGGAAACAGAAGGGAGAACTCTTAGACTTTGCACAATGGCATCATTGTGGACAGGATGTGTAAAAGAACATAACATAACTGAAGCCAACTTTTATCGATGTAGGTCCCACCGTTTTGTTAACACATCAAGGAAGAACCAAGATAAGAAGCGTGCTTGTTTTGTGAATACGTACTTTCTCATACAACTAAAACACACCTGACTGAAAAGAGTTCAAACTCTTTTTTGCATGAAGGGACGTCAAGCTCAAACTTCTTTTCTTTGATATTGACCTTGGCAGCAAACTTCCATGGGATAGCAACGGGCACTTTGCTCTTAAGCTCAAAGCCACACTGGAACAGCTCTGTGTTGATCCCATAGAAAAGCCAAAAATCCTTTGTGTAACTAAAACAGAAGATGTTAATTCAGAAGTTGTGAATCCACCTGATGAATAGCAGTATATAAAGGCAATTTGGCAATGATAATACACTGCAAGTGCCACTAAATAACATTGTTTGCTTCCTATGATATTGCCTTAGCATGCTGGTTTGATATCTTTTTCTTTTAGATGAAATGAACATAAAATATTTTACCCAATAAAACCGTCACTCTCCATTGAAATTTCAGAAGCCAATAGCTGTCCAAGATGTTCAGTCAGTGGTGGATTTACTGCAGCTTTGGCTACACAAGAGAAAATCACTTTAATAATAACTAGAGAGCACTCGGAGAGCACATACCTCCGCTCAGCAAATTCCTAATCCTACTATGATGCCCCAGCTCTGCTTCTGATTGGCTTGACATGACGATGATATTTCTAATAGGTCATGACATCACCATTATAGGATTCATGAGAAAAATAACACAATCCTGGATCCATACCATCCTAAGCCTAAAAATCGAATCACCTGTTCCCCTCCCCAAGGCCCACCTTTCCACAAAATTACTTGGAAATCCATGTAATCTACTTCAGCTATCTTGTTTATAATCACACACACACACACATAGACAAACAAACAACACTGTCACATGACCTCCTCCAACTATCATTGTGATGGAGATAATAGTAAAAATAGATTCAGTACTAAATAAATACAAGTTGTTTAGGAAAGAGGTGATGTAAGTATATGAACCCTACCCATGTATAAGTCACATAAGTAGGGTTTGACTCCTCACCATTAACAGTAACCCCACTGATAACTTCATAATATTTGCTAATCTCCAGTGGGACACCCAGTGTGGTAGCTTGGAAGTAGCGAGCCTCAAAGGTTAAGAATGGCTTTGTCCAATGCCACGATACTCCTCTCTGTAAATTCTCAATCACAGCCCACAGTGGACTGTCTTTGCCTGCAGAGGAACTGAAAGCCTGCAAGTAAAATCAGAGCAGAGTATTCAACAGGCTTTGAAGACACCATGAAAATATGGTCAATTGATCAATTATTCTCTCACCTTGATGATGCTCCGAAGGAACTCTTTGTTAAAATCAGCAAAGAACCACTCTTGTCCAGAGGCACGTGTAAAGGCAGAAATGATGGGCTTATCATTTGGCAGAATTTCCCAGTTTTCAAGCTGAAAATGACATTGGTCACCCAAAATAAGCTGGAAAAGCAGTTACAGCCATAATATGTCTTAAAATCTCAGTTATATACTCACCAAACTGAAAATAGCCTGAAAGTCACTAAAACTAAGATCTCCTTTAAAACCAGGGATGCTGTTGCCGAACAGCTGTTGAATTCCGTCAGCACGGATACCCAACTTCATGTAAAGAAATAATGACGATTACTCCTATTGATTGGGAGAGCACTTTATCATCAATAAAACTTTCAGTGCTAATGCATCACGCCGTACCTCCAGCAGTTGCAGAATTCTGCCGATGAAGAAGAATTTTCCTTTCATCATGATTTCAGTGGGGAAGATGTTTGTTGCACTTTTAAGCATGAAGACTTCTGTGGCTGTACCAATGAGGAAATCATCTGTATTTTGGGAAAATAGTGAATTTTCATGAGGCGGTTTCAGAGAAATCAGAGAATTCCAAATCATGTATTTTACACATACCGTTAAACCAGTCCATGCGCATTGCTTTGCTGTAGTGATAGCTGAGACGACCAAACCTAGGGGCCAGGATTTTCATAGCTACGCTGCAAGCAGTTGAGCTTTTGTAGAGAACACAAAAAAAAAAACATTGGTAAGCTGTAGAATAATAGAATACATCTGACATAAACAATAATAACAACACCAAACTGACTATAACTGGACTGTTTTGCTCACAGGTATAGATTTTCTGGTGTGCTGGATCTTGCGAAGCTTCTCAGGTAGGAGTATGCAAAACTAACAACATGGAGGTCTTTTTCCTCCTGTAGATGTGCCGTCACTGTGGACACCAGAGCCATTGATGGTCTAGTGTCAAACAGGATCATGAAAGCCAGCATGCGTATCTCGGAAGGAAGGTTTTTTTGCAGGAACACACTCATGGTGAGTTCTTGGACCTGGAAACAGAGGCATTATAATGGATAGGAGTTCAGAAGGATTGCACATCATCTGCTCACTGCTGAGGGAATTTTGGTTCTGTTCCAACACTGTCTATGCATTCTGGAACTGACAAGACTTTACTTAAAAAATGTCAGGAAACTATGCCTCAAACTATCCATGTAAAGTACATCATTCATTTTAAGTTGTTAAAGCTAAATACAGTTTGTTCATCGGTTTCCTGACTTTATTTTTTTAAACCAAAGTCAATTTATTACAATTTACAGTGTCGGAACTATGAAAGGTAGAATAGAGTAAATATTGAATATAAATACAAAGAAGATTCGATATGTGCACATTAAGCAAACATTACAATTGCATGAATCAGACGTGCCATTTTCCCTTGATTGTTGAAACTTGCTTTTTCTTGCATTAGGATAATTCATTGATTTGGGTAAATTCATTTTACTCTAAATTTGACTTTATGTAGACACATGCAGTAGTATGTTAACATCCTTTACATAAAAACCTCAATGATAAATGACCTTTTAAAAAGACTTCATTTAGTCCTGCATGTCTTAGAAAGTAGCATTCTTACACTTTGAGGGTCTCTGGCAGCTATGAGTCTCATCGACTGCACAGCAGCACTCAGCACACGAGGTGGCAGATCCACAGGGGTGGCAGAAACACCGGGGAGGAAACGCATGATGGTTTTAATGCTGCCTGGATGACCTGCATTCCCCAAAGCTTTCAGAGCGATGACCATGTCTGACTCATTGCCATTCCTCAGGCTTTCCAAGGCCATGTCCAGAAGTGGCTAGTGCAGATGTTCAAAGAAAGGTTGTACAAAATGGTAAATGATTACATTGTGATTTTCCATGTTAAGAGCCTTACTCACCACATAACAAGTGATCTTATGGCTTTGGTGCGTGGTTTTGTTTAGAATCTCAAACATTTACCAAAGGACAGGATTTATCTCAACGTTCAATTACCTGAACAGCATTTACTGGACAAGGTGTGTAATAGGCACAGTGCTTGTACACCAGAGAGCCATAGGAAAGCACGACAGTATGCCACACATGGACATTGGATTTACTGAAGGGCTTGTTGAGGAGCGTCTGTGAAAGAGACAATTTGTCATGATGTGGAAACCATCATTCTTCAATATGCAAACAATTTTTCCATCTTTAGCAATAACTCACTTTAGCCATCTCCACCAGCTCAGGAGTAGCCCGGAGGTGGTCAATCGCCAGCAAAACTCTTTGTACAGCTTCTGACGCAGACAATTCGGCAGCATCGAACCTATTTTCCAGGAACTTCAGGATCCTGGCATCGCTGACCTCAACAACCATGTCCAAAAACCAACGTCTAATAAATGAAAGAAGAGAAAATTAACACTTACACTCGCAGGATAAGGATTACCCTTGAAATGAAGTAAGAGCTGAAAGTGCGAGGGCCTAGTTCAGATGTCACGTTCAATTGCACTTGTACAGAAGCAAATGTGTCAGTGACTGCTTTAATGTTAATTAGCATCAGAGGCAGTCATGCAGTCATCACCTTTCTGTCATCATGTCTCACATCATCATATATCCTTTATCACTTGTAAATGTGCCAGATTAAATCCTCCTAAATGGGAGGGTACAGATTTTTCACAATCTGAATGAGAAGATATCTAAATGAAAATATCATTATAATAACATATAAACATATAAAAGAACAATATAATAAACATCATTTGATACAAAATAACAAAGTATTACTGTGATTCTTTTAATGATATAGTTGGTCGACGTGGAGCTTAACTAACATATTCTATTTCGTATTTAAGCCTTTTGTAGATCAACCCTCAACATTATATGGATTTAGAAAAACAATGAGTTTTCTGTGTAAAATTTTGAAAAGTAACTAATAACATGTTTGACGGACTAGAAGTATAAAGTAGCTAAAAATGGAAATAAACATGTGTTTAGTACTTGAGTAAATGTACTTTGTTACTTTCCACCACTTTAACACACCAACACTGTATGATAACCAAGTACTCACCTGTGCTCTTCATTTCCAGCAAATAGCTTCCACATGGTTTCTAATCCTTCATGAGGTATGACTCTAAGAAGCTGATACAGCTTTATAGTATCCTCAGTTGTGGCACTGTCAATTTTGTATTTATTCGCCTCAGCCAGGTGTTTGATCAACTCAATAGCCTGTAAAGAGGAGCAGTGAGACGAGCTTTAGGGAATAACAAATTTATTTTTTAATGATTTCAATCTTTTTGAATATTTCAGTGTATTCCAATCCAGCATTAGGTCCTGGGTGTCCAAAACATCTTTATATTTATGTCCACTTTATGGAAAGGTCACTTAATTTCAGAATAGGAGAATATTAATTCTAAAACGTTTTCATAATTTCTAGTGATACAATTGATTTCAGTTAATTGTTTTCTACCTGTAATTATTTTTAATTTAGCTTAAAAGATCTTTTACAGTGCTTCCTGTTCATGTAGCAGGAATAAATAAAAAATATGCACACATTACCTTTGGTATTGGGTTGTCCAGGTTCTGCATCATAATGGGGACATTAGCTTCTGCACTGACAAACTTGTAAACAAGGCTGCCCTTGCTTTCCATTGGGCCAAACATGACAGCTCTTGCCATGTCACTCACACTGAGCAGCACCATTTCATTCCTGCAGGATGAGTTATTTAAAGCAGCCAATTTGTATTGCAGACAGGCCTCACGGATGAGCAGCTATATAATGTGCATATATTTTCTTGTCTTACATTGCTTTCATCTTGAAACTGCCGCCCTTCACATTGAAGGGACTGAACTGCTGTCGCTCCAGGCCATGAGCCCTGGTAATGAGACCTCCCTCTTCTGTTGGTTTGATTGTGTAAACATATCTCACTGTTGAAATGACAGATTCCCCTCTCTACATTGGAGGACACACACAAATAGCACTGACTTTAGTCTGTTTCATTCATAAGGGTAGATCCAGATGAATCTGCAGTGAAATAAACAGACCTGTTTGGAGACTTTATCGAGCACAGCTGTAGCCATCCCCCTGTATATCTCTGCTTTCTCGCTGCAGCTATTGGTGTCCACAACCTGAGTGATGGTCATGTCTTTTGTTTCCATGTTTACCTCAGTTGCATAGTTGCTCTGACACTTGCCATGGATGCTAACCTACAAAATAAAATCAAACTTTATTTTCTGATAGTAAACAGTAAATGAAGATGTGCACAGAGTAGTTTATTTGTCAGCAGTGACTTACCTCTTCAAGCTCATAGATCCTCTGTGTGGTCTTGAGAGTGACTTGGAAGAGACCCAGGATCCCTCTCACAATGTTGACAACAGTGTCAGAAATCTCAGCAGAGGCACGGATGTCGCCAACGTGCCCACTGGTGTAGTTAAACATGAAGGGTTTGACGAGCTGGGAGGCAATTCGCTGGCTGAGCTTTGTAGAGGCATTAAAGCCGTTTTTCCCCGGAAAGCCGTTGAAATCCTCGAAGGCAAAATCTGAAACCTTTGGACCACACAGGAAAATAAATTCACATTCACGAGTAGTCAGCATCCAAACAGTTTCAATCTCTGCTCAAACTCCCGCCAGATGAAATGGACTGCTTACAGAATAATTCAACTTTTATTCACTATAATTACAACATATCCAACATAGTTTGACTGCAGCAGTTGCTTATAACTGAAGGATTACGTAAATGTTCTGGAGGGTGACTGTTTGTGCATGGGGAAAACAATGTTTTGCACAACCGATAAGCAAAAATCTGTAACAAACTCTGGACTAAATGTCAGTAATTTCATGGAGAATCTCAAACGCTGAAACTCATTAGGTGGTTTATTTTACACCCAAACTACTTTACAACAGATGCTTATTAAATTTACCTCCAAATAATTTATTATACATGAATAAATGATAAATGACAGATGATGCACAGCCAATTACTTTGATTTAGGAATCAGACATAAAAGAAACGAATGAACATACCATCCCTAAAGCTGTACTACTCAGTAAGAGTATTTCTAACATTTAAGATACTGAGAATGTCTGCATTTGTTTTGTCACTCTTACCTGAAGGTGGAATGTTTGCGCAGACACACCGACGATCTTAACCTTACATGAGATTCTCATACCAGACTCTGCAAGGTTTGGCATGCCGAGACCAAAATTCATCTCCCCCGTATATTTGTACTCATAGGTTTTCTGGGGATTCAGGTTGAGCTCTGGAACATATGATTACAAAGTTTAATTTAATTTCACTTGCTGTTTGTAGAGAGGTTTAGAAATTCATTATTTTTACTTTTAGAATGATGATTAAAAAAAAAAAACTCACCATATTGGATGTTTCGACATGCTGAAAGAATGATACATGTAATTTCACCATTAGAACAATTCTGAAGACAAATCAGTGAATTAATTAAAACTTTTTTTTATTTATTTATTAAAATTTTAATCACGTTAAAGTGAGAGGACTTGTTTTTAACATGATCCCAAAATATTTCACAAAAATTTAACACTTCTCCAGTTTTAAGTAAACCAAACAATACAAATCCAGATGAATAACAATAAACAGTAACAATCACCTTATTTAATAAACGGTATCTGTCTCACCTCTAAAAATCACTAATGTTTTCAAATAGATTACTATATTACCTCCCTAAATATCTTTAATAATGAATGGTGAAATAAATTGAAATTGGCAACATCTACCAGATTAAATTACTTATTCAACCTCTGGGATTATCTCAAGATTTGAAAGCTGTGAAACTGAACTTAAAGAAGTATCAGGCTGGATAGTAACATTCCTCTCTCAGTAAAAATATCTCAATAATATGAGTGAGTCGATGAAAACTTACTGGCCAGGGCCACAAGGCAGCACAGAAGGATCCCCTGCATGGTGAACCTGAAAAATGGGAGCTCAGGTTTCACATTTGTCCTTTATATACCAGTTTGGGTTTTGATCGGGGGAAATTGTTGCATCGTAAGCAGGACAAGGGTCTGTTTTGACACCTGAATGATTCAAAGTAAGCACATGTTCTCTGAGCCGTGTTGACCTGTGTCATTGTCAGAGTGACCATGTCACAGTGATTATTATGCGAAAGATAATGTCTCTCCGGTCATGTGAAATATATGTGTCAATATTTTCTGATTGTGCCTTAAAACATTTATTACATCAGTAAAAACAGGTCTCAGTTTTTGCATCTGTAAGTGAAGGGAGAATTCTGTGTCGTGCTTTTCTGACATTACCCCTGAAATCCCCAGATGTTCCTCAAAACAAAGTTAGAATTTAATTTCTAATCCCTCAGAAAAGGATGTACACAGATCTTTCACAAGTGAATGAAGGGATTATCCCAGCGGGATGCACGTTTATTCCCTCAGTGAAGCCCAGCCACGTGGAGTGAAGGAAGAAAGAGAAGACGCTGGCTGTGTTTACTCTTAAACTTCTTGAATATCAGTGCAACTCCTCATCTTCAAATTGATATGCTTTGCCCTGGGATCACAAAGCCCTCCTCCAGGATACAACAAAGTATTTCTAAAAAAGTGTGGTGAATCGCTGCTCTTCATGCTGATTTTTAAATCTGCCTCAGCCTGAAGCATTCCATGGATGGCCCTCTTTCTATGTGCAGTTTGAGGGTGATGACATCAAGGAGCAATCAGCGAGTGTCTATTTTTGCCGTCTTTCTTGCTTATGCTCAGAGTCTCGCGCGCAATCATGGATAAACAATTCATGAATTCTTTCAGCCACCATTCCTCATTTCCAGGCTTCAATTCACATTGTTTCAGCATCAGCCAGTAGAGGGCTCTAACATCCTATTTTTGTCCTAAAACTGCATCAAGAGAGTTTGATTGATTTGAATATTACAGGACAAAAAAGGACAAAAATACAGTGATGATGCCTTAATGGATCAGTTATGTTAAGTCATGACCAGCGGTGCAAAGCACGTTTACTCAAGTACTCTACTTAAGCACAAATATGAGATACTGTCCTGTTAACACTCTCCACCACTACTCTACTGCAACGCAGAGGGAATTATTGTAATATTTTTCCCTCACTATAATCCATCACCTTTAGTTACTATTTACTTTATAAATTCAGAAAACATATGAATTGCTTGATGTTTTTCTATAAGTACTGCTACAAAAACAATAAATACAAGTACAGCTGAAATTACTAGTTGATGAATTTAGTAATAAATTGAGATTAAATTAATTTGAAAATATTTCTTATCGTTATTTAAGGCTTAAAAACAATGAATGAGGGCACCACAGTGATTCTGTGGTTAGCATTGTTGCCTCACATCAGGAAGGTTTTCTGTTTGAGTCCTTAACTGGGACCTTTCTGTGTGGACTTTGCATGTTCTGCCCATGTCTGTGTGGGTTCTCTCTGGGTGCTCCGGCTCCCTCCCAAAGTTCAAAGTTCCCAAAGACGTGCATCTTATGTAAATTGTTGGCTCTATTTTGCCCGTGAATGTGAGTGTGAATGGTTGTTTGTCTCTATATGTCATGTTATATGTTCATGGTTCCAGCCTCACAAATGTGTGGATAACCTGATTTTCCTTCTCTAAGATTTTAATTTGTTCTTAATAATTTTATGGTTCAGACTGTTGTTTGGACAAAACAAGTATTGTGCATGGTGTCACTTTGTGTAGTGAGTACTTGTGACAGTATTTATCACTGTTTTCAGAGTTATTGCAAACAAAACAATCAATGGATCTTTTTGCTTTTATTGGATAGGCCAGCTCAACACTGTGACAGGTCCCCCTGTCACAGTGTATCAGAATCAAACTCAGGACACAAAGGACTCTAACAAGTGGGCCATCTGGATGGCCCTCAATGCTGTATTTTAACTTGAAACACAATATTTGTGTGGTATTATTACTTTTACATAGGCAACTTCCTCTGCCATTGGCCTTGTAATGGCTGGGCTTTAGTCTGTTTTAGGTGCAAAACTGGTTGTTTGTGTTTGAACCAAAAAAATTCAAAGTAGGTGAAATACAAAATAAATAGGATTTAATTTTTCACAAAGAGAAAAACAAAACACATGTCTTGTGTAAAAAAAAGAAGAAGAAAAAAGCAGAGTAGAAGTATTGTTACTCATTATGTCCAGTAGATGGAGACATTGGCCTACCAAATTGTCAAAGAATGGCAACATACCCTCAACCATTCATCTTTAATTTACAGTACACTTAGTGGTGTGATGTTCACAGGGGTAAGGCGAAGAATGGATTAAACAAGACCACTGATTTTTGACATGAGAGAAGCGAGCAGCAGAGAACTATGTTGGTTTGCCACATTCATTTGAATAATTTACAAATCATTTTCAAACACAAGAAAGGAACAAAGAAAATAAACTGTGTTGATTATTTGGAGGGTTTTGCTGATAACTGCAAAATCCTTACATTAAACTAAAAAATACACAAGAGATTTTCATTCTTGTATTACTCTCAAAAGAATATCTTTTGGGAACACGTTGATAGGGTTGTTTAGGTTTGCATTGTACAAACGCATCCTGAATATAGAACAGTGTATGTATGTATGTGTTAAAGATGTCAGTCGAGACATTCAGAAAGTACAAGTGCTATGTGTTTTCGTTTATTAGATATCTGTGCTAAACAACTACTACCACATTCATGCAAAAATGAAGGCATGAAGCACAGGATATTGTGAGCTGTGGTGCTAACAATTATTGAACAGGGGCAGATAATGAGGCCTTGGCTGCATTCACTCATCTCAGGCATTCGAAACAACACGGGATGTTTTTGAAAAGCCTGTAGTACTCCTCCTGAATCTGGAATTACACAAACAAGAAGGTAAGATTTAGGTGAAAACATATCATTTCACAATATAATATAATATAATATAATATAATATAATATAGCAGAATGTAACTAAGAACATTTATACAAGTACTGCACTTAGGTACAATCATCACACACACACACACACACACACACACACACACTATAATACAATGAATACTCTGAGTCGGCTATTTGCATAATGTACAGCATTATTATGAGCAGTATTATTTATGATTTGTTAAGTACATTTTGCTGCTAAAGGTACACTACTAATGTACTAATATACTAAATATTAGAGTATTTCTGCAATTGTGATATTGCTACTTTAACAGAAACAAAAGGTGTAAATAATTCTTACATCACCCATGCTATAATATAACGTAATAATATAATATAATATAATAATATTTTTTTCATTTATTTCCTATTGTCTTGATCCAAATTAAAAACAAACAAACTTGAGCTCAAAATCGAAAGAGCCTCAATCAAAATGTTACCTTTCTAGACAGGACACAGAGGAAGATGAAGATGAACATCCCCTGGAAGGCGTTGCTAATGGCGAACAGATAGGCAGTGAGGGTCGTCTCATTAAGGATGTGAAGCACTCCAAAGGTCCAGGTTGCCCCCAGCACGAACAGCAGAGCCAAGGCACCGCGGGCACAGGACCTGCAGGTGATAGCATTGACGTTAACAGAGTGTGGCTGAATGCTACAAACAACAAACAAGAGCTAATTGTAAATTGACTGTGCAAGGACACCACATGACACCATAATAATCCACCAGATAAGGAATTTGCAGCTTGATTTTCTATGTTGCTTTGGCCTTCTCAGTAAGTACATATAATCCTACCTGATGTTTTCATAGTGGCTCATTTCAGGCTTTTTCACAGCAGTATGTCGGTACACTTTGTACATGATTACTCCAAAAGCCAAGAGATTAACCTTTAATGGAGACCAAGCAAAATAAATATGAAACCAAGGAAATGAATATTTATCTCTGAAGCAATCCCTGTTTGATGATTTCCATGAATACAATTAATTTCATGATATTAAAAAGGCATCTGATCTTACCAGAATGATCAAACATGCAGGCCCAATGAAACTCCATATGAAGTGGTTTTCTGTGCTCAGCCAACACCTAGAATGCAAATGTTACAAATAGACATTATTTAACACCTTTATTGGCTGAATGCTTGTATTAAGATGTCGGTGTTGCAACAATTCCTCCTCCCACAGAAGAATTTTTTTAAATCATTTTACGTCAGTCTAATCAAGGATAATCTTAATTATGGCAGTCTTGTATTGGCTGGTACAGAACTTTCTTATCATACAAGAAACAATTGGTTAGAAAAGCTACCTCTGCATGCAGTAACGGACAATCAGCTTTTCTTTCACAAAGTCTTTTTTAATTGTATTTTGCATTAATAAACAACAGATTCATTATTTATTTATAGATTCCTATTCAAACTCTCTGTGGTGCCAAAAAGTTTTCACACTTCAGTTATTACCTTTTTCTCTACAAGCATCTTTAACTTCCTTCATGTCCCTGCAGACCAAATTTAATCTTTGTCCTCTTGTATTTATAATTAATGGAAATTATCTTTGAGTTGGAAAAGAGGTCTTTGTAAAGCCTTTGTCTTCCAACCTCTCTGTCCAAAAAAAAAAAAAGAAGAAAGAAATATTTTTCTCTTACACTTTATCAGTTCCATAATACTTGGAGCCGAATGTTGCTGAGATGGCCACCACCACTGCCGGGCTTCCGTAGCCAAAGATGTAAAAATTACGATGCAGAAAGCCTTTTTTGTAGATGACACCAACCACTATTAGGTACAGATGGATGCCCTCGATGCACATCCAGGCAAAAGCCGCAAGGAAGAAATAGTGCAGCAGCCCTGCAATAACAGAACAGAAAAGCTGCCAAGGAACAGGCAGACAAAAGAAGAGAGAAGGACAGAAACATTGCGCGTTTATTGTGAGTAGATTCCATGTTTTGCTGTTATTACACTTTGTGTGGCCTAATTCATGAGGTGATATGATGCTAATCATTTAGCATTTTCATGTCAGGAGTGTTTCAGAGAACATAAAAATAATTCTGGAATTGCTGCTCACCCTCTATTTTGACTCAAATGAGAAGGGTTATAACAAGTTAGACTATAGTAGATCAGACACACACACACACAGAGAGAGAGAGAGAGATAGGATTTCCTTTGTTTCACTGGGTTCAGGTGCATCCGGAGATCACCTTATGTGTGTTCATGTTGATCCCCACCAGGAAGATGAACTCGGCCATAAATAGGCTGCAGCACAGATTCTTGTGGATGGTGGTTCTGGTGCTCTGGATCTCACTGAAGAACCAGAAGGTGAAGATGCACATGGACAGACAGATGAGGGAGATGATCATCCCCAGCTGGGTGATCCGAGTCAGGATGGTATAGTGGGCCGCCAGCTGAGTAGCAAATGGAAAGGGAGGTGTTTCATTCACAGTTTCATGGTTTGCTGAAGTTTTAATTTGTTGTTCTCCCTGCTTGGAATCATTCGATGTAACAAGGGTTTAGAGTTTCACCGATGTGTTGGGCTGCAGGCATACCGGGTCAGTTCTGGTCTGCTGTATCAGATAGAAGCTGGTTGTTGTTACATGAAAACGGTTGTTTCTTTTTCAATTTAACCTGATTTTCATTTTTCAATTTAACTTAATAATGTAATTATATTAAGGATTTGGGAGCAGTGCTATAAATCAACAGGGAGTGTTTCTTTGAAAGTTTTTTGCCAATCGATATGTGAGTCATATTGCCTTATAGGAGCTGCAGACCCATGCAGTAAAAGCTGACACAATGTTGTCAATCATTATCTTCAAGGCAACACCTTAAATTGGCCTTTAAAAAGTGTATTCGTGGAACACAGAGATACATCTAAATAGTTTTTTTTTAATCTAAATACTGGAGAAATTTTAATATATTTTAACCTAGCTTAATTTTATAACAAATATTCTGAATACAGACAAAATAGAAATCAAAATAGAAATAGGCTGTTATTTCTTTAAATAAATAAACCATTAAATTTTCTTAATTCTAATATTCACACTGTTCCTACTTCATGAAAATGGGATATTTTGCAGAGATGTTGTTTCCACAAAACAGCAACAATATATGATATAAGCAGGAAAAGAATATATCACTTATTAAGAAGGATAAACACCATCAGTGTTGTGGTCACTAATGGAAAACTACTTACTGGAAACCTCATTAAAGGGTTGGGTTTAAATATTTTTATATTACACTCATTTATAAATCTGAGGCTCAATATGCTCTATCTCTTATAAATAAGTACACAAATAGATAGATAGATAGATAAATATAGAAATATATACATGATAATAAATAAACAAATGCATAAATAATTAAATAAATAAATGCAAACATACATACATACAGACATATCTTGAGATTAAATACTTGCATCCACAAACTAAATACCTTTGCACTGTCACAGCTGTATTTTAATATATGCTCACTTACATTAGCTCGCCCAGAGGACATAAGGATGGCGAAGTGTGTGAGGTGATTGCAGGAGCAGGTGGTTGCATTACTGTTGACGTGGATGGTTTTGCAGCCGTGAGTGGCCCAGTGGCCCTGCAGGCTATCCGGCTCATACTCCCAAAAGGCGCACGTTGTCACATCAGCTTTAGTGTCTATGGGCTTTCGGGAATAGGGAGGAACAAAGATGCTGTTAACTGTTGATGGTGTAATTTTTATTAGTTTTTGTACTGCATTGCTCTGTGATACTGTACCAGGTTAAAAATAAATTGTATATTTCAAAATAGCACTTAAACTTAAGGACTATCCTTCAATGGTAAATTAATAAATTATATATAAAATCTTTTTTAGCAAAGATTTGAAACTCAGTACCGTTAGTTTTCATAGGTTAATCAATTACTGCTCTGTTTACCGTTGGCTTTTATTATTCTCATTGCCAAACTACTTTATGACTAACTTAAAGTAAAATGCTAAATATTTATAATGCATGACCTTTAGGTCAAAGTGAATGCAAAGGGCTTTAAGTGCAGCCGTGAGGGCTGCAGACAGTGCTCCAATGGAGCAAAAACTCACTGACGGTATTTTTGTGGGAAAGGAATCTCATTGGGATTTCAAAAAAAAGTACAACAGTGTGAGGCAGCTAGAACCTACTAGAACCAGAGGTCAGCATATTTTTCATGAATTATTATTATAATGCATTACAATAATCCACATACCAACTTCATTTGCATTAAAAAATATGTTATATTTTGTTATTAAATTAAAATATCGTCTGGTGTTTGTCTGGTTGTCTTGACTTTTATTCTGTAAATCTTTATTATCCAATGTCTGTCTGTCTGTCTGTCTGTCTCAATAGAGGTATAGATATGCAGATTATATGGAGATTTTTATTATATGAGATGAAATTAGTAATTTGTTCCCTTGAGATCTGTGCCATAAAGATGTCATAAACACACTGAGCAGGAGCAAGCAGCAAAACAAAACAGTGGTTTGCAAGCAGAAAGCAAAAAAAACAAAGCCCAAATTATTGATTTTTGCTCTTTAAAGGCAATTTATAGCAGATTTTCAATGCTCAACATAAATCAACAGCTCCATTGTTAGGCTTAAGCCTCTGGGGTCCAACAAAAATAATGATTTCACTTTCTCACACATTTTAATTATCTTAAAAGAAGACACCAGATCATTAACTTTTAGGGTTATTTCCCCCATTATTCGCTTTCCTCCATCATATATTCACCTTTACTCTTCCCTTTCACAATAACTGATCAGGTCACCGCAGAAATACATGGAGCCAGATCTTAACATTTCGTAAAATTTTACACAAAGCACTGACCGCTTCACTCATCTCAGTTTGTCTAAATTTGGTATTATAGTTGTTTCAAATGCCAGTTAAATAAATAAAGCCAATAAGGAATTGAATATGGAAGAAAGATTTACCAGCTATAACCTGCTGATGAAGAAACACAGAAACACAGATACCCCAAAGCAGCATACATTTTGAAGTTGGCGCAGGAGTGGACCATCAATGAAGCCGGACTCAGCACTCTGTATAGTATTTACCTCATTGTGTCGCAGAGTGAAGGTGACATGGGCAAGTTGGTAAATGTCAGCAGGTTTGACCGCTGCTGCTATGACATGGGAGTTGACAGTGATTTCCCCTGTTCCTGCATACCCCAAGTAGTCAGTGACACCTGGGTCGCTGCTCGGCTTCAGGATGTCACAGATACTGTCATATCGCACGAACACCACTGACACACTTCCTGATGGACAAAAGAAACGCAGGAGGGAGTCAAATGTTTCATCATTTTAATCAAACTCTGTGTTAAGTAAATCAGTGAAGAAACACCGTCTCTAAGATCTTTTTGAAAACATTAAATCTACAGTCAGTGTGCCGATCTGACCAAATGTGTAGAATTCAATGTGTACATTTTACAATTCACCTCACTGACTAATTGTCCGACAAAATCATTTATTATCACTTACTTTTTGATGATTAGATCTGCTTGTAACATGGAATGAAAACAGGAATTAATGCTGGATGTAATTTCACTGTAGAAACATTTTTTCATGTTGGCACCAACATAATTTGAATCCTGCTGCTTTAGATAGACTTGCAGAGTTCGGGATGGGTGATTTCCCCAAATCAGATTTTTCATCAGAGCAAATATTAATATATGTCCCTAAAGGTATCAGTTAGAAAGATACATACAATTTGCATTTGGAGAAAATAATATGAATACTTTTACTTTGGTGTACAACATATGTAGCATATGGCAACATATGGCAAAATAGTATTCCCTGTTCATTTACGCATGCAGATGGTCACCACTTTGAAAAGGCTAACAAGGCTATTTTACCATTTCTGTCCTCCTCTTGTCTCAATTTTGGAGTTAGATTTATGTGATCTTCCGCCATGGAAGCAGACACTTTGGCTTTTGTGTGACGAGCATCAAAAGTGAAGAGTTTCAATTCTGGGATAGGAAGGAATGACAATGACAATTAATCCAATGCCTCATTTTCTTGCACACAGGTAGGAATAAACAGCAGGACAGCTTAATATGATTTGAGTGTCTGTAAGAGCGCTCTCTTTTAATAATCTTCTCACCCATTTCAGTGGCTTTGATTTGGAGCTCGGTTGGAGTTTTGTATTTGTTGGCCAGTATCAAAGCACTTTCTTCAACAGTATGAAGCAGCTTGGTGATGGTATGTTCCCGACGCTCCTCTTTCATTCTGCTCCAAGCAACCAGCTCGTCCTTCTCCACCAAGTTGTTTACTGCTTTCACTAATTTCTGTTGAAAAGACTTGCCATTCTGATGTGTGTACAAAAACATATGCCTGCAACTGCGATATATATTTTAACAAGGTTTGATTAAAGCATAATGTTAATATAGGTTTCCACTTTTTTGATGTTTCAATAATTACTGGATATGGTGTGCCTTTATCAATTCTGTGCACATGGTAACTTATCACTTTCGTAATGGATTCCAGCTTCAATGCAAATGTATCTAAACTATCTCTTGCACAACTGCATGGTGCATGATAGGAAGGAACTAGATTGTATGCAGTGCCAGTTCAAAGCTTAAGTGCAGTTCAGGCGGAACCCCAAATGTAGAATGAGAGACAAGAATTGTAAACACAGATTACTGTAAGCGTTGAGTTGATGACCGATGGTTTGACAGTGTAATCCGTTTCTCCTGAATCCAGCGCTGATGTGGATCGACACAAGGCCTCGACATATGCGATCACTTCCACTGAGGTGAGGTCGCCGGATGTCTGCTTGGCAATTTCCTTCAGCAGACTCTGGGGCTCGGTGAGGTTGCTCATCTTGGGAAGGGAAAAAAAGCGGGGTCAAGTTTGTCAGAGCCCTGAATGTTATCACGTTTCTGCAATGTTCCCATATTACATCAAATCCCTTATGATTTCTTAAAAAAATGATATGTAGATTTCTTTTTGTTGTCTTGAAAACAATTGATATGTAGCTCAGTCTCAGTCTTAATTATGTTCACATAGATATTTGAGAGATTTCACAAGGGGGAGCTTTTGGTCCGTTCACAGACCAGACTTACAGGACAGGAAGGTTATAGAAGCGTTTTCATCTTAACATCACATCTTACTACTAATGAAGTAATCGCCAATTACATTTTACACTTGTGCTTTCCTGCAGGCTGAGTGTTGCAATTTCTTTCTTGGGATGCTTCAATGATATATAAAATGTAAATGTACATTAAATGTACATTAAATATGTATTGAACAGTAACAAACCGCACTCTATCAGTCACCGCTGGTGACTGATGGTTCTATTCATTTTGTTTATTCTTTCTGTTTATAGTATTTTTTTTAAATAAATTATAAATAAATAAATAAATCAGCTGTTTGTTTCTATTTGTTAAATAAAATAAACATGGAATATAATTTTCACGCTGCATACGTACAGTAAGTGGAAATTGATTTTCTACACTTTCGGTCTGAGGGAATAAACAACCAATTTTTTTAATCTTTAAAAAAAAATTGAATATAATCTTTGTTCCCCTTTCTAAACATATATTGACTGTAAGTTACTTGTCTGTATAAATGACCAAACCGGAGTTAAACATTGTAATCTTCCTTCTTCAGTAAGTCGGAGGACAATCCTAGTGAAACTCATAGAGAGAAAAAAATCAAGTCCTGAAATGTATTGAAATCCATATTAATGAATCGTGAATTATCTCATTATCACAAAGCAGACATTTGTTAAAAATTTTTTTTTTTTTAAATAACCCATAGCTTGCAGGTGTCCTATGAAGCAAAGTTAAACAACAATAACTTTGTTCGGCCGTAGTTTCACATTGTCATGTCAGTCATAAATCACCGCTGCTGTTACTGTTCTTGTCCTTAGGCGGTCCAGAACTGCAGGTTTGAAACCACTGGTAATGCAAGTAGTAGTCATTTAATACTGGATGGCATTGGGTACTGAACTTGATACTTTTAAGGGTACTGACCGAAAATTATGTCAATACAGCAGAGTGCTGATTCATGTTAAGCTAAACTCCAGTACCTGCTGGCAGGTCTTCCTCCTTTGAAACAATGTTAGTGTTACACAGTATTTGGTGACTTATTTTTTAAAACCGAATTTAATTCTATATTATGAATTATTAGAGACAGTAAAAGGTACCATTGGGTACCAAATTCCAGATATCAGTCAAAATGAATGGCACCCAACCCCCTTGTGTTGTGTGTCCGTCAGACTGTACAATAAATTATGTGTCAATCATGTGAGAGTTATTCCTATCCAACAGAGGGCAGTGTCATCACGTCTATCTTTACCTTATTTTTGATTGAAATCCCGAGGAGGGGTACTTACATATTCAAGTGTTTTGTTGACTGTCTGTGTGATGCACCCGATGTTGTCATGGCAGTATTTTTGGGGGTGTTCTGGAAAACAACAATTAACAAAAGTATGCCGATGACTGTTTTATTTATTTCAATAATTTCACCAGGGTAAATCCTGCTGCAGTGGAGTCTGAAATGCATTAAAAATATAGCATCACATGGTTCCTTTTGTGATTAACATTGCTTAAAATATCAGGAAATTCAAGATTGCACTTTTAATTGATGTATTGCATAATAGATTCTCCCAAAACATGTCGAAAATGTTCTAGTTCAGTGCTGTCTGCCTGTGTAATAGAGAGGGGAAAAAAGATGCATGTCCTTGTGAGCTGTGTGCGTATGTGTGTGCGTGTGCATCCACATACCGACCTTTACATCTCACACCACTCTCTGGATGAAAGTGCTTAGAGCCTGAAATCGGGATGTAATCACGCTGACAGGTGCAATAGAAAGATCCATTCGTATTATGGCAGTGTGAGTTTGGTCCACAAAGCTGCCCCGACTTACATTCATCAATATCTGAAAGATGCAAATAAAGAGTTCAGCTCTGATTAAAGACAATATGATTACCATGACACTCTCAAAATAACTGATTGCAAAATAAAGTTAATAGACATTTCAACGTCAAAATGAATGACAATGATACTGAAAGTGAAGTGAGTTCATTAAAATAAAGAATGAGGCGTGTGTAGACGTACTCATTACATTTAATGCACTGGATAAGTGATTTTGAGAGTTAAAGTGCAATTCCTGCCTGCATATTATACATTTAAATATTCATAAATCAACCTCAGACATCAGCTACATACTTCTGCGCTGCATTAAATGATGATTGACACCCAGTCGGTGATCTTTACGAATACATTATGTAATAGCTTAGGTACAAGGTGCTGTTTTTTTTACTGCCTATTGAACAAAAGATCTCAGGTGGTTACTCAGAAGAGCAGCTGGGAGGGAAGTGAAAGGCCGAGGGAACAAATCATCTTCAGCATGTTTATTCTACTTCTACCCAGTGAACACAGACACACACACACACACACACACACACACACACACAGTCCTGATACCCTCACAGCTGTGATAACTGCTTTCACTCTCTCTTGTGTTCATGACCCACCCAAAACTAATGTACTGTACGTACATTAGAGATTAGAACTTTACCGATGCATTCGGTGCCATCGTTGGGCTGGAACTTGCCCTGTCCTGTCGATGTGTATCCAGACACACACGTGCAGTAGTAGCTGCCTTCTGTGTTGGTGCAGTTCCCCCTGTCCCCACAGATATTAGTCACATTATGGCATTCGTTATCATCTGTAGCAAAAAGATGAAGATAGAAAGTAAACTGGATGAGTTGCTAGCTTAAATGCACACAGAGAATGGATGAGCAAGAAAATGAATAATAAATCTTTGCAGATTTAACTTTGCTGTTATCATGTTGCCGTGATTTCTGATCAACTGACCGATTAGACATACTCCTCCATTTTGTCAAACACCTGACTTTCACCCAGGGGACCAGAGTTTGCGTCCCATGTGAAACCAAACCTTTCCTGAACCCAACCCTGTAGATTTTGTGCCTAAACTTAACCAAACTACAATCTCATGTTAGGCACTCGTTAAAAAGTCTTTGTAGCAGAAAGACTTGGTGAGTCTGCCACAGATGCTTAAAGGAACGAGGCCACAGATGTGACAAAGCTGGGACTGAAATGTGTTGATTATTCTGTTACATCGTCATCATTTACAGAATGTTCCTCTATTAACTGGACCGTTTTAGTTTGTTTCTTTGCGTTTTTTCTGTCTCCCATGCGCCGTTCTGCTTACTTTGCCACGTTTTCAATATTGTGCAGAAAAGTGTACTGTAGCATGTTTCCATTGTAGTGGAGGACTGCAAGTTTATTACCTTCCGTCAGCAGAGTTGGGAGGAGGTTATGTGGTTTGTCTGTCTGTCTGTTTGTGCACAAGATATCTCAAAAAGTTCTTGGGATTTCTGTGGCTATTTATTAGTTTTTGCTGATTGATGTGAAATATGAAGAAATATTTAAATGTATTTGAAAAACTTACAGTATGTAAGTAATTCTGTTTTATGTGAATAGATGCTTAGTGGTATTAAAGTATTTTAAAATCATTGATGATATTTCTCTAATGATCATTTATTGTAAGCTTTCGGTGTCTGGTCTGGTCTGGAAATGTCCTGATTGCTGGGGTTTTAACGATAATGGTGTTGGCGGAGGTATATGCTCTCTGAATGCCTTCGAGTTAAATGTGTATCTTTCATTACTTAAACAGCTACAAGCTTTGCAGCTGATTTGCATTTTCATCTGCAGTTGGTAGAGATAATGTAACCTCTGAGATGTCCTCTTCTTTGACTGCTGAGCATTATGGAAAATGGCTGGACGATCAGAGAAACCTTGGCTTTTCGACAGCAAAAACTGATGTTAAGCCTTTAATGTACAATATACGTGCAAGTTATATCTATAAACACCAAAATTACTATGGATTCTAGTGAAATTATGACAACAGTTCTCTTTTGTCTTTTGTTCTGTTTTCCCAAAACAGAAACTGTCAGACCTGATAATTAGCCATCGATTTGGATTGATTATTTTGTAGGATCATTTCTAGAGGAGCAGTGTGGATTTCCTACATCAAGACATGAGTCAATAGAAACTAAACTAATAGCATATAATCACCACCATAGCACATTTCAAGATTTAGTCCAAATGTAAAGTTCTGAGGGGGGCTTAGGTTTGAGTTTACACAAATATTGACTTGAAGTGTCCTCCACAATCAGGTTGCTGTTGAAGAATAGCGAAATTTGATCTGATCCTGGGTACTGGTTTTAGTTTGAACTTGATGAAGCTCAGTTTATTCTGTGTCTCCAGCTCCGCTAAGTTAGCCTTGTCTTGATTAAAGCTTTGACTGCTTCTGCCTTCTTCATTTAAATTGCTCAGATTTTTGATTGCTAAATAGTCTGTGTCTGTGTTTGATTTTGAGAAACTCACATTATTTCAAATGTTTTTCACCAGGTTTAGAAAGCACCTTAACAAAGCAATCGGCCATGTATGTGGTGCACACATTATGGACAGTACTGTTTCAGTTTTATTTTCAAACACACCTACCATCTCTGTTTGGAAATGACATTCCACTGTTGTTTTCATTTATCTAGATTTGATGTACGCTTTGTTCTTCCCCTCAACTGTACCTTTTGCACAAAAGCTGTCCGGGAAGGGAAATCCTCTGCTCTGATGAGGAGATGATGGTATACAAAGGGGGAAATACCTCCATAACTCACGGGACCCTTGAACTGACCCATTGTTGGGTCACATTTTTTTTAATCACTTTGAATTCTTGATTGTATCTTCAATTTCTTCTCTGTAACACGTTAAAAACTCTGAATGAATCAGCCAATAAATCCAATAAATTCAATACTCTTGCTTTCGATTTTGTTTGAATGACAAACTTTTAACGGTTTAGTCATGCACCCAAAAGAAAAAAAGGCAATGCAGCATGAGCTAATTCATGACAATTTGTCAAATGTATGTCTGCATAAAATTTGCTTTCACACCAAAAGAAGTTGTTATTTTTCAAGTCCACCAGTACAGTACAACGGAGCTACATTAACCCTGACATTTATTGTGTCCCTACATGGACCGTACTCATATTTATTATTGTGATTGTGATCAGGTCTGGTCAGGAAACAAAAAGGGTTCCAGGAATTCTAAAAAAAACTTAGAAACATAACAGGAGTAACAATGCAGTCTGAGAGGCAATGCTGGCCATTAAAAACTGTACTAATAAAGCTGCATCATGGAGATTACGTTTCACATTTAAGAGCTTTTTCTGTCAATAACTCTCAGTGAGGTCAGGGGGCATTTACATGGTTGACAATACACAGAAATTGAACATTATCTTGTACATGGGTCATTTTCTCTCCAAATTTAGAGATGATAAGAGATCAATGTTTACAGAAAAGCAGCTGTGTACTGAGAATGCTGGTTTGTGTTGATCAAATGGACACAGATAGTGTTATATTTGTGTTTATGTGTGTCCCTTTTTACGTTTTGATAAAAAATTGAATGAGTTAGAGTTAGAGTAGTCCTCAATATATGACGTTTTAACACATCAAGCACCCGAGATATGTACATGCAAGTTATTTTGCACTGCAGTCAAATATCATGCTCTAAAAATGTGAAACTAGCCAACATCCGCTGTCTGAGTGAGATGAGCAGTGACAACTAACAAATAATTCCTACATTCGTCAAGGCATCGTTGACAGCTACAGAGAAGTGTGTTACTCTTGCATCATTGTAAATGCTCACTAACTGGCTCTTTATATTTATATTCACCGTCGCAGAATGTTGTTCCATCTCCAGTATATCCATGGTTGCAGAAGCAGGCATCATTTGATCCATTCAGGGCCTTGCATGTTGCAAGTTCGTGACAAGAATCACAAATGTCAGCGAGGCTGCATGGATCCATCAGACTGGAGAGCCATGCTGTGTGGACACAAGCACCAAACACAAGAGTGTTAAAAGAGTCATATTAAAACTAGCAAACACAAGAGTGTTAAATACTTTTAAATAGATCATGTTCCTAACTCTGATGGCACTAGTTATTTATTTATTTATTTATTTATTATTTATTTTTCATTTTTTTTGTGGTTTCAGTAAAAACAGTATCTTTATCTCTGACTGTGTTAAATTCGAACTCATGTACTACCAATCAAAGAAGTCCAGAATACAATACAATACAATATTCAGAAGTTTAGAGTAAAGTTTAGGTAAATGAAAATGCGCATCTTAACTTCAAATGCGGCCCCTTCACACAGCTCAAACCCATCACAGTAAATATGACCCCATAAATACAGAGATATCTACGAATGGCTACCCAGTAAGACACCATGCTGGAGAATACATTAGCTCACGTACCTGTCAAAAGTACAAGTTTCATTGGCGACTTGAGCAAAGACTCCATACTCGTGCTGGGTCTGGATTTTTACTTTTAGCACAGTCTGCGGAGGGTTGGCTGGTGACGTCGTCCATTTCCTTGCATCACTTTTCCTGTTTCCCTAAACTTGGCCCTTCCTGTCTTGATCTTTAATCTGCTTTCAAAAACATGCAGCCCTCACGCTTCCGTCACCAACCACCCCAACACAAAGCACCCAGCACACTTTTTTCATTTGGTTCCACTACACACCTGAGAGGAAAAATCTTTTCTCCACATTCACTCACTCCCTTTTTGTTGTATCGACACTGATTTATTTCACCATTATGGAAGTCTCCACGCCATTGTTCCCGCTTGAATGTGTAAGGTAACCTGTTTAAACACAGGCCAAAGCAACACAAACTAACGTCAGGGAAGGATGACCCCCCTCCCTTCCGCAAATGACTGTACACAAATTCCAGTGCTGTGTGTCTTCCAGAGGCCATCTCTCTGTTCATCAGACAGAGAGACATAAAAAAAAAACTGTTTGTCTGCTGAAACAAACAGATTCAATCCTTGGAATTTCAGTTTATATCAAATATAATGTTGTGTAGATCCTTTAGTGTTTGGTGTGTATAAGGTTACTCACCACTGCTGTCAATACATTCCTGCTTTGTTGGGTCATATCAGTCACAATTTGTTCAAGAGAAAAGAAATGTAAATTTAAGAAAACAGTTCATAGATAGAAGTCTAGTCTCAACAATGGCCCAATTTTCTGAAACACTGATCTGTTGTGTCATGTTGAAAGTTGTTGAAGTATCATGCAGTATGTTATTGTTTTCCATTTCTATGCACAGTGCCCATAAAAGCTGAAGTAACAGCACTATTGGAAAAATAGCTAGACTTAAAAGTCTAGTTAAAAGTTGTGCTGCATTTATAGACTATGCATTTGAAGATAAAAGATAAAAAAAAACATATTTTATTTCTGTTTCTTTGTCATACATGGACTTATGACCCCATTCTGTGGGAAATGAGCAGGGCTGGGTGCTACTGTAGTTTCACTTTTATTGGTAAGTTAATGACCCACGCAAAACAAAGACATAAGAAACAGCTTATGTCAGTTCTAAGATTTGCATAATTCTGCAAAAGCCTCAAAACTATTCAATTTCAAGTGCAGATATCAGCCAGACCCAGGAATATCAATACGCAGATTGGTTGTTTTAATGCAGAATTTGACTAGTAGTGGCAATTTGGTGAATTTAAATGTGAAAAAGCAAAAACAGCCAAAAAAAAAAAAAAGAAAAAATCAAGTACCCATTCAGGTGTAATTGAGGTCTGTCTACTTTTGAAATGACTCACATACACATTCATTGATGAATAGTTTAACTTGGAAGATAAGTTCTTTGTTGAGTGTATTGCAATCTGTGGCGGTGGTTTGAATGGCTTCGGCAAGGCGTTAAGTTTATTGCTGAGGAAAACAGCTGCTTTGAATAACACCATTAGAATTGCACGGCATACTGTCCTGGGAAAGTGCCTGGTGAAAACCACATCTGAATGTCTCGCTCTGACACTCTCCTAATAGTAAGGAAGGAAGTGATGTTGTCTTGAACAAACCTGGACTGATTGCACCCTTCCTCCTCCGCTTTTTTTGAAATCTCTTACTTAGAGAGAAATTTGTAAAGCTCTCACAGGAGCTTGCTTGCTCTACAATGACATTGTAAAAAAGACACCTAAGAGAAAAGATCTCTGCAACTGTGTGGAGGCAGTCTTGTGGAAATGTTTCCTCTTTTCCTTTGCTCTCTCATGGATATGGAAATTTTGCCTCTGCAGTTGCAGACGTTTGCGTGGGTTTCTCTCTCTCTCTCTCTCTCTGTGTGTTTGTGTGTGTCTGAGCAAAGGAAGAGCATTGCTTATGCTATTTAGGCATTATTGACATTCGCACAGACTATACCACAGAATATATTTTGCCACTTCTCACACATTTCTGCTCTGATGTTGACCTTGTGCTGAAGTTTGACGCTAGGACTGAAAGCTGGCTCACAGATGGCAGCAACTGTCTCATAAACTCAGAGTTGAATATGTCAGTACACAGGGTTAACAGACAAAGCGCACTGTCTGCTCAGGTTCAGTGATGCCAGCTGCTGTGTAAGTGGAGAACCCATAACATTTACATTACACTTTAGGTGGTGCTGCTTTGACAAACAGTCCGCACTTCTTCCAGAGGAAATATCCACCTTGAAACTAAAATAGCCTAACACCTGTCAGGAATAACATGAGTAAAAGGCAGTAACTTCAATTTTGGGTGAAAATGAGATTTTGTCATTCTTGTTTGTCAGCATTTGGTCACGGCAAGATAAGAGGATCAAGAATATCCTCTTATAAAGTCAACAAAATAGGCTATCACAATTTCAGAAGTCTTTTACAAGCTATTTAGCTGACCAGGAGAGAAGAAACGTTAAAAGCATTTTTTTTTTAGCTGAGGTGTTTTGACCTCTACTTTTAGAGATCACAAAACTCTGTCTTATATAGGCCTATATATGAAAGCAGAGTTCATGTAAAAGAGCCATACATGGTTGACCAAAGTGTGTTAACAGGAAGACTAGATGTGTTTAGCAAAGATTTAAACTCTGTGATCATCTACAAAAACTTACATTTAACTGCATTTCAGTCAGACAACTCACGAGTTTGAAATGTGTATCACCACAACAGCAGAAAATACAATAGTTTGAAAAAAAAATTTAATAGTTATTTGGTGTCTAGGCTCCTACCTTAATCACTCCCCGCAGATATGTTTACATAGAGGCATTGGGGAGTGATCAGCAAACCTCATGGACCCCCTAACTGGAGCCTACAGGTGGATGCTGGGGAGGTGGTGGAGCTGAAAGTGCAAGCAGCAATACATGTGCAGGGCAGCAGCAGCATTGGCAAGCAGAGGGAGAGACGGGAGATTGTTGCAGCTTAAACAGTCGGCCAATTGGGAGGATATGTTGGATGACGTTTGAGGAGAATGAGGCCTATCATGTGAATATTGCGTGTACCAGGAAATTTCAGCAGACCAGAATTCTGTCACAACCCGTCCTGTGAGGAGTGAAGTGGGGGTTTTTTTGTTTTTGTTTTTTTCACCTCCTACACAGTGTAGTAGTCCCATATAGATGAAAATAGGCATTTGACTTTGGAAGCAAGCAGTTGTGTGGTGGTCAGTTGCCAGGTTAGGGTCTGCTTCCTTTCACATCCAGATTATAGACACAGAGTTGCAGAAACCATTTTCCTCTTCAGGCTGTCAGTGTGCCACACAGCTATCATATCTATGTTAAATACATTGTTATATGACTTGTATTATACACTAATAGCCTTCGACTGACAGTTTGACAATTTTCTGACTTATAGTTTAAATTGAAACACAGTTAAGTTTGACAGGGTCAGATTCAAGTTGGCAAAGAGTGAGTAACACTGGTTGACTTTGCAAGTACAAATTCATTCTTCCTGCACTTCTCCAAGTTCACTGTGGACAACTTCTTTATCGGAATTCAAGAATCAATAGTCAACTATTTACTTTTGTCTGGAGGCTACTTTTCTATATGGCAGCGAAGTCTAATTTTGTAGGAGGAGGAAGAGGTCTAATGAGGAAACAAGGTTATTTACCGAAGGGAATGAATGTAATGTTAATCAACCCGAGTCATTCTCCTCACTGCAAAATAGTTTCACTATTATGGATTGGCATTGATTCTATTCATACATGAAACATCATATCAATAATGTCATTGATATCTTGTGTTACTTTACACATTCTTAGCATCAGTCAGTGGATTCAAAAGCTGTAGACTGTGTTGAGAATGGCACATAGCATCATACAAAACAGGAGGGGTTGATACAAGCCATTACAGAGCCCCCTGGATGTCACATAGCAAATAACAAAATGATGTGTCATTTGGTGATTAATCTATAGCACAAAACTTCATATATCAGTGGCTGGCCTTCACAATAAACATGCATATGAATTAAATTTACTTTAGCTCTTTAAAGGGCTGTAATTTGGTGTGAAATCATCTTGATGAAATAAAAGCAGAAATGTCTGTTTCTTGTCAGAGAAGCAATGAAATAGTAAATATGTGCCCCAATAAAAGTGCCAGAGCTCTTTGAATTAGACTTAGTTCAATTCCTCTTGATGCATACAAGAATATAATAGTCTTTTCTTGTTTTGCTTTCAAATAAACATAAAAATTCCAAACAGAGGAGTCTACAAAGTGAGATTAATTGGTTAGTGAAGTATGTTAAAGGAGGAGTTTAGGAGGTTATGTTCAAAGTTTCAGGTAATAATGGCTAGAAACAGCGTCCCCTTAACACTAATTCTCTATAAGCATTATAGATTCTTAGCAGTAGGAATATGTTATATATGCAAACTTGCTGAGCTGTACATTAACAATGTCACCAAACAACACTGTGTAATCACAGCAAAGCAGCACAAACTGTAGGCAAATGCATCTAAACTCTTCTTTTTTTCTTTTTTTTTGTCAATATGCATTCAGTTGGTGATACAGAAAATATTTTTTCCCATTTGCCTCAGGTAATATTAATAGTCTAATTTTTACACAACATACCACCATATACTAAAATAATGATGAAGGTAGAGCAACACTAATATGCACTTTGAAATATTCTTTTATTCTTAGTCATGCTTAGCAGTCAACATGCATTTTACAGTGCTGGTACAGAGTGTATGCACTGACGTCACTTTCCCACTGGAACGCCCTCCCTCAGTTGGACTGAGTGCCGAAACATTGCCATATTCTACACCGTTAGGACAACTCTGTGAAGCTGAGAATGTTAGTTTGACTTTCAATGAGCATCTTGACAAATGCAATAAGGTTTTTGAGTATTTGTTGATCACAGATGCTCAACTGCAGATCAGTGCACTTTTTACTATTGTTTTGGGGAATTTCAGTGATCAATTGGTATCTTTTTTCTTCAGTGTTCTGCAGTCTGAAAATGATAGCTCTGGTTTCTTGGTTAATCTGTTTGTACAGTCAACAGTAACAGTGTTTTTGTGGCATTGAGGCTGAATGGCAAAACTGACACTCAAGTTCTCAGTGAGTAATGTGACATTATGTGCATACACTCTATAGCAGCTAATAGAAAAACAATTAGAAATCACAGGTATTATTCAGTGAAATTAATTTCACTTTGAATTGGCTGAAAACTAAAGTGATCACGTTGTCACATCATTCATAAATGCAATTCTTGAGAATAATGCTGTCTATGCAGTGATCAGGTTAGAAATGAATGGGTGGCATTGAGTATGTATGAATTTACATAATCAGAAACTTCCAGGCAGCATTTTTTCTTGATAGCTCTCCATTATAATTATAGAGGTGACATGCAATCAGTCCATTTTATGTGGAAGAAGATACAAATGACACACTAAACGCCTCTTTCCTAACCTGAAACAGGACGCTTGGGTTAACAAACAAAGCTGATAACCACAATCATGATACTAATTACATCTGACCAAGTATTGTTGAGCCAGTTCACACAAAGCCTGGCCATATTGAACTTGCATTGTTGCATATCTCTTGGATCCATACAACTTTCTTTCTTTTTGTTGATTTAATCAATTTGGACGGATCATTCATGCCAAATTATTGGGGGCTACATGTTTTTTTTTTTTTTTTTGTCTCATCTTGATATAGCCAAATACACATAAATAATGATATTTCAAAATGTAACGATTTCTTTAAAAAAATTGTCACAATTCAAAATTATGACAGATTGTCATGAAAAAAACAGGATACATGTCTAATGCAAACATATTTTATCATAACATTAAAAGGAGAGTAAAAAAGTATGCACCTAAAGGGAAGAGTTACATCTGAGTTCACTCTACTATTGGCTAATATTGAAATAAAGCCACATAAAGTTTCTGTGCAGTGGTATAGATATGAAATAGATTTTATTTCTATGTCAATTCTGCATCTGGACTGGAATTTGATACAGGAGCAATTTCTCCAAAGATCGGGTGCAATTTACAAATGAATTTCCTTCACGCTCGACTGCTTCATAAAAGAATTTGTCCTGACTCAGATTGAACACAGTTGAGTGATCCTATCCATATTCCTGACATTGTTTTCCATTTTGTCAAACACAGAAGAGCAAAATCTCCATGTTCCCAGGTGCAACAAGTGTTACTGATTGGGCCTTTTTTTTTCTGCCACCAACCTCTTGTTAGGATACTGACTGAAACAAAGTGACACTGGAAAGAATTTATGCTCTTTCAAGGATAAAGGGACTCCTATTGAGGTGACAAAGCTGTAAAGCTGCAACTTTTCACAACTGCACTGAATCAAATGATCAATATTGCTTTTATGTGAGGTCTTTCAAATGCATTTAAGCTGAATAATCTTAAAATCATGTTATGAAAACCATTTTGGCCAAAGATTTTAGTGTTCTTGCTATAATGTTATGGAGATTCCTCCCAGTAGATTGCATGTAAACAATGTGAAAGATGAAAGTGTATTTATCTGTATATAGTGGCTGCAAATAACAATGATTTTCTTTATTAATTATCTGGTTTAAAAATGCTATATGCTACTAGAAAAAGATAACTACCAATTGTACAAAACAGAAAAAACTAGAGGCTGCAACCAGAACAATTTTACTCATTAAATGACTAAAATGATGAATTGATCAGCGTAACATCAACACCAGGATGATTTCATATCAATTTTATTGTTTTTTGCCTTTAATCCCCCCCCCTTAGGTCAGTTGTGAAGGTATGAATAATCATTTTATTATTACACACAGTATGTTGTTGTGTCATCATACATGTGTGCATACATGCAAGG
The DNA here is from genome assembly GCA_037577475.1 of Chaunax sp. Z400. Classification (NCBI taxonomy): domain Eukaryota; kingdom Metazoa; phylum Chordata; class Actinopteri; order Lophiiformes; family Chaunacidae; genus Chaunax; species Chaunax sp. Z400. The sequence goes on along the minus strand of CM075188.1, from coordinate 17,799,430 downwards.
ACACACAATGCAAAACAAACTCACATGACCTCATACACCTGTGATTCACACTTCTAAAATTACTACACGTTATAATACTAAAAAGTGCATTGATACATTCTGGCCTGATGTGTTCTAACCTTTTGTGCGATTGATTTATGTGAAGCTAAAGGTGAAGCCATTAGTTTCTCATATGATATCCCTCTGTGGGGCCGATTCTGAATTTATAAAACTTCTAGAAGCTCTGATAATTTAATTTGGAGTGCCCTTTTATAGGTTAGGTCACCTGCAGCGCTTCCTGCAAATTGAATAAAGAACAGTAATAGAAAACAGGATGTCAGGTGGGCTCCCTGCTTATAAAATCATTAACAACAGTGTGTCTTTTCTCATAAAGGAGCCCATTTATTCTGGGGAGGAAATATTATGAAAGTGTAGGGAGCAACTCAATTTATTTTTCATTAGGAATTAACTCAGGAGAATCACTGAGAGGGTTAATAGCTGTACATGTACATCAGCAGTGTGAACTAATAGGTTTGAAACGAAAAAGAAAAGCCTCTTCAAAAGACTGATGTACCTTTTTTAAAATAACGCTCTCACCTATGTGCTTTTTCAAGTACGTTGCAGCTCCCATGTACAATCTTAATGATACTGTACATAAAATACTTTATTAATTATATGGTTATTTTGCACATAGCAATACAATTCAATTCAGATTCCAATATGATTACTTCTTAACATAACTAAAACATCGCTCATATTCCTCTTCATTGAAAAGAGGAAGGTTAGAAGACAACAACAGAATATACCCCCTGCATTGGTCTCATGCTGATGGCTTTGTTTGGGTCATATCAGAATAATTCAACAGCTAGGTCAAATCCTCCCTATCTTTAACAGACTTTCACAGAGCTCCCGGTGTTCCCAGCATGACACAGACCATGGACCGCAGGAGGTAGAAAACCCTGCCTAATCCCCTCAGTGCTTTTGCAAATATCTATATTTCCTTGCTGAGCAGATCTGAAGATTATTGCTGCAGTCCATGTATCTATGAACAATGAGTTATTATTGTACACACGTGGTGGTTTTTCATCAGCCCAGCAATCTATTTTAGAGCTCAAGCAGCTTTTCTGCCATGGATGTTGTGAATACAGCATGTGTTACAGCGGCTGCACAGGTCAGGCTTTTGTTGTTCTTGCTTTTGGTTTACAACAAAATATCAATTATTGTTTGTACAAACACCATGAGCAACATTTCTCTATTTTTTTTTTAGTTTGGAGTATTTTTGTTCAGTAAATCTTTATTTTAAAATAAAATATTAAAACAAAAAATGGTGCTATTTTGTCAGTAGAGCAGGTATGTTTTGAGAAAAGCAATCATTTTTTAAGAGGCTTGTTTGAGCTGGAGGTTGACTCTAAGTAAGCAGTAATGTGATCCTTCTTTGAGGATTTTTAGACCTTAGTCAGGTCATTTGGTTGGTTTGGGATGCTGACCACTTATTTCCTGGCATTGCTGCATTAGTTTTGGCATATTTAGCCAGTGTAAGGTAAAGAATCCAAATTATTGCCCAACAAATTCTGGATTTTTTGTGGCCGATAACGATATCAACATTTGACAGTTTGACAACAATATATGGGGCAGTGTTTAGAAACAAACATTATTGATCAGGATCCCATACATTTGATAGATATGAGGGATATTACAGTTGAAAAATAAACATGTCATCCGCCCTGACACATTATTTAAGAGATCCAATTTTCAAACATAAGATAAGCATTTCTATTTCAAATGTTCTATTATTCGTTTGCAATATATGCAATTAAATAATTTTGGGCCTGCTAAATGATTGATTAAGCAATAGTATATTGAACTGAAAAAAAACAAACAACTGAATCTATCATGTGTCAGCCATATGTAGATTGCCATTCATCATTGTGTAATTTATTTAATGTATTGTTTATTTAAGGAGATTTTCTCCAAACTTCATTTATTTATTTTCTGTGGTGAATAAAGTTAAACAATATTGCTGCGCACCAGAGAGTTGCTGGCAAAAGCATCTCTTTTCAGGAACTTTGGTTAAGGTATAGAATAGAATAATAATAATCAGCTTTATTGGTTGCATACAATTATACACACAGTACAATGTAGCGTAATTTGTCCTCTGCATTTGATCCATCCCTGGGGAGCAGTGGGCAGCCCTTATGGCACCTGGGGAGCAAATTGTGGTTCAGTATCTCGCTCAAGGATACTTCGACATCTGGGCTGGGGGAACTGGGGATCGAACCACCCACCTTCTGATCAGTGGACAACCGCTCTACCACTGAGCCACAGCTGCTGTACCAGTTATGATAGTGTAAGTTGCCATAGTAACTGAGTTTAAACAGAATCAAGTGAAAATGAGTAAGACTAACTGGAATAAGCCTGGCTTGATAAGCTTGCACTATGGAACAGGCTTAATTTTTTTTTTTAACCTGTTAGCATTCCGGCTAAATTAGCCTACAACGCCTATCCAGTGCATACCCAAAGTAAATTGAAAGCTATTCTTGAACCATTTGTAGCACATGCATAGGTTTGGTATCTTTTGAAAGGAAACACTCTGAATTTCTTCCCCAAACAGTCAGAATCACTCTGAGTGCTACTGTCATAGAGTTACAGAGGTTTGAACACACTGAAATAAAAAAATGTTTTTATTATTGCCTGAATTATTTTGCAAACCGACACCTACAGATGACTGCAGCTGACAGTTATGAGCTGGAAAACACAATGGGGCCATAGCCTGATGTCTTACCTAGTTCAGGTCCAAAGTTGATAACAATACCACAGAAAATGAGTGTTTTACACGTGTTTTTCTAAGATTATGTTTAGGCGTTTCCAAAAAAGTACATTTGGAGACTCCAAAAGGACACTTGGTAACCACAGCCACATACCTATGATAAAAACGCTAAAACTCTTCAACAATCTTAGTTACCATCCAGATTCACTCTCAGTATTACTGAAACAGGGTAACTGAATTATAAACATATTATGCTAATTTTTTTCCTCCGTGACAGGTGGATGTTACATAACTTAGCTCAACCCACTGAACCAGGATATCATTTTTTAAAGAATTTCATTGGCTACGTGAACTGTCAATCACTTTCAGCGTCAGCTATGATATTCCCAGTCTTAGATAGAAAAAATCAATGGGAGTCACTTCTCTCAACGCTGACGCTGGTTGGCTATTTGGTCTTATGTCCCGAGATTGGAAGCACATAATAGGTCAAGCATGGTGTCAATCAAAAAGGCAGCGTGTGCAGCCATTTTGAGACCCAGACCATGTGTGTGGCTAGCAGCAATCTGAAATATGAAACAGCAGCCTGTTTGGATTTATGGATCGATTTATGGACGTAATAACGTTTTGTGGACTAAACATTTTACTGGATTCGATTTTTTGGACACCTACCAATGTAACAGGGTTGTGTTTGTGGACAATGATGTTGAAATATGGACTGTATGGACTTGTAAAGATTGTTGGAAGACTCCATAGGTGAGTGACGTCATCTATGTTTTTGTTTTTGCTGGCGTTGATTGTACCCGCTGCGGTAATTGTATCTTGAAATGGTTTGCATAAATCAAATCACAAGAATCTTAACTTTCAAATGGTGTGCGGCATGAGCCCCACTGAAACATATTGTTGTTACAGTAAACAGTTCCAGTTCCAGGTCATGCGCTCTGACGTCAGACGGCCCGTCGGTGGGCCGTCGGATCGTCTAGGGGTATGTGTACAAAACCAGAGCATTCCTTCCACTTTACCGTGAACATTTTTTTTTCTTTATGTATGATAGACATTTAAATAAGTGGGCATCTTTCAAAAAACCCAATTGAGCAGCAATTTTGCAAGAATGTAACTTTTTTGTTTAATATTTTGTTATAATTTCACGTACTATTTCTGCAAATCAGCACATCCAAACTGAAGGGCTCATGCATGACACCTGGCTTGATTCACACTTACTATTTACCCAGCCTGTCAACATTTAAAGAGAAGAAATCTTCATGAAATAAACAGATGTTTTACACAGTGTCATCTGCATACAGTACATTGATATACAGTGCAACTGAACCCACTATTCCCCTGAGTTAATGCACTGTTTTTGTACAATTTTTCATTAGTGTAATCTGCAATGCAGGATATGAGTATAGTGTAAGATTGGATGCTGAGTATGTACACACATATTGGTTATTCATGCAGGTTATGCAGCTTATTAATTAGTACTTCGTCTCTGGTGAGTTTCAGTGGGGGCTAGGCGTTTGAAGTGTTTCTTTACCAGCAGAGGATGCTCATGGCATTACAGCTAACACTGAAGAAGGACCTCCTTTTCTTTTCCCTGGAAGTTCATCCACCAGGGATGCTCTGCTAATAAGTTCCCTGGGCTAAACCCAACCTGTTTTCAGCCTCATTCCCTGCGAAACAGAACGAACCAAACATGCATTTCCTTTTGTCGACCTTTCAATTGAGCTCCTAATAGTTGTACAAAATATTCTGCTGCCTAGTTCTGGACTTTAAAAATTCAGTAATCGTACAGTGAAATTCAAAAAAATGTATGAAAAACCAAAAACAAAGTTTTAGTCTTTAGCAACTTTCAGTCTCTGAAATCGCTGTACTCACTACTTCACAGCAGTGAATAAGGGTAAAATAAATTACCTCAGTGAGGTCTGGGCCATTAATTGTCATAATTTCACAGCTTAAATATGAAAAGGAAATGAGATGCAAGTCTAACAGTTTAAATATTACCATTCTGTTTTGACCCTTCATTTCACACAGTTTGGGCACTTTTAGTTAGAGTAGACCAGTTGAAAGGCTTTTGTTTTTCTTTCTGTTTGAAAGGGCAGCTTTTCTTTGCTTTGACCTCTGAGAGAAGTGCTTTTTTTCCCCCCCTTTTTAAGCTGTATCAGGTTGTCTGACTGTCCAGGAACCCAATCTGTATTGCTGACACAGAAGAGGGCTTTTACAGACTTCTGTGATTTCTTGGAGGGAATCGCAATTTGAAAGGTCCTCTATGGCCCATTGAAAAGGACCTGAAATGACTGAATGACTTTAAAAATTTGAAATTATAATAAGTAATTAAAATTCAATTAATAGATTACATAGATAACATTTGAATGACCAATCAAAGAAATCAGCATACTGTATACATTTTATTAGAAAGAGAAACTTATTATTCTATGATGAATTATCATAAATAAAAAAAGTCCCATTCTCAAATCACCCTTTTATTTGAAGCACCATAATTATTTATCTTTGTTTCTGAAATGATAGTGTTTCTCTTTCCATTGACAGTGTAGAACCTTTGTCCAGCTCTCTCTTTGTTCTCTTTTCCCCCTCAGTACATTCGTGTGAGAGTGATGCTTGTTGACACATATTTGGACAGGGCAGAGCCTCTTCAATCAGTACAAGGTGTTTGTATTCTTGTGAAGTTATCACCCCCAACAGATCAAAGACAGTTGGCACATTATTTATGCATTGCTGAAAGGTGAGGTATTAGGCTGAAGCTGGGCAGCAAAGCATGACTACCCCCTTATTCTGAAGTAATGACTTCCTCTTGATTGAGTGCTCCCAGTCAAATTCTGGCTCTTCTTTGTGTCCTTTTGCTTTGTTCTGTGTCACGGCTACTCTATGTCATATGAGACCCTATTGTATATTGTTTCTTTTTTTTTTCAAATATATGAACTATTTTCACAGTGTTATATCAATAAATTCCAAGCATCTTGTCAATAACAAACTGGATAACAGCTCAGTTGTTACCACATTACACCTACCAGATTTTAAGCCGAGTGGTTATTGTATTTTGTAATTTTATATATACAAATATATATATATATATATATATTTATATTATAGTTTATATTGTAAAGGTTTGTAATTGTATTTATTCATTATGGCCATCAAGTGAAACAGACTCTCATCTTATGTTGACTTTACACGACTATTCTTACAGTACACTCTCCTTTACTTTCAAGCCTGAAGCAATCACCTTGGTCTGGACATTTCAACAGCTTTCAATTTTTGATGGATATGATGGCTGTGAGACTTGAGAAACGAACCTCAAGCAAATTAAGAAATAATGTTTGTCAATTAGGCAAGACATAAGGATAAGAAAAGGTTCATGTCTGTCAGAAATACACTCTTCTCACAAATCACTGAAATGATAGAATTCCACTTTTCCTTTCTGTAAGGTCCTCTGAGGTGAGCGCAGTGGCTATGTTTAGCTCATGTGCAGAGTGCAGTAGCAGAACTCAGAATTTAACAACATAAACATAAGTGGATGATACACAGATGTGACTTCATGAGTCCCAAACCATGGCAACAACAAATATTTCCAAGTTATGATCTGCATTTTTTGTTGTTCTCTGGAAATAGTTTGACGGTTGTCACTTTGTGCATCTGCAGCACTTTTATACTTTTGGCTGAAATTTTCTGCGTATTTACAGCAAATTCTTGTTTTTGGTTGTGTGTTTGCTGCACGTTTCTGTTATTGGTTGTATGCAGGTTTGTACATTTCCACCTCATTTTCGAATGCTTCACGTGTGCTGGCTAATTGATGTTATCGAGTTATTTTGTTAATTTCTTTGTGTTGCAGTACATTGAGGTCTCTCAGACATTGTCAATTTATGTATTTTGTGTCTTAATTTATTAATTATCTTTAATATTATCTTATGAGGTCTTCAAATTATGTAAATGCTAATGTCATATTAGGCTCATGTATTGCAGTAAAGGTGTCTTGCTTCCTTTCTTGTTTATTTCAGTGCTTGGGACCAAGGGATTGGTGCAATTTTAAACAAATGACCAATTGAAGCAGATTTAAGCAACTTGCTCACTAAGGACTATTATCCCTCAAAGGTCATCCAGGATAAATGGGGAAAAGGAGGAACAACTCGTCACTTTTTGAAGGACTAAGTGTTCTGCACTGAAATAGACCACTGGGGGACTCAAATGACTCAAAAGGCTATATCAGCGAGCACTTGTGGTTGACGTTATTTATTTATTAATTTGAGGCCTGTCTGCTGACACATCTGAGTGGTCTAATTGCTGCGAATTGACACCGGTTATTGTCCATAATGGGAGCTTGGGAGTCTTTTCTAACCGCGGCTCATTCAGCCGCCCCTCGCTGCAACTTAACTGCCCTTAAAATGTCTGATTGCAACACGGGAGCTGCGGGGCGAGACAGGATTATCAGTCTTTGTTGTGTGACTCTGTCTATTATCCTGACCTCTATTCACAGTGGGCCCTAAGGGGTGTCGCTTCCAGCCACACAGCAAACTACCCCATACCCGACAAACAACAAGTGAACCAGAGATCTCCCCCTGTCCCAATGCACTAGACACTTACATCTCCAACACGGGGCAAAGCACTCCACTGCAGGTAAGACTATCAAATCCCTGTTGATTTAATAAAGATTAATAGGAGGCTTTGCCTTTCAATGTTATTGCAGCAGACACGATTGATAGTTTGTGTTGATGTTTGTGTGTGTGTGTGTGTGTGTGTGTGTGTGTGTGTGTGTGTGTGTGTGTGTGTGTGTGTACATGTGAATGATTTTGGAAGCGAGATGAGCACCATGACATCACAATATTTTTTACATACCCTCGCTGTTGTTTTCTTTGTGATATCTATCGATTTGATAGTATAAAAGTGTGGGATTGTTGGATAACATTTCCTTAAAAATTTTTTTTTAATTAAATTTCCAGAGCAAATTATTTTAAAATTGTGACTTTAATAGCTCAATTTTAAAATATTTCCCCTCTTAAAAATGTAATTTTCAGAAATGCATATGTTGTAACTACATATTAAAACACGTAATAATAGGCTAATAGGCTGTACAAAATGAAACAAGTGTTAAATTGTTATTATGATGTATTATTATGTTCTGCTGAGCAACATTTAATTTGACATTTGAGGACAAGGTTTAACATCAAGCCACTCTTGTGAAGGGCAAATTTATCTTTGAAACTTTTCATCTCTTTCATTAATTACATAAAAAAGGTATTTTCTGTGGTCAATGTTTGTAGATACATTTGATATAGTTAACACTGTAATAAAAATTAGGTTGCAAAGAAATAACAAAAGGTACTAGCGTGCAGTAAGAATAGTACAATAATGCCAAATAAGGATCCTTGTTGCTGCTCCTATAGGTTTATAGCTTGAGGTCTGACTCCACACAGCACACAAGCGTAGAAGGCTTTGGAATTCCGTTGCATAAATACATACCCCTTAAAGCACAACTGATTAATTCATCATGTTTATTTTCATGCTGGATGTCGTGCCCTATATATAAACTCTTTGTAATCATAAAGATGTCAAGGCGCCAACAGTTTTGAGCGGTTCTGTGCCATATCTTCAGTATTAAAGTTGACCTAAAACCTAAATATGCACATGATGAATGAAGGATAAAGAGAGTCAGTAGATTTTTTTTTCTTTCATCTGTTGTTAGCGTCCACATAGTTGATTGAAATGTCTATGCTGTCATGGCAGGTTAAAAAAAGAGGAAAACGCACTGAAGTTAACATCATCACTCATTAAGCCTCTTATAAAACCAAATATGGTAGTTTTCAGAAAAGCAGCATGAGCATAATCATCTCTATCTCTCCATCCGAATGCAAATTCAATTTATTTCTGTGGGCCCTGATTCACCGCAAATCGCTTAATGGCTTGAAACTCACTCCTGACAACATCGTCACATGTACAGAGATAATTTCCAGTGAGGGCCCGCGGAGATGTTTTGTGTTTTATGCAATTTTGTTGCTGAAGAGTAATGAAAATGGGGTCACCCTACAAAATTGCTCCGTTGGACAAAAGTGTAAAAGAAAAAAATATATGAACCAGTTGAAAACAGACAACCAATTATGGAAACCACAGCTGCTAGAAATCCAAAGCAAAAATAATACATTTTAGGGTGAAAATCAGATAAAGAGATCATCTGGAGGGCTCTTTTCTTTTTTTTTTTCCTTTTTACCTCACACACATGATGTAATTATTTTTGTTTATTTAATTTCAGACAATTGTTGAGGCCAAAGCAACAGTTATTTGGCATCCTGTGGTTACAGGAAATAACTCTTTAAATTCACTTGGTGGATTGTTATTGCTGATGTTATCTCAGAGTTGTCCCACTGTCAAACAGAGCTGCTCCACTGACTGCAGACTCTCACTTATCCTCCCTCAGCCCACTACATCAGATGGGCATGATTGCTGTCTTGAAATCAATGAAACCACAAACCTCCCTGATAATATTCTCTCTTGGGGTGCAGTGGCAGATATAGTTCGGTCACTATTTATCCATCCACTGAAGTCTCTGCTGAAGACATTTGTGGGCACAGTTTGTGAAGTGTACTCCATGATTTAAAGCCTAAATCTGCATAATTACAAAAACTATTAAAACAATGTATGACCAGTACAGGCATAATTCTATTGAGAAAGAAGCATTTTATGATTTTGAAATAATCAATCAATGTTTGTATTGATTGAATCATTGATAATCTAATATACATTAACTTTGACTGAGCTTTTTGACTTAGTTTTTGATGTTTGCCCTTTTTGTTCTTTAGTGTTGTGAGGAAACATTCAATAACATTTGATGACTCTTTTGTTCTTTGGATTTGTGAGATGCCCCCTGGAGAAACATCCATGGGTCTCTAAGTGGAATGATTTGACATCAATCATTGCGATCAATCATCGCTTTCCACTGCATTATTCCCCAAACAATAAAAAGACAATATCAGATTAATATATAGTCTTTTCTTGGCCAGGATTTATCATTGAGGGGTGGGCAATCTCGTCTGGTCTAAAGCCACCAAGCAGTAGGAATGATTTGGTTGACAGAGCACAGCAGGCCCAGAGATGTGTCTGTGTTTGAGCCCACTGGTGGAGGCAAAGTTATCTATCTGTCTTGTGTCGACGCCACCCCATCCCCCGACCCACACAACACACACACACACACACACAGGAGTGAGTGTCAGAGATTAGTGGTGCATCCATCCTCCATGACCTCTAGGAGATACTGGGTTGCCATCTTGTGATGTGTCAAACAATGCAAGGCCAAGACTGCCATTTCAATGCCACGCTAGGTCACTGGATGGCCCTTTTGTTAAACGCTTTAGAATGGTGGCCTTGCATACAATTTCAGTCGGTATGCACCTTCTTGGACACCATTCCCCCCCACCCCCACCCCCCATCACCTGAACTGGCTTTTAGAGACTGCTAGGTTGTTCTGCAGATGCATGTTTGGATGAATTTGCAGTTGCCAGACGTCTAGAGTGATCACAGGATAATGTTAGGACACTACAGCCCTTTCAATTATTGTTATTACGATTTGTTTTTTATTGTGACAGGAATATTTTGTTGTGATCTACTAAGCAGAGTCACAGCAATTTCCCTTTAAGATGTCAATTCACCCCTCATTTTTACTAAATCTAATGTCAAAGCATGTAAAATCCAAGCCACTTACTGACCTACTTGAATAATAATTACGTACTTATCTGAAACAGTCTGATTAATGTTTTTCTTTTGTTTTTTGTGTTTTTTTTTCACAGCAGTCATTTTGACATGAAATAGCAGAGTAAACAAAGGTGTTACCAATAATACTAATGAAGGCTCTGTTCTATTCAGGTCAGACAGAGTCAGGGTGCTGCTATTTTGCATGCTGGCTCACTGGAAAGGCTTTGCTACACTAAATGGAATGGAAGCTTGATTAAATTCATTAATTAAACCTGTGTTTACGTGCTATATTATGTCAAGATGGCTGCCATAAAAAAAAGGTCTGCTGACGGACCTTAATAAATATTCAGACCTGATATTCAGGCATCTCTCTCATTTTGACTGACAAGCTGCTGGTGGAAATAGACTAAACTAATAGAAGAAGGGTCAAAATGTCAAACGTACCATCTTTGAGAAGATCAACAAAATGTCTGTATTGATTCTCTCTACGGCGTCAGTATTCCCTGGCCCAAACCACAGAACTCAATAAAACCAGAAAACTGGCATAAAAACCTCAATCAGATATCTGACATCCACATTTCTGAGGCTGTCAGGCCTTCTCGCGGTTCTGGCAGTGTGTGATGTATAAATCGTTCCCCTGAGGAAGTGTGAAAAGTTTCTCAAAATGCCATAGATTCCATCCACCATGAACACATCAGGCTTAAAGGCATATTTTACAGTCTTGTGAAAAGATCTGCTGATATGTATCGAGGTGGGTATCGGCATGGTCAAGGCATTTTCTCAGAATAACAAATTGTCTGTTCTGAATATCAACAATGATAGTAAAACGCTCAAAAATGAGACACAGCAAAACATGTAGAGCAGCTGAACTTCACCTTTTATCCGAGTAGCTTCCCTCCAAATGTCTCCAGAGAAACCATGAATACAAAAGTACATAATGACCATATTCAGACACTTCTCAGATTTTTTTATACTGTCAGTATTCTCTTAATTCTGTCATACACTGTATAATATAAATAGTGTATAATGTATTATTAATGTTTGGCCAGAACATACAGTATATAGCCCAAAGTAAAATTCATATAGTAATCTCAGTAGGGACAAGCAGAGCCTTATGAGGGGCCAAGTGCTTCAATAAAAACAGGAAATTTCCCCACCTCGAGCATTTAGGATTTTTTTTTTTCCCCCACATGTACTTTTGTATAGATGGATACTTGTGGGGAAACATGTCTGATTACCCATTTTTTTTTCTCTTTATATAGATGTAGATCTGAATAATGAAATGTACGATTCTGTAGGTAATCTACTGTATTTTGATATACAGTTTGTCTTATTAGAGCTCTCCCTATCCCAAAGGAGAGCCCCACTAATGTTTATGAAATAATTGCTTGTGCTGCATGATGTGTTTCAAAGAGCAATTTTCAATTTTTTATTTGGATGACAAATAATTGACTTTTCACAGGTGAAATTGACATTATCAGGATTTTTTGTGAACCAGTGTTTTATACATTCGTATTCCACATAAGCATTTCTCCATTGCTTGTGGAATCTGTGTGCAAAGCAGAATTAATCGTTAAGCAGGAAAGCTCACCTTCAGGTCATCAAGTATAATAAATGAATTATTTTAAAAAGTGCAATTACACCAGGGTTTGTGAATTATCTAACCATAAGTATGAGTACGGATCCATTCTGCGCCAATGTTTTTAAGTAGGGTGGGTTACTTGGTTTTATTTTATTACTTGCAATCTACTACATGGGTATTCAAGCACATGGATAATTGAAGCACACTAAAGAATTATATATGATAGTTATTTGTTTTTATTCAAAAATGGTTCACACTTGTTTCCTTAGCTGTATTCCCTAAAATGGTTACATGAAAAGCTCTGGTTGACTAAGATTGCTTTTGCTTTTTAAAAAATATTAGGCATATTAGGCACTCCTGTACGAGTCAGGACACTCTGCTGCTGCTGTAGATGCCTGCTTCATGTTTACATTTTAGTTGCCTGACAGAAGTTTTAAACATACTATATATTCTCACTAGGGATGTGTGCGATCAGTTGACTAGACGGTTTAACGTTACCCTCCCTACTCAGCACCAGAAACAAAGGTCAATTATGCTTTGTCTTCTATGATAATAATAATAATAATAATAATAATAATAATAATAATAATAATAATAATAATGATAATATGCACATGTGGGAGCTATTTCTACAGCTAAGTGTATGTAGGGCACCAAACTGGTCCAATAGGTGACACCTTTATGCTTTGAGTCACTTATACTAGGTAGTACTTTCACTCAGGGGACAGGTGTTGCTAGACAAAGAGATAATATCTATTTATATCTATCTATATCTAACTATATCTATATATACATATGTATATATATAAAACGTCATTTTGTTCTTCTGTGAACTGTATGGTTTGAATGACAAATAAACAAAGTTGAAGTTGATATATATGTATATATTATATATGTATATATTATATATATATATATATATATATATATATATATATATATATATATATATATAAATATATAATATAATAATATAATATTTATTTATTTATAATTATTTATTTATTATATTTATTTATAATATTATATTTATTTATAATAATATATATTTATATATATAAATATATATTATATATATATATTTATATATATATATTTATATATATATATTTATATATATATATTTATATATATATATTTATATATATTTATATATATATATATTTATATATATATTTATATATATTTATATATATATATTTATATATATATTTATATATATTTATATATATATTTATATATATATTTATATATTTATATATATATATATTTATATATATTTATATATATATATATTTATATATATTTATATATATATATTTATATATATATTTATATATATATATTTATATATATATATTTATATATATATATTTATATATATATAAATATATATATATATATTTATATATATATATATATATATTTAATTTTATTTTTGTTTTTATTATTATTATTTTTTCTCCCCCTGTCAGGCTAATCCTTTGTTGCATTGTTGTATTTATGAAAGGTTTGTTCTGTGTGGAGATTTAGGAACAATGATTTCAGATTCTTACATGTAACATGTTGAAGAACATTAACCATGAGCAATTCATATTTCATCAAAGGCAAGAAGCTGAAGTCAGACTCTGTCATTTTACTAGACACTATGGAGCAGTGTTATAGCAACCATGTCAATTATCAGCCTTTCTATGTGGCCCCTCAGTGGCTTTAGGTTTAGGCTTAGCTACACTACACACAAATGAAATATTGACACAGTTTGCATTGAAATGTCATGTCTTCCTCATCAAATTTGTTTTAGTTTGTGACCAAACTGATGGTTACAGTAAAACAATGCTATTCTTACAGTGCTGCTGTGCTGCTTTGTTCATGTGAATGTTAAAGGACAGGTTCAGTAGATATTTAGGGTTAAGTAAAATAGAAATTTCTTTTCATTATGCCCATTCTCCTGACTGGCAAGAACCTTGGTATGTGATGGGTCATGTCTATTGTGGAGATGTCAGCAGGTCCATACAGCCAGACTGGACTGGTGTAATAACCATATAATTCAAGATGTCAGCCCCTTTCCATGTTGCAACGTAGAGAAGAAGCTGTCCATCAAGTGCTGCAGCTTGCCTTTATAAATTAGCCTTTTCAAGTGATACAAGCCACTCCGGCACTTGCATTCCAGTTTCATGCATGACACTTTCATTACAGAACAATTTTAAGAGCACTTTGTGGGCTGTTTAAGTAGTGTTTAAATGGACACTATTCCTATTACTCCTAACTGGGTGGAACATGTGGTCAGGACCTGACTCATACTACCAATGATATGGCCTTACCACAGTGAGGACTTTAACAATATGCCTGGCAGTCAGAAGTTAATGATGAGCATTGGACCGAATGACATTAGCTGCTTGGTGTTCATCTCCAAGAGTGCTGCCACATAATATGGTACCCAGGCCCCAAGGCAAAATCTGTGTTCATACCTAGATAGGACACCAGCTGTGTGTTCCACAGAGATAGCAAACTGCAAAGGTAGCCATTACAAAAATGCTGATAGTGGAATTGGGTATATTTGATGTATTAGTTTAATCCCCCCCCCCCCCTTTGAGACTCCCCCACTTTGTTTATCAATTCATTTTGTGGATTTGTTCCACCTTTACAGAGCGGGGTTTGGAATTCTGGCTCCAGGAGGACTTTAGCTTGATTGATATATAAATAATCTAAAATGGGTCCTGATTCAGTGTTCTGCCCAAAATGGACTGCTATTTTTAATTTACAAAGAACTGAATGCATAAAGAAACGTTTTTGAGGCTGCAATCTGAGAGGTCGCCATATAGTTGTTTTGTTTGTTTTTTTTAATTTAAAAATTAGGTTATTTGACAAAAACAAGACCCATTGATTAACAGAGAGGGGAAATAAAAATGTAAATAAGTGACAATGAAAGGCCAAGTTTCATTTACCTTCTCTGGCCATAAGTTTAAAAGGAACCCTAAAAATAGAGTGAAATGACACCTTTTAGAAATTTCTCATGGACGGGATGATAAATATGCACAGTATACAGTGTTCATCCACAAATTGAATATGACACATCTTCTTTTTTTCAAGAGCATTGAGGAGCTCAAATTAGACACTTCGAAGCTTTTCTTTATAGTTTGTTCAACACTGAACCAACGAATGCTAAGTAAATAACAACTGCAAGTAAAAACATTCAGGTTTAGGATTCTAGTTGGTATCACTTGGTCAACATGAAGAGAATTAATGTCCTATTATCATCAGTGATTTATAGTTTAAGAGATCAATTAGAAACATTTCCCTTCAAGGCTAGACATAGGCCAGCTGCAATATAACCTATAAATAGCTTCATTTATTTTCATTTCATCAATGGATACCAGCTCCACAAAAAAAAAGAAAATAGTACAGCTACATTACAACCAAATCCTTCACTAATGATAAAAGCAGCCGCAGCGAGTAAATGGAAGATGCTGAGTATGACAAATCAAAGAATAAGCTGTATGTGAGAGCCCAGATATCATAGCCCGCTGCTGTACATGCTGTATGAGCTTATTGGAGCTGCTCGACATTACTATTTCATTACTGTGCTTTTTTCCCTTGAATTGACTTCAGAGCAGACTGTTTTCAGATGCCTCTCCAAGTTCTACCACATGCCATGATTAATTCAGCCGTAATATATGTTAATGTATGTTAATCTGTGTCACTGATATGCTAATGATCACCTTACTCCCACAATCCAACTTGTCTGTGGTGGTAACATGCACTCATTGAAGGAGGTGCCTCGTTGAAATGCTTTGGAATTGTCGTATGTAAAAATGTCGCTTTTTTTGCAGCAGGCCAGTGCTGCTTTATGAGTTATTTGTGGCAAACGTTAGGCATATCTAATATTTCAAAACAAGTATGCTGATGTTGTGCTTGGGAGAAATGGAGCTTTCTACTAGGGCTACTGTAATACAAACAGAAAACATTTCTTTAAAGAGAGTACATTTAAATATGTTATGTAAAGTCAGAGCTGCCCCATTCTCACTAGTTTTTCAAATGCATCACTACATTTTTCAAATGTGATCTCTAAATTAACAGTAGATGGCACCAAGTCTTTGTGATTTAAAGGGATGGATTTAACTCAGCTATTATTTTCAATCATTTCATCATTTTCACCATGAATAACTGGGTTATCGGATAAATGATAACAGGCCATCCAAATCGATGCAATGCAATAATTGTCCTGTATTTTATTTCATTTTAAACACAGACATTTAAAAACATAGGCATGAAAAAAAAGAAAATCATTCTGCAATCAGATTAGTCAGTTTTGGAGCAAACATGTTATTATTATCGAGCTTATAGTTGAAGTTGATGTTTATTGGAACCGAAAGCTCATGGTTTGTGTTGCTGCATTTGAGCGTGAGATGCTGGCAGAGGTGTTTATAACTGTTTCAAGATACAATCATTGTGAAATATGTTGCAGCACCAAGGAGAAGAAATGTCAGGGACAGAGTGAAGGTTTGTGTTGGCTGGAGATAACTCTCTTTGAACCTTGACCTGAAGGCTTCCCGGTCCCTGTTACGGAGGTCTGGGTGTCTTCATAGTATCTGGTTGACATTCTGCAGCTGTGATGCATGTTGTAAAGGGAAAAAAAAGAAGCTACATCATGATACATTTACTCAACACACTTGCTTGTTTTCCTCTCACCTTAGAGTTCATGGTCAAGTTGTCCTGTCTGCACCAGGACACCTGCATCCGTATAAAATTACTTTGGAATGAATAATTTTCAGGCCAACACTCAAGTGAATATTTTATGATTCCATTCCACTCTATTTGTCTTGGTTTGTGACAATCAAGTCGTTGGAAAACACTTATCAATTATTCACATTTGCCTCAACAGGCTCATCAAAATTTATCAGAACGGTCAAATGAGACACCTGGTAATACAGGGGAAAAAGCTGTTGAACATTTTTTGTTTTCATAATTACGTTTTTTTTTTTTTTTAGAAGACAACGTGAAAACATAAGATTTAATGAAGACAAGATACAAGATGTTTGATAATGATATTGTTGGATCAGGGGTGCAATGAGTGAATTATATGAGTGAGTGTTCAAGGTGAAGATTGGATTCATGTCTGGTTAACTTTCTAGCATACAGAGTAGTCCTATACAATTGTAATTTTCTTCTTCTTTTTTTTCTTTTTTTTACATCTGAGATGCATCTTTATGTCAGAATGATGATGATATATTTTATCTTTTTTGTTCTTAGCACTTTTAATTGGTTCTTAATCTTTTCTTGGCAATGGCTCCTGTATTTAAATCCCACTTTTTTTTATCTGAACACATTTGAAAAAGTCAATAACACCACTGCACGTGACTCAATGCAGTAGTTTAATAATATAACCAAAGCTCTTTGTAAAGGCTTAAATTATGATTTCATGTAAAACTGTATTTTCTGTATTACTTATTTGCTTCATGGCATTTGTATGTGATGCTCTTTTCCTTTTCTTGTTTGATTTCCCTTCGTTGACAGTGTATTCTTTTAGATTTTGACAAACGGTTAATTATCGGGAAAAACAGCTTACAGTTGTACTCATAAACACACGATGGCCATTTGCTTAGTCAATGTTGTAAAAGATAACGACATGGTGAAATTAAATGAGGCCACTCATAATCATGCCTAATCTGCCATTGCAGCCCATCTTGTGACAGACATTAATAACGTCTGAATCCAGTGGGTTATTTTATTTGCAATGCCTCAGGATAGGTGAGTGCATGTAGACACTTTAGCCAGATTTAAGTTGCACTGACTGTATGACAATGACCACTAATTGCTAATTATGAAATTCTCTGATGAGCAGAAGCGCAATGAGTTCATCTCATTATTGTTTATTCCTCATTATGTTGAGCTTTGTGCTAATGATTCCATTTTATTCACTGCACATACACTGAAGAGTTTACCTACTGTCATGTGCAATATACAGTATATACTGAGCTGGATATAGTCATTGCACATAGGTCAAGACTGCACAAAAACAAAGCTTTAAAAAGACTGTTTTCAACAGTGCCATTTCATAGTCTTAATTGAATTTAAACGATTGTTTGCTTAAAGGGCCATAAAGTCCCTCAACAAAATGTCTCTAAAATGGAGCTATAACATCAAGTGAAGTCTTTAAAGCAGTCAAGGACACATAACAACAAATCTCTGAACAGCTCAACTGTAAAACTAATTGTTATTGTTTGTGTAAAACTCATCCGCAAAGCAATTCAGCTTTGAATCAAGACAAGAACTAAGCAAATATATGGAATGTAATTTTACAGCTTAGTTGTGTTCCAGCAGTTCCCAAATGGTCACCCTCCGGATAGACTAAAGATTGCAGAACAGCAGGGCCACTAATGACTTTGCTAGTTTTGCTGTTGTGAAAATACTGCTCAACAACCAGCACTGATCATACTATCTGAGGTATTGAAAATGCCGCACAGAGAATTGTATGTCAATGCCTTAATACAAAGGGTTTCACAGTAGGTCTCTGCTGTATGTTGGTTCCAGGAGGCTCGGGGGGGGGCAGCCGGTATACGGCAGGTCATCGACACAGGGCTGCTCTTCTGCGCTTGTGTCGCCAGAATTATCTTGTGAAGCATGAGTAAGTCAGATTCAAGATTCTGTGTTATTGTTATTCCAATGAAACATTGATTGATTGAGATTGAAATTCTGCTTCCTTAAACCTGTGAATGTGTCTGGAATTGACTTTGTCAGAACATCGTATAGTTGCAAAGACATTTGCAGTTCTGACATTCTGGAGCAAGGGTTTTCTTTTCAAGCATTTGAGCTTCAGCTCATTTATTTAAGTAGGACACCCCTGCACAGCCCTGCGCTCTGCTCAGCAGTGCTACTGTACAGTACAAGAAGAGTGACGTGACAAGAATAGCAATTTGTTCAAGGAGGCATTTTGCCATGTGATTGACAGTAACTTCTTATATGGTGTATTGCTTCATGCTTGAGCATGCTGTTTGTAAGGCATCTGCCAAGGAGCTGCCTTAAGGAAGGTCCTTAAGGTCACGTCTTGTCTTCTTGTCTTGAGCTGTAAAGCTTATGTCCATTTAGGGAAAGATCAGAAAATGCATTAAAAGTCAATGTTGTTACTAATGATTGACATTGACATTGATTCTCTTAGCATTTAGTATATGAATTTTTTTTGGTGTTGTTTATTTTGTCATTAAAAAGAAGACAGGGGCATTACTGATTTAAACACACTGGCATTTAAAGGGTTAAAATCTTGAAAAGAAATGAATATTTGATAGTTCAGGATCAGGACTGATTTTGCTTAAAAACTCTGAAAGTGGAAATTAATATTAAAATATGATATCTTTAAGGCAGTTTTAGGAGGCTGACATTTTATGTGATGCACAATTGTTAAAGGGGAAGGTGTTTCAGGTCAGGATTTGTCTTCCATTGTTTCTGTGTTGGCACTATTCACACATTGAACTGTAAAGCATGTCCATTGACCAACATTAAGGAAATCAAAGTTCACAAAATGAATTTTTTTTTTTTAAATAACTATATCAACACGACTTGAAGGTGTGTGTGTGTGTGTGTGTGTGTGTGTGTGTGTGTGTGTGTGTGTGTGTGTGTGTGTGTGTGTGTGTGTGTGTGTGTGTGTATAACTCAAAAAGTTTCAAACAATAAGTTTTTCACGTCTGAATTTGGATTCAATTCTGTAGAACTCAATTTCATGAAGTCTTCTTCATGAAGAACATTGGATGACACCTTCTCCAACATATAAACGGAAACTGCACATGTGTAGCTCCTCCACCAGCCCATGGGATAGTCCCAATCAATTGACTTTAACCTGACCTATTTAATGCATTGGAAAGACTTGGGAGTAAAGCTAATTTAAATATTGGAGAGGTGATATTTATTTCACCCTTGGCTATTGAGTGGGCCTTACAGCTCCTCAGTGGCAGTGGCTGTTTGTTGTCAAGGAAATAGCTCCATGGGCAGTAGTCATGGAAAGGTCAGGAGGTTTGTTTTGCATGCGCTCCAGTTTAGATGTCTGCTACAAGTTTGCACATTTCTCAGATATTTTGTGCATAGTGAAAACTTCCTGGAGAAGTCTGTCTCGCTGCTTTTCATGGCATATAAAAGCAGCTGCATTGATTAACAGGATCATTTTTGAGCATGCAGACATTCTCTTCTTTTATAGTAAGAAGCAGCATTATTAGAATCTGAATGTATTTGGGTTCCTGGTATTAAGTGTAAAATAATCCCTTCAAGTATGTGAATTTTTATGAATCTTTAGGAAAGTTGCTAACATTTTATCTGACATTTACAACAGGATGAAATACAGTATCTCATAATATCCATCCATCCATCCATTATTAATTATGTTATATGTAATTGCTGTAGGTTAAATAATGAACAAGAATAGAACCGACTTCAGCTTGATTTTTCACGTTTTCATCATTTTGTGTTATGAAGAGGAGTGATTTTTTTAATCACGTTTGCTATGGCTATAATTTGGTTGAATTGCTGCCACAAGTTCAACTATTACATTCCACAACACCTCTGTTCCTCCATACTTTGTCATTTCTGACATTCCAATTATCTTTTCATCAATCATTAAAATCTATGAATATTTCATATGTTTTTTCATGGATGGTCTTACGCTGCAGTTCTAATCTTAATGCTGAAAGAATATATCATGCATCATCCAAATGGACTCATATAAATTTCGTTTTAATCCTTATTATAGCTGTATCTGGTGTTTTATGATGTGCAGCTTTAATTAACAGTTAAGGTGTTTTTCACTTTCTAATGCAGTATACAATGTAACAATGCATTCTATGAATATACTGTAAATCATAATGTATTTCACCAATATAAGTACTTTTGTTATGGTTTGATATAGGATACATGCAGCATTAAATCTAAAGGCATTGTCAAATAGATTGAATATGATACACTGAATGTCATGTTGTGTGTGGCATTTAGTGCAGTGACCAGTGCAATTTGTTCAAGAAGTATATGCATTTGTGACTCTATGTGACAAATATCCATTTCATGATTTAATACTTACAGATTGGACTAGTTTCATTTCACCTCCATGCTACAGAGTTCACTAGAAAATCTAAATATTATTTTGTGTGACTGAAATTTTGTGTCCTTATTCCTCCTGAAGCTGTGAGGCTTTGGTTTAGTTTTCAGAGAAATCCCATGGTAAGATTCATTACAGCCAGGAAGCAGATCAGTGCTGAAGAACTAGCTCACAGTGGCTTTTAAAGGCCTCCAACCTCCGCAACAACAGGAACCTGTAACTCTATACCCTATCCATTAGGTGCATAACATAGGATGGGCGACACCTACACTAAATGAACCTGATAGGATTTTATTTGTCAGCAGAGGATCAATGTCAGTGTTAGATTTGGATTGTAATTTCTAGTATTTTGGTAAGGTTTTTGAACAGCTTTGACAAAGTCAGCGATTTGAAGAAAATTAACCAACTGTGGTCTTTTTTGGCTCAAGCCGACTCGGGGGAGGGGCTCACAGTTAGAAAAATGTGACATTCAAGTCCTGTAATGTTAAAACATATTAAAATGGTGAAAGGGGAAAAAGATCTAGTGTTCATATGTCCAGTATAGTCTGGTTGGTGCTCACTTGCTACTTTGTTAGAACATAACTAAACAATTTACTCGGGTACTGTACAACTTTGAGAGGTATTTCTATTTTATACCGCTTTATTCTTCTAAGGGAAATATAATGTGGTATAAGCGGTAACCTACGTTTTAATTTGAAATTACCAGTAACATACAGTA
Source organism: Chaunax sp. Z400 (assembly GCA_037577475.1). Lineage (NCBI taxonomy): Eukaryota > Metazoa > Chordata > Actinopteri > Lophiiformes > Chaunacidae > Chaunax > Chaunax sp. Z400. The sequence continues at coordinate 17,777,616 of CM075188.1, read as the reverse complement.
GAACATTAAGAATACACCTACAAAACAAGTGATCTCTCTTTGAAATATAACACATTATTATTGATTAAACTACAAAACACTATGATGCGAATTTAAAATGAATTCCACCCTGAGCAGCCAAAACATTAAAATTCTGCATCAATAATATACTGCATGGAAAGTTTAACACTGGCAAGGCCCCCTTGTTCATACAATCAAAATAAATTTACACATAATTAGCACATGTATTACAGTAATAATTTATATGCAGGACGTTAACTTGCAACATCGTATTTTTGCACTTGCCACTTTAACTTAAGTACTACATATTAGAATGCTTCCTCCACCACTGCATGGTTCCAAAGTTTAACCGAAGTGAAAAAAACATGATATATGCTCACAAGTTTCTGTTTATTTTGAACATATTTGCAGGTTAATAAGTAAGTCTCTCTCTCTCTCATTTAACAGGGTGCTTCAAAGCAAGGCCACAGAGATTTGTATCTGGGGGAAAAAAGGCAGATTAAATGCTGTCGCTTTTCACAGATAAATACATTTGAAAAGTTCCAAAATTTAAGTTAAAGCATAAATAAAAATGAACGAGTATGAAAAGAAGGTCCTTGGGAAAATAAAACGCTGTTCTTATATTGACATGAAAAAAAAAACAAACAACCTCTCTCTGCCAGTCAAAGAGATTGATTTCCATGTTCACAGGGGGGTCAGGTATCATGTCAAAGATGCTGGGATGTGATTTTGATTATGAGTGCTTCAGTGCCACCCTACTGAGATGATGCTTTTGGTTGCTGTCTCAGACATTTGAAATTGCTTAAACAACAAAACGAACTGACAAACAGACTGAGCATGACTCACTCATAAGGAAGTGAAACCATTTTTTAATAAGCTACCCTGCAATTCTAACTTCAGTTAATAAGTGCTTGTAAGCTATTCAGAGTTTACAAAACTTCTCGTGTCACTGTAGAGCAATGGCACTGTTTATGGGAATAATAAAAGGGCAGTAGTATTCTTAGTTTCCTCCTTTGTATTGCAACAGAGACCTCTCTCAATGCTACTTCGAAGACATCCAATTAAAATCAGAAAATACAGCCTTTGAGCTGGAGGTTACTGTTCCCAATGGTGTTTTCCAAACAATATTTTCATGGACAAATGTCTGTCGATGGAAATAAATATGCTTCACAGCGTTAGGCAAATTCAATGGCTTTGTTGTGTGACTCCAAATAATGACAGACCTTATTGAAACTCAGTATTTCTCAGTGCACTGTGGCTGTGGTTGTACAGTTTGTTATATAGCAACATAATGCTTTGATATTTTTCTTTTAATACCGTAGAATAGAAGAACTGGCCAATGAGAATAAATATACAAATCCACATTGAATCAAAGATATTCCTGCACGGTCTATGATTTACTTCCCTCTCAAGATTCATGGCCTAAGCTGTGAGTACGTGTGTATAATTAATCACCTCAAATTAAATTCATGCTGATGAAGTCATTATGAGATTGATCATTTTAAAAACCGAGGTCACTGTGGTCACTGTAAATTAGTGGAGCTGTCACAAACATTTCGGTCAAAATGGTTATAGTTAAATAACATGGGCTCCAACAGTAAACTCACCGACATTTGGTCTGCCAATGTCTTACACCTTGTATGAATTAGTACAGCTTTGCCTCCATGCCTGTAATTACGGCCCCCATCTGAATGTGCTTAGCAGGCTACTATGAAGGAGTCCCAGTGGGGCCCAGCGTGGGTCCTTTCAGCCCTGTATATTCCAACCGTGCCATTTCAAAAAACTATATTACTGCCTTGCAGCTCTGGTAAATGTCATGCCATTCTCTCCTGTGTGGGAGGAATTGCAGTCCTGGTGGTGGTCAAAGAACCCCAGCTCTCAAACCACCAGGAGGCCGGGCATTTTGAGAAATGGGAATTGATGAGCCAATAATACATCTTGTTCATATTTTTCATAACTGAAAACAGAAGAGATGGAGTAAGATACATTTTTTTAAAAATGGAATCAATGCGGGGGCACAGATAGCGCAGTGGTTAGAGCGCGCACCCCATGTACCGAGGCTATAGTCCATAGCGGTCAGTGCGGGTACGATTCTGACCCATGGCCATTTGCCGCATGTCTTCCCTCCACTCTCTCTCCCGCATTTCCTGTCACCTCTTCAGCTGTCCTGTCCAATAAAGGCATAAAATGCCTTTAAAAAAAAATGGAATCAATCAATCATTCTATTTTCCAGAATCTGAAATTTGATCCTTTTTATGAGGCTTCAAGACTGTGAGGATTATTTTACATCAACTCTGTCCCTTTAAAGTTACATGTATACCACTTACTTGTTTTATCAAGTAAATTTAGAAAAAAAATGGCATTTCTGCCTCAATTATGTTCATCGGTGGTGTTTTTTGCAAGTCCTTTTTTTATTGTACCACAGTGGTTGGTTCTAAATGCAGTTTGTCTTGTGCTTTTATGCCATCATACCAACAAATATCCAGTCATTATCTTAATTTAACTTTGACCAAATGCTTAGATTAACACAATGGTAAATAAGCAGTCATGTTACATGGCACAAATTGATATTTTATTGTTATGCTTCAACATCATTTGAAGGACAAATTACTGTAA